>OX459029.1:128035232-128689534 GCA_949775025.1 Tricholauxania praeusta | reverse complement strand
GGGCGTGGCATTGCTCCAAATGGGTAAAAACGATATCACGGCTGTGCCACTACACCGATTTTGGTGAAATTTGGTATGAAGATAGATTAAAACTTGAGTAAAAATATTTTTTTTAAGTGGGCGGTGCCACGCCTCTCACATTAAAAACGTTTTAATAGGAAAAAGACAAGGCAAATATCTACTCCTTCCTCTTTTCTTTGTTAAAATTGATCTCACTAATTGATTTGATAAATATAAACATTAAATTTGTTTTTTTAATTACTGTATATATCTTAAATATTATTATTTATATAAATATTAAAGTAGTTTTGAAAAATTGTCCCGTTCGAATGGATTATTATGCCTTGTAAGAAAAAAAGTAAATAAGATTTTTCAATCAAACGAAATCTATTAAAAAGTTACATTATTCCATAGCATTTTAAAATTAGTCGCATTAAAAAATGTTGCCAGGTTTCGCTGACTTCGGCTTTTCTATAGATGGCCATTGAAAACACTTCCGATTTTTGTCCCGTTCGAATGGCTTTTTAATTGCCTCTATCCTGGAACCAGTACTACGTCTGGCATCAACTTTACCACTCAATATAGTGCTATCAAAGGGCTATTCCTTAAAGTAACAGAAAAAAATAAAAGTGTTTTACTTTGACTTTTATTCCACTTTAAAAAAAAACTTCCGTCCCGTTCAACATGAGAGAAATGCCCATATGTGTATGATGAACAGTTTTAACAAGTAAACTCGAAAATGGCAAATTTTGAGTTGTGCCTCTTTAGCTAAATGTGTGGGAAATGTTTCCGGGCCCTTGGTTAAAATGGTTTTATAAAACCTTAAGTAAGCCGTAATAAAAGTTCAACCATTTCTAGGATTACCAAGTTGAAAGCAAGGAATTAACGGGCTTCCGAAAATAAAATAGTTTTTCCTTGAATTGGTAGTAAGCAAAATTGTTTTCTTTTGGGTAAAGTTGACCTTTTTTCTTGGTTTCAAATTACTGAAAATACTTCATATAAAAAACTTGATGACCTAAACAAATTTAAGTATACATACATACATATATAACAAAAATCCTACAATTGTCTGCTCTTTCCGATTTTTCACGAAATATTAAATGAAATAAAAAAAAAAATAAATGAATTCTTCCGACAAATTTTTCCGCTAAAAACGAAGAATCAAAAGCAATAATATCTTTCTTAAAGTGTTACGAACATGCGCACTGAATTTATAATACCTATCCTATGTGATGTAGAGTACAGGTAGAAAAAATTTGTCTCTTTACCTTTTTAAACTGTGTTAAAATATCTTTTATGCAAACATCATCTCCAATCTTGAAATGTACAAGTATTTGCAGAAAAAGTAATCCTCATCATCTCCGCCTCTTTGCCTTCTTAAGTATTTTTTTCGGTTCGCATAGTGATTGTGCCAGTATTTGCAGCATTTAATAAAAACGAGTATACATCCTTTAGCATACTCCTTTTAACCTACGTGCTTTTGAAAAGGAATAAAATTTAAAAACCATTAAAAAAAAAACAACTGCCCATTGTTACAGACTTCCGTTGCACTGTTTAAAGGATTAAAAAAAAAACAATTCAATTCAACTAAATTTGGATTGTTTTTTTCTTAATTTTTGGAACAACTGCTTTTGAAATGTGGGCACCATCAGAAGACTGCATTAACTATCGAAATTTTATAATTAAACCGTGCCGTATGAATATGATTCACCATATGGCAGATAAAATGACCACATTAAGATTTCAAATCCTTAAATACTTTAAGCGTTAGAATTCCTTAAAATACTCTTAAATTCGTGTTTTGCACTGGAATGGTCTGCAGAAGTGCACTAGAAACGAACATCAAGCCACTCTCCACGTTGCGAGTTTATCTAGCCCTTGTGCACAAAAACCTCAAATCAAATCAAAACAAATCGGAACACCAAGCGGGAGGGGTAAGTAATGCACTTCCAAATCAATCGGAAATAAAATGTTCTACAAGTTCAAGCACTCGAAGTTTATTGCATTCGGAAGTTTATATGATGATCGTTTCGAGAGCACTCATGCAGACCTCTAGAACATACCTCCGAGGCCTCCAAGTTACTTAAGGTTTTGAAAACATGGGCATGGTTAGACTCATTGTTCGTTCACTGATATAAATTTAATATATCTTACGCATATTACACTAGTTTACAAATTTGGGACTCATCTCGAGATCTGGTTTCTCATAGAAATTTTTCTATGTCTTTTGGGGCGTAGATTCCAAAAATGCGAACCATTTTTTTCTTTTACTAATCGTTTTCGAATCGAACATGTGAAACATGAAATTTTTTCTATCGTTGAATCTTTTTCAAACTTTTGAACATGTTTCCAACATACCATAAGTATTTAACTATTGGGGACAATTAATTAAGTTCACGGGTATTGATCGTAATCAGATCAGTATAGGAACCTTAGCAGAATATATAACACAATTAATGTTCATTATTTGCTAATTTATAATACAAGACTCATTTTCAAAGAGAATCGCAATAAGATAGAAAACCAAACTCGAAAAAAAGATAAGTAGAGATGATCTTATACTGATAAAACAAAGTGTTTTTTTATCTAAATTTATTTTTTCTGATATTAATTATATGTATATATACATATATAATGACTTTAAGATTGATGAAATAATTAATGGTCAATTGTAATAAAAAACAATCATCGATAAAAACAAATTAAAATATTATGTACATATGTATGTACATATTTAATAAAACAAAAAACACCACAATGTACACATAAGCATTTCAAAACTTTTAGGCTCTTTTTGCTTTGCGATCCTTATAATAGTGGCAAAATACAACCAGCTGTTAATTATTTAGCTCCGAGCATTTTTTTCTTTTTTTTTCATTTAAGGTAATTTGGCTTAAAAAAAAATCCTTATCTTGAAAGAATATTTCGAAAAGCAAAGGATTAGAAGAGCACATAAGTGTAATCACCCAACACCTGTTCTTTAACGATATTTATCACAGAGTACGTGAGCATTCAATAGATGCAACAGCATAATTTATAGCCCGTACATGAAGGGAACAGGAGGAAGAAAGGGCTCATTGTCATGACTTACTTCAGACTTTAAACTTGTTTTTTTTTTCAAAAATTAATACTATTCAATGATTGAAAAATTATTTCCATATGTCTTTGATCTGGTGTTGGTCATTAGAGACTCCGCAAAACATCAAAACACACAAGTAAACACGTACATTTTTTGAGAATCCAAAAGGTAGAACACACTATGGTACAAACATTAGTAGGCGTAGCTTTCAATTGAACATTTTTCAAGAGAATTCACTAACCTAACATGATCTTGTAGTAATGGCACAGTAGGCTAGTTTTGTGGTATTCTTCCATTTTCCATATTGATTTATAAAATTACCTGTCGTCAACCTGCCTGTCAACTGATTGTGTCCTTAATATGCTCGGTGCTTAGAGCCTTCCGAAGGATTCTAGAACTTGAGGTTATTTTGAACATGTCCAGACAATACTAATCACGTTTGCACGTTTACATACATATCGTCACCTCAGAGTGTAAGTGTCCTATCAGCAAAAACATGAAACTGAGAAAACAGCGTTTTAAAGTTATTTACTCTGCGATTTGTTATTTAAGGATTATTAATGTTTTTTTTTATTATTTTGCCTCTCTGTAATTACCTATGTATACGGTATTTGAAAAAAATTTATTGAAACTTACCTTTGATTTTTCTGTAATTAAAATTATCCGGATTTGAATGAGTTAGGACATTTGCATTCTGAAACTCCACGTAAAAGGTATATTACGTTTGATCCAAAACACACAAAAAGTCTTCTTTTTTTATTCCTGAACATGTTTTATGAGAGGCATAGGAAAACGGGTATGTAGAAAAATCTATTCTTAAGTGTTTTGGCTGAACCGTTACTTCACGCGTAGTGCTAACGTTCACGGCACGCTCATGCTAGTGTTATATTTTAGACCAAAACTTCTAAACTACTGAGCCGATTTTCACAAACGAAATATCGTTGTTTTCATATTATCAAGAAGAGTATAATAAAGCTATTAGTACTTCAAAAATCTGTTAACAGAGGGCGCTGTATGCAAAAAATAAAATATAATAATTTTATAAGTCACATAATTGAATAAGTCACAAGTCATCAATTTGTGCAATAACTTTTTTTTTTTCATCAAATGAGGCCTAAACAGATATAAGAAAGTACCATTCGTACTTCAAAATCCATTTTCGGCCTTTTACAACGATTAGGGCCAGAAAGTTTTTGTCTTGAAACGAGGCCAAATTACCGCCGGGGATACCTTTCCCCCTCTCTTACAAAAGTCCATTCTCACTTTTGACCTGAGAGCTATTGTTTACTATTTAATGTGACTTCAAAGGCAAAAAAAGCTGTTAGGACATTTGCACTCCGAGATTTTATTTTGAAAGCTGCAGTTAGGACATAAAGTATACTGAGATCTTTGGAACGGGAAGAGGTAGCTAAATTCCGATAACACCAAACGAAAGAGTGTATTTTCTTAAGTAAGTTAGCGTGTTAAACAAATTTTGTCAAAAGATGCGATAGGACACTTACACTCTGAAGTGACGATATGTAGATAGATATAACTTTCGAGTTTAACATATGTACATATTTTCATGTTGTTTTTCCAGCTTTACGAGTATTACTTAGAAAGATATGTGATAACATAGGCCGGCAAATCATAGGCATACAAATCTATATAACTTTCACTAAGGCAGAGTTCGGGCTATAAGGTTAGAATATACGAAATTCGGAGCAATCGAAAAAATTCTGATATCGAAGTCGAATTAAGCTCATCAAGATCTTCGGAAAAGTATCTTAGGTATTAAGCAACAGAGATTTAACAAATATGTCGACCTGTATAATTTTTGTTTGTAAATACTACTCTAAAGGGACTTTCTTAAGCATCCAGCAACTCATTGGGATTTCAAGACGTACCTCCCCCTCCTATATAATTGTTTTCTTACAATGAACCAAGGAATCTAATTTTTTGGGATGACACATCGAATATGTACCGTTCCGAACACTACATCAATTACTCTGAGTGCAGTTTCAAAAAACTAACTCTTGGAGAAAAACCGACTGATGTCATCCAGACGGATTTGGTGTCGCTGAGCTCGAATCTGCTATCAGATTTTGGCCTACGTTTCGAGATATCGTTTAGTTAATCGGTAATTAACACGGCTACAAATGCTCTTCTACAACTTTTTTTGTTTCAAGTCTAAGATGTTTAGTGTCTGAAACAAAGTTGTTCCTGATGAAAAGGCAAACTTTTTTTTTATTCGCACTTCCTTTCCAGCACCACTGCGTTGCATTGATTCTTTTCTATGATTTTGTTAGATATTTTGTGATTAATTTTTACGCGTGGCTACACAGAAAAATTCATATCTAGAGAACCTGAATTCGGCCCAAATTGAAATAAAATGCAAAATGATTGCTAGGATTTTATTTTTTCTCTAAAATAAAATCAAAAAAATCAAACATACCCAAATAAGAAAATTTTGATTTTAAGTTTTAAATTGCAAAATTTTTGCTTATAACTTGAGAGAAGAAAATTTTGAATACGATAATATGAAAATATACGTTAAATGCTAACTTTTATGCCTTAACGGTTTTTCTACATGACGCGTATATTTTGAAATACAAGCGTCTGAAAATCCATGTATTTTTAAAACTTGTGATTTTCAAAAAATCGTATTTTCGAAAATAAGCCCGGAAAAACTTTTTCCAAAAACACGTATCGAATATTTTTTGACAAAGTATCGAAAAAAAATTGTTTTTCAGAAATCTAAGTTTTCAATGTAAAAACGAGGTAGAATGACCCATATATTCAATTCCTTTATCTGTTTCAATAATTTTAACTGCATGAAAAAATTTCTGTCGTTTGTCTTGTATATATGTAAATTTTCTTAGACTAAACGGAAACGGATCGGGAAGACCTTTTTTTTTGTCACACCTTCAATATAGTTACATACATATGTACATGGTAAAAGGCTACTAGGGTTCCCGTCGACTTTGTCATTTCATCGAAAGTTACTGTAACAAAAACCATAATTATTTTATGAATGATTATTATATATTATTTTATGATCGATCATCAATATAATTTTACACATTTTGTTATTTTTTAATTATAAGGCAGACCTTTTTTCAACTTTTAGTCCCGGACCCTGCAAAGTCCTTATCTGGCGTTGGTATGGCGTAATTTTTTCTCAATTCCTCCAAAAGTTAGCAAGAGAAAAAGTTTATGATATTTAGCACTATAAATAAAGAAAGCCTCATATATAAAGAAATCGAAAGATTTGTTAGTTTGTATCTCATTAGCAAGCGTTAACTCAAAAAAGTTCAGATTTTTTCTGAGAAACACAACTATAAGGGGTTACTTTTTTCACATAAGGTGTCTTCCAATTTGTGCTATAAGATATATTTTAGTAAGCGATAAGCAAAAAATGTACGAATATAATCCGATTGGTTCGCAAATTACAGACTCCTTCACCATTTATAAAAGGTTACTTTTTTAGTTTTTAAAAAAAATGGGTAAAGTATTCATAAATTCAGCCTTGCAAACATATGTTTATTTTTTTTTATGGCGCATTCACATAAATATAGAAGTTTTAATCAATTACATTCATCTGAAAATCTGCAACATACTTTCCGAAATCAAATTTATTCAAATCAAATAAGCAAATTATTTTTAATTTATTGGTTAAGCGAGCTTTTTTGCTATTGCTTTTCTGCCCTCAGAAGCGAAAAGGGCGTATCTAGAAAAATTCATATTCATGATTCTTATGACATTGGATAACTTAAGAAATTACACGTCTAATGAACTACTCCAAGCCCCGGTATCTTAGTTCAAACATAAAAAACTGCTAAGAGAATTTTCTCTATCTCAACATTACAGGTATTTCAACAAATTGACATAGACAAAACATCAATTATCTCGAAACACATTTTTTTTAAGATACGCCCTTTTCGCTTCTGAGGGTAGTATTATATTGAGTAGTTGAGAAGTTAAGCATGAAAACTACACCCTAAGGCGAGCAACCACATTTGATTATCAAAATTTAAAATAGATGTTTTTGTTAGTAATTCTGACCATTCAAACTTGGGAAAAATTTAAGTGCTCATTAGTGATGTACAGAAAAACGATTTTGTTTTGACTTACCCTTCTCTTCCTTCTAAAAGTTATTAGTCGCTTGGACTTTCTTCTATAATTTATTTGAAAGTCAGTCAGTAGAAATGTACTGAAATATTCTGAATGTGCCAAATGACTGCCTGTTGTACTTGCGAACTTTACGAAGCGCGATTGCTCTGAAAAAAGTGCAAATGTACTGAAAATGCCTTCAGTGGTATATAGATACATATGTACGAACAAAATTTCACTTGAATTCAAGAAAAAACATTTACAAAAAAATAAACACCCTAATGCACATTCTTTATAATGCATAAGAATTTACACGAAATAAAATTAATTTCTTTTTGGAAATTGATGATGTGTTTTTTTTATTTTACTTTTCGCCAAAAAGTCGCACCCAGAAGCAAGCAGATCGGTCATATGCACTAAATGCTGGAGTCGTTCGCGTAATTATCATCTGCACTGTTTATTTGTGTAATTTGGCGAGTCTTTTGCTGTTGCCGTTTCTGTTACCTGGTTTAGTCAAGTTAGCCGTAGGCACGAGTTAAACTCATTAATAATGATGACGAGAGATATTTTCAGCGCAAAGTCGTCCTGTATTACCTCAATCCTTCGACAGGACAACATCACAGGCTGCAGTGAGATCACCTGCTGCTGTTTTATTATTTTTTTTTTCTTTCTTTTTTATATAGACGCCGACCAGCTGAAGGAAGATTCATAAATTGTGCATATCTGCATACATATTAGACTGTCCGTTATTATTGCAAGTTTCCTAAATCGAGAAGATCAGTATATCAGGGTTGCTTTTTAGTTTCTGACCTGACGTGTCACCTAGCACCTAAAGAAAAATATCGAGCACTTTTTGTTTATTATTTCAGAGCTTTTATACGTTAGTCTACTAGTTTTAAAAATATAAATAAAAAATAAGCTTTAAGTGAACGTGGCACTAAATTAAAATTTTTTATTTTAACATATTATTTTCTTAAACTAAGAGATACAAATCTGCTCCGAGCTAGTAAATCTACTGATCTAAGCATTACCATTTTTTAAATAAAAATTTTAATTCGTTTTTTCCTCGAAAACTTTGTAGTAGGTATACTACATTTATTATTTAATGAGATTTTTAAACTAAAATTTCTGAAAAAAATGTGATATTTTCACTAAAAATGTTTTTTCTGTGTATAATGTATTTTTCTTAAAAACTCAAATAGAATACAAAAATAAAAACAAAGAATAAAGCATATTTCTTGTAAGCGTACAAGTTTTCGAGTAAGAAATTAATAAAAAAAACTTTCTAGTAGTCGGTTAAAAAATAATATTTTCAAGTCAAAAATTTCATTCTTCAAAAACTTGAAATATCGCAAGAAGCTCAAAAAGAAGCTTAGAAAATAGCGGACAGTCTAATATACATACGCATAGAGTTAAGGGCATTTAACCCGACTATCAGCAAACATGCACCAATTGGCATTTGCCAAATGGCATATTGAATGTATTATATGTATGTCGGTGTATTCGTAAATACACATGTCTCGTGCTAAAACCACTTGCCGGGTGTTTGATTCGTGCTCCCTTGTATAAATGTCAATGATTCGTTGGATCAATTAAATTTTGAGTTTCTCTTAAAAGTCTCTACTTTAATGCAATTTTCGTTTCGATAACTTTGTTGGAGTAAATGAAAACAGTTGCTCCAATCAATCGGGCATGTTAATTAATGAAATAAGTTTCAGCTCAATTTTCACAGTTCTATAGAAATCTTGAGATATCAAAAAGGTTTTTAAATTATATGTTACCAGTAAAGTTAGTTTCTAGGAAAAACTAGTTTTCATCGGGCCGAACGAGTTTTGACCAAACTACTTAACCAGACATAAGAACAAAAGTACTGTGGTTAGCGAAGCCTGGTCCTTCTATAAGATGTCCTGAGCTGCACAAGGCCTTTGTTTGTATGAATTACCAAGTTTGACCTAACGCGCTTCGTGATAACTGGGTTGCCATATGCAAAACTAGTTCCCTATTAGAAGGTAGTTTTACCCATGCACAGTGGTCTGAAATCTTGTTTTTTTTTTTTTTTTGTTAAAAAATCGCTAGAGATGGCAAATCTTGGCGAAAATTAACAATTTTTTCTTGAATGGAAGCTAACATAAAATGCCAATAAATCGTCCAAGCCCGAATTTGAAAAAAGTTACTATCTTTTTTTATTTTAAGCTACATTCCAAAAAAAAAATATTTGCTATTTTTTTTGCTTTGAAAATTACAATTTTTTCCTTTAATAAAAGTCAACTAAGATTAACAAATCCTCGGAGCCCGGATATGGAAAATAAAATACTGTTTTTGGTTCAGAAATTGCTAAGGACTGAAAATTTTGTCGAAAATTGTCTTTTCTAACAGACTCTTTCTTGTAAAATGTTATTCCCCTCGTCCACAAAAACACAATTTGTAATAAGCATTTGCTATCATAATCAGGACTGGCAAAACATCGGTAATTATCGATAGTAGGCGACATCGCTAACTATCGATAGTTTTTTGTTGTTATTGATAGCGTTGGTAAAAAAAAATTTCTTAGGAAGATTATTTAATTGCCTACAATCATGGTAGAAGTCCACGTAAGTGGGGAAAGTCCTGATCGCCACTCACTTGGGAGTGGCCAGAGATGATTCTTTTGCAAGCAGTTCAAGCAGCTCACAAACTTCCGACCTTTTTTGGCCAAGTATCCTCTGGAGATCCCTTGGACACCCGTCCGGGGGTGAGCTAGTTGTGAGAAGGCGGGTCTCTCCTAGACTTAAAACTTGGAATGTGTGCGTAGGGTTTGGGTCCCACCACACATTATCATCATTTCCAATGAAAACCAAATCAGCCTCGGATAATAGCCCCCACTACGATGACGACCACTGCAAACGAAAAACGGACAATGATTTACGGATATGCACCTGGAATGTCCGGACCCTCCATAGGGAAGGTGCAACTATCCAACTGGCGGAAGCCCTCGTAAAAATAAAGGCTGACATCACCGCCATCCAGGAGATGCGATGGAAAGGACAAGGCTGCTCTAAACGGACGAACTGTGATATCTACTACAGCGGCCATGCGGAGAGGCGCGAATTTGGTTGCGGATTCGTTGTAAGTCGAAAATTACGCCACCTAGTTTCCCGGTTCACGCCAATAAACGAAAGGCTGGCTACGATCCGTATCAAGGCAAAATTCTTCAACATAAGCCTAATTTGCGCGCACGCCCCGACGGAGGAAAAGGACGATGCCACCAAGGATGATTTCTACGCGAGCCTAGAGGACGTGTATGACCGTTGTCCGACCCACGATGTAAAAATAGTCCTCGGCGATTTTAACGCGAAGGTCGGAAGAGAAGGCATCTTTGGCGCTACAGTCGGTCAGTTCAGTCTCCACGAGACCACTTCAAACAACGGTCTGAGACTGATCGACTTCGCCGCGGCGCGAAACATGGTAGTTAGTAGTACCAGATTTCAACACCTCGACATTCACAAGGCCACCTGGCTAACCCCGGATAAAAAACGAAAAACCAAATTGACCATGCTGTGATCGACGGAAGGCACGCTTCAAGCGTTCTGAATGTGCGTACATTTCGGGGGGTCAACACTGACTCCGACCACTATCTTGTTGCAGCTAAGATCCGCATGCGGCTATGCAATGCGAAGAATGTACGCACGGGCATGCAACGAAAGCTGGACGTTGCCAAGCTGCAATCACAACGGACTGCCGAGGCGTACTCCGCTCAACTCTCGGTTAAGCTCAACCAACCAACCTCTGGAACCGACGACGCCGGTGGACTTTGGACACACATCTCCCACTCCATGCGCGCTGCTGCCGAGGAAGTCAATGTTTTTCGACGCCCATAACCTCGAAACCAATGGTATGACCAGGAGTGTCGCGATGCGACTGCTGAAAAAAACGCCGCATACAAGAAGATGCTGCAGTCAGCCGCAACGCGAGCCGTGCGAGAAAACTACCGCGAAAAGAGGAAGGAAGAGAGGCGCATTTTTAGACGTAAAAAAAGGGAGCAGGAAAAGCGTGAGCGTGAGGAACTTGAGGTGTACCAGGGCAAGAAGGATGCACGAAAATTCTATCAACAAGTTAAGCGTCTAACTCAAGGTTTCAAGCCCGGAGCATCCACTTGTAGAGACGAAAATGGAAATCTGGTTACAGATACAAAGAGTGTACTGAGGTTATGGAGGCAGCATTTCTCCAACTTGCTTACGGGCGATGATTCCACCAATTCCGCCCAGAGAGAATGCAGTACGATACCACCAATCGATGATAACGCAGTGGAAGTACCATCACCTAGCCATGAAGAGGTTCGAGTTGCTATCCAGCGACTCAAAAACAACAAAGCAGCGGGTGCTGACGGCCTGCCAGCTGAGTTGTTTAAAGCTGGTGGCGATGTATTGATAAGGTGCATGCATCAACTCATCAGCAAAATATGGCTAGCGGAAAGCATGCCCGACGATTGGAATCTCAGCGTGCTTTGTCCTGTAATAAAGAAAGGAGACCCGACAATCTGCGCCAACTACAGGGGTATCAGTCTTATTTCCATCGCATATAAGATCCTCTCGAGCGTATTGTGTGAAAGATTGAAGCCGTATACAGAAACGCTGATCGGATCCTATCAGTGTGGCTTTAGACCTGGTAAGTCCACCATAGACCAGATTTTTACACTACGCCAAATCCTGGAGAAAACCCATGAATATCAAATCGACACTCACCATCTCTTCGTCGATTATAAAGCTGCGTTCGATAGCCCAGTGCGGGATTGCCTATACGCAACAATGTCTGAGTTCGGTATACCTGCAAAGTTGATAAGGCTTTGCAGGATGACGTTGAGCAATACGTTTAGCTCCGTCAAGGTAGGGAATGACCTCTCCGGAACTTTTAATACCGAGCGAGGTTTCAGACAAGGCGACCCGCTCTCGTGCGATCTCTTCAATTTCATTATGGAGGGGATCGTACGAAAAGCCGGTGTGCATCATAATGGCACCATCTTCTTCAAAGGTGTTCAGCTCCTTGCGTACGCTAATGATATTGATATTATCGGTCGGAGTAAGAGAGATGTTACTGCTGCTTTCACTGCTATTGAAAAGGAATCAGCCAAAGTGGGTTTGACGGTAAACGAGGGCAAGACGAAATACATGATGTCTACTAACAACAAGAAGAGAGCACGGGATCTAGACTCTCATGTTACAGCGGGCAACTGTAAATTAGAAGTTGTCAAGGAATTCATCTACCTTGGCACTGCCGTAACCAGCAACAATGATGTCAGTCTGGAGATTAAGCGGAGAATAACAATTGCTAATAGGTGCTACTACGGTCTCAGTAAGCAATTACGTTGCAGAGCTCTCTCTCGATCGACAAAGCTAACACTCTACAAGACGCTCATTCTACCTGTGCTTCTTTATGGCGCTGAGGCATGGGTGGTTTCGACAACAGACGCAGCCGCTCTTGGGGTGTTCGAGAGGAAAGTTCTCCGCAAAATCTTTGGTCCTGTTCGAGTTGGCGACGACTATCGCATTCGAATGAACCACGAGCTGTATGAGCTCTACGCCGACATTGACATAGTTAAGCGTATAACAATACAGCGACTACGCTGGCTGGGTCATGTCCATCGTATGGATAAAGAAGCTCCAGCGAAAAAGGTATTCGAAGGGAAGGTCCCCGGTCAACGGCGAAGACGGAGACCATGCCTCCGGTGGATAGACCAAGCTGAGTAAGCCCTAACCGCGCTTGGCATTAACGATTGGAGAAGGCGCGCGCAAAGCAGAGGCGCCTGGCGAGAGCTAATGAGGTCGGCCGTAACCTGACAACGGGTTGTTATGGCCATCTAAGTAAGTAAGTAAGTACAATCATGGTAAGCAAGTCTTTGAAATTCAACCTATAATTTTATAGAAATGACGATTTTCTGAAAAATATTGGTTTTTAAAAAAAAATTATTCAACATTTCAGAAAAATCGTCATATCTCCAAAATTATAGGTTAAATTTTAAAGACTTGCTTCCTATTATTGTAGGCAATTAAATTATCTTTCTTATGACACTCATATCCAATCAAGGGTTCCCAACTTATGTAGAGTAACTTCGGTTATTGTGATATAGGTATTATTCTATTTCAAATTACACGTAACTTTTATAGCATAGCTTCTACTGCTTAATGTATTGTGGCTTGTTGATGCATTGTGCAGCACATTACGACTTCGGAACACTATTTCGTAAGCCAATCTGAAGCTATTTCAACAAAATGGAAAAAAGCCAAGTGAAAATCAAGTGAAATTGGCGGATATATGTGATATATAGCGCTCGGATTATGTGATATACTATCATGAAAAATATAGCAAGTATGAAACAGTATGAACTAAAAGTACAATAACATTACATCTTTCAATAGAATTTCCATAAAAAATGAAATTAGATTTAAACTGAATCAATAAGCGAAAAGTAGAACATATAAAGTCAGATTGATGACTCACATACAAAAATTGCTTGCCATCTTGGAAGACAATCATTGCGAGCCCAAATTTAATCGCGTTGCAGGCATTGAACTCAGGTCTGAATCTGTTTATTCCTCTGGAAGGATTTATTGCAAAAAGCACAAATAATGTCCTTGCTGAGTGAAGTAAATTGAACTATATCACATAATCCAAATTTCAGTTTTAATACAATCAGGTTATTTTATTAAAACACATTTCAGCAAATAAAAAACTCACATTATTTATGACAAAGTATATTCACCCACTAACAAATTTTATTACTGCGGTTATAACTTTTACTTTATTTTGGGCTTAATTCACACATGAAATGTACACAAATAAAAATTCGACTGTACCGCTAAATCAATTTAACCACACTGAGACCAAAAACAGTGAATGCGAACTAGTCCTTGGGCCCAGGAATAAAAAAATTATTCATAACCAGCACTGCTTAAACTTTTTGTATGTGATATTCACGTCGAGTCGGACAAATTTTGAACGTAGCCAAGTATGATGGTGGGGCGTTTTCCTTTCAAGCCATCACAATGTCATGAATTTTACGAGATAAAAAAATGTATGACTTATATGTTACATTTTATTTTAATCAAGAGTTTTTTATACATAAAAAGCGTAAAATATTTTGTCGGACAAAAATGTTGGGTCGTTTAGCGTGTCCGACACGCTGACTATGCCAACTTTATAAATTTATGACCTAAGAGCCAATTTTGGCAGAGTCCATTAAAATATTTAAAATCAAGTGGTAACCTTGTCGGACAATTTTCAGGGGGGATATTGTTCTCGGACGCATTGAAGTCAAGGGTTTCGTGCAATCAAAAAATGTATTACCGTTTTTCCGACAAAAAAGGAGGATATAAAAAATTATATTCGTTCTTAAAAAATGCCATTGTTGGACGAAAATATTGGGGTAGATCCATAGTCGGACAAAAAATCTAATTTTTATGGGTTATTGGTAATGATATTTTTAATATTGTACGTATAATGAACGAATAAATTGTTATGATATTTATTAATAAGCTAATTATCATTATTTATAGTTTAATAGTTATTATTAAAAAACAATTTATTTTATTATTCATTATTTCAACCTTGTCTTAGCTGGAGAAAAAAAAAACTTCTACTACGCTCTCTTATTGTATGTAATTGTTATTTTCTCCTAATTAAGAGTTTTTTTTATTAAAATATCAAAAGCATTAATTAAAAAAAAGTGTGTGTGTGCGTAATGTAAGAAAGTAATTTCCTTCAGTGGAGCTTGATATTTGATGAGAAAGAGCAAAGGAAAAACAACCTTGTGTTATGTTGTTGTAGTCTGGAAACTTTTATTTTGTGATCCATATTTTTCAAAAGATTCTCAATTTCTATTTTATTTTTATCATTTGAATAAAACATTTTCAACTCATTTAATATTAAAAATTAAACAATACCTCGATTTCAATTAGAATAAAACGCAACACCTTTAAATTCAAATCGCAAATTTAAAAAACAAAAAACACAACTTTTATTTTCATCTCATTCTAATGCAGATTAGTTTTCTAAAGGTTTCGCTTCTACCACGTATGAACTACACACATTATTTTTTTATATTTTATTAAGACAATGCTGACATGCGTTGATCACGTAAACAGTGTGGTCAGAAAAATTTATTATATTTTACGTAACCTAAGGATGTCGGCTGACAAAAACGTCGAAACATCATGTTTTAAGATTTGAATGTAATTACCGGAGATATTACCAAAAATTTAATAAGAGTACCGCTACGTTCGGTAAAAAAATTAAAAACATTTTTTAAAATAGTTTTAATGGAATAATCGAAATACTTCTGTTGGCAAAGTTTAATGATTTTTTTGCTTTAATTATGTATCTGACACTAAAAAGGTACAACAAGATGGTAGGAACTGAGATCTGGTTGGTAAGTACTGGAACGGGGTCCTTGATGTCAGTGACCTTTAAAGCAAAAAATTGGTCTACTCGAGACAAAAATATTGATGTATCATACTTTAAGATTGGACTGTAAATGCAGATGATATGAAGAAAAATGTAGATGCGCGACCTCTATTTTCGGTAAAAAAAAAAAAAAAAAAATTTTCGAAATTTTCTTGCAAAAATACTTCAGTTTCGATGGTGTACCGCGAATTTTTTTTTGCGGTACGGTCTAATGTACATATATGTTTCACAAAAAAAATTTTAGCGTGATCGCTATTAGTTAAGGAGATATATAAATTAAAGTACTTAAGAAAGTGCCACGTCCCATACAAAGTGCGGCAGGTATCAATTCATATATCTCGTAAACTAATGTAGATCACGTTAAAAAAATTTTATCATATTACCGGTATATTTTACTCTTTATTTTAAAGTTAAAATAAAAAAAATAAAATATGTGGAAATTATTTCAATTCTCAGATGAAATGTTCACTTCCGATTTCCCACAAGAAAAAAAAAATCAAATTTCCAATATGATTTCATAATTGAAAAGAGCAGTAAATTTCCTATTGAAACCGCAATGTTTCATATTTTATTGAAATTTTGTTAAGTTCGAAAAACGGCTTCCGAAAAATCCATTTTTCATATTTCGTTAATTTTTGGAAGTCCACAACTTGAAAACTAAACCTTATAAAAAAAAATTAAGTGTTTACGCCTTCTAGAAGTGCAATTAAGCCGAATATGGACAAATTTCTAAATCTCATTTTTTTTTTTTGCATTGTCCGCTTCGCCTGAAATGCCCCATAATTTAGTTTAAAGGAAAATTCGAAATTAAGTTATAAACTTATATATACAATACAGCATCTCGAAGGACCTCACCATATGGTACAATTAAATTCGCACTTCTTATTATTTAAATAAAACACAAAGCTTTTATAATTGGAAAACTTATGTATGTTGAAAAACCCACTTTAATTAATTTATTAAGCTACTTTTCACATACACATTTCTCTAAGCTCTACTGTTGTCTTTTTATGCAGCATTAAATTTTAATCGATCATATTTCGACGCGATTCAAGTTGGCTGTATTGGCGGCTCTCGAGTTTAGATAAAATATGGCCCATGCGTTGTTCATCGGGGACCGCCATGGCAGATTCATGCACTACTTGAACAAAACGCTCAGTGTTTTGAGAATGGCATGGATAAGTTGTGAAAATAATCAAGTTTAGCAAAGAAAGCTATGAAATAAAGTTATTTGTCATGTGCAAATTTGGTGGGTAGATACTTAAGGTCAATGACCTTTGGAGCAAAAAAAAAAATGGTCTCTTCGAGACAAAAACATCGAAACATCATGTTTTAAGATCGGACTGAAAATGACAGAGATATGACGAAAAATTTAATAACAGAACCGCTACGTTCGGTAAAAAAATTAAAAACATTTTTTAAAATAGTTTTAATGGAATAATCGAAATATGTACTTTCATTGGCAAAGTTTAATAATTTTTTGCAAGCTTTAATTATTACATTAAGATGGTAGGAACTAAGATCTGGTGGGTACGCACTAGAACGGGGTCCTTGATGTCAGTGACCTTTAAAGCAAAAAAATGGTCTACTCGAGACAAAAAAATTTATCTTGGAATCTTTAACCATAACACTTTTTCTAATAAATGTTGGCCCGAAAAACGGGTGGCAACCCTAATTTAGGACAGGCTTTGGCAAGGCAACCCTAGATATTCTATTTAGGCTCGTCGAGCTCTATCATTTGACGTACATTTTAAGCTGGAATCTTTAACCATAACATTTTTTCTAATAAATGTTGGCCCAAAAAACGGGTGGCAACCCTAATTTAGGACAGGCTATGACAAGGCAACCCTAGATATTCTATTTAGGCTCATCGAGCTCTATCATTTGACACCAATTTCATGCTGTAATCTTATACACTTTTTATTAAAAAAAATTGGCCCAAAAAACGGGTGGCAACGCTAGTATAGGACAGGCTTTGGCAAGGCAACCCTAGATATTCTATTTAGGCTCGTCGAGCTCTATCATTTGACACCAATTTCATGCTGTAATCTTATACACTTTTTATTAAAAAAAATTGGCCCAAAAAACGGGTGGAAACCCTAGTATAGGACAGGCTTTAGCAAGGCAACCCTAGATATTTTATTTAGACTCGTCGAGCTCTATCATTTGACACACATTTCATGCTATAATCTTATACACTTTTTATTAAAAAAAATTGGCCCAAAAATCGCGAGGCAACCCTAGTATAGGACAGGCTTTGGCAAGGCAACCCTATATTTTATTTTTAGGCTCATCGAGCTCTATCATTTGACACCAATTACATGCTGTAATCTTATACACTTCTTATTAAGAAAAAAGTCGGCCAAAAGTGGGTTTTTTCGGCCATCGGGACAGGCTTTGGCAAGGCAACCCTAGATATTCTATTTAGGCTCATCGAGCTCTATCATTTGGCATAGGTCCCATGGTGTAATCTTATACACTCGACTTTTCTACAGCCGGCTCTTGGGCTATTATTGAGATTAAAATTTTAAGAATAGTGTGAAAATAATTTTTCTTCCGTGGCATTGTGGTGGGAGAACTTACCGATAGTTTTCCTTACTGATTTTCGCCAGCCCTAATCATAGTGTAAGAAACTATAAAGTCTATAATTGTGGTACTCTAAAATTGTAGGTCTTCTTTAATATAAACTTGTTACCTTGCAAATGAGTTGTTAAACTTCATCGAACATAAAATCAACTGTTGAGGCGCAACATGTTGTGTCCTTCATTGAGTTTGATCGATTGATCAAACTACATGCGACACGTCTTGATCGAACCTGGAAAGAATGCTAACAAAAACAGAGCATAAGAAATAAAAAGAAAGAATTAGCAAAAAAGAAAAGCTCAGGAAATCGAAGCATCTGCAAAACTGCTGCTGTAGCGATAAACTAACAATAAGAACCTTCCAGCGCTTCCACGTTAACGTTCGTCTCACGGCGCGAGGGTTGACAACAGCAATAACAACAACTGCAGCAGCTGCTGTTTGTTTGCTTATTTGTTTGTTGGCCTTTTCCTACAAGTGAACATTAAATTTCGGTTTGTCGGCCCGCCATCCGTTCCTTCAATTTTCTTGCTTATTAGGGTGGGTTAAAATGACCTTTTCTTTAATCTTTTTGCAGTAGCTTCTAAAAAATATCTCATTCAAACAGAGCGACTACTTCTTAAGTAAAAATTAATTAAACTACATATAATAAAATTAGTGATGAACAAAAGAGGTATTGGTTTTGTACATTTTCCATGTTCAAGATCACTGCTATAGTACCATGCCTAAGGCTAAATGTGCAAAAACATGACTTGATAGCAAAACTGGAGAACTACTCCAACGACCAACTATTTAGTTTCATGTATTCGCGTGCTCGTATTTTGTAAAGATCTTTTCAAACTAAATAGTCGGGCGATTTTCATAGAGGATTAAGGGAGTGTGCATACTCGCGATTAAATAGTTCACCGATTTTTAATTGAAAAGAATTTCATTGAGTCTTATGAGCATGCACTTACTTGAAAAGAATTTTCTGATGTATCGTAAAAAAGTTAGCTCAGATTTACCGCGATAATTGTGTAATTTAATTTTGTTTAAAATTCAATTGCTGATTAAAATTATATATGTATGTGTGTATCTATTTATGTACATATTCCGATCATTCTTTGAATAACTACACTTTTTAGAAAATTTTTGAAATGAAATATCTCAAAAACTATGGGAAATAGAACAAAAAAATCTGATATCATATTTGCTTAAAAAGATTTAAATTTAATAAATAATTAAATAAATTTCTTTAAACATTATTTTTTTATTTCTAAAAATGTTTCTTAAAATATAAGAATAAATACATATGTACATACATACATTATTCGACATAACATACATATTTTTAATTTTTTATAGGTATGACATTCTTCAATCAATCCTAATTCACTCATTAGTTTCTCCTGTTGTCATCTTGAGCCCATTGAGCTTGGGGTCCTGGTCCTAAAAAAAACCAAAAGTTTCACTTTGTGTCTTGAAATAATATGAAAATGGACATGCACTTCAAGCCCTTCCATCTTGATTTCAGATAGCAATATACATACATTTGTAATATTTCAGAAGATGAACGATAAATCTTAGCGTGCATGGGCATGATTAACGTGACCATCCGTACTTTTGGGAGTATAGTACTTCTTTCTGGTCCGTTGTACTGCGTACTTCGAAGCACAACCAAATGTATTTCTTTTTAACTAAAACACATTCATATTTTATATGAGAGAAATTTTTTTTGGTCATCAAAGTTTTTTTGTTGGTATCATTCTTTCGCAGTGCTTTTGTACAAATACAAGAAAAGGTTTGGTCTTACCTTAGACAAAAAGTTGATGAATTTCGAAAAGACGGCGTAGCACCTCCCATGCAAGCACAAGCTTAAAAACGCTACACAGAGAGTTATTTAAGTAAATATTGCCAAAATCAATGGCCAAATAGGTTCTAATTACTTTTTTTTTTTTGGTCACCAACATTTTTTGTTGGAAAGCCTCCTCTATTTTTCTGTACTTGATTTTTACTGCGTTTCAGTTCAGACTTTTTACATGAATGACCTTTTTTTACCATCAAATGCTCGACATTTTGTGAACTTCTTTTTAATTCGGTATGTAATTCTTTTTGTTCCAACATAGTTGGTCACGTTATGGCATAATGAGCAGGGGGTGTACTTATTATCCAAGTTCACTTGTATTAATAAAAAATTGTGGACCTTTGGTGTTTTGCTCATCAATTTGTACACGGCGTATTGTGATGACAGTTAAGTTGTCTAAAACAAAATTCTTGTCTCAGCCCAAAATTGAATTTTTACTTTCGTTATCGTCAATTCACTCGAATAAAATCCAAGTAGATCTCAACGCTTTAGTGGAATCCTCGAAAGCAGATTCAGTTGAAAACATAAAACACAATGGAGTCGAATGACACAAAGTAAGGGGCCGTTCATTAAGAACGTTATGTATTTTTTTGAAAATTCACACCCTCCTCCCCTTGGTGATATTTTGGTGAGTTCTGGCGGGACTTCACCCTCCATTCCATGAGGCTATAATACTGTATTATTATGTGATAAAATCGTTATAAATTGAATTTCTTAGTTTTAAAAAAGGCTTAAAACGTATAATAATAATGTATACTCTCTGCATTACAAAATTGACGTGAGATTTTCATTCACCCCTCTCCCTCTTGATGAGGATTTGCAGGACCCACTCCTACCCTTATATTGACTCAAATCAAAAATTGAAATGAATTGGCACAGCATAAAACAATGAGTCAGGGTTTGAAATTATTACAAAATTTTATTTATATCCCGACGCAGTTACACTTGACCCTATGCATTTTTTCGCAGCAATGACATGGTTGCTTTTGTAAAAGGTGCGATTCCAAACAAAAAAAAAACCAAGAAAAAAATTGTGTTTCGAAAATTTCAAAACAGCGAATATGCTTTAAAAGAATATTACAGAAAGAAAACAAATGGAAAAACGTCAGGTATTTTAAATTGCATTTTTTATAGCTAAATCAGGGTTTACACACAGTAAATATTTCCGCAAATTCTTCTTGTTTGTTGGCAAGAGGGGAAAAACGAAAGTGACGAGGTACAGAAATTGTTATATGTATGTTGCAAACACAAAACGAAAATCACAAAAGAGAATATAAATATCTGATCCAAAAGCAGCTCAAAATCTACATCCCAGAAAATTTCTTATGCTAATATTTATTTTTCAAAAGAAAATCGTCTTACTCAAAACGAAAATTTATGCAGACGGCCGCCTGTGTTACTAACCTTCCCATTAATGCAAAATAAAAAAAACTGCTGAATTGATGGTCCACCCTAATGCTCAGTTCCTTTGTGTAACTTTACTTTTTCTTTTTTGTTTGAAGTTGTTGTTACGTTTTATTTTGAATGTTTGTCTGTGGCGATTGGAAATTTTGGAAAAGAAACGTTTCAAGCAGCACAACGCTGTTGGAACCAGCAGGAGGCGTAGTGCAAATTCAAGGAATAGGAATCACTTGTGCGTGCGACATCGTCGACGAAGGTTCGTTGGTTTGTAATGTTGGATAGGTAGTGCTCAATTATTGAGTAAGCGAACCATCGAAGAAATCAACAGGCAGAGAATTCAACGGTGATCTTTCGATCTTCGTTGCTGGAATTTTAAATTGGAGCTGTTCGTTATTTGGGACAAATGCCACATCTTCGTGTTGTTGTGATACGTAACGGTCAATAAATTTTGCCAATCTTTAGTTTTTGTTTTTGCGAAATTGTGTAACTTTTTAGTGCCGTTATTTTTGAACCAGAATTCGGATTACATGAAATGTTTTTGTTGTAAAGAACCGTGTACAATATAGGAATTTATTTTTTGTGAATTAAATCGAAAAAAATCGAATTATTGATCTCGACTCGTGTACAGCCGGATTATAATAAAAAACTGTTTACCGTCATCGTGTTGTTTTTACTGTTATTTCGGAATTCAACGGTTTGGCTGGCTGACTGGCTGGCGCAATGAATTGGTGGGTGCGTCATTGCTCTTGAACTCATCTGCACGCCTGCGTCTGCATACGCGCTAACTTTGGAACACAACGTAGATGAAGGATGCGTAGAGGTTAGAGTGTGGAGCGGTTTATGTTGCCAATGATGTGCGCGCATTTCTTTTGATTGCTCTTGGATCGATTAAATAACAGCAGCGAGCAAACGATCGATAGAACGGCGACTTCATTGCTGCCCGAATGTTTCGATTGTACAGGAGATAGACACAGAAGGCGATAACGAGCCGCATTCCTAAAAGGTAATTTCCACTTTGGCAATTAAGTGCCGTTAGTTGTATATAAATAATTAAGAGTTGTTTCGTCACTACCATCCTACCAAGTGTTAAAAGAATCAAAATTGTTATAAGTATGACTGTATGTATTACCTTGCATTTTTAAAAATATGTATGTAGTTATGTATGTATGGTAGTTTAGATTGAGAGTTAGAAATAAACTGTTATCAACGTCATTCTTGCACAGGTATCCTAAGAGCTCGACATTAGCTCTCATTCTCCAATGTTTATTAAACCAAACTTTTCTTATGGCCTTTTTAATTCTAAGCACAAATATGTAATCAAAAGTGTCGCTCGGATCTCGTTTCCGAGATATAGTCATCGGAAGTTGAGGATATAGCTGTTGTAAAAATCTTTATACATAAGTTGGGAACCTCTAAATAGATATCAAAGACATACCTATGTATGTGAGTGTCGTAAAAAATATAAGCTAACGGCCTACAATGATAGTAACGCAAGACTTTGAAATTTAACATACGATTTTTAAAATTAAAAATATTGTATGTATAAAAAAAATTCGCTCGGATCTAGTTTCGGAGATATAGACATCGGAAGTTGCGGATATAGCTTTTGGAAAAGTGATTATAATTTGGGAACGCCTGAATGGAAAATATGGGTGTCATAAGAAGGATAATTTAATAGCCTACAATAATGGTAAGAAAAGTTTTGAAATTTGACCTATACTTTTGGAGATATTACGATTTTTCTAAAATTTGGACAAATTTTTTTTTTAAAAAAACCTTATTTTTTCCAAAAAACGTCTTAATGACCTATAATTATTTTAGCATGTTAAGAAAGCTTAATTTATTCCCTTTAAAATGGTATGTAGCTTGTTCTAAACTTTTTTTTTAAATACCCCCTTTTTTTGCCGGAAAATAAAAAAAAATATTCAATGAACTCTTATGAAAAGTCTGTATTTATGGACAAAAACAATAAAAAACCAACTACAGCAACAACAACAATTATTATAAGACCATTCTCATTGTAAAACTTAAAATTTTTTATTAAAAATCGCGCGCGCTCTTTTCTTTCAACATAACCTTACATTTTAAAAAACTATTAATTTATATGACAACCTTATCATTTTATAATGAGAATCGTCTTATAATAATTGTTGTGGTTGTAGTCGTTGTTGTTGTTTTTGTCCATAAAAACATAGTTTTCATAAGGATTCATTAAATAAATTTTTTCGTCTTAAATATTATGTACTAGTCGTTGTTGTTGTCGTTGTTTTTGCACATAAATATATAGTTTTCATAAGAATTCAATGAATAACTTTTTTTGTTTTCTGGTAAAACAAAGGGTAAATATGCAAAAATCTAGAACAAACTATACATTACCATTTTAAAGGGAATAAATAAAGCTTTCTTGGAATGTTAGAGAAATTATAGGTAATTAACACATTTTTTGAAATAAATATCGGTTTAAAAAAAAAAATTGGTCAAAATTTCAGCAACATGGTCATATCTCCAAAATTATAGGTTATTTTTCGAAAATATGCTTAACATTACTGTAGGCCATTAAATGATCTTTTTTATGACCTCCATATTTTTGATATCCATTCCGGGGTTCCAAGCTTACAGTCATTTTTACAAAAACTATATCCGCAACTTCCAATAGCTACATATATATGTATATGTATCATCTCCGAAGCTAGATCTGAGCGGCACTTTTTTTCCATATTTTTCTTTACTTTAACCCACTATTTATTACCCCTAAAAAAAAAATTGGAGAATGTCAGCTAAAGTAAACACGTTCCAGTTTTTTTCTATGCTCATATGTTACAGCCAAATTTCGGTGTGAACATTTACTTCAGCTCACATTCGCCAAATCTTTTTTTTTTTTTTTTGACAAATAGTGCTATTTAATTAAATAAAAATTATCCAAAAATCAAGTGTCGGTCGGATCTAGTTTCGGAGTCATAGCCATTGGAAGTTTTGAATATATCTTTTTTAAAAATCACTATAAGTCAAGAACCCCTGTATTGATTTCCAAAATATGGGTGTCATATGAAAGGTAATCCAATATAATTTACAAAAATTGCAAAAGTTTTTGATTTCAAACTAATAGTATTCGAGATATTACGGCTGTTTAACGATGTTTTTTTTAAAAAAAAAAATGCCTTATAGTTTTATTAACATATGGGTGTTCCCACGGTATCGAACGTGACCGTCGTACTCTTTTAAAGTGGAATAATCAATTGAACTTAATAGAAAATTACAGTGGCCTTCATAATATCGGGTGTTTCAGTAGCGCGACTCTTTGGAATTGAATCAAAAGGAGTTTTATAACGTAAATCTTTATTCCAATTTGAAGTACATATGCATTTGTTTTTTCAATCCTATTATCTATCATCCGCAGCAGGGCCGCACCGTAAAAATGCATGTATATCTACTTTCACAAGAAATAGCTTGTGACAACCTGTTCGCTTTCCCGTTCCAATTGAAGAGCAAAACAAAAGGTCCTCTCTTCAATATCTAACTAATAAGCTCACCAAGCGCGGGCCCGGGGGGACTGTGCTCCGCAAAATTCGATTCGAGTTACCCAATTTCAGTTAAATTTTCAGCACGAATCGGGTCGTTATTTCTCACTGCCATAGACCTTAAACTTTACATTGCTCCAAAGAAAAAATTCAAATCGAATTTCATCGCACGATATCGGTCACCATTTTAAGAAATGTGAATTATGAGTTGAAATTTTTGATCGAATTAAAATTAATTTGTCATTTAAGTTTTGTGCAGATATCTGAGTATTGCAAAGACTGAAAAACAAATTTATATCTAAGATGCTGTACCATTTAACCACTTTTAGAGTATTTAAACTTAAAACAATTTACGCAACAAATTTTAATGACGCAATAACATGACGTGGAATAGTTCACTGTGCGACAGCATTTTTGACCAGGTTTTAATATAGAATACAGTAATTTTTTGAACGTGATACAGTACCTTTCTGAAGTTCAGCGCGAATATGGCTTATGTTTAAACGTAAATGCGAATTAGGTTCCTTTCTGAGCGATATTTTATGCAAGGATGATGAAAAGTATTTGCAAATGTTGACCGATTATATGCACTACGAGTTTATAACAAAATTTTGTGCAGAATTAAAACTTTAGCAAAAGTCGTTTGTTATACAGTGTGACTTTTCCCGACGTAGGACTTGCTGCACACTTGCAAACAAAATTTATTCGTAAAATTTTACGTTTTGGCAACTGAGCTGCAAATTTGCTGTGCTTATTGGGTATGAATTCTTTTTTACACTTTAAAAAGAGAATGGTTCGGTATAATATATTAGTTTTAAACAGAGCCGGCCATAGGTTGTGCGAGGCCCGATGTAACCAGACCAGACCAGAAGACCCTTGCAACCAGTAAGTTAAATAATAAAAACCGCTGTTGTGGCTCTGCTTTCATTTTTCCATTTTAATACAACGGCAAAAAGTTTGATACTTCACCTTTTTATCGTTATGATGCTATAAAAAAAGTTCAAAGTTTATCGCCCCTAATAAAAGCTTAAAATTGTCGCCCAGTGTTATTTACGCTAAGCCTCTAAAACTTCAACACAAATATAATTTTGCAATTCTTTTCCGCCCTTAATATTCACAGTAGTTAGGGTTGCCATATGGCCTGGATTCGCCTGGATTGTACAGATTTTTAGTCCCAAGTCCAGAGTCCAGACAATCATATATGTATATGTCCAGATGAAATTCGAGCATCTGTCCAACTATGCCGTTAACGAATCATTTGCCGAAAATGCGTTCACTACAATTGGAATACACAGATTTTCATATTCCAAGGCATAATGACATTTTGCTTTATGCAGGCGCTTGGGAGGTAGTAAAAGGCAAAATAGTATCAGGCGCTGCAGGCAGTCCAACCGCTCAAGACACAAATTTGGGTTTTATAGTTTTTGAGGAAGTAACTGTGGAGAAACGTTTGCTATGCAACATAATCGCAGTTGATACAAAAGAAAAACTGTTATCGCTGTTGGAAAAATTCTGTTATTCAAATATTAATATTATGAGCTTCTCGTTGCACCAGCATTTTTCTTTGATGTACTTGCAACTATTAATCCTGTTTGAATTAAAAAAAATTTTTTTTGAATCACCCTACTGTACGTACATATGTATGTATGTACCAGAGTACTACAGCCACTCAGCGTGTGAGCCATTCATGTATCTGTTGAAACTTTCTGGACATTCACACAAATTCACAGCTCACAGAAAATGTTGTTTTACTGAATTGTAATGCTTCTGTTATGTTTATTTTGTTTAAATAAAATATATATCGCCGATCACTTGTAGAACGGCTCTAATTGACCTTTTTTTAAAATCCAGTTTATTGCCTATTCCTGAAGACCAACCCCAAATACACCTTCACCCAAAAATTTGGACAGAGTTTAAAAAATGTTAATTAAG
Source organism: Tricholauxania praeusta (assembly GCA_949775025.1). NCBI lineage: Eukaryota > Metazoa > Arthropoda > Insecta > Diptera > Lauxaniidae > Tricholauxania > Tricholauxania praeusta. Next base: position 128,662,653 of record OX459029.1, on the reverse strand, counting down.
GCCGTTGTACAAGTGAGCGACGATATGTTTTTCTGAAACTAAGTTTTAGTTTTATTTATTGTCCAGAAAAATCAAGAATTTTTTTTGTCAAGTGCCCAGATTTTTTTTGTTTTTTTTTTAAATGTCCAGGTGAAACACAATTTGGATCTGGCAAGCCTAACAGTAGTTCATGCAGCAGCGACATTGGCCTTCACAAGCGAACCCTCCATAAAAAAGAAGCACATGTTAAATGACGCTGCGAATATTGTATGATTACGACTCTTACGATGTGAGTCATCATCGTGTCTTTAGTTCCCATCAACAATGGCGCAGTGTTTCAACTTTGGAACAATCACGTGTGTGGTGTTGCAAATTTTTAAATATGCATTCGAAAAATAATATGAAGTATCTTAATGTGTTCGGTTTTTGGCATTTATTTAAAGCTAATAATAGTGACAGCACAACAACTCCACTCGTCTGGTTTTTGTTTGCCGCTTTATACCTATAGTATTATTTTTTTATAATCGCATCCATTTCCAATGAACTAATTTAGTTTTGACGCTGATTGCTAATTGTTGCATGAAATTATGTAAACGGAGTCTTTTTCTGTCTTCTATAGTTTAAGCTTAAAACTCTCGACAAACTTTGACCACTCTCAAAGAGGCGGATATTGTATTTATACATACGGGTGTATGGAATTACGAATTTTATGTGCTTGATACTTTTAAGAATACAAAGGCAATCAAAGATTTATTTTTTAGTAATATACCTATAATAGACTTTATGCAAATATTTTGTTTCCTTTTTTTTTTTTATTGAATATGATTTAAAATGTCATCATGTTTTATTAATAACACTGCTACAATTACATAAAAAAGCTCACTATTTTGGGTGACCTTGGCCCACTGATTCCTTAACAGATCAAAACATTTTAATTGAAGCGTAACATATCAAAAAAATCAGATAACTAAGAAAAATTACACCTTTCTGAATAAAAAAACAATATTAAAACTGTGCCCCAATGCTATAAACACTCGATTTTTTGCCAAAATATAACTTAAATGTGCAAAGTGATGCAGCAAAAAAAAAGTGTTTACTATCTATTAAGAAGAATTGGATAAAAACTATCAGCGTTAGACTGACGCCCAAAAACGATATTTTTGCTTCTGATGGACCTGATTAGTCCGGTAAATATGTATATAGAAACTTGGTGGGAAAGTTGTATTTAGTGCTAAAAAGTAAAATCCTGTTCGGTTAGTTTTGTACCTGGTAAGTCCTGACTTCTGCTTCTCCAAAAACGCTAGCTAAATGAAATATATTTTACATAGAATTGCAAAATCATCACACATACCCACCATTTATAATTTACTAAAAAAAGAGGTCCTCACTTTTGTTTCAACAAAAACCCTAGCAAAATAATATATATCCGAGGACCACCATTTTGCCGCCCCATCGGCGCCCCCTAGGTACGATACTGCATTTTGGACCTTTGTTTTGAGACTTACAGCGGTTAATGGTCTTGAGTGCTGTACCTTGCCTGTTTAATGCATAACAGAACACAGACAGGCTCATTCACTCAACAATCGAAAAATCCATAAAAAATGCATTGAATTTCATAAAATATTTTGAAGACTAAACAAGATATTGAATTGGTCGATTTTGCTTAGAGAGCTTAAAGGTTAAACAATTTTCTACAAAAAATGTGTGACAAATAGTCAAGCAGAAATTTAGCTACATACACATAACAGAGAAGTTATAGATGAGAAAATTGTCTACCAAAAAGGTCGCAGTCATTTTGTTAGTACGACATACATCAGCCCGGAAAATTATAAAGGAAAATTACATATAACTTTCGGTTACACTGAAATTAGAAAACTGTTTATACAATTTGTGTATCCTTGAATCAGTTTTATTTTATTTTATGCACTAGCAAGATAAAAATATATGTACTTCAGAAAATGTTAAAATACCATCATTTCGTTAAAAAACAAAAATCAATACATCTTGTTATAAACTGCCAAAAATATTTCTTAATACACATTTCCAAAATATACCTTTTGTTAGTTGGACGCGGTTTACCTGCACAGTAAATAATTTAGCAGTAGCAAAATTAAGGTCGGTTTTCATGCGCCGTCTTTATGCGTGTGTGCGTTATTATTTTTTTATATTTTTAAATTGGCGGCAACATTTTATTGATCTTCTTCAATCGAACCAATGCAGAAAAAAGAAGACGTAGCCACAAAATCGACATTGAAAGATAAATGCTGGGATAGTTTTCATTCCTATACACATATTTACTGTATACAAAAAAAGGAAGAAAAAGTTTATCTTGATATGCACATACATCTGTATGTATGTATGTATAATTTTTGTTCTAAATACTTTTCGCATGCTGTAGATACGATAGCTTCTCATATTGAACCGATTCATGGAATTGCGATTAACCAGATTAGTCCAATTTTTTTTATTTGTTGTTCAGTCACTTCAGTTAGTCCTATCAAGCTAGAGGTACAATATATATGTATGTCTGGACAGAATATCTTCTGCATAGGTTGATATTGAATTTCATTGTATGAAGCTCTTTTGTAAATTTGCTTTGAGTTTGCATATCGTACCACACATTGTATATAACCCAGTTTAATATTTTGGTATTATGCTGATCTTTCAGATTTTTGATGTTTTTTTTTTAAGCATCGCCAACATTATCAGCAGCTTATCGCCACAATGCTGCTAAAATATTACATGCATACATACACTGGCGGTCATGAAAACCGCACCACTGACAAAACTTTTTATATGTAAAATTATAACTATTCAGTTATTTTTTCTAACTTCAATCAATGGGACTTTCAGTTTGAAAAAAAGAGGATATTTTGGAGCCCCTGGAGAGGAAAAAAGGATATGGTCCTAAGCGTGCAACCAGTTGAGAGACAAAGATGGCCTAGTAAAAAATTAATTTGAAGGGTCATTTTAAAAGTGTAATTCTAAACGAGCAGGGCTAGAAACGCTTCATTCTATTAAAAGTAGTATATATGTATGTACATTAGTGTGGCTCTTAAATGTACTTTTTTGCAAAAATCAAATGGGACGTCCCCTCAATTGGTTCCAAATAGGGTAGAAAAATTTAAAAATTTTATATTTAACACTCTAACCGACCAGAGCGACTCCAGTTAGTCATGGAAAAAACCGATTTTTTGTCAATAACTTTTTACTTAAACTGATGACAGTGCCTTCAGAACATATATAGGTATGTTTCTCAAAGTCCCGTCATCAGATTAAATAAAAAATAAAAGAATTATTGATAAAAACGAGTTTTTCGAAGAGTGCCTCGGGGCATAATTTTTTATGCTACAATCTGTTTTTAATGGAATTGACTGTAAAGTTACGTTATCTAACGGGTCTCAATTTAGCAAAATCAAACAAGTATGAAAGTGCACGGATTTTGCATAGGAGCGTCTTGAATGGGCACAGTTCATTTTTTAGCTGGAAAAAATAATAGGGACAAAATATAATTTTGAGTTCCTTGGATAAAGTCTATTAATAAAAATGATCTTAAGTGGTAAGTTGTATTTTAGAATGATATAGTAAATACTTTATATGTGGACCCTTTACTTACTTGCTAGATTTAATCGATATTTATTGGAACTGGGTCGTGGAAAACATTGTTCTCAAGCTTAAAGAGATGCTTTTAAAAAATTGGGAAAATCAGGCAAAAAATTCGAGATATGGCCAGTATAATGGAGTGCCAAATATGTTTACGTAATCTGCAGCGCATATTTTGTCTTTTATCCAAAAAATTTCCCTAACTCCAGCCGCCGAAAAGGAACCCTCTTATCATTATAGATCCGCCACCATGTTAAACAGTGTATCTCGAATCGAATTCCGCATTTCTGGGCCGCCTAACAAAGATTTTTCCGTCAAAACCAAAACAAATTAATTTTAGTTTTGAAGATTTTGTACTTTGGTCTAACGAAACCAAAATTAATTTGTTTGGCTCTGACGGAAAAATCTTCGTTAGGCGGCCCAGAAATGCGCAATTCGATTAGAGATACACTGTTAAGATTTTTTTTTTAATTAAGATTATTTCTAAGTATAGGGGACGTCCATAAATTACGTTGACTCACGTAATTTGTGGACGGCCCCATATATAAAAAGAGAAATTTACCCACAGGGAAAGACTATGCAGTGCATAATTTGAGCTACAATGAATAAGTTTCTATGGACATCAACTTAAACCTCTCCTTGGTGCGTTAAAATTTATAATTTGAAATTATGTTTTTATATGTGACTTAAAGTGCATGTTATTAAGGATATATCTATACGTAGGTACTAGCGATGCCAATCCCGGGATTCCGGGATCCCGCCCTTTTCCCAGTCCCGAAAATACCGGGATTAGTTCCATTGAATCATGGGATTAATTAAATATGTATAAAAAAGCCACCATAGATCTAAGTCTTAAAAGATGTAGTAAATGTACTTCAACCCATTAAAGCAACTATTTGAAGCAATATGTGCTCGTAATATGGATATACGAAGAAGTGCAGTTTTATCTGACATTTTTTTATTTTTAATGAATTCTGACAATGTTTATAAGCTTAAGTTTGACTTTTCCAAAGCTCCATCACTAACAATTTTAAAAAACAGTTACTATATGATATTTTGTTCAAATTCGAAAACGAGACTAGTAACTCCAATACCGATGATATCGATAATACTGAAATAAGAAACTTAAATTTACCCGCAAGTTTAAAACAAAACATAACGTTTTGTTTTAAATAACACTTCGCAAAATTCCTTTAATAAGACAAGTTATTCCTTAGCTGATGCTCTAAATAAAGAAATACATATATATTTTGTAATGGTGGGGACAAGGGCTTCTATTTACAAAAAGATTTTAACTTCCTGGCAACAATTCAGTAACCAAGTGTTGAAGCAGAAAGGTGCTGAATGCTTTATTTTTTTTAAAATCATATTTTAAAAAAAGAATAGGAAGTTTTTATATGCTATTTAATTTTATAAAAATATTTCCTCATAAAGAAAAGACTTGATTACTTTAACGTATAAATTTATAAAATTTATATTTTGAAATGTTAATTTGTTATTTTTTTACTGTTATGAAGAAGTTTTTAACTTTTCTATTTATTGTTTTAAATAAATAATATTGCCGCGTTATATATAGTCAAATTATTTTAATTTTTTCCAACCTATAGGTAAATTTTCAAATCCCGAGATCAAAACAAATCTCGAAAATTGGCATCCCTAGTAGGTACATACAGTGGTGGCCACGAGTTTAGCACACACTGCAGTGGTAACTTTATTTTGAAAATATTAATATTAAAGTCTAAGAATTGTAAACTAATATTTTCCCGTGAGTGTTGCTTACAACTAGATGATGAAGTACCGTTAATTTAAATAGTTGTTTTTACTCTAATTTTCCACATATTACAAACATTTGAAATTAACGCGCCAAAAGGAGAGTGGTGTTCAGAGATTCACCGGCAGGTACATCAAATGAAAAATAATGGTAGCACAGTTGCAGAAATCAGTCGGTCCCTTAAATGTTCCAGAATGATGGTATAGAATGCATTACAACCCATACAGCAGTATGGGAGCACTAAAAATGTAAAACAGTGTCAAAGAAAGCGTAAAACAACAGCGAAAGAGGACAGTTTAATTCATAGAGCTTCACAAAGACCCTTTTAAAAGCTCAAATAAACTTAAAAATTCAGTTTCGTCAGAACTCGACATAAATGTGTCGTCCAGAACCATAAGACGTTCAGATGAAAAAAATTACGTGGATGCATAGCCCAACATAAACCACATGTATCACAAAAAAAATACTAAATGAAGAATCGCGTTCGCAAGAGAACATTTGATCAAACCGATTAATTTTTGGAAGAATAGAAAGTTTTATATTCAACTTGTCTTTTTGCTGTTAAAACATTTTACCTGTAAAAGGCGTGGCACCGCCCACTTAAAAAAATATTTTTACTCAAGTTTCAATCTATATATGTACATACCAAATTTCATCAAAATCGGTGCAGTAGCACAGCCGTGATACCGTTTTTCCCCATATGGAGCAATGCCACGCCTGCTTTAAGGAATCAGAGTTTCTAATAATCTTTTTTATGTTTCAATCTATCTTCAAGAAAAATTTCATAAAAATCGGTCCATTAGCTTAGCCGTGGAAACGTTTTTTCCCGTTAGTGGCGTGGCACCGCCTACTATTGAAAAAAAAGCATACATGTCCCTCCTTCTTTTCACAACCTTTCCAACAAAAAAAAAAAATATCCGATTATGTTGTGCTATAGCTGTGAAAAAGTGGTTAACCGTTTGGAACTGCCTATTTATTGCACTTACATATGTTTTCGAACATGACCAACTTCAAACAGTTCCAAAAATTTTAAATTAAATAATTTTTGCACTCGTTTTTTTTTTAATTATGTACATGAAACTCTGTTCGTGCAAAAATTTTGACACACTTGCTGCTGTTATCAATTTCGAAATGAGAACAACTGATGTTTTTCTATTTTATTTGTGACTTTAGAACAGCGGTGGGCACAAAAATCTAACAAAAGATCAAAACAACAACATCAAGCAACAACAAACGAAATTTTAAAGTTTTTTTACTTTCATTTCCAAAATTTCCATAAGCACAAAAAAACCAAATTACACTACAAACAAAAACAATTGCTACATTCGTTGAAACACAATGCGGTGCCGTCGCTTATGCCTTTGTGTGTTGTTTTCATTTGAACTCAAGTCAACGCTGTGCCTCGATAGCGTTGAAATTCTGCGAATTTTTTTTTCGCTTGCTTGTGCGTCGAATAACGGTTAGAGCAATGTGAGCAAATAGAGCCACTGAGTGCCCTTCACTGCTTTAGAACATGAGCTTAAGCAAATTAAATTTTACAGTTAATAGAGATTGGTTTGATGTTTTTGCATTGTTTTTATCTAATTGACGTTGGAAGAGAGATTTTTCGGAAAGACTATCATCATGTATCACTTCTCTTACACACTTAAATATTTAAGGCAAAATACTATTCAATATTACAAAAAAAAAAGAGAAACTGCATTTATGCAAGTTTGCAGGTAGTTTACTCAATGTGATAAATGAATTATGGTGTAAATTGTTTAAATTAACAAAATTTGAATATTTTCCTTAGATAATAGTTGCGTTCCCGTACAATAATGCATTAGTACAATTTGCAGGTTTTTACAGGATTTTACCCAAAAATCGTTCCCGTACACGAAAAACCTGTAAGTGAGAACGAAAATGAGAGAGTAATTTATGTTCTCTCATTGTAAGAAGTTACAGGTTTTTACCCGAAGAATTTTTGTGTGTAAACCAGTGGTCGGCAGAGCGAAAATATCAAATATTTTCTCACTCTCAAAAGAGAGAGAAATGACAAAAGCACCAATCACTGTAAAAAATGCATTTACGTTTTGCTGTTTACGCTACATATGATTTCTCATTTTAGGGGTTGAATTTTACTTATTTTACATTTTTATATGAAATTTAATTGCCATCCATAAAACTCGCTTGCAGATTAAACGTTGTGTATTGCCAATAAAAATTTTTGTGGAAAAACTATTTATGTTGCCATTTGATTTCAAACATTTTTGCAGTGCATTAACGAAATGAGCAGCTCATTTTGTAGTTTGCTTACTCTCGCTTATTCTCTTCGTTTGCTCGCGAGCGTATGGGGCGCCGACCACTGGTGTAAACTCATTAAAAGTGACTATCAGCTGTTCTATGTTGTGCAAGCTGAATTGTAAACATTGAGTTTATTTTGACTATTTTTATTTTCCATTTTATTGTTTGCGTTTGTAGAATTGAATTTATTGTTCAACTACATTCAATTTAAGATGTTTATTTATTGTCTGGACTTAGAAAATTAACTTTTTGCACCAACTAAATTCAAAAATTTTTGACGTTTATTCTCGTGCTAAAAAAATGGTTTTTTCCGTTCCTGTACTTTTTACATTATTTATATTTCACAGAGCGCAATTTTCTTATTCTCTCATGTTTGACAGTTTTACAGGGTTTTACCCAAAAAGTTCTGGAACGAAGCTAATATCAGATAGTAACGCTTTTATAATAAATTTTAATTTTTCTGTCACGGTTGGCTTTTTGGCGGAAATGCCCATATACAACCCCATATATTTTGAATAAGTAAAGACCTACACGTCTGCCTCTCTTATTTTCAGCTTCTAGAAGCAATACTGAAGACAACGGAATTCTAAAAGAAAAGGAGAAAATTATTTTATTGAGTTTTTTTCATAATAACAATTGCTGTTATTAAAAATGCGGCTGTGTGGACTTTTACCTTTTATATTTTTGCTATCTATACTATGCCCTTAACACAATATATCAGAGGTAGATGCGATAAAATAATTTAGTCGTTATATTTTGCAACTTCAAAATTCATTAAAAAAAGCGGCGTTTTTCTAATTCTTTTAAATTTGAACAACATTGCATATCAACACCTAACTAAGTATTAGTTGAGCTAAATTGAAGAAATGGGCATTACATATTTTCATTTTGCAATCTTACTCCTAAAAAAAAAGGTTATGTGTTTCTGAGAGAACCTCCTAAAATGCTGACTTACCTTAAATTCGACCTTGGGTCAAGTAAAAAGTTTTCAATATGAATTGTAATAGGAAACACTGTTTGCGTGGTTCACAGGTTTGATGTAGGAAGCTGAAATATTGGGAGAAATTTTTTTTAAATCGCAAAAATATATATATATATGTATATATATTGCTCTTATTTTCAGCCACATGAAAAATTTAAGCGTGGTTTGACAAGGGGTGACAACTACCATATAACTATAATACCTAAAACGTGATATCTTCGCACCTGAGGCAGATTTTTTCTACGTTTTAGTAAGCCGGTTTTTTTCTTCTAAGATTTCAAATTAAACACCCTAGTGCATATGTTATACATAAATATTTATGTACGTAGGGGGAGAAGGGGTACATTGATATACGGGGCACATAGATACGGTGGCCGTTAAATCAAAACCTGACGCGGTCAGATATCATTTAAACGTACATAAGTAGGCGTCGACAGAACACATCATATGTTTGAATTTCAACTGCGTGCAGGTACCGCTTCGCGAACGATAAGTATAAACCTGTTTTGTGCGCTCATAAGTAAAATAGATATACGGTTAGTACATCGTAATTGATATTTTTTAGGTAGCTGTAATTTTTATAATTACTTAACATTTAAAAGCAAAATTATTATTTAAAACAAAAAAGTCACTTGGGGCCCATTGATACAAGCATCTACGGGGCACATTGATATGTATGAATTTGTCCCGTCTGGTAAATACATTGTGACTTATTCATTTTGTTTCTAAACAGAAAGGAATATGGTGCGAACGTAACAACGAGAAATTGATAGAGGTAACATCGATGATAGCGCTATGGCTTCTGCAATCTTTGATGTACTATAATGCAAGGTATCAATAAGAATTGCGGTCTATAAGTACAATTTAAAAATAACGCAGTTGATACTGATCCACCTATGTCAAACGACGTTAAGGAAGGGATTTTTTTTAATATAGGGGTGTTTTAAACTATGAATTAAAGTACTACAAGCGTGTATCAATATACCCCGTGTGTGGGGCAGTTTGATACAAAATTCTGTTTTTAAAAAACACTTCATAACATTTTTTCCAAATAAATCTGAGTTGAAATTTGTTTGAAACAAGTTAGTAAGATAAACACTGAAAACATTCAGATACTTTTTTTTTAAATTATTTTTGTCAATATGCCTCTTTTTTTTCGTTCGTAAAGAAATCGTATCAATGTGCCCCACCTCCCCATACATATGATGTAATATCATTAAAACAAAGTTATAATATAAATGTCCTTGTTTTAAACCTAAGTTATGTCTTGAGCAATTATTGGGGAAATTTTCTTTAATTCTAGAGTACGACCATAGTTTTGACGTAAGTGATCCCATTCTTGAGCTCACAACCACATGATATTCTGTTAGTTTTTCTTTTTACCTTAAGTGATCACGTCAGAGCGAGTGCATTGAATCAACGCCTTGATTCAAACACGTTTCCTTGATAGTGTCAGTGCATAAAAAAAAAACTAAATAAACTAAGAAAAGGTAAAGGTGCTAAACTGGTTTACAAATTTTCCACAACTACTACTTTATCTACGGCTAACTTTATCTTTTTTCATGTTTACCTTCTGGTTCACTTAAAATTTTGCATTGCGCAGAAACTACGGCTAGAAAGCATAACGACGATAGTTTGCCCGCCTTATGGCCGGACAGACAGGACGCAATTACAGTTACTCGTATTTGTATAAAATTTCTTACCATGCTGCTGTTGCGACTGCTCACTGTAACACACCAGCTTCGTCCGATCATAGCACAATTCTCGCCTAACCATTCACTTACTGGGCCACTAACGTCCCGTTGTTCAAATTATGCTGCCTTTATCCCAATCCAGAATATTGTTGCTGCTTTGTTTTTCTTACCTTCTTTCTTTTTGTTTTACTTAACAAAAAAAGTCTGCTCCTATTTCGATCTTCATATTCGATTCTTGTTCTTTGACTGGACAACCAAGAAAGCGGCACATTCTCTTTTAGTGTTACACATTTACTTGAGTTGTGGCATAATCAGAGTCAGGGCATATCTTGTATCTATCCTTTGGCGACTACAGAAGGTGTCCCATTCAAAATTGATTTAATGAAAGAAAGATAAATGCAGATACTTGCGTGTATTTAACGAGGACATATGATATGACTATCTAGCATTTATTATTATAAATAAAATTTATTTCAAAAAATTAGTAACTACATTTACAGCGTAGGTAAATTTACCTCTGCCTAGTGGAACAGATATTTTATTCCATTCGATTATAAATAACCTTTTAATTTCTATTTGCTACGGATACATCCAATATCAAAACAATGCAATTCAATGTATTTTAGAGTACAATTTGAGGCGTCCAGTTGTAAAACCGGCCAAGTCCCTTTTTCCTACTTTAGGAAAAACAACGAAAAACGTTTATCTTCATATATGTTAATTGAAAAACTAAAACGTAGTTCCCACGTATTAGATTTTAAAATTTCTTACTCAAAACACGTCAGATCAGATTTTTTGAGTTTCATCTGCCTATGTTTTTGAGAAAACAATTTTGGACTTGGCTGGTTTTGACATAGTAATCAACAAATGTTGTTTGAAAAAAGAAGACTTGACCGGATTTGATATCAATGTACTGATCTTGGGCTGTTTTGATTTCAAGGCGTTGGACTGGTTTCCAAAGCAAGTTCATGGACTTGACCGGTTTTGAAATCTATGCATCAAAAATAAATATAAAAAGTGTAATATTTCTGTCAAAAAATTTTTTTTTATTTTTTCTAAAAACAGAAATAAAGCATGGTCTTGATTTTGATATATGGGAATATCTCAAAATTTGATTTTTTTTTTTTTTTTGACTGACAGACTAGGGTCTCTGGAATTTTTTCTGAATCATTTTTGAATTGCCACCAGATTATCTTTAGAGGTTTTTCGAAAAAAAACTAAAATGATGGATAGAAAAGGTCTAATGAATTTTAGACTCAGTTACGACCCATTTTCGAAATATTAGCTTTTCATCAATAGAAAGAAGCCTCTGCTTGAGTTGAGTTGGATTAAATATTAATTTTCATACATCAGTATTAAATTCTTTTTAAATACGAGTATGTATGTAATACGTGAGTCACAATCGAACAATTATGCAATCAAATTGATAAGTTTATATTAGGTCCGTTTCCTATCTTCTTGGACCAATGAAGTAAAATTGTTAAACACAGGAGAGGATGAGAATTGCGTTCTGTGAAAGAGAAAAAATTTAAATAGTGCAGGAACGTAAAAAACTGTTTTTTGGTCCGAGAATAAATACCAGAATTTGTTGTATGTACTTGGAAAAATAAATTTAATTTTCTAAACACAAAAAATAAATAAAAGTCAAAAATTGAATTCTGTAAACGCATAGAATAAAATGGAAAATATTCAAAATCAACTTAATGTTTACAGGCTAGGTCAGCTTACAATTTATTTGAACAGCTAATAGTTTGACACCATAGATTAACGAGCAAAAATTCTATTGACAAAATGCTGTAACTTTGAATAACAAGTGAAGCTCAACAATTACTCTCTCATCTCCGCTCTCATTTGCAGGTTTCGAGTACAGGAACGCAAGACACGCAAAAGACACATTTTGGGAAAATTTTTTGAAAAAATTTATTTGAACCAATCGATGGAGAAAATGTAAATAAATTTTGGACAACATCAGAGCACGGTGTGCCTTCCACTAAAGGCATATAGTTGTGTTCAAAATTTATTTTCTATCTTTCCCCATCACTTTGGTTGAAAAAATTGTGTATGTTTTTCCAAGTTCCTTATGACATTCTTGATACTATCCAAAATTGATTGATCCCTTTCTCTATAGATATTGGTGTTAAAAATACTTTTTTTAATGCGATTAAATCCAATCGTTATTGGTCCCGGACACGTCCTTAGTGATGTTCAAAATAATTTTCTACCATTTCGTGTCGATTTTTTTTAAACGTGACCAAACTGAACCTTTCAAACCAAAAAACAAATAATAATAAATATACATAAATAATTTAAATAAACAAAAAACACCCCGCACATAGAAAAAAAAATTTTAAAAATAAAGGATGTTTTAGATTTACAAATAAATTTCTTATTGGAAATAATTTTTTATTTATTTTTAAAAAAGTTACGGTTGTTTTTGTTCTAAAAATTAATCCAAAACGACGGGTAATTTTTACTAAAGAAAAATCAATCATTTTTACTAAAGAAAAATCAATAATTTTTACTTTAAAAAAGTAACGACCAGTGAACGATACGGTCCCTGAAGTTAAGTTCTAGGTTAGATTTACTTAGTTAGGATTAGGAACACTATAGTGATGCACGGAAGTATGTATGTAAAAATAACAGGGGCATGACAACATAAAGACAAAGATGTTTTTTCATAGTAATTTTTTGACTCAGATCTAAGTTTAGCAGCATACACATGCATATGAGGCACCCAGTTGCAAAACCGCCCAAGTCCCCTTTTTCATACTTTTGAAAAAACAATGAAAAACGTTTATCTTCATCTATGTATATTGAAAAATTAAAACGTATTTCCCATATAATAGCTTAAAAAATTTCTTACTCAAAGCACGTCAGATCAGACTTTTCGAGTTTCATTTGCCTATGTATTTGAGAAAACAATTTTGGACTTGGCCGGTATGATACCAATGTACTGGACTTGGCTGGTAATCAACAAATTTTGTTTGAAAAAAAGTGGACTTGGCCGGTTTTGATTTCAAGGCGTTGAACCGGTTTTGAAAACAAGTTTATGGACTTAGCCGGTTTTGAAATCCATGCATCAAAATAAATTTAAAAAATGTAATATCTATTTCTGTAAAAAATATTTTTTTAATCTAAAAACATAGTTGAAAGACAAAGTATGGTCTAGATTTTGATATGTGAGAATATCTCAAAATTTGACTTTTTTGGACTTGGTTGATTTTGCAACTGGACGCCTCATATGATAATCACACTCAAAAGTTGTAGTTTTGCTTATTTTAAACATATGTAAGTCTAAAAACTTTTACCACATAAATGTAGTTCTGACAATATTTGTGTTGTTATCAAGATTTATCTTGGAATTGGTTTGATTTGACAACATTTAATGCATGCTCGAGATTATTTGCTAAATCAAAAATATTGCAACAAAGAGGGCCCAATTAATGATCTGTATACCCGATATATCCACTATAAATAAATATAGACACTCTTTACCGCCTTTATATTCATTAAATCCAATTTGATTGGGGCTCTCTGTATCTCACAATTCTAAACTAAGGCTGAGCTTTGTTTTCTGCTTTTTTTGTGATTTCATAACGTGAACATTTTTTTGTGCAGAGTATTTGCTGAATAGGATCATCACAATCATCGCTTGCTCGTATAGAACCTATAATCGTCTGTCGCCCCAGCTGTTTATTTACTTTTCCTATAATAAATAAAAATTTCACAATATTGCTTTTTATTGTGCTTGCTTTATATCGTTAACTTAAGGGGTTTAGTTACTTTTTATATTTTTCTTTTTAATAACAAATCTTGCTTCCGCTTATAATCTGTGATGGGGGCGTATCAAGTCGACAAAAAATAATATAAATCAATTTGTTTGATTTTTTCTTATTTGGTTCCAAACTGAATTGACTTTATGTGGAGATAAGATTATGTTACGCTTTAATGAAAAAAATATTGTGGACCTGATGCAAATACACATAAGCTTTTTACAAAAAGTCACTCATTTAAAATTAGAACGAAGCAAACTTCAATCAAAAAAAAAATTGTACAAATTTTTGAGCGTTCCGATGATCTTAAAATCCTATGTAATGATAATAATAATTTTGAAATAAAATAGATTCGTTTTTCACATTTTGAGGAAGTTATTTCTATTTATTTTTAATTAGTGCACATAAAAATACAGCAGGTTCAATTATATTTATTTTTATAAAACATAGTTATTGTCCCCAATCTCAATCGATAAGTAAGAATTTTTTAATTTACTTTACTTTTACGTGCAAGTGAACTTTGTAAGTCACTTTTAGTTATCGAGATATATCCTCCATAAAACAAAACACTACATAGCAAAAAATCGTTTGATGAAATTTTAGCATATCTATAATTTTGCACACGATACATCTTGATTCCTGTATGGCTTATGAAGATATTTTGCATGAAAAACTTACTGATAAAACACCTTTCGATTGAGTTGTATCAGATTGGTGACAATAAATTAGTTTGCACTTTATTTACGTTGAAAGTAGAACCCCGTATTTTGTCTTCATTTGAAGTTATATATGTAGATTTGTGACGTCATTTGCTACTTACAAAAGGTAAGGGCTTAACTTAACTTAAGGGCTTAACTTTCCATTGACATGCATATCATAGGTAACAAAAACATTTGGCGCAATTACTACGGTAAAAGGCGAAATTGGAGCATAAATCGTGCTGTGATTTATTTATTACCAATCTCTGAACAAAAACTGGAGCACTCAATGCGATTTCGATATAATGCGTTACTGAAATTGCGGCAAGTCTTGCTTAACACGGTCTTGCATCAAGAAATATTTAAGATTTGCATAACGCGATACAGTTTTTGAATCTTATAACTTGGGAATCCCCCTATTAGCTGTATATTTCCAAATAAACACAAATTAATCGAAATTGAGAAAAATCGAGCAAATGCGGAAGCATAATTTTTAATGATATTTGAAGTAGAATTATCATATAAGAAAAACCGAAATCGAGGCACATCTATTTTTTAATGAAATTTTAAGAGGTCGAAAAGGGAATTTTTCTCATTCACTTGAAATGTAGGTCTCAAATAGCAAAACATAATTCGTCGAAAGTTGTAGAGGAGACACATTGATTTCATGCAAAATCTCCGTAAAAGATTTGACCCAGTTTTCATCGATTAAAATTTCTAATAAACCCTGTGTGTGTGCCTTGACAAAATGGCGTGACATCTTTCATACAACAAAAACATTACAAAATATTTGGTGATACAAACTAGGAAGAGCGGGTTTGGACTTGCGTGAAACTTTTTGTGCAAGCAAAATTTTAAAGCTACATATTCTCGGGAGTTATTAATACATATAGGGCTATGTAATAATTGAATAAAATTCGACATTTAGGGAACATGCAAGTATGTATGCATTTATATTTAGCATACCAGAAAAGTACCGTTTTAGTAAAAATCTAACTCCTACGTCTTGTGTGGTATATTACTAGTTTTATATGAAACTGCTATCGAAAATTTCCATCTCTACCAAAATCCCAAGAAATATATTTGTATTTTGATCGGTTCGAATTATAATTGCACATCAAGCAAGTGATTGCTGATGTATTTGTATAAGAACTGCTTTGTTTTAAAAACAACTCTCCTGGATTTTAATATTTCTTTTTTTTTTACTTTCAAATGACACTTAATACTCAACAATTCAATTATTCAACTGAAAATAAAAGATTTTTCCACATGATTTGGCTTAATATCCAAAAGAACAGAAGGTAAAACGAACTGTAGACAAGATTGAACAAAGGAATCTGGAGAACCAGGTAAAATGAACACTAAATGATCCGCTTGCTGTAGGAAATTAGGATCAAAATGAAATCAGCATATACATACATGCGTCTACGAGTATATTAGGGTGATGCAATAAAAAAACATGCTCAAAAATTCGTAAAGCGTGGAAAAACTGACATAAAACTTTGAATTGGTTAGCGCTTATTCACGTTGTTGACAGTCTTATTTTGAATTTTAGCAGTACATACTGAATTTCCTATGGAGTTAAAAGTTTTATATTTTAATTGCGATTTTGCGCGATTCGAATATCTCAAAAACTGGAATCTCAAAAAACGAAATGTGGGATGCGTCGACGAAATTCCGAAAGAATTTTTTTTGCATCACCCTTATATGTATGTGTACTTATATACATATAGTAATTTTTGTTGTGTATCTGTAATAAAAAAAGGGCGGAAATTTAATCTAAATAAATTCTTGACATTAAAACAAAAAACAAAAATTTATTCTGCTGAAACATGAGAGCAAACCTTCTAGAACTATCTTTCGTTCAGCAAATTGTAAGGGTTAAATGTGGTTATAATAGGTTTGTTCGAAGCAGATTTTGTGGTAAAAATTGAAAAGTGTCAAATCGCGATTTTTGAGAGAGTAAAAGCTAAAATTTCTCTGACTACTCGAATCACCACAATTCTGTCTAGAACGGAAAAATAGGTAAAAATTGAAGACTGTCAAAAAGTTGCGCGTATTTTAGTAAACAAACAATGGCAGAGTTTAGGAGCTAAAACCAGCACCATTGTTGCGTAACCGTTTGGTTAAGACATTCTGAATGCAAGGCGAGTGAAGCATTTTCGAGAATATTATTGAAATAACTTAAAAAGTAAATGTTCGATTTTAAAGTTTTCTGCCTGATTTTTATAGCTTCATAAATTATCTTGAACTTTGATTTATTTTAAATGCATAAAATGCATTTTAAAACAATGCTTAGGATAAAAATAAGAGGTTTGACGTTAAGTAAATTTTAACCAAAATTGTTTTACATTTTGAGTTAAACAGTTTTGATGCATGTTATGCTAGGCAAAAATTTTAAATTTCGCATACGCTGTTACGGAATTCACGTTTTGTAACAGCTAGTTAGTCCACAAAAGTTGTGCACTAATTTTTTTTTTTGTTCAAACAAAGAGTTATGTTCGATGGAATTGTAAAAACAAAAAAAAAATGGAGCAACTTTCATTTAGCAACACTTCCAATTCCTTATGTTAAAACTGCGCACTTCAAAAAACAGTATCTTAAAAATAATTATCTGATTGACTACCTTACAACCATTCAGGTAACATTCAACTTTACGATTCCTTTTCAATAAAAAATAGATCAGCTATTTAATTAAATAAATGAGCATTTACCAAAAATGTTTTGATTTCAAGCTTTTTGTTATGTTGCTTCTTCTTAACACAACCTTAAAAGAAGTGAAAAAAAATCAACGCAGAAAATTATTTTATATGGAAAGTATTTGACAGGTATAATTCAGACAGGAAATTCCATTTCTCTCGCATGCAAAAAGTGAGTCGCCAGTCTCGTTGCCTACAATTTTGACAGTCTTCAATTTTTAGCCACAAGAAATTTATCTTGGTGAAAATTGAACTTATTTTTGGGAGGGGAAGTGATCAGCTGTTTCTTACTCTCATTTTTTCTCTCTCAAACACCACATTTTTTCTGTCTCGAACACTTTTTGTGGTAAAACTTTATAAATATTTATAAATATTTACCTATTTTTTCAGTCTCGAACAAACCTAATAAGGATAACAAATTTTTGAAAATTGCGCCTAGGGCGGGAAAGTGTCAATGTTGTATAGTAAAATTAATATTGCACTTGTCCCGGCCTATTTGCGATTTCTCTGATCATCAGTAAAAAAAATGCAACAAATTGAAATCAACAGGAAGAAATTAAATATCATCATAAGGGTGCTTACTATGAAAATTTTGTAGCGCAAACAGTTTGTTTACTATTATATTTCATATTAAGGCAACTACTTTTTTTTACGAGAACGCAAAAAAAAAATCTGTTATTCGTTTTCCTGCATTTTCGTTGTTTCCAATATATATTTGGTTTGGTCTAGGAAGCTGAAATTTTGGGTGAATTTTCTTCAATGCCGTTTCTATAGTATAGGATTATGGGACCGCTAATTAAAAAAATTAAATTAATTAATTAATTAAAAAAAAACCTCCCTTTGATTGTATTTCGTCCGCTTGTTCAGTCACACCGAAAATGTGGACGTTGGTACCGAAGGTAGATTTCTTCTACGTTTTAGTAAGCCAGTTTTTTGGTAAAATATCAACGGAATCGGACACAAACTCTGTCCGCGCGTTAACAGGTTTGATTTAGGAAGCTCAAATTTTGGGAAAATTATTTTTAAACCTCAAGCTAAACTATGGGCAAAAAAAATCCATCTACAAGAAAACATCCTAGTAGAGTAACTTCGGTATTGTGATATGGGTATTTGACACCCCTTAATGAAAGTGGCGGGTAATGTGATATATAGCGTTCGGATAATGTGATATACTATCATGAAAAGTATAACAAGTATGAAACAGTAGAAGCTAAAAATGCAATAACATTACATCTTTCAATAGAATTTCCATAAAAAAGGAAACTAAATTTAAACTGAATCAATAAGCGAAAAGCAGAACATATTAAAGTCAGATAGATGACTCACATACAAAAATTGCTTGCCGTCTTGGGAGACAATCATTGTGAGCCCAAATTAATTAAATCGTATTGGAGCAATTGAGCTCAGGTCTGAATCTGTGTATCCCTCTAGAAGGATTTGTTGCAGAAAGCTTAGGTAATGTCCTTGCTGGGTGGAGCAAATTAGACTATATCACATTACCCAAATTTCAGTTTTAATCACTCAGGTTATTTTTATTAAAACAAATTTCAGCAAATAAAGAACTCACATTATTTATGACAAAGTATATTCACCCACTAACAATTTTTAGTACTTCGGCAATAATACTTACTCTATTTTGGGCTTAATTCACACATGAAATGCACACAGATAAAATCTAGACTTGTGGCTAAGTCAATTTCAGAACATTTCACCACACTGAGACCAAAATAGTGAATGCGAACGTACAGTACTTGCAGTATCTTTTTCGGTTACTGCTATGATGACAAACAAATTTTTGTCGAGAGTTGTTTATTTAAGAAAATATGATGGCATATCACATAACCCGACCATATCACAATATCCGAAGTTAAACTACAGAACGATATTATATACATACATATACGTTATCCGGCCAAAGTAGTTTTTAGGATTAACATGTTTTTGCTAGGCCAAACTGGTTGATTTGCATGCCTGAAAGTATGCAATTTAATTTTAATGCAGAAGCACTGTGGATAGCGAATCCGATGTTGAACATGTTATATATTGAACCGCGAAGCCGGTATTGGACATACTAGAGGATGTAAACCCTGAGCCGCGGCCGAAGGCCATCCATGTCACTTTAAAATGGCTATAACTTTGCAAGGAAACATCACAGATCACCACTTCAAAGCTCATTTTAAAGGGCAAGGATGTTACTAAATGATGCTTTTGTTAAAAATAAGCTGATCAACTTTCTTTGAATCCTATACATAACCTCGAAAGTAGACAAAAAACATCATGTTTCAGGTAATTAACCTCAAATATTTCAGGATTCCGACATGATGGGTCAATTCGGGCCAGATTCGGATTCAGCGTAAAAAATTACGTCGAAAAACGACCCTTTTCAGCTCAACAACACTAATCACCTATTCATTTAGATAGATACCTTTTTTGTAAAAAATAATTTTTCCATACAATTTACATGTAAAACTAATAGGCTCCGGCGCCACCTTATAAAATTGAGTTACAGAGCTGAAATTTCGTGAACTTTTTCTTCATATCATAAACTTACTTTTTAAGCAACAGCAACTTAAAAAAAAAAAAAAAAAAAAAAATTTGAATCACCCTAATGTACATATATTTTACATGATCCTGAAATGCTTCTGAACTAAGTAATTTCGTGTGTTTGACAAAAACTATAGGGTCAGAATACGTGAAAACGACATGTCTGAAATGTTTTTCAAAGTTTTTTATGTATGTACTTAAAACAGTAGCTGCAAGTGGTAGAAATTATTGTACGGAAACATTTTTTAAAAATAATTGTTTTTGTAATAATTATTGCTAATCAAAGTTTTCATTAACTTTTTTTTCAAAATGCTATAAGTTTGGAACTGCTTAACTGATCGTGACGAAATTTTTTAATTTCTGTAGATAATAAGTTAAACTTATGTATTAAAAAAAAAAGTTGCAAAAATTTTCCATTTTTGTTGTTAATTAGCAATTTTTTCAAAAACAATCGAGTTTTAATGATGTGCTCCGCCTCGAAAAAATCTGAAAAAAATTACTGAGATGCATTGAACCTTTCCAAATTATAATTCAATTAGTTTTGACGGTATAAATATTATAGTGGTACCGGGCGGACGAGAAATACATAAAATTTTTGTTATTTTTCAAAAAAATCAATAACAATAGTTTACAAGAACAAGGATCTAGTTTCGAATAGACTTTTTTCCATGTATTTTGGGGCGTAGTTTCCAAAAATGTCAACCATTTTGTTTTTTTCTTAAGAATCGTTTTCGAGATATCCCCAAAAAACCTCTTTTTCAGCACTTTTTTCAAGATATTTTTATTCCCTTTCTAACGGTATGCTGTTTCCTTGAATCGAATAAGGTTTGATGGAGTTACAAGCGCTCAAAGTCCAAAAAAACTGACTTTTTTAAAAATCACTAAATTTCAATTGCTCCATTTGAATGAAATTTTTTTTCATGTTTTTAGAATTAAAAATGAATGACTATTCTTTTGCAAATATTTTAAGTATAATTATGCGGATATCGGACAAAAAATGTAGAAGTTATTCGTCTATCGATCCGTACGATAGACGGATGTGCCTCACGTACGGTTTCGCCTAATGAACGCAGAGCAGTCCGGGCTGTTCGTAGTCGGTCACCGATCCGTACGATAGACGGATGCGCCTCTCGTGCGGTTAGGCGGGTAAGTGGGACCGCAGGGACCGATCGCAAAAAAAAAAAAAAAAAAAAAAAAAAAACTTGCAATAAAATTGAACAAAAATACATACGATTGTGATAAAAAACATTTTCGTCACGATCAGGCAAGCAGTTCAAAACTAATAGCATTTTGAAAAAAAAAAGTTAATGAGAACTGTGATTAGCAATAATTATTATAAAAACAATTTTTTTTAAAAAATTTTTCCGTACACTAATTTCTACCACTTGCAGCTACTGATTTATATAAAACACATTTCAGACATGTCGTTTTCACGTATTCTGACCCTATATTTCATAAATTTTCTATGATTTTTAATCAAGTTTTCTCTTTTTTAGTGCCTCAACATAATTGGTAAAATGCTAAATACATGTAATTTGTATCATTATCAGGTATGTGTTTTTAGAAATATTTTAATGTTTCAAATATATAGAAACTGAATTACTACACAAAAATAAATGTTTGCTTCCTATGGCGGAAAATGAATGTAAGAAAAAAAAAAACAAAATTAGAACTGGTTAACCTACCTGACTCGATAGAAAATTTTCTATTAAAAATTTTGAAATCTTAGTCTAATAGATACAGCTTTTCACGTGGCAAAAAACAAATAGGTTCAGGAAGTAAAACTTGGCAAGAGGATTTGTGGACGAAAATAGACTTTTGAACATTAACTCGAAAGGAATGATGTCTAAAATCGAAAACTATATTATAGGCAAAGTTATAGAAGAGAAAAAAATGCACCGATTCTTGCTCAACAGGTTTCCAATCGATATAATTTGCTTGAGTTGCTTATAGTAGTGTCAATAAAGCATTTTCGTTGGAAGTCCTCAACAACAGCTCCGATTTTGGTGATTTTTTTATAAACATTTTTTTTTATATTATTTAAAATCAAAAACCTTTTGGAGGGGTTAAACAAGTATTTATATTATCTAAGCATGTTTATGATATTAACAGTTCCGTGCAACTAATTAGGGACAGTAGTTTTTGATTTATATAAAGACATATGCAATTTCAATTACGCAACAAATTCCGTAGTATCAATACTTTTTTAAAAGTTGAACTTTGATACTTTAAAAATACAACATAGGCAATACTTTTTTTTACCGTTATTCTTGTGAAGTGAAGACATTCGATATTTTGTTAAGGAGTAGATCGTGCAACAAATTAGGGACAGTGACAAAATATAACTTTTATTAATTCAAAAAATTTAGAAGAGTTTTGTTTTATAGTTACTAGTAATTATAAAAGTTATTTTTGGTAGTTGAAAGTGGTTAGAAAAAAAAATTGTGACGTCAGCACACGAAAAATCATGTTATACATATGTATATGGATCAAGATGGAAGCTCTTGTCGACAAATCGCAGAAAAGTGTAGTTATCTGACGAAATTAAAATAAATAGAGTGTCACCCGATACGAAGTGCATAATTATTATGTTGTTAACACGAAGCGTCGACTTGTAACGCCTACATACAAGACCGCTGTTATTCAGACCTTTATGCTATTCACACATACCGGTCATACGTCGGCGCCCAAACAGCAAACATGCTTAGCTTGCCGATGTAGTATACAATCTGTCGCATAACTTGATTGTACAACATATTGAACTCTTTGCCATAGACTGTTCAACAGAGTGAATTAATCTATCGTACAATTTCATTTTGTGTGTATATTTTGTTCCGCCAACAACTCAAAACGGATGCGGATTTTCTCGATGAAGAAAATAATAAAAAACTATGTATTGAAATATTTTGAAAATAAGAGCTAATGTGAAATTTTGATTAGAGCGACAGCATGCTGCAATTATCCTTCACCAACTATTCTAGTTTAAGTAGATCGCAGCATGAAATAGCAAATACCGAATACATTATGCGAATCAATGTGTAAAGCTATTTATTTTTTTTTTTTTTTTTAGTTGAAAATGTTTTACTTATAAAAATAAATCAAGCCAAATCGGTCAGGTTTTAACCAATCTCAAATTTTTATTTATTTTTATTTCTATACTTTTGCGTACATCACTAATATTCATTTGCCGCCACAGGAAAAAATACTTTTTGAGGACCACCTTAATACGCAAACATGCTCTTTCCAAATAAAATAAAGAAAGATGAAGACCGTAAACTAAAAGAGCGCTATCTTTTTAATGTAAAACTATCTTAAACTATACTATGAAAAGTATAAAAGGTTCTCACAAAACCAAGAAAAGCTTGCACTGAGAGAGAGTAAGAAATGAGTAAAAGGAGAGCTTACAATATTTTTTTTATCACTGCCTTAAGCTATGCATATGTATATCGAGCGACTAATTAACAACTTAAATTCGTTTAAATGTTATTTTATAGAAAAATTTATTTATATTGTAAAATATTAAATTTTCTGATATAAACCCTGTTCATCATATATGTATATACGTACATGTACATATATATATGTATCTGCATATATGCCCGTGATTGGAGCGTGGTCTATCAATCCACAAAAAGTTTGTTTTGAAATGTTTATGTATGTATGTATATTTCTATGTTCTTGTTGTAGAACAAACGCTATGAAATTGATTAGCACTTTATTGTGCTCAATCTCGTAATAAATGAATATTAAATTATTTTATTAAAAAAGTTTTTCTCCCTAAACTATTTAAAATTGTATTGAAATCAATCGTTTTAATTTTTGTAGATTTTTTTTTTATTATCTGTGTCCAAATCTGGAAATTTTGATATCTTAATTTTCGTCCACATCTGCAGACTTTGAAGGGGGAATCTTTATAGCAGATAAAAAAAATCAAATTTACAAAAAGTTTTATAAATTTAATAAACAATTTCTTATGCTTTGAATATCTTAATAGAAAAATATTCCTCAGCCTTTTGAAAAACCTGTATTCGCAATGATTTTGAATCGAAATTGCATACTGCATAATACTGTCCAAATATTATAATTTTTTCGTTGATCTGCAACCAATTCCTACACAGTTAGATGAGTACAAAGTCGAAATATGTTTACAAAAGCGGATCAAAATTTAACCAACAGATTTTAAAGAATTCAATGATGAATTTTCCTAAAAAAAATGTGAACTGGATATTAACCTTAAATATGTACTTATGTACATATATTATAAATCAAAAAGAAATTATTTAAAAATGTCGATAAAATTCGAAAAAAGTCTATATAAGACAAAAAAATATCGAAAGTAATTCGGAAAAGTATCGAAAAAAGTTGCAAAAAGGTCTAATTATTGAAAATATCGATAAAAGTTGAAAAATTTCTAATATGTAGTATCGAAAAATTCTACTAACTTTATATCGAAAAAGTATAAATTCATCAAGTAGTATTAAAAATGTCGAAAAAGTGGTCAATAAAGTCTAAAAGTATAGAAAATTTGACAGTATCGAAAATATTGAATTGAAGTCATAAAGTCGAATAGTTTTGAAAAAGTGTCGAGAAGTATCGAAAAAGTATTGTGATGAACAAAAAACAAAAAAAGTTATTCACTCATACTGCAAACAATATTGCTATAAGTTAAAATTCAAAGAGTACCAATATACTATGACACCGAAAAGAATCGAATTCCTGTCCTTTTTTTATTCTTTACGTATTCCCACTAATTTATTTTATTGGTACGTAAAATGTCAGTTAGGGTGAATATAAGTAGAAAAACTTCGGAAATTAAATGAGTGGAATAAAAAACCAAAGCAACAAATAGGTATGAAAAATACTAGTAACGAAAGCAATCAATGTAAAGTACTCGAATAGTTTATGATGGACTCAAGTAAAAACAAAGCAGTTGAGAGACAAGTTGTCATAAAATCACTGCTGCTAATATTTTAAAATTTCTTTTGTTACATCACTTTTTTTCTAGAGTTGTGAAATATGTTGAAAATCAGACCATTAAAAACAAAACTACATTAAATTACATAAACAATCGGTAGTAACCCAATCAACGACCGAACGACCACAAGCATTTGTCTGCCCGCCCTAGAAAGATGCTCATAAAATCTCCTGAAGTTATACCAATTACATGTACATGTTTCTCATATTTTTCCAACAAAAAAACACTGTTCATAATGCGGTGTATTGGTATTAATTTTTTTACTTGATCAAGGAAACACCCTCATTCTTTTATGTTTAAAACATTTTTAAATTATACAAAAGAATTTGCTCCACTGTGCTACAGCGAATGTCTTTAACTTGCATGAGCTATGCCGAATACCTAAAGAGCGACAAAACGTACGCTTCGTTTAAATCTTCAACTGCCGGCACTTAACTACACGATGTAGATTAATAACGGGGTAGTAGAATGTATCCATAGATACTTAACTAAGGATTTCATACCACTGGCAAAGGCTCTCTCGAACAACTCAGCAAAAAGACAACAAAAATAGCAGACAAGAAAGAACCTATGTTTGGTTTGCTCAAAGTCAAAGAGAAGACGAAGCGAACAAACGACAACGACGCCAGCACCAATACACCGATACTGATGAGCGCTGAAATGAAGACGAAGTATTGGTATACGAAATTTGGGATTGTGTAAGTTTGATTTTGTTTTTATTATTATGATTTTATTACAATATTCAAGAATATAAGTATATACAAATATTTTTTCTTTTAGATTTTTAAGCGCGAAGCGTAGCAAACGCGTTAAGTGAAAATAATAAATTTTCAAGTTTTATACTTTAGTTTAAAAATTAAAGTCGATGTGAGTAGTTCGTTTTGAGGAAGTTTTTCGTGAAAATTAAAACAAAATATTTTAATAATTTATGTATAATAAAAATTTAGAACGCATCTTGACTTTCTGTTGCTGATTAATATGCGAATAAATTTTTGACACTAAAAAATTTTAAAAATAAATTTGAAATTAAAAAAATAACACGAGGTAAGTAAATTGAATTTGAAATAATGGCTGGGAAAAAACGATGAATTTATTTCAGTTGGCATATTAAATTTGTATTTTTCAATTTTATTTTGTGCTGGTTCTTGTGTTTAATTTAAAATTAATTAAAAGCAGCCAAAAGCTTTTTTTGACTTTTTTTTTTATTTTTCTTTATAACTGTCTCAGCAAAAGCGCGGCGTCACTTCGTAAAAAAAATGAGCGTGAGAGAGAGCGCAACCATTTCAATATTTGCTAAAGAGAGTGCAAATTAATGAGTGTATGTATGGCACTGGCATCGTTGAATTTGGCGCTATTTTTTTTTTATTTTTTGCTCTTGATAAAAACAAAATAACAGAAAGCTCCAATTCGTTAAACAAAAAAATAATTTTAAAGTAGAATTATAAAACAAAATTATTTTTTATTTATTTTTCATTTTTATCAGTTTTTGCGCTTACTCTCTCGCAGGCAGTCGTACGTTTGTTTGTTTGTTTGTGTGAGCAGTTTTTGTTTTTCTTTTTTATGGAAAAAATTTTAATAATAAACAACAGCCGCAGTTTTTGCTCTTCAGTTGCCACTACAAAGTTTGTGTTATTAAATTTAATTGCTATAAAAAATTGTTAATATTTAGAATATACAAAGAATAAACTTGTTTATCGATTAAAGTCGAGACATATTTTTAATAGTTTTCCACTTTTTAGTTTTTTCATTTATTTTGTTCATCGAGCGGCATTACGGTGGCCTTTTACAGCGATTTTCGACAAAAACGTGGTCGTCCACGTATACGCTACCACATGAGTGACTTCGACCTCAGTCTCATCCGCGAATTTCGCAGTCGTCCAGCATTCTACGACCGCAACTCACCACTGTTCAAAGATAAGGCATTGAACGCACAAGCATGGCAGGATATTTCAAACATTTTAGGATACGATGGTAAGAAATTACAAAATAACTACACATTATTGACTGACTAAGAGTATTTATTTCGCATGTTTTTTTTTTTTTTTTTGTTTTTTGTGGAAAATTCTCGGCCTTTAAAAATTGTTTTAATAAAAAATGTTTGAGCTAATTCTTATTCGAAGCTTCACTTAAAGGTTTTTGACGCACGCGGCAATAATTTCTATGAATTGAAAAGTTTACAGCGGTTCAATCTGAAACTTAAAAAACACAAAATCGAAAAACATTGTAATATTTCTAAAATTTCCCTAAAAATTCAGGTATAGACAAAAACTAGTTAGGATGTTTTCTTTGGCCTTGCTAAAAATTAAATACCCTAAACAGCATTAACAGTGAAAGTACGCGTAAAAGTCAATATACGCAATATACCCAATAGTTGCATTGCCTCAAATAACTCCCAGCATAGCGTTATAACGTATTTTCTCGCATGGGAAGCGAAGCAGTAAATTTTGCGTTTAATATTGTAAGCCTTTAATCTGAAAAAGCAAAAAAGAAATATGATGCAGATTTCATTTGCTTTGATTTTAGGATTAGTTTCTGTTACGGATTGTTCTATTTCGGTTGAATATGAAATTTTTCACCCTGAGTCCGACGAAGAGCATGTCGCAGCAGAGAGACTTACCGTTCTGGCGATAACACTTTGAAAATTATTAATGTTTATTGTTTTTGAATCCATGATAGTTGACTAAAACCTTTGCGACGTTGCATGTAAAAGATCGTAACCCTACTTTATTGTAGAAAACGCGCTAGCCTGAGATAGACATTTTTTGCACCCGATAAAATTAAGAGAATACTTTAACTGTTGTCGATTTAATTACATAGCATCGAAATCAAAAATAAGTCGTCTTCCAACTTTCCCAAAGATTCCGCTTTTTTTCATTCGTATTGGATCAAACTTGGGCAGCAAATAATAAAGATCATATCTTACAAATGTAAGAAAAATTGCGTGGCTGTTTATGATTGTTAGACATGGATGTACAAAATTCATGTTTAATTCAAATACGAAAACAGTTTTTAAAATGAAAATTTTATAAGATTCCTTCTTGAATTTTTTTTTAGTTTTTATCAGAAGAAATTTTTCTATGTCAGTAACTTTCGAGACATTTAAAAAGTAAACAGGAGTATATATAAGTGATGGCATTTGTTTTTGTCGAAATGTACTAAATGGAAAGTTGAAACCAGACTTGGGTATTTTTGGATTACAATTTTTTCAATTACAATTACAAGTAATCATTCACTTGTAATTGAAAAAAGAAATTAAAAGTAATTGTAATTGAAGTTTTTTCAATTACATTAATTTCAATTACATGTAATTTAAAATTACAATTACATGCAGTTCTAATTACTTTTGTAATTATGAAAATGTAATCCCGTAGAGAATTGTAATCCATTACTTTTGCCAAGTAATTTGAAACGAAAATGTAATTGATTACTCATTTTTCTGTAATTACATTTGTTAAAATTTGAAACAAAATTTTTAGGAAACGATAAAATTTTATAAAATTCACAAAAAATATTTATGTTATTGTATATGATTTATATGGGAATGTAAAACAAGAACTTTCGCGTGACTGACTTATTGAGTTAATGACGTCGACCTCAGATTCCTCAAGCTGTCGTAAAGGAGATTTGGTTTATGGGCTCATCTTATAACGTAGAGGTGCATACAAGCAATAATATGTATTTATGTATATGAATGTAATTCATATTTATTCCTTGTAATTGATTACTTGAAATATTGGAAATTACAAGTAAAAGTAATCCATTACAAATTTCGTTCAATTACTTTGCTTTTCAATTACATATTTTGGATTACAGTAATTTCCGTCGAAAATATTTCAATTACAATTACAAGTATTTAAAAATACATACACTTTCAATTACATTAACATGTAATGGTAATTGCAACATTTCAATTACAAAATTACAAGTAATTGTAATTGCATATATAATTAATTGCCAAATGTAATTGATTACTCCCAAGTCTGGTTGAAACACACTTTTTAGATGTCAAATGTAACCTAAAATTACAAAAATTCAGCAAAATTTTAACTTTTCATAAAAAAAAAGGTCAGCAGAGTTTATTTCAGGCATTATTCGCGATAAATTTACTAAAAAACAGAAAATGTACTAAAAATGCGCCGAACGTACTAAAAACTTCTCGAATGTACTGACGACGATTTTTCACAACGCAAATGTACTGAAACAAATACAAATGTGCCGAAAATTCCATCACTGGTATACATTAGTATGGTTCATGAAATGTTTTTTTTTCGAATGTCGATTTGGTATAGTAATGAAGCATTGCTAAATAGGCTCCATAATTAATGTTGCAATTCTAATTACGACCTTGGCCCGCGCATCGATCTTGAAATTAAGTTTGTTCCAAGATGCATATTAAATGAATGGAAATCAATTGGGTTTTCATAGTAAATAATTACCTGTGAATGGCGCAAACTGTTTCCTATTAAAATTCATATGGAAAAACGAAGAAGCGGGAAAACGAAGGACAGATTTTTTTTGCGTTTTAGTAAAAAAAAAAGTAGTTGCTTCCATATGAATTATAATAGGAAACAAACTGTTTGCGTCGTTCACAGGTTTGATCTGGGAATCTGAAATTTTGGGAGAAATTTCTTCAAATCCGATTCTATAGTATAGGCATATAGGACCGGGTTTATTTTGTCCGCATTACAAAATTTGAAGGTCGATGCATGGGCCAAAGAAGTAATCAGAATTGTAAAATAAATAAATTTTTAATGAGGCTGTGTAATCAAAACCACTCAAAATGGTTATTTGATCAGCACCGGTAAGATCAATACTTTATCTATCGCCGAAGCATAAAATTTAAAACTTTACTAATTAGTTCGCGCCTGGCTTTAAGTCTGGTGAGATAAACTAATTTAGAAAAACACTATTTACTCGCGCAAATTATATCTGCCACGCTTTGCATTAATAAACTGACCTCTGCCCCCTGCTCGCTTCGCTCATCATCCCTGCTTCCGCACACTTCGCCTTAGCTCGTGGACTCTAACGCGCGCTTGTCAGAATTTTTGTTATCTTATATTTGACAACTTAATTCTACCTTTCTCTAACAACTAAAAGTATGCAATAGAATTTTAACTTTTTTTTAATAACTGAAAGTATGCAATGGAATTTTTGTTGTCTTAAATTTGTTTTGTTCTTTTATCTTTCTTCTTTCATCATTCATATGTACGCAAATTTTCTGATACCGAAAACTATTTTATGTAATATTTAGATATATTTGTTGCGATGATAGACATTTTGTAGTTCCGCTATTTTGTCATTACGACACATTCCTTGATACGCACTCAATTTCGCAGCAAGTTTTTGTGTCAATACCTTTTCCAAATCGTAATCTTTAAAAAGTAGCACAAGTTCCACACAGTTGACTTATTATTTGGATCGATATAAATGCATTTTTGTCCAGGTTTTGTTAACGATTCAACGACTTCAAGGGTTTTTTTCAGGTTCAGTATTTTTTTTTTTTTAAACGCTATGGCTTTCATTGAAAATTCATCTAAAGAGTCGAGCAAGTAGCTGTCAAAAGCTTTAAAGCAAAGTCGTATTTTGATCGCCTTTAATAATTACTGACAGTAAATTTTTGCTAAATTTTAACTGAAATACATAATGGGGGGGTTTCCTTTTATTTAGTGTGATACCGAAAAAACTCTGACCTTATATTTTTCTTCACACTTAAGGGGGGCGATTCTTTTACACAGGATAAAATTAGTAATTTATAATTTTCAAATTTTAACACCTTTTTATTATAGTATTAACGTGTAAGAAAGCATTATTTTTTTTTTTTAAACAAAATGGTAAAATTTCTGCCTGAGGTCAGTAATTTTTTGAGCTACAGCACGAGCAGTTTTGCAAATACAGTTTAAGGTTTCAATACGATATGATACGCGGACTCTTGACATTCTTGACCATAAGTTCATAAATATTCTTATAACATATTATATATTCGAATTATGAAAAAAAAAAAAATTCTATTACTTGAAAACTCTAAAGGTATCGTGCCCCCCTTAAAGGCTACAAAAAGATTTTGTTCTGCTTATTAAGTTTATAAGCAGCTGATTTTTTTTTCTCTTAATTAAAAGTATGTAATTCCATAAAATGTAGTTCTTTCTTCAGATACACTGCTATTAAACAGGTAGATACAGATACACAGATACTCATTTTATTATTCGTAAAGTATTAAATTATTTTTGCCACATTTTGCGGCCGAAATTGAACACAATTTACGTTGTATACAGAATACGTGTGTAAATACACTAAGCATTAGTAACAATTTTCTGTTTTTATTTTTTACTTTGGTTTCGATTAAAAAAAAATGACTCCCCGTATCTACCTATCCAATGCGCAGCTAAATATTTTAACATTTATGAATGAATGAATGTCAAACGCCGCCACAACAAACAGTTGTATCTCATAGATGGCATACATATTCGTACAAATGTAATGAAACTACTCGCAAAAAAAATTTAATTTTACTTTCATTGCTTTAAAAATGAAAAAATAAAAGCATTTTTTCCATATTCCAAATTAAATTAACATTCATTAAAAGCTATGAAAAATTACTGATTTTTTTGCTTGGTGAGCGAAAGCTCGAAATCAACATAATCGTCGTTAAGTTTGTGCTTCCAATGTGAATGCATTTACTATATAGTTCGGTTCCTATTATATTATTTTTTGTATCGCTAATGAAAGCTTTTTGCTCTTACGTCGCGTTTAAGCATTCATAAACTTTATTTTCTTATTTAAATATTTAAAAATCGATAATCCACTTAGATTTTACACAAGAAAATTTCTTAATCTGCAAATTTTTATGAATGCAACCTTAGCAGCTCTAATTCTATGATTAAAAACATGGGGACGTAATGTCTAGACAGAAAAGTGAATAAGGGAATGGGGTTGTTTTTGTATACCCTTTATCTGTGCATGAGATAAATTTTAAAGTATTGTAGAAAATTTTTTAAATATCAATGTTTTTAGTTATTAGCATATTCACGACAGACAGGTAGTTTTAAAAACTTTCATCTAGAGTGGATAATTTTTTCTTTACTTCAAGATTCATTAAGCAAAGTTGTATCGTCAGTTCTTAGTTCTTGTTGACAACACTTCTTTTTGTAAAAAAAAAACTTTTAAAATCATTTCATTCAAAATATTTTCCATTGTACAAAATATTTCATTCATATACATACATCATATTGCAATGTAATAATGTAAGTAGTAGCTCGTGCTGTAGCTCAAAAATTTATTGACTGAACAGGCTGAAATTTGGAGAGGTTTCTTTCTATAGTATTATCGGAAGAATGTGCCTAAAATTTAAAAGATATCGGGTATATAAATAACTTTTTTGGGGTCAAAACTATTGAAAAAATAGTCGAAAATCTGAACCTTTGATTAAACAGCCGATGTAAATTATAATTTTTAAGTTTTTTTATAATTTTATAGGTTTTTCCTTCCCTTCAACATATCAGTAATTGAAAAAGAAACAACTTTTTTTTAGATATATAGAAAAATTTTGACATCTGCAGCAGTTTTCGATGCCTTTGAAGAGGTACTCTGCAGAGCCACCATTTTGTTAAAAAAAAACATGTTTTCTTACACTTTAATACTGTAATAATATGTTAAAATTTAAAAATGATTATTTTATCACCTTGAAAGAAATTCATGAAAAGTTACTAATTTTACCTTGTCTAAAGGAATCGCCCCCTTAATATACGGAAATCATCGATTAAAGAAACTTGCGAAGAAATTTTTTGTTTGCATTGTAAAAGAAAACTGGGAAAACTTACTCTGAAGTTATGTTTCACAACACAAATAGGTATAAAAAGAAGAAACACAACTATTTAAGATGTA
The DNA here is from genome assembly GCA_949775025.1 of Tricholauxania praeusta. NCBI lineage: Eukaryota > Metazoa > Arthropoda > Insecta > Diptera > Lauxaniidae > Tricholauxania > Tricholauxania praeusta. The sequence goes on along the minus strand of OX459029.1, from coordinate 128,629,771 downwards.
AAACTTTCTTTATGTCACATTAATTTGTTAAAAATGATATACATAAATGTATATGGAAATCACCAATTTTTTTTTTTTGTAAAATATGATTTTTAATAATATCAAGTAATAATAATGTCTCAAAATCTCTAAGTCGTATCGAAAAGTTACAAATAAGCAAAATATTGTATTTCTGCTTAAGATTTTTAATATTGATTATTTTTCTTGCCATTTAAAGGTAAAAATCAAAATTTTAAAGTATAAGTTAATTTCCATTTTGATTATTTTTTCTCCAAGCAATCCATAACCGTTAAAAATAAAAAAAAAATTACAAAATTTTATAAAATATTTTTATAATAAAATATACAATAATATATACATATACATACAACAATAATAACAAACAAAAACATAATTTCACGTTTTGTATCGGCAACAAAAAAATGTACATATCGCACCGTCAAAACAAAAGGGCCGCAAATCAAAATAACGGGTTTTCGAGTTATGTATACCACTATATAGCTCATTAAATTGTCTTAACTTTAGTCTTACCACCATATTTCTAGCTCAATTAATAACTTCTAAAATGCATTTTTAGATAAGTGATATTTTGTTCTGTATTTTTTCTTAACAATACAACACCGCCTCATTTCAAAATATTGATATTTTGCTGTTAAAATAAAGAAAAAAACAATTAAAGCAACAAAGCCTTAAATCGAAAAAGATATTTTAAAACATTTTCCTTTTAAGTTTATATAGTAGCAAATCAAAACAAGGCAGTATAGTTCTTATAAATCAAAAATATTTTCAATCAAAGTAATTGCAACACTGCCACATTCCCAAATATGTCAATGTTACTCTATACATTTGTGAGATAACTTTAAGAATTTCAGTTCAAGACCGTCATAACTATAAATATGGCTGTCTTCAAATTCAGTGGAAAATTTAAGATTTCTTTAATCTCAATTTTCTCGAAATTAAAATTTTGAGATGGGGCCCTCTTGTTCTGACGGTGCGATATGTTACCGGCCAAACTAGTTAGCTTAAGCCTAAAGATTTGCAATGACATTTTAATGCAAAAGCACTGTGATTAGTGAACACTAGGACAGTAGCAAAGTAAGAAAACAAAATTTGTCAATTTCATTATATACTTAAAAAGTTGTAAGTGGAGGTATTGGTTCAGTCTATAATATGTGCAACACTGACTTCGCTATTCACAGTGCTTTTGCATTAAAATTAAATTGCATACTTTAAAGCCTTCAAATTAACTAGTTTGGCCTAGGATAAACTAGTTTGTCCTAAAAACTAGTTTGGCCGGTGACACATACATGTGTTAGAAAATCAACCTACTTGACTACTATATTAAAAACTCATATTTTTCAAACAAGAAATTAAAAACCGGTATCAATATATTTGGTTAAAGAATCATAAAGAAATTTTTCAGCAAAAATCTAGAAATTGAATGTAAAAGCGTGAAAAAAAACTCAACCATATAAATTTTCTCCTTAAATAAATTAGATCTATTTCTCTTCTTACAGTTGCGCTATTAAAAGATCGCATGCTACAATTGCGCAATCGATATAACCTAGAAAAACGTCGTTTAGAGCAGCTAGCGGAAGAAAATCCTGGCAAAGAACCACATTCTCCATGGCCTTTGTACGAACATCTGGGATTTCTGTCCGAACACATAAGATCACGTCGTTCATTTAAACGCATGATGCCACGTCAAACATCGGCCGATATGATGAACAATATGTCTGGTAGTAGTCAGTCGAATGTGACTGCTACGGGCCAAAACATAGGACAGACTCCGCTAGCAAATGGACTACTTGCAGTTAAATTGGAGGATCAATCAGATATTGAATCGTAATTATACTTATTTTTGAAATGCCCCCTTCCCCGTTACGTTTCTTAAATACTTTTATTTTTCTGTTTAGCGGCAGCCAAAGTTTGCCAGATGAGGATGACGAAGTTGCTAAAAAACATCGACTTGTTGAAAACAATAATGCAAGGTGAGTCATTGCAGCTTCACTTTGAATTTCTTAAATGTGTACTAATTAATTTTGTAGCGTTACCATGAACCTTAGAAGTCAAAGCAATAAAAGCAACAATCATCAGCAAACAGCTGTTCCAGTGATCCTGTCTTCTTCTGCGCAATCAATTACTATACGTAACTTAGATTCAATGCGAAACACAGCCATTCCAAGAACCATCAACAATCCTCCACATCAGATGCAGTTAACAAATAATGATATCCGTTACCACGCTGGCGAAGGAGATATGCCAGAAAAAAAACGCTATCTAAGCACACGTGAACAAAAATACGTGGCATTTGGCAAATTTGTGGCTTCCTCTTTAGTGGAATTACCTAAGCAGCAGGCTTTGTTGCTAGTGGAGAAATTCACTTCCGAATTAGTCAAGACTTCAATTAAAAATAAATGAATTCGCTTGAATTCTAACTGATTTTCTAATGCACTAATTTTAAGTTAATTATATGAATTTTAGTTTTAGAAAAGTACATATGTATATATGGAAAGTGATTACTTTTATTGTACTAATGCACGGTACCATCACCGCAACTACTACATATACTTAGTATCTCCTGTTTAAAAATAAAAATAGTAAACAAAGCATAACAAGAATTTTTTAATTAGAACTCACAAAAAAAAAATTAAATTGTTTTTATTTGAAATCCATGCAAAGTTGGGAATGTTACGCACCTTTCGATGCAAATATCTCAAAAATTAAACAAGAGAGATTTGCTGAAGGTCATACTCAAATTTCATCTTGTCACATTGTCGAGAAACCGATGCATCCTTAAAGAATTACTGTGAGCTATGGGACTGGTGGAATTACTGAACCGTTTTTATTTTCTGAAAACTGTACCGATAATGCTGTTACTATGACTGATGAACGCCATTGTACCATAACCACTAATACCTGACCGATAACATCAAAAATATTAATATTTCAAGAAAACTTAAAGGTCGTTTATTTGTTTTCCTTAAAAGAATTAGGATAGAAAGAATAACATCAGTTGACTGGTCATAAGTGTTTTTTTCAATATCAATATAAAAATCTGTGTTAATAATAAATTTTTTGTAAAAAAATAACTTTTTTTAAAAAAAAAAAGTTGGACAAAATTTAGAAAATTTATCAACTGATCCCAACTTGTAATAATTTTATTAAATACTATATCCCCAACTCACCGGACTGGACTACACCATGTTTTTCAGAAACAGGCGAAAGACACGGTATGGGCAATGCTTAAGTAAAGGGTGATTTCAATTGAAGGTTACAGTTTGAATATTTTTCAAAAAAAAAAACAGATATTTGAGATCTTCTGGTATTCAAGTGTTGAAATTTTTATTATGGTGCGATATTCGAACGCATTTGAATTTCTTAATCCTCTCCTATTAATGGAGAAAACATTTTCACTTTGAAATGATTTCGGTAAAAGGTAAAATAGTCCATCTCCACCATGATTAACAAATTAATCGTAAATTTCAATGGAACCGGATCAGTGGTAGATCTTCTTCTGTGGGGTTAATGACGGCAAAAAATGTGTGAGAACGACCCAAAAATTTTAATTTTTTTATACTTAAATTTTAATATTGACTTTGTTAAAAAAATATTCATATTGGCTAAACCTAAATCAACACATTACTTTTTTTATTAAATTATTTGTTTTGATTCATAGGTCGGAAATTGCTTCTGTAAGACTTGGTGCTAGGTCGATATGATTTCCCATGTTTTAATGGCAAGGTTTCAAGACATAGCTAAAAATATCAACATTTAATCAAAATCCAATGCGTTTTATTTATATTGCAACCTCCAATGGAATCACTACTTATTATTTATCATGATAGGCTTAATCGTCATAACTTCAAAATTAAATGAACAACATAATGACGTTGAAGAACAAAAACAAACCGATATAGGACATATCGGTTATGCGCTTAAATATTATTATGTACTTATTTTAATTTTGACAACAAATAAAACTTATTATATCTTACAAGGAGACCACCACCTTGTGACCTCACCGATTTGGCTCAAATTTTTAAAGATGGTAGTTCACGTGAAATAAGGAAACCCATATTTTACCGTTTTTCGCAATTCTCAAGGAATAGCGAGAAAATCGCGTTCAAAGTTTTCCAATAGTTGTCTTATACAAAAAAAGTTTCACTTCGTTCGACAAGCAGAGTAGCATAGTGGTTAACGAGTTAGCGTATGATCCTGGGGTCACTAATTCGATTCTCCGCTGATGCAACTTTTTTTTATATTTTTTTTATTTGTTTTTTTTTACCTTATTTTTTACTTTTAGAATAAGGAAAAATTCAGAATTATGGAATACTCTTTATTTCAAAAACTTATAAGCTATTTTACATTATACATTTTTATTACAATGTTCTGGATGATACATATTATAAAAACAAATAAAACATAAAGATTCAAAGCATCGCATTTTAAAATAGGGCCCCAGGCCGAGGTGTGACTGATTGGAAAGGCGCGCGCGAAGCAGAGGCGCCTGTAGAGAGCTTTTGAGGTCAGCCGTAGCCCGGTAACGGGTTGTTATGGCCACCCAAATAAGTAAGTAATGATCAATTGAAAATAATTTTATATAATGATAATCTTACCTGCAATCCTACAGTATTTTCGCAGAAGTTGGAGTAATTTAACTGTGGACGTGTCAGAAGACCGATTCCGCTAAATTTTACCATAGTGTATTTTAGTGCATGAATAAAGCCATGAAAAATTACGTCAAAAGGGATGTGTTTTTTCTTTGTAGGAGGAACTAATGAAGTCTTACGGTGAGGTGGGGGTGTCAAGAGACAAATTTCGCCAAATGTATTGAAACATAAAATTTCATCCAAAAATATCTATTTCTTTTTTAATTTATACCAGTCAAAACTCAAATAGGCGCCAATATGCGACACAGTTAATATTTTTATTCTGTTTGGGTTTCAACAATCCCTTGCAAAAGTTAAGTTTAAAAAAAAAATCATCTTTCATTACTTTTCAATTGAATAAACATGTTTTTGGAGGCACTGAGTAAATTTTTCAGATTATGGTCTTTTACAACCGCTTGCATGAACTAAGGTTTAAGAGAGCATGACATTTGCAAACGTCATCATCTTCAAGGTTTTTTGGGCTGTTTTATTTGTTGAAAAAAAAGTGAAAGGTATTAATTTTAGTAAAAAAGATTAAATGTGGACTACTTAAAAGAAAATCTCTTTTTTATGGGATTGTTAACATAATATGTGTCGAATTGTAGAAATACGTACATGTATACATACATATACTATATATTGGAGTTCTTTTTAGGAATGAATAAAAATTTAAAATTGTTGCTCAAACTTGATTTTAAATTATATTACACCTCTGACCAACAGATAATGAATTACAGATCGTAAGTAACAATGATTTCACACCGCTTTAGTAAAAGTAACATACGGATACTAAGACAAAAAGAAATGGTAAATAAATAAAGGAGTATCTTGGATAAAAGAATTGCAAATTGACAAAGGAACCATAATTGTTTTTCATGACTACGGATAGTGTAATTTTCGCTATTATTTTTTTTTTTTTTTGTTTTGCTTGCTGTGTGATCCCAGCGGGCGTTCTGAGTATCATTGCTTGAAGTATCGTAATAAATAATTAAACTGGTACTGATATATGTAACATAAATAATGTGGTGTCCTAGTCAGGAAAATTTTCCGGGCACAAATTCCGATGTAAGCCTACAAGTTACTTAAACATTGTCGAATGAATTGTCCTTTATTGTTATTGTTGCTGCATAACTAGCGTAAGTCTTTTCAGTTTACATAACCAGTTACGAATATCAATTTTAAATTTTATTTGTGCGTGTGTGATAATCTTGCGGTTATTTTACGTAGGTCGTGTCTGGTGCTCATTTGCTGTTATTTGAGTTCCAAATTGCACTAGTCCCGGCCTGCAGATTATGACTTTTTCATCAATTACAAGTGAGTGAAGAACTTTAAAGGTAGAGTAATAATAATTTTTATACAATATCAAAGATCATTATATTATACAAAATCAATTCAGGCGATATACGCACTTTAGTTCTTTAGAACCAACGTAATCTAATGTGTCATATAAAAATATGTATATTGAAAAAATTAAAAACAGTATTAAAAAGAAGTTATCGTATGAAAGGAGTGTGAACATTTCTGACGCCAGATGGGGTGCGGTAGGTGTTGAATGTTCCGGCAGAAATTATCTTATAGATTTCTTAACTATACTGCAGTACTAAGCGAAAAGGGCGTATCTAAAAAAAAAATCCGTTTCAAGATAATTGATGTTTTGTTTATGTCAATTTGTTGAAATACCTGTAAAATTGAGATAGAGAAAATTTTCTTAGTAGATTTTTTATATGATTGAACTAGAATACCGGCCCTTAGAGTATTTTATTGGTGTGAAATTTCTTTCACATCCAATGCCATAAGAATCTCGGATACTTTTTTTTTCAGATACGTCCTTTTCGCTTTTCTTAGATTAAAATAAACAGAGTAGTTATAATAATAATTTTTCTTCAAAAACATTTTTTTTTTTAAATTAGCTCAGAAATGTTTACTTTTTATCTATTTATTTATAAAAAACTACACTTAGTATCTTCTTACAAAAATAGTTTTAGTTCAGGGGATAAAGCATTTAGCTTCGGAAAAATTGGGGGAAGATAGATTTTCTTAATATCATTCCATTTGTGGTTCTAAACAAAATACCAATAGCCCCTATAGATACGTGTGCCGCCAAAAATATTACACGGGTCAAAGGTCGCTGGTTTTCATGAAAATCTCGTTAGCGGTCACTTATATCGAAAAATAATTTCGGGAGGATTTTACTCCAACGTTATTAGTTTCCAAAATACAGAGGTGTAAAATTGTTAATTTTCGTAATTTTTTCTACGAATGCCTTATTTTTAAAATTCAGTACTTGAATTTCATTTGTAAATTATGAATTGTAATGAGTGTTTCCAATAGATTTTTTCATGATCTCTACCAAAAAAATATTTTGTTGTAATAATTTTTTTGCATTTTTTCAAAAACACATTTTTTAATTAGGCCTATATGAAAACTTGATTTATTAGCTCTCAGAATACTAAGAACTCAACTCCATTTTAAGTTCTTTATGTCCTGAAAGCTAATAATAGGCTTTTGACTATGTTGTAAAAAACAGGGCAATAAGAAACTAAGACGTTCACGGGTCATTGCAGGAATCGATCAATGGGTCATTTAAGAAGAAAAAACCACGGAGTGCTATTAAATTAGACGGTGAAAATGCACCTTTTTTAGTTTTTTCAATATATTTCGGAAACAAAGGAAAATTTCGATATATGTGTGTACTTTATAAGTTTTTTTTTGTACCATAGAAAATTAAATTTCTCTTATGCAGAAAATGTTCAAACAAAAAAAAAAAAACCCAATATTTGAATGTTTCAAAATTTTTTAAACAGACCATTTTGATGGGAAATTCAATTTTCTACAAAAAGTAACATAAAAAATATATTGAAATTTTGCTTCGTTTCCGACATAAATATATTGAAAAAATCCTCTAATTAGCACTCCGCGGTTTTTCTTCTTAAATGACCCATTGACCGATTCCTGCAATAAAAACCTGTGAACGTCTTAGTTCCTTTTCTTATGACTTAATCAATAGCCTATAAATCAAGTTTTCATATACATAAGCCTAATCAAAAAAATGTGTTTTTTGTAAAAATTCAAAAAAAATTTTAATTTGAAAAATTTTTCTAAAAAAAGAATTTTTAAACATCAAAGTATTTTTTTTCTTGTTTAGTAAAGATCATGAAAATATCTATTGGAATCACTCACTACTTCCTAATTTACGAAATCCAAGGACTGTATTTTGGAAACTATTAATGTTGAAGTAAAATCCTCCCGGTAGTCGATCTCTGCTGAAACTATAAATAACCAAAATTTAAACAAAATCGTACCATAACAAATTTTAACCTGATACGCTTGGCAAATTTTATTCCATATACGACCAGGGCCGGCGTTACGTCTATTCGCAACTCAGGGCCCTGTTTTTAGCGTCCTTTGACCCAGAGTAAAATTTTTAGCGGCACACGTATCGATGTGGACTTTTAGGATTTTGTTAAGATCCGTAAAAGGAAGGTTAATACGTAAATCTAGCTTGCCCATAATTATTCCGAAGTTTGGCAATTTTTTATCTTTATTCAATGGACTATATAGGGAACGTCTAGTGGGGTGGGCGCCAGACTCCATCGGAGAAAGGTGAATTTTGATGTTACATCTGATTGCATATATGTACATATGTACTAGGGGTGGCAATCCCGGGATCCCGGGATTTGCTCTAAATATAGGCTAAAGTAATCCAGGGATTACAAAGAGACAATCCCGGGATTTTCGGGATTAGAAAAAAATTTTATATTGTATAGTAAATATTCTTTTATATGACATATTTAAGTACAAAATCTGCAAAATAATTGTTTTCAATACATTTGATGTAAGAAACATTATTGCATCATCCTGCAAAATGCACTTCAATTGTATCTGAACCTTAAATTGAGTAGAAATATTTTTTTTACTGTAGCAATTTTTTGTTTAAGATTTTCTTAAAAAAATGTCACATAGCAAAAAAAAATATTTTTTTTAATACATTGACCAATTTTAAGAATTTTTTATTATGTGCTATTTGTATTGAAAATTGATAGTTCATGAGAAAAAATCTAAAGATTTGGACAACTTTAATGAAGACACTTATGGGTGCGTCTACTGAAAGCGAGCCATTCGGTGCCACTACATGCCATCACTGTCACATTTGAAGTAGGTGATAAAGTATTAATCAAGTACAAAATGTGGTACACGAATTTTTAAATGTAAAAATAAAATTGATAGTTTGGTCATAAATGCTTTATTATCCTCTATCATCTCCTTTTAATAGTGGCTATCTTCTACTAGTCAAACTTAGTAAATGTGATTTAGATGTATTAACACTCGAAGTGATCTAAGTCAATTTTTAAGCTATTATTTTTTCTATTATTTTGCGTTCTTATTCTTCATTGTCACGCTGTGAAATAAAGCAATTTTAATTTTTTATATACAATAGTATAAACTTCTCGTTTTTTTTTTTTTTTGTAGTTCTGTATGCATTTACTAGAACTATCAAACCTGGGATTGGAAACTTCGATCCCGAAACTCAAAAAAGCTCCGGGATTACCACTCCTAATATGTACATACATACATACATACATATGTAGGTATGTTTATACATTTTACTTGTGGTGACATTGAGTTTGGTCAAAGGCAGTGATGGGCACATAGTGGCTCTATTTGCTCTCATTGCTCTCACCGTTATTCGACGCACAAGCAAGCGAAAATTTCGGACATAATCCCCATTTCAAAAATGGGGATTATGTCCGTGGGGACTATGTCACGGCACCGTTACATCAGCTTGCGAAAAAAAATCAAAAAGATTTTGCGAAAAAAATAGTGTTGCCGATCGCATGCAATAAGGGAAAAACAAAAAGCTGAAAGAGTAAGTGACTTGAGAACAAAATCATACAAACAGAAAGCATGCATCAATTATGAACCGAAAGTGCTTACCTCGCGTAACGGAATGAGCTGAATAAGCCGGCGTGCCTTGAAAAAAAAATGACACAAACAAAAAACCTGCGACGACAGCGAACCGAAATTGTTTAACTTGAGTAAATGTCTTGAAGACAAAATTACATTAACAAAAGTATGCGATGGTTCCTAACCGAAATGATTTGGCCCGAATAACGGAAAGAGTTCGAGAAGAAGTCGATATTTGTTTGTTATTGTTGTAAGAGCTGGATAGCTAAACGACCTTCGAGCTGTGCATCGTTCCTCTAAGGTACAGTCTTAATCTTGCTCCCTCCATCATGCCGTTTATCCTATTTTATGTTTTGACATATTTGTGTGCATTTATTCACAGAAATCAGACGATAGAAAAGAATGAACACCGAATTCGGGTTCAGCGTTAAAAACTAATTAGGAAATAATAAAAATTTACAAGTAAGATGTTTACAAAAATGTACGAGTATGTTTGAAGAAAATTCGCATTTTTGAATTTTGACCTTACGCTGTCTGGCATCGACGGATTAAGGTAGGGCTAGGGCGAACCGCTAGCTCAAAGGAAAGGACCTTTTGTTTTGATAAGTAGTAGACAGTCAGTTGACATTACAAAAGCTTACTTGGGGCATTTTCAAAAAATTCATTGGAATAGCTTCTTCTTTTTTTTGGTGACCAATCTAATTTAGTCAGATTTTAGCCCAGGTGCTACTGGCTGGTAAAGATCAGATTTGGTCATAAAGAGGCTCGAGTTAACTTCAATTTAGACTGAAATCTGCAGACGATAATTTTTGAACGCTACCGTCGTTATGCACTCAAATGAGTTTTGTTGCACCAACGCATTTTTTTAGTGTCATTGCAGGGATTTAGTTCCCGCTATATAAGTATTTGGTGCTTCCAAAGGTCTCCTGCCCGTGTGACATAGCTGAAGCTAACCCTGATCACCTGGTCTCTGAAACAAAATTCGGCCTGCCTTTTCTTCTCGGACCTCGATGCTTTGAATTAAAGCTCCTATTCGGTGGAATTTTGTCTTCCATTCGCTCGATGTATTCGAGCTAATGCAACCGATGGATTTTTACTTTTGAACTGCATTCACATCATTATACAGGTTATAGATTTTTCGGTTGAATCTTCTTTTGCAAACACTGTCCTCAGGCGAGACAAGATTTTCACATCAATAGATTCCAGGACTTGTTTTGCAACTTTGCTCTTTGTCCAGGAAAGCTAATGTTTTATACATTATTACTTTGGCCACTCGGAAGGGAAATTTTGAGCCAAGCAGTTTCGAAGTCTAAGGCTGCGATTGTCTAAGGTTACGTTATTTTTAGTTCACGTTTAAATCAAGGTGATTTAACTCCTTGACTGCTTTGAACTTGCAGCTATCGATGGCAACACTTTATCTCAGACGGTGAACGAAGTTGGTTTGTTACTAGACAACATGTACTGGGTTTGGTCTTCGTTGGGCACCAGCCCCAAGGCGTTTCGCCATTTCTTCAATTTTTTATAGGTCAAGTCCAATTTCAAATATTTATTTACAAGAAAATTGTCAAGGTGATGCACTGTGCTGTGGTTTCTCTAACCTCATTCTAAAGCAGGTAGTGAGCAGGATAAGAATAAACACGGAAGGCAATCTGCCCAATTGCAAACATTTGACATTCAAATTAAGAAAAAACCAACCAGTCGAGACATTATTAAATGGCACTCAGTGAGACTTTAAAGATCAACATAACTTTTTTTTTCTCGTCTTCAGAAAATTTTAACTGCGTTCCCGTACAATAATGCATTAGTCTATTTTTCAGGATTTAGTCCAAACAGAGTTCCTGTACTCGAAAAATATAAAAAAGAATTTATTCGGACTAAATTCTGTAAATTGAACGCAGCTTTTTATCCGTCATTGCGGTACATTTTTAAGTTAATAACAATAATTTATTCTGAACTACATATATTTCATTACATGTACATGTTACCGGCCAAGCTAATTTTTAGGACAAACCAGTTTTTCGAAGCTAGTTGATTTGTATGCCTGAAGGTATGCAATTTAATTTTAATTCAAAAGCACTGTGGCTAACGAAGCTTTTGTTAGAGGCGAGGCCGGTATTGGACATATTAAGGGATGTAAAATCTAAATCGCGACCTAAGGCCGCCCACTTACCCTAACTTTTATATAGAATTTCTATGGGGAGTGAAGTTGAACTAACTTATAGATCTAAATCCTGACAGAAGGCTGCCCACTTGCCAAGAATACAATGATATTGATGAATCTTTATTCTTCTGCATTAAAGTCGGCATCGCTAACCACAGCGCTTTCATTGCATATCTTTAGGCTTAACGGTAACTAGTTTGGCCGGTAACATACACACTATTTTGAAGTGGAATTTATCTACATATGTTTTACAGTTTGGCTTCTTCCCTTATTGGCTCATGGTCGCGTTATTTTGAGCTTATCCTATAAACAATCTTCAATTGAAATTAGTCAAAAATGTTTTAATAATGATCAAATTTTGATTACGTGGTTAAAAGGAATTCAATGATTCAAAATAGAAAAGCGGTCTCACTTAGGGTTGTCAAACACTGGAATTTCATGTCAAAGCCGGGGGTCTAGAAGAAATTCAAAAATTTCCGAATTGGGAATTGGAGGATTTTTGTGACATACACTTACATTTTTGTTTTAACGAGCAAACAAATAAAAAAAGTCATGAGAATTTTACCATTTTTTTTTAATTACTTTTTAATATTGCAGACCAAAATATAAAACAACTTTTTCGCAAAAAAAAAACATTACATTTACCATTTCATGGCAAAATTATTTTATTTTGAGAAGGCCGGGAACTGCTTTTTCCCAACTTAGCAACCGTGGTCTCACTGATCGCATCTTTCCTCACACTTCTTACTTTTCACAAGGTTTCATTAGCTTTCGAGTTTGTTTTTTAGTCAATAAAATATTTATGTTTTAAGTTATTTTAGTTTTTATTTCAATTACGTTTATTGTACACTTAAATCAAGAAGAATACCTTATACAACGATTTTCAGTTAAAATATTATGATAAAGTTGTTTAGAATTAAAAATTTTTGATTACCACTACAAGTCTATGTAGTCTTTTATTAAATGCTTAATGTAATACAATATATTTATAACAAAATATTTCTGCAGCTAAGTATTGCTTTGAAGTGAAATCAAAAACAGCTAAGTCACTGCGTTCGATATACAGAATAAAAAATGACTTTATTTTTGCTTTAATATCGTAATAACTTAGCCATTTTTGATTTTATTAATTCAAAAATCTTGAAAATTAAATACAAAATATATGTATGTATGTTGTGTTGGTCGAATTTATGTAAAAATCGATGAAATAAAGTTAACGTGCAGGAACAAACGAATGTTCTTTAACAAAAACAACTATTACACAAGGCAAAACAGAGTGTGTCTATTATTTTAGTTATTTCATTAATTTCAACCATTCTCATTTAGTTTTGAACTCCTAAAAAAATACTTTACTCAAAACAAAGTTTAATACTAGATCGTCAAAAATTTTAATGTCTGAAAAGTTGTTTAATCACAGGCCATACCGGTTTTCAGATAATTTTTTTAAAATAAATGAAATACTTTATACTAAAAATAAAAGAAGGAAACTACTTTCTAATTAAAGGATTTTTGAAAATGTATCTCCTGACACTGAGGATCTTAAGCCCAAGTGCTAGTTTCTTATAACTTTCACACGATTTTTTCTTAAGGCAAGTTTTTAGAGTGTACGCTACATCTTTCTTTTATGTAAAATGATTTTTGGTGTCAGAAATTTTGCATATTATGAAAGAAGAGAGATAAGAGAACAAAACTAAAATTCCATTACTACTTCCATTCCATAATGGTTCTAGTTGTTAAAGAAAAGTGGAATTAAGTTTTTAAATGCATATGGGCATTTTTGCCCCGTGTGACAACTTTGTTTTTGTGCAATTATCTTGAAAACGAAAAATGACCCATATTCAACCTTAGCACCAATTATAAAGCTAATTTGGAGCTATAAGTTAAACATATTTTCAAAATAAAAATCCGTTTTATTTTGACTTTTTTTTATTTCAAATGTATTCAACGGACCCAAATTAAATGTATTCAAATGCCCATATAAAAAAAATTTCTGAGAAGCGCGCGCCAGAGCCAAAGGGCGAAACGAAGAGTGTGAAGGCGGAGGGATTGTGAGCGTAGCGAACAGAGGGCTGAACTGAATCGTATTTAAAAAAAGGTTCTAGACTACAACGCTTGCAAAATAACATCAATCTTTCACAAAAAAATGTTTTTTTATTGTAAAAAAAATTTTAGTCGTATACTTAGAACCCTTAGAAAAACCACTCTCGTTTTACAAAATTCTCGAAAATATATAAAAAATATTGAATTTTCACTTTTAAAAATATACATATTTCGTTTTGTTGGTAAGAAATTTTTTTTCTAATCCTTCGGCGCACATTTTTTTACCACAGATTTGTACTTCATATCATAGATCTTTATTTAGTGCTTTAACTTTTAGCAAGGATTTGTGAAAGAGGTACCGCATTTTACACTCAATAGATCCCTTAGTGAAAAATATTGTTAAAAATATGCCAACATGTAAAAGAGTTCATACCAGTTCAATAGTGATTCTAGAGCCCTTAACTATATATTCGATATTTTTAAAAAAGTTTCAATGATCTTGCAAACAGCTGAACTTTGTGATACAAAAAAAATGGATATTGAAATCGAAAATATTGAGTAACTTACGAAATTTTCGCTGTCCCCTATTACAGTTAAAAAGGTAAAAACATAATTTGAATGTCAATCAAAATATTGTAGTTCCTATTTCATTAATTCTCATTAGGGCATAAGGCGCAACGTTACACAATTTTTGAAGAAATCATGTGAACTATGAGGCGGTATTTAATTTAGGATGCACTTGAGATTGATGTATCATATAAGATTTATCATAAAATTAAAATTATTTTTTATTGCTAATTTTTTTTTTTAATTCGTAATTGAGAATTTGCTAAAGATAATAAACACCTTTCAGAGACTAAATTTTATTTTCGTCAAATGAAAAAACTTTTTGCCTTGTGCTTTACAACACATAAATTTAAAAAAGTAACCCAAAATGTGAATCAGATGTCTATATGGAAAAATTGCAAATACGTTTTCATTCATAATTTTTAAAAATAATTAAAAATGTGAATACAATATTTATTGATAATTAAAATGTTCAAAATTCTTTTTTTTTCTTTTAGCCTAACATTTATATGAGTTTATATGTAAATGTTTTAAATACGACAAAATATATATGTATCATACCTATGAATATGGTAATTTCATTTAAGGATTAATATTTGTATGTATCTCATTATTTTTCGATTGGGAAGAACTTTAAAATGCTACATTATTAAATTTTTCGTATATTTCGGATTTGAATACAAACGGCTTTATACGTATTAGTTTTCGAAACGCTGTTCTAGAAGACAACCTATTAATTAAATGGGCTTTTAAATTACAAAGCAATACAACAAAAAAATAAAAGAAAAACAAGAGATCATAAAAATTGCATTGCAGTCGAACAGAAATGACTGAGACGCTAAGACACCGTCACAATTCGTATGTAATGTTGTTCATATTGTCTCGTGTTTTACGTGGTGTAAAAGTTGAAAATGGTTCAGCTGATGTAGAGTATGAACGCACACGACACTGTGGTGGAGGATTGAAAAATGAATTTCCACCAGAACTGCGTGATCGCTGATATGGAGGTCGTGTAAAAGATGTGCTATACGGTGCATTGGAGCTATGGCCACCACCAAAGCAACGCATTGCCGCACAGATGAGCGTGCACCAACGCCAAGATGAAAAAGTATAAAATGTGGGTGCTGTTTTGGGTAGTAAATGATGTCGACTGCTGTATATATTGGGATTGTAATTAGATTGAAATGAACTGTCGCTACTGTTACCACTGTCAATGCAGCTTTGTAGCAATGTCATACGAAAAATGTTGCCATTATTGAAATAGGATTCATTGATGCCACTCTCAGCTGAGGCGCCGGTTGCATTCTCAAAGTTGCGATCTATCGACACAGCTGGAGTGATTATCATGAATTGGCCGTATTTTGAACGATAAGACCGATTGGTTCCGCCAATAGATGACGAACGAATACCACCAGAAGCAGGCTGTTGTGTTTGTGTTGCAATCGAGTTCAAAAGAGTTTGATTGGTGTCGACAGAAGAAAATGAATTGGTTGAGGACAAAGGCGAAGGATCAGTATCAGTGTCAATATGTATCACTTTGTCACCGAAAGAAGCACCAAAGTGACCATTTATGGTACCAGCTGGTGAGGGTTGTGTGGTAGTTACTTGTTGATTATGAGGGAATTGTAGTTGAAGTGGCAACGAATGCTGATGTTGCAGTTTGGGATGGTGTGACGCTTGTTGTTGAGTTGGTGAAGTTGTGGTTGGTGTTGAACCTACTGATGGCATCCATCATCTCGATTCTTCATTTCCACTGCTACTGTCTTCAGGTTTAACAATTTGAAAAGTTATCAAGTATTCCGGATAAGCCTGAGAAAATGTCAAAGCGTTTGTTTGATTCAAGATGAGCGGTACAATTACTTACTTGTTCTCCTCTATAGACAACATATTCAGCAAAATGTAAACCTCCAGCTGACGGGCGTCCAATAACCGAATGATGTCCTGGTGGTGCATGCGCCATTTTCATTGCGCTATATTGCAAAAAAGATTTTCCAAGAGCAACACGGCACAGAAGAAGTTGACTAAATATTAAAAATGTATACATGTTTTGCAAAATATCTTAATGTAACTTAATACCGTGGGCAGACGTAACACGACTTATCCTTGTGAGATGGGCAGCCGATACCTCCTCCGATACCATAAACGTACTGATTGCTTTTTGAGCTATGCTCAGCAAAGTAAATTCCAGCACCAAACATGCCACCAATGTATGCATGTCGTTCATCGAATCCTTTTTGAACTATTGCATTTATAAATGGGCTACCATGGAATAGCATGCGTTCATTGGCTTGAATACTATTTTCTTCAGAGATCTCTTGACGACGGTGTGCATAACGTTCCCAAAGCTTGCGATTTTGGACTTTTTGAACCTGAATGAGCATAAATAAAGAGTAATTTTTATGTTTATATTTTTCATAATATCCTATTTTTTGACGTTTTTTTGTAATTCAAATAATTATCAAAGCTGTATTGAAACATTTTTTCCAGTTACGTTACGCTTAAAAAAACGACTAAAAAGTAATCAATTAAGTAAAGTAAGTTTTGCTCAATTAAAAAATATGCATGGCTTTGGAAAGAAACTACCAGACGTTGGAAGCGAGCAACAAATGAGGGTCGAGATTTGGAGGCAACGCAGGTTGCCGGCAGTGCATCGTATTCAATTCGCACTGGTGCCCATGCGAAAAAAAAGTTGAAGAGGAGAAAAAACTGTGCAATAATATTTAACAAAGTTACGCCGTTTTAGAATTTTTATATAAGCCGCAGTTTTTTCTTTAAAAATCGCAGTTTTAATTTTTCATTTATTTACTCAGAAAAATTATAATTAAAAAAAAATTATAAATGTATGTATTTACGGTTGTAAAATATAAGAAAGCAAATTGATTTCTGAACCCAACAAATTTTCGCCACAAAGATTTGACAAAATTATTGTGTTTTGCAGTAGTTGTATTTTTTAACATAAAATTATGAAACATTTTTTTTTTAAATTTTCAAACGATTGATTAAAGTTCACTTCACCCTCTTTCAAATGCCTAAGTTTCATTAAAATTGGATCATTTGATCCAAACTTACCTTAAGTTTCCATTTGCAATTTGGTGGCACTTCACATTGATGGCCGTTCAAAATAGCCAAAAATCTTTATTTAATCAGTTTTTGCTCATTTACTCGAAAAGTATGATTAAATGGTAAGTAAAATTAGGTACAAAGTTATTGAGGAGAGAAAGATGCAACGAGTTGTCAGAGGAGGCAAAATATCGATGTTTTTTCTGCTATAAAGCTTTGGTTTTCTTTGCACTTTGCGAAATGATTTTGCTGAACATAATCGTCAATTTCGTACCATTGTTAAACAAATTCAATAGAACCGGAGCAGAGTTGGTTATGTAAAGCAAATTCTAATGACCTCACAAAAAAAATACAGAGTTAAAGAAATAAATTTATTTTCCGCGGGACTTTGCTGCCGGCTTTTTGGCCGATATTATTTAGCATGTTTAATGCAAATATAAATATCAACTGCTTGTCAAAATATAATGGAGCATAATCATAGTCGCTCTTAAAGCCAGGCGTTAGTTAGCAAAATACTAAAAATTTAGAATTATATAATTTAATTCTGCAATTGCCATAGTCAGTTTATTACATGCTCCTACGTAGTACCGAAATTGTAGAGCAAAATATAAATCAAAGCGACACACGTTTGCTAATGTTCATCGGTGATTGACGAGTGCAGAAAAAAAAAATAATTTAATTTAATAATACTTGGCAGTTATTTCTTACGATTTTTAACACATTTCATTGACTAAAGAGAACGTGAGCATAACTGGAGTGCAGCAGAAATATATTGCTGTCTCATGGCCGTCTCAATAAACACTTTTTCTTAATAAAGAAAATATTTTACTGTGTTTACTCTACAGTACAAGTGATAACAGCAAAAAAAATTACACAAAACATTACAAAAACAACAACAGAACACCCATTCATACTAGTTACATACATTACTAAATAGAATCATGTGACCTTTAAGCCGATGCAGTAAAATGCTTCTAGCCTGATATACTTCCCCTTTTGCATAGCTTTTTTTATAGATTGTTACTTGGGTCCTCAACAAATCCATGCAAAAAAAAGAAAAATCGCATACACCCCTTTCATGAATTAACATTCCTTCGGAATTTTTCTCCGATTTCCGTTTTGCAATCATGGAAGATTTTTGGGGAATGAGAACAAGTTTCCTGGAAAATGAACTATCGACAATAGTTTTTGAGGGAAAATTTTGAACGTTTCTCGGAAATTTTTTTCTCCAACTTTGTAGCAAGGAATTTAATGAGGAAAAGGCAATATTTTGTAATTTTATTTGATGAAATGATCTTTTTAACATATTTACAAGATCTAACAACACAAATAAAGAGCTATTACTGATATTCGTCCATTACATGGAGTCCAATTCGGATATTGAAAAGACTTCACGAAAAGGAGTAGATGGCATGCTATCAGGCTATGCTTTACTCTATTTTAGGTTATTTTAGTTGCTAGAGTTGTACGAGAACGTACCATAATGAATTCGTTCAATTTGCAGGTTTTTACAGGATTTTACCCAAAAAGCGTTGCTGTACTCGAAAAACCTGTAAATGAGAACGAAAATGAGAGAGTAATTTAAGTTCTCTCTTTGTAAGAAGTTACAGGTTACCCGAAGAACTTTTGCGTGTAAACTCATTAAAAGTGTCAAACTATCAGCTGTTCTGTGTTGTGCAAGCTGAATTGTGAACATTGAGTTTATTTTGATTATTTTTTTCCATTTTATTCATTATAAACATAGAATTCAATTTATTGTTCAACTACTTAATATGTTTATATATTGTCTGGGCTTAGTAAATTAAATTTTTCCACCAACTACATTCAAAATGTTTGAGGTTTACTCTCGTGTTAAAAAAATGTTTTTTTTTTTGTTCCTGTACTTTTTACATCTTTTTTCTTTCACAGAGCGCAACTTTCTTATTCTCTCGTGTTTGACAGTTTTACAAGATTTTACCCAAAAAGTTCAGGAACAAACCTATTTTTTGTAATATAGCAAAATGCACTTCATTTTTGTTTACAAAATTGTTCAGCTGACATATAAGCTATTGTGAAATATGCAAAATTACAGATAAGCTAATGTCACATATAAGAAATGAAACTGTGATTTTAGGCTGATTGGAAGTACACTAGAGCCCCGATTTGCGTCGTTAATAGGGACCGGAGAAATGCAACGCAAATCGATCACTTTTTTTCTGTACAAATGCAGGTTTTTATTGATCAGTGGCATTCTTCGCATTTTTTGATTCTGTATCCTTTTCTTTTCTTAAGTTAATTTATTGATTTAACCACAACACTTTGTATTGAGAACTAAATTCTTACTTCTTAACACGCAACTATGCTTAGAATATCTTTCCTTGCAGAATAAAATGGGAATTCCCCTTTTTACACGCAAATTGAGAAATTTTTCACATGTGATTTTCAGTGAAATCCTATCCAATCGTATGTAGCTACGCAAATCGAAACGACGCGAATTGGGGCTCTAATGTAATTGGAAATATTTTGGCAGCACTGACTATATGAAGTTTTTCATTCCTCAATTATTTATGATCGCAAAATTTCGCTCTCAGGAAAAAATTAAATCCGAAAGAACCGCCTTCATTCAAATATTCATGATAGGGGTTATAATGTCGCTATGTTTGCAAAACTCGAATTAAATCTTTTGTGTTGAAGCATATTGGATACCAATAACTGATAATAAATAAAGTCGTACCCTAATTATATTGTAGCGAATAAAATATCCACCGGCTTGTCCATTATCACGATGCTCCCGAATAGTAGCTTGCATTTCTTCTTCGACAGCAAGGAACTCTTTGTCATCAGGCAATAAGTCGACTAACAATGTTCCCGGATTGACATTGGTTCCGATTCCTAATGCACAAACATGACAATTATGACTATATTTAAACGATTTATCAAATTTTATACCTGTTGTTGCCCTTAACTGAGCGATTCCTTTAAGAATCTTATGTCTAAATCCGTAAGCAGATACTCCTACTTGTTTAAGATCTTCGTGGCCCATTTCAGCTAGGATTTCTAAAGTGATTTGTTCTCGTTCGAACAAATCGATTAAATGTTCTAATTGTTGACTACATAAAAAGCTCGAAACATTTGTAATCGATTCCGGATCGGGTATATCTTCCCCTAAATCTGTAGAATTTGCTTCGGCTCCCTGTGCCGGGCTAATGCGAGTAGATATTAGCGGTACAGGAACATTTAAAGTTATGGAGGCACCAGAAGGCAGTGTTACTGTTTCAGTGGTGGGCGAAAGGACTGTGCAGGCGGCTGTGGCTGGTGTTACAACGGTTCCTGTTCCTCCGGCAGGTGATGGTGAATTGCTCAGCAACGATTGCTGAGACGAACTCAATGTGGAATTGGCAAGCGATGTAGTCATAGCATCTTGCAGCAGACACTTAACATCATCGGCAGTGGCTAGTTCAATTGAAGTTTGGCCTTCCTGATTTTTCATATAGGGATCTGCACCATGTGCTAATAAAAGGGAACACAATTGTGTACGACCTTTTTGCGCTGCCTCATGTAAAGGAGTGAACCCCCATTTGTCGGTAGCATTCACCACAGTCTTATGTTTTATCAGCAGTGCAGCAATATCCAAATGACCATATGATGAGGCATTATGTAGTGGTATTAGACCACCTTTATCCTGCGCATTAACATCTGCACCGTTCTCGAGTAAGTACTCTGCAACTTCATAGTTATTATAACCAGCAGCTAAGTGCAGTGGCGTTGAGTTTCGTCCTTGTGCATCACGGCAGTTAATAGTTTCTGGTGTAACAAGGCGTTGCACACGTGCGAGGTTTCCCTTCTTCGCAGCGTCGAGTAAGGCTGAATTTCCTCTTAATAATTCAGCGACATCGTGATCAGATTCCTGAAATCAAATATATTTAAGTTACGAGTTAAGAGTATACGAAAACAGCATTTGAGTGTGAATAAAACTTACTTTGACTAAATCGGATGGAGTAGCACCATCTCTGTTCTTTTTTGAAGGATCTGCACCATGCTTAAGTAACAGTTTAACAATATCATATTTTCCTTTCGCGGCAGCTTCATGTAACGGTGTAAATTTCCAGAGGTCAGAAACATTTACATTGGCACCATGTTTAACTAGCAGTTCAGTGACTTCGTAGTGCCCATATGAGCAGGCGTTATGTAGTGGAACTAGTCCACCCTTGTCTGCTGCATGAACTTCTGCGCCGTGTTCCAAAAGAAATTCCACAACTGGAACACGATTAAAGCCGGCTGCAAAATGCAGTGGCGTTGAGTGTCGACCATCCAAATCACGACAATTAACCGAGTGGAGATTTGCGAGCACAATGCGCCGTACTGTGTCTAAGTCGCCAGCCTTAGCAGCTTCCAATAAATGACTTTCAGTATCTGGGGGATCTTTGAGAATTTTTAATACATTATCCGAGGCTAATTGTGCTGCAGTATATCCTTCCAAAGAGATTATACTTGTATCAATGGAATATGAAAGTAGTAGGCGTACAGCTTGTTCATCGCGAGCGCATTTATGCAAAGCAGTTTGACCGAGTCCATCGAGAGCGTTGACTTTAGCACCATTCTTAAGGAACGTATCCATTACATCGTAGTGTAAATGTTCTGCAGTCATGTGAAGTGGGGTAAGGAATGCTTTATTTTTTTCATTTAAAAGCGCACCTTTGCGAATAAGAATTTCAGAAATCTGTAAACAAAGAAAATATACATATGTATGTGTTATGAAATTCTCCACAAAAGTATTAGTAGTAATTTAAATATCATTAGTTACTAGAATTGTAAGAGTTAGAGAGCGCGTATTTATGGTTGGCTACACATTTTCATAGCAAACAATGTGAGCTATAAATCATGTGAGTTAGCGTTCTCTTAGAGAAGCCACAGTAGGCCAATTATTTACCAAATATTTATGCGTTATATAACTATTAAAAATGCATTGAGATTGACTATCTGATTTTGTAAAATTCGACACACAGAAGAAGTTTTGAATGAAATGTTTGGACGTCTACTGGTTATCGTGGCTGGAAACTTTTAACAATATCAGCTTGGTTACCGAAAAAACAAATTACATCAAAACTTTTGTATATAAATAAAAGAAGACAATAAACTAATTGATATTTGATTGCACAAGTTTCTAAAAAGTACCTTTATTTTGACACCCATTTTTTCGAATTTTAGAACAATGGGACCACTTCAGTATTATTTTCTTCTCAGCAAGCTTGATGCTGATGCCGGTATCTTAAATTTGACCAGTAAAAAAAAACGTAGGAATTGGATCTAGCTAAATTGCCCTTGAAAAATTCGCCAAATAACCCACAAAACGTTGGGAAAATTTGACTTGATGCAAGTGTAATATGAAAAAGCCGGTCAATAAGAAGATTAAATGTGATATTTTTTGCTGGCACATGCGCACTCTTTTTTCAAAGTTTTCCATGCCCTTTTTGCATAAATGTCGCTGAATTTCGTTGATACATCACTAAATTTCCTCCTTCAATGCGTGATCGTGGGCTTGTTGGCATAAAACTTAGACTTCAAAAAACCCCAAAGAAAGAAATCCAATGGATTAAGAAATTTGCCGCTCCTAGGCAGTTGCAAAAATTGCCGCTCCCCCTTCCCAAAAACAGGTCCTCGTTCCTGAACGAAAAACACTAGCAAAATGGAAACAAAATTTGAAATACACCTCAACATATTCCATTCACAAAATATATTACAGTGTTTACAAATTTTCGTGCCCTAGGCACGTGCCTACTCTGCCTGTAAGGTTAGTTAATCCAGGCGTGCATGCTGTAATTCAATTGTTTCTCGGGCTATATGGCATGTGGCACCGTCTTGTTGAAACCACATGTCGTTCACATCCATATCTTCCAATTTAGCACAAAAAGATGGATTATAATATGACTAGCCACGTTTCCGAAGAAGAATAGTCCGATAATACCTCCAGCCCAAAATCCGCATCAAACAGTATCATGTTGTGGATGTATATGTTTTTCAACAATCATTGGTGAATTTTCTGAACCCTAAATACGACAACTTTGATGATTAACAAAGTTATTAAGACGAAAATGAGCCTCATCGCTGAAGTTGATTTTGTTCGTAAAATCAGCGTCTACTTGTTGTTCATCCATAATCTAATCAACGAAATCTTTTCGCTGTCCGTGGTCAGTAGGCTTCAGTTCTTGAGTCAGTTGAACTCTATAAGCATGAAGTTGCAAATTTTGACCACTATTTCTTGGTCATGTTTTTAGTTTTAAATAACTTCAAAAGATTTTTCTTTGGCTTTGAGATTTCAAGATTCGATGTACGTAAAACACATAAGAGTTCACCAGAGTTTTTGTGATATTTATAATGTACCGGACCACAGAGACCTACAATATTCTGAGTCGGATTATTACAACATTAACAGCGTTAGAAATATGTTTTAGAAATCCAACAGGTGCATTTTAATTGTAACACGTTTATTTCTGACGCAGGATGCGTCATTCACATAAACTGTTTCACCGTACACAGCCATTAACAAGCGATGCAATTTGTGCTTTAGCGATCGGTTTAAAATGATTTAAAACGACTTTTCTATTGCCAGCAGACTTTAGATAGCGATTTGCGCAAGGCGTTCCCAATCATTTTCATTGCAAAGATTGATCTGAACGAAAATCACATCCTCTCGACATTTGATAAACAATTCAACATTCGAGATAGTCCTGGGCCAAAAAATATGCAGAGTTTGGCGAAGAAAATTGCTGAAAAACACTTGTAATTTATTTTGCATATTATGTTATTTACGATACGTAATAGAACAAGTTTTTCCGAATGTTTTTCGTTAGGACCAAAACAATAGATTATGAGACCGAAAAATCGCCTATCTATTTTTAACATATCGCTCACTTTCTTCAAGACTGGCATAACTCAAAAAAGATAAAGTGGGAGAAAAACGCATTTAAAGTTTTCAATAAGTTACTTTTTATACGAAAATGATGAAATGTCTACATAAACTCTTCTCACAAGGCAAGTTTATGAGATACTTTTCTGATTTTTTCACACAAAATGGCGGATATTTCTGCATCATTAACTCAGAAATCACGTTTTTTGAGTTATGCCAGTCTTGAAGTAAGTAATCGATATGTATTTCTTTGGGTATTAACTTATTGTTTGCGATCCACTTAAGTGAATTTAAAAAGGTACGCAACTTTACTGCATTTAATTATTTGGCTTTTGGCTTTTTAAAAAAGTTTCTTTAACTGTTCTTGACCCTTTAATAGGCAAAGGCCACTTTAAAACAATTTAAGATGTACAGATTTCAAACTCTAAAACTTACTTGTTTTCGTTTTGGATCAATAGAAACCGCAGCTGCGTGTAGTGGTGTGTCTCCAGAATAAGGATGAATAAAGTTCACAGTTTCTGATAAAAGAAACTTTTTGAGCCGCGGTATATCTCCTTTCTTACATGCATCTAATACACAATGACCCTTGTATTCATCTAAAAGTATAACAATAAAAATATAAGTTTTTCACTAAAGGAGTACATGAACAAAAGGCTAATCCTAACTAAACTAAACTATTTAGGTTAAATTGACTTTTTTTCAAAATAGAATTGGTATTTTTGAATCAAGCCGTCATATGTATATGTTATACGGTTAATAATGAAACAACATAATTGAAAAGTAGCCACTTCAGCTGTTTTTGCAAATAGTCACCCTTTGAAAATACTTGCAACATATAAAAAATAAATATATTACATTTTTGAAGCCAAATTATCCATTTTAACGGCAGCTCAA
This sequence comes from Tricholauxania praeusta, assembly GCA_949775025.1. Lineage (NCBI taxonomy): Eukaryota > Metazoa > Arthropoda > Insecta > Diptera > Lauxaniidae > Tricholauxania > Tricholauxania praeusta. The sequence continues at coordinate 128,604,606 of OX459029.1, read as the reverse complement.
GAACAAGTGAATAAATTGACAGTTCATGTGAACGAAATCGCAGCGTTGCGTTTTACAAAATGCCACATTGTGTTTCCACAACGTTATTGCGTTACTCAACGCTAAACATTACGTAGTGAAGGGTTGCATTTTATAAATTACCAATATCCACAACGCAGCGTGAAGTGCATAAGTGAATTTATACAATTTCAATGCGTCGTTCAACCGTATACCAAATCATTTTCGTTAACCGCGTGATAGTGTTGACATTGTCAGTTCAGAAATAACGTGTAGTTCAAGTTAAATTTTTGAATAAAAGACCCTACACTATAGTACTTAGTTTTAATACTACTTACATGTAATACGATCACGAAGTTCTCGCGTAGGTGCAGAATCAATCGCCGATTTATTATGGCAGTTTAAAAGAGTTGGATCTGCACCTTTGCTAAGCAATAGGCTACAAACTTCTACACGACTCTTAGAGGCTGCCTCATGCAATGGTGTGAAAGCCCATAAATCATTTGCGTTTACATTTGCACCAGCTTTTATTAAAAGTTTCGTTACTTCAAAATGGCCATAAGAACAGGCGTTATGCAGAGGTACCAGACCTCCTTTGTCTTTCGCATGAACATCAGCCCCATTTGCTAATAATATTTCGACGATGCCAATCCGATTATAACCAGCTGCCAGATGTAAGGGAGTCGAACGACGTCCATCACTTGCATGGCAATTTACATTCAGAGGCGTCAGAAGAGCCAATAACCGATCTTCGGCACCTAAACGGGCTGATTCTAATACCTCATCTTTCCGATATTCACCTGTTAATACCGGACGCGTATTGTCGTCAGCCAATTCAAGCGGTGTCTTTTGCTCTGAGTTACGTATATTTGGATTTGCACCGTGCTGCAGTAGAGCTATGCAAACATCAATTTTTCCCTTGCTGGCAGCTTCATGCAAAGGTGTATAATTCCAGTTGTCAGTAGTATTAGGACTGGCACCAGCTTTAAGTAGGAGACGAACAACTTCAGCATGACCAAACGAACAAGCGTTGTGCAGTGGATGGAGACCACCCTCGTCACATGCTTGTATTGAAGCTCCATTCGTAAGTAGAAATTCGACAACTTCGCGTCGTCCGTAACCTGCAGTAAGACAAAGTAATGATTTAATACGTTGAATTAAATAAGTTTAAGAAATAATAAGTGATAGTTTAAACTATTTATATAAAAACATCTGTTCGACTTTTAGCTCAGTGTGAGGTTTGTAGTCTGTTTTGCATATCTTTGATTCCATGTTACTTACTCATATAAACAATCCTGATTTCGTCATTTCACCATACGGACAGAACGTTATGATCGAAGCTGTTGTCAGGAGATTCGTACCCTTCCAAAATATTTTGAATTACATTAGATACTCGTATAGTAAAACAACTTTTTTGAGAAGCAATTTATTAAAAATACTAGCAGATGCCCGCGACTTTGTACGCGTAGCCTGTTTTTCTGCGAAGGCAAACAATTTACTTTTTTTAAATAGAAATACAGTCAATTTTGGATTCTTCTTCACAGATCTAGAGTTCTTGTTGTTTTCTCTTCCATAAATATTCCATTGCATTGCCATGGGAAAGACAAAAACAAAGCACACACACAAACTAACACATTCAATTAGACTAGTACACATTATCACACATGTTCTCCAACATCAATGTTCGATAATGTGAACTCTAGGAACGACCGCTTGACACACATGTTGGATGGATTTCAAAAATTGTTGATTTTCCTGCTCGCTTGTCCAACCATACAACCTGTGTGAACTGACTGTCAAGCCTAGTGAACATTTTTCATTTTAAATAGGATTTCATGCAGTTCACTTCGATGTGGACGCTTATAAATTGTTCTGCAATTGATGTTTGATGGCATGCACGAAAATGTGAACGCAAAGCAATATTGACAGTCACACATGTTGTCAAGCCATTTAGGACAGCATGTGTGTTTTCTATGTGTGAACGTACTGTAGTTTTTTTTTAATTTTTCACAAATTCCGCGTTGACAAATTGAGAATGAGAGCGAGAGCGAGAGCGAGAGTAAAATTTGAATATTCTCTTCCATTGCATTGCCATATAAAAACAAAACGCACACACACTAACTTGCCATTAAACGATTTGTTATGCTTACATGCTTCTTTCTATGTGTGAAATTAATTTTTTTAGCAATTTTAAAACTTTAATATTTTGATATTTAACAGGAATATCGTTATAATTTAAATTCTATGTTGGGACCAAGCGTCTAAGAACGATGACTAAAAAAATTTGATCAAAATTGATTCAGTAGATTTTGCGTGAATCCCGTTCATCGAAAACGGCTATCATTTTATTTATATAGATAAAAAAATTTAAGAAAGTTGATTTTTGCGACTGATTATTTTTATTATAATTAAACATTATGAACTTACAGTCATTTTAGCAAAGACCAAGAGATAATAAATGGATATACGCAATTTGTACAGTTCAAGGTCAGTTCCTCAGTAGCTCAGTTGTTAGAGTGGCCGTCGACAGATATGCAATTGAAATGCATGTACGGTCAGGGGTTCGACTCCATGTACAACATTAACCAAAAAACTGGTCTGATGAGGCTATGTGGTAATAGCCGAAACATATGTCACCAATTACCAGGTAAAATTGTTCCATTTGTTATCTTTGTCATGTTTGTTGAATAAAAAATAGCATTGATCAATGAGTAAAATTTACAATATTGGTCTTTGCTAAAATGACTGTAAGTTCATAATGTTTAATTATGATAAAAAAATTATTTAAAAAAAATTAACTGCTTTCTCATGAAAAACAGAATATTGAAAGAAATCGATGGTCCTAACGGTGTCATTTATTGAGGCCAGTATGATCGATGAATCCATATAAATCATATTATGTATATCTATCAATACATAAAATTTCATAAATGGGACAGTTCTCTAAAGTGCCAGAAAGGTGAGATATTTTCCTTGAAATTTCCTCGGAAAGAGCAAAAGTTCCTTTGAACTTGAACCTGGAAAAATTTAGTAAAAACTGCAGACTAGTTTTGAGCAAACTGAATATTTTCATGAACTTTCAGTATTGTCTTTTTATTAGACGTCATAAAGGTTACCAAGTGCCGGGATTAACCTGGAATGGGGAATTTCATGCCAAAGCCGAGGTCCTGGTAGGAATTCAACAATTTTTGAAATAGCACGGAATTGAACGATTTTTGAGACATGAATTTCAAATTTTTGTTTATCAGGGGGAAAAAAAACAACTAACGTAAAGTGCCCTATTTCCGTCCACTTTTGGCAATTTTTTTAGTTTGTGCAATACTAAGCTATTTATAGATCATATAAAAAAGCTTTAAATGTCATATGCAAGGTTTAAATCTACCCTAATTGAAAATAATAAAGAATGTTTTTATAAATAAACAATTATTTTTTTATTATCAAAAATATAACGCCACATCAAAAATTTTTTATGTTCCTAATTCCGTCCACAAAAATTGCAAGTTCCTAATTCCGTCCACTGACATGCCTAATTCCGTCCACCCACATTTTCATTCAGATTTTGTGTCTTTACAAAGACAAAAATAAAAAAAGACTCGAGATTAAATTTGTTTTTATTCAAGCAATTGTTTAATTGTTTAAATATAAATAAAAATTGATAATAAAATTAAATAATAATAATTAATAAAATCGAGTTTTATTAATTTAAGGACTTCAAATACTATTTTGTTAAAAAAAAGGATTGCCATAAAAAAAAACAAATTAAAAATAAAAAAATTTCATAAAAACATAATTATAATTAAGATTTTTGTTATTTCAATAGTTGTTGAGATCAATTATCCGTATCTATTATATAAAATTAATTTTTTGTATGTCTGTCTGTCTGTCTCTTATGCACGCGGAAACTATCCAGCCGATTTTGATGAAATTTTTACAGTGTGTGGGCATCAATCTGGCGGGTGTCATAGGCTATAAAACTTTAATTTAAGGTGGCCCTCATACACAATTATTTTAAAACTAGCGAATTTTCAAAGACAGGTAAATCGATTCTCATGAAATTTACTCAGTATGGCTTTTATGTTAAGGGGCACAGATTGGATAGTAAAAATTTTATTTAGGGTGCATACTTAGGGTGGCCCCCATACAAATATATTTTTAAATATCATTTTCACCAAGAAAAATAAATCAATTCACACCGAATTTACACTAAATACGTTCTAGTTAAAAGTACGTTTTAGTTAATCTAAACAAAATGAAAACCATCCAAGTTGCTAAAAAATTTTCCTATTCTATGTAATATTAGCATTATACAACGTGGTCGGAATTAGGAAACATTGCAAAAATAAGTGCCTAAGTCCCGACCACTTTTAAATAATGAATACCTCGGAAGCATCGCAAACATTTTGAAATATTTTTAAATAATATCAATATTTACATAATGCCTGATAAAAACTTAATTTTAAATTAATTTTCAACAAATGTTATTTATTAAAATACACTTAAGAACCATAGTACTTTTCTTTAAAAAAACATAGCGAATAACAAACTTTGCAGACACAAAAACCATTTTTTTATTAATTTTTATTTTGTTAAAGGTAGGACGGAATTAGGTCTTAAGATAACGACATATGTAATTTAATAGCTAAAAATGTTTTGAAGCCTAATTAATGGCAAATAATATTTTTTTTATCAATTAAATTGCATGTGCGATTATGCCCTAATTCCGGCCAACGGACGGAATTAGAACTCCACTCATTTTTCAATGTTCCTAATTCCGTCCACTTCTTTTACTTGATTTATTTCCCGTATTTATTAAAAACTATGACTAATATTATATTTAAACCATGGTTGAATAGTACACATATAAATAGAACAACTTATGCTCACCTTTAACCGAAACTGTTTTTTAAAAAAAGCACTTTTCTAAAATCGCGATTTTGACAATTTTTCTGTGAAAAAAACGTCTTTTCACGTCACTTCGCGTTAAATGACAAATTGCTACTGAATCAAAGTCACAAAAGGTTCAAACTACTAAAAACTAAGAAAAAGAAGAGTACAGCTATATATTTTGAAAATTTTTGATTTGAAATTGTTCGTTACAATTTAAATATTTGGCATAAAAGCTACTGGACGGAATTAGGGTGTGGACGGAAATAGGGCACTTTACGTTACTCTTTCCCACATGAAAATTTCTGTTTTTACAATTTAATGGATTAAAGAAAAGGTCAACTTTTTCCCAAAAGAAAATGTTATTTCTTACCATTTTACGAAAAGTATTTTTAGAAGGCCGGGAATCGGTTCTGTACGACTTGGTAATCCTGGTCGTCATCGATATACTAAGCCCCAATTCCTTTTTACACGGTTTCAAATAATATTGATAAATAAAAGAAGAGCGGATCTTGCTTTTAAAAAGATTGAATTCTTCAAATAACTAATAGAAGGTCAATGTAGGCAAGCGCTCCAATACGATAAAGTTGAGAACATGATTCATGAAAATGCGTGTATTGGCCTTACACTATAATACGACTTTGTTATATGTATTTTGCATTACATTACGTTGAACTGTAGTTCTTTTTCTTGCGGCATTAAATTGTAAAAAATGCACCATGTTACCTACAATTCCACCATACAAAGTTTCAACATGAGTTATACTGTTTTCCACAATCATACATTTTTTTGATATTAATGAAATCATTTTATTGCTAAGCTTATCATCGTTTTCAAATGGTTTTTGTGTTCTTGAAACTAAGGCGGTCTACGTTAAGAAGTTCTACGTTACCACACTCCGTACGCGCCGACTTTATGTTGACATCACAAAAATAATAGAGGGAAACAATGTCTGCATATTCTTCATTTGAATACTCTGCCATTAACATCTAAATTCAACAAACAATTCTGTGACAATTAGGAAAAATTGCTTAAGTCGTATGTATAAGCATAGGATTTAAACCTGCCAAAAAATTGCATAGAAGGTTATAGGCCAGTATCTTTATTATCATGTGCGAATAAAGTTCTCGAAAAAATTATAGCTATAAGACTTACTTGGTTTCTCCAAGTAAACAACCATATTTCTAAAAATCAACTAGCCTTTAAGAATAATAAAGGTACAATTGACGCTCTACTTTTTCTGGACCACCGTATATGTAATGCTTTGTCTACAAAAAATCACATTACCATAATTTCAATCGATTTTGTTAAAGCCTTTGACAGAATCAGCTTACATGCGGTTATAAATCAGCTACGTGAATGGAAGATTGGACAAAAGATGTTGAAATACATAAATTCTTTTCTAACAAACAGAAATATAAGAGTTAGAGTTAATTCAACTCACTCTGAATTAAAACCATTATACAATGGAATTCCACAAGGATCTCCACTGTCTGTTGTTTTATTTCAAATTGTTTACGAGAATCTTAATAAAATCATTTTAAGCCACAAATTTTTTAGTCACTGCACATACGCTGATGATTTATACATAACGGCTAAATACAAAGATTCTGTTAAGTTGCAAAACAACCTAAATAATTTATTTTCCGACATTTCTCGCTGGTCCGCCAACACAGGAGCCTATTTTCCTTACAAAAAAGCAAAGCTTTACATGTCTGTAGGAAAAGAAACTGTAGTCCACCTAGCCTTATGGTTAACAACATTATTTTAGAATATGTAACTAGCTTACGAATCTTAGATTATGTAAAAAAATCACTTGTAAATAGACTTAATCTAATAAAATGTATAACAAGCTTCCATAGCAATTCACATCCCAACACAATAACACACATCGCAAAATCTTTAATTTTGTCCAAAATAGACTATGGTCTTCCAATTTATGGTTACACATCAAAATCAAATTTACGAAAGATTCAAAGCATATACCACGCGGCTGCGAGATTAAGCATAGGGGCTTTTCGATCAACACCAGTAATTAATATTATTACTGAAACTGGATTGCCGTCAATAGACCTAAGGATTAATACAACAACAGCTGCCTTGATTCCTAAACTTCTGTTTCCTTCAGAAAAACATCTAGTGCAAAACCTGGACAAAATTCAATACCGCAAAATACCAACGATTTCATCCTCACTTCACCGCATATTAGCAATTGCGAAACAAATGGGTTTTGATTTGAAACCTCATACTAAATTCGTAGCCAGCTCGCCTCCATGGACATTAAATAATAACAGCATTATTAAAACATTAATGCATCTACCAAAAAACTCAACTAACTCTAACGCTTATGTTAGTAATTTTTGCAATACAATTGAAAAATACAGAGGTTGGACACTCTACTTCACTGATGGTTCGAAAACAGATACAGGAACTGCATATGCGGTAGTCGATGCAGATTACAAAATAAAACGACTAGCTCAGCTAAAACAGTATTGTTCCATATTTACAGCAGAATCCGAAGCTATTTTATTCGCACTAAAGCTTCGCAAATCTAAAACAAAAAATTGTATTATTTGCACTGACTCTTTGTCAACAATAAAAGCAATACAAAATGTGTCAACTCATAATGAGATAATTACGAAAATAAGATCCATTCTTATCCAAAACGAAAGGATTAAAATTATGTGGATACCCAGTCATGTTGGGATTAAAGAAAACGATGTCGCAGACGACGCCGCAAAATATACAACATTTGCTCCGATTGTCATGCAGGAAACTTTCAGTATAATGGATTGTAAAAGATATATCAAAGCAACCCAGTCTAAGGAACATAATCATTTTTGGAGCAACAACTCTAATTTTTACAAATTAACTAACCCCACAGGAAAGGCCCCTATATTTCCTGCAAATTGCAGTAGGCTTGACCTTAAAAAATATTCAAGGCTAAGGATGGGACATACACTCTTGACACATCAATACCTAATGGAAAACTCGACACCTTCTATATGCCCACTTTGCAGCTACGATTTATTGTCTATTAATCACCTGATCGAAAACTGCCCTGTTATGATTGCATATAATGTATCTAAGGATAATATCTTGAAAATTGTTAATACATTAAAATTTTTTAATTTATATTTTCATATTTAGCTGTACATAATGAATAGGCTAAAAACCATAGCTGTTAGTGCCTAGTGAAAGTTTGTTTATATAATTTATAAATAAATATTGATAATAATAATAAAAAGGATTTAAGCAGTTTTTCCTTTTTGCCACAGAATTAATTACGGGACACGGTAATTGCACTTATTTTATAGTAAGGGTATTCATCTAAACGCGAACACCCCTATCAATTCAAACGCGTAAATGATTGAGCAATGGCAATTTGACAGATCGATCAGTGCTATCGTGCTGCAGTGTTATAGTCAAAACGTCCACTATTTCAGTTATGGCTGATTTTGTTAAAAAATAATCAAATTTTTCATCAAATTCTTTGTCAAATAAAATAGAATCATTAAAATGCCGCAAAATAGTGAACAAAATAAATTGATTCAATTTATTGAAGAAAATACTATAAACAATTTACTAATGCCGTATCGACAAACGGCAACACTGATTCACTTTCGGACTTTTCGTGGTTACTTGCTTGACTAATTTGCCTCGAAAGTTTTCGACGGTTGAGCAAACTTATCTTCATACAAATTATTTTCGAGGCTCAAAAATGTGCTCAGTTTTTGCAGTTTACGCAGTTTTCGAGGCTTTTCACGTTTTCAGGAATACCCTCAGTATTTTTGATTAGTTATGAAGATTTCTATCACCACAATTTCATTACAAGCAAAAAAGTTGGAACAACAGGGTAGGCATATGGGGAAATAATTTATATAAATTTATATCTGGAAAACTATGCGACCTACGTTCAAACTTTGTTTTGTGAATTTATAGGTAACATTATGAACGCATCAAAAAATGATAAAAAAAACCACATATAATAAATGTATAGTGACTTCGGGTATTTTGATATGGTCGGGTAATGTGATATGCCATCATATTTCCTTACATAAACAACTCTCGACAAAATTTGTTTTATCAAAATAGCAGTAACGCAAAAAGATATGTGTTGGAAGGTTTTGTGCGTTCGCATTCACTGTTTTTGGTTTCATTGTGGTGAAATTAATTAGCGGTGCAGTCGAAATTTTATTTGTGTACATTTCATGTGTGAATTCAGCCCAAAATAAAGTAAGTATTATAGCCGATATACTTAAATTTGTTAGTGGGTGAATATACTTTGTCATAAATAATGTGAGTTTTTTATTTTCTGAAGTGTGTTTTAATAAAATAACTTGAGTGTAAACTGAAATTCGGCTAATGTGATATAGTCCAATTTGCTCCACCCAGCAAGGACATTACCTGTGCTTTTTGCAATAAATCCTTTCAGAGGGATACAAAAATTCAGACCTGAGTTCAATGCCTGCAATGCGATTTAATTTGGGCTCACAATGATTGTCTTCCAAGACGGCAAGCAGTTTGTGCATTGAGTCATCTATCTGACTTTAATGTGTTCTACTTTTCGCTTATTGATTCAGTTTAAATCTAGTTTCCTATTTTATGGAAATTCTATTAAAAGATGTAATGTTATTGTATTATTACTTCCTACTGTTTTATACTTGTTATACTTTTCATGATGGTATATCACATTATCCGAACGCAACATGTCACATTACCCGCCAATTTCATTAAGGGGTGTCACTTGGCTTTTTTCATTGTGTTGTGTTGAAATAGCTAAGCTTTAGAGCTTCAAAGTCGTAATATACTGCACAATGCATCAACAAACCATAAAACAAAAAGAAAAAGAAGCTATGCTATAAAATTTACATGTAATTTAAAATACAAAAATGCCTATATCACAATACTCGAAGATACAATACTTCTGTTTGTTTGAAATAAAAATAATGGTATAATTTTAAAAAAAAAATATTTTTTTGTTGAGCAATACTTTTTTTTGGAATTTTCTTCAAAAGGTGTAAGTTTTGAAATTTCAAGCGTCTACGAAGAATTCAAGAACATGGTCTTTTTTTGACGAGCTGTAACGCATCTACAGTTTTAAAAATTCAAAGAATTTTTGAACATATAAATTTATTCACTATTTATTTTGTTATTTAATTAGACATCGAACTGTATAAAATGTAACTTAACTTATTTTTTATTTTATTGTTTTTGTTTTTAACCAAAAACATAATATTGGCCTCATCAAGTTCATTTGCTTGGTTCTAAATGAAAGTTATATTATAAACGTTTGTTATTGTTACCTTGAAATTCAAGCACACGAAAAATTAACTGTTAACAAAGAACTGACAAAAATAATCAGAAAAGAGCATGTTTGAAAGTTTAAACATTCTCCGGTTTTGTATAAAATTAATTCTTCAGAGACTACTACCTATTTGCAACTTGAGGCAAAAGTAATTATAAAAACTTCATGGCAAAGCAAAACTCAATTAATTTAGCAAGAAATAAAATTAAATAAAACGTGAATTCCGATTTTTTAACTATATTATTGTTTTGAGCTTGCAAATATTTTTACTAAACAAAAGTTACAAGCTTGCTTGCAATTACTAGGCAAGTTGGAAGGCAACAGTTATTGTTGCGTCATATAGCTTTGCTAAAGCATTGCTCATGCGCAACTTTACTGTACAATATCTACACTGTACCAGCATTAAAAAAAAAAAAAATTTCGTAAAGTTAATCCAATTGTGACGAATGTATTTTATTTGTTTAATTAAACAAGTCAACAAACTTTAACTGCTTAACTACTAGCGTTTGAAAATATTTCTTGGGTTAAAATTTTTTCTAGGAGATAAGACGTGGTTAAAAAGATTGCTGGACAAAACAAATGCTAACGTAAGAGCGCGCTAATATACAGTCACCCACAAAACTGTTCACAAAAAAAATATTTCTAGTTTTAAGGCTGTATTTTTTTTATAAAAAAGTTTTTAAAAAAAAAGTATGCAGAAAACTTGCAAATTCTTTATTTTAGCTAAAAAAAATCAAAACTAACATATTTCATATTTTGTTTAACTTGTATACTTAGTCTTTTGTGAACAGTTTTGTGACTTAAAGTAATAAAAACATTTTAAATTATTTTTTAATATTTTATGTGGCCGTTTTTGGCTTTAGTGGTGAACTGTATTTTCTTAGGCATACTCGCTTTCAATTTGTCTAGTATTTGAGTACTGATGACGGACCATTGTTCATTGGAGACCTTCCATAGCTAGTCCAGATTTTGTGCGGTTGTTTGACTCATAGGTATTTTTTTATAAATATTCCACAAATTTTCAATGGGGATAATTTCTGGTGACTGTGCTGGCCAATCCAAGCAGGTAATATTTTGGTCTCGAAGCAATTTCGTTGCAATTTTAGCCATATACTTCGGGTCATTATCCTGCAAAGTGATGGTATCGCTTAGTTCGTAGCCAAAATTTTCCAGACTGGGTGGGTATAAGGCCACTTAAATATTAAAATAATCTTTAGCTTCCATTATACCATTGATTTTACGAAGAACTCAGTGTTTACTACGATGAAAATAGCCATATATCATAACGGAGCCACCGCCAAACTTTAGGGTATCTTGTATAATACGTGCATTTATGCCATTTTTTTATAATATCAACGCTGCGCGCGTCCATCTGATGCTAATTGATTTATTTTGGATCAATTTCTGACCAATGAATGCTAGAAACATTGATCAGATTATCGCGCATGGTGTTGATATGATAAAAAAAGTTAGCATTACTGCACGCATTACACAGGAGACCTTAAGACCTTAAAGTTTAGCGGTGGCTCCTTGGTCAATCAATATTTCATTTTTGATGAAATCAACCTTAAATCAAAAATATATTAAAAACTAAGCGAAATGATTGCCTTTATTCGGCATAACCTGGAGATTCGAGTTTAAGACAATTACGATTTTTGATGGCTGTAATAATATTATAGTTTATAAATGTTTTCTTTATGACTCAGCGGCCGTATTTGACACAAAACTATTTCGTCGATAAATATCAAAAGTGTCCAAGTTCATATTTAGATATTTTTTTCAATTTAGGTCTATTCTGATTCCGATTTAGTACTGACGTGGAATTGAAGTTCGAAGTTGAATGTCAGTAGTTCTTCTTAATCTAATGATCAGTTAGCTATGGATTTTTTTTTTTAACTTAGAACTCCTACTGAAATCAACTTCAAATTTCAATTCCGTTTCCGAAGCAATTCTGAGACGAAATCAGAACAGGCTTGATTATTCGATAATCAGAGCTAATTTATGCATAGTTGTATGCATACGTTTGTAAGTGCTGAAATTAACAAACTGAAGCGTTAGAGCTTTTTTTTAAAAAAAAGTCTATATTCAATAACTTGTACATGTCAAACGCTCAACTAATCAAATAACCACATTTTGATACAAAAGCTGTCTATACTAAACAAAAAAAAAGGGTTTTAAACTTGTTCCAAAATTATTATTTGCTACAAAATCAATTTATCCACATAGTAAATATCAACCATTCTTAGGATCATAGAAAAAAAAAATTGGTGTACTGCAATTGCTCAAAAAAAAAGCACAATTTTTTTGAGACCTAATATCTACTGTAAATAATTTCAGAGAGTAAATATCTATTTCATTTCACTCTTGTTAAGCGTAGTTACAAAAAATACGTCATTCTATTGATAACGAAGAATACAAATGGTAAACACCTGCTTATGACTGCGTTTTGTGTAGCTAATTTTATTTTACATAAAAGAGAAACTTTAATACCTCTATCTGTTTTTATATTTTTTTTTTTGTCGAAGCGCGAATTGAATTTTAATTATTTTACTGTTTTTTGTTAAGTTTGACAGAATTTTGTCAATATAACTGAATGTTTGATAAAAAAATAATGCAGTATATACACGAAAACAACAACGTCAAAAGCTTTAAAAAAATCTAGGCCAAAGTCAGCAAACATTTAATACTTAAACAGAACGTATGAAGTGACGACACCACAATTGAGGGCCAATTATTTTTTCTGTACTGGGTTTGTATTGTTTACTGTGATGGCGTTTGTCCAGGCGATATGGTCGGTAAAGAAAACAAATCTGCAATAGGTGCAGCACATGGTGTATGCAAAGGCATACACCATGTTCAGACGTCACCAACCCTGACGATGACATCGAGTGCTTTAACGCATTTATTTACTGTAATTTTTTTATAAGCGCAACAGCTTTAAATACAATATTAAATATTATTAAAGTAGAGCACCAGGGTGGTTTAAAATTGTTTAAAGTTGTTATGTTTAAAATGAGAAAAGTCACAACTTAATGAGCGGATTTGATTGATCACTTTTACAACATTTTTGATTACTCATTAGTTAGTTATTGACTACTCTTAGCAAAAAATACATTCATTTTTGGAAACCTCATTTACAATAAGTTCCAAGCTGCCGAAAAAGTAACTAAATGATTAAATGCAATTTTCTGTACTAACGAACTAAGATTAACGAAGAATAAGAAGAATTGGAATTGCTTTTTTACAAAACTTTTTTTTTTGTTTTATTCGAGCCTCGAATTTAAAATAGAATAAAAATAGTATCCAAATTTGAACTTAAGTTACATAAAATTAATGTTTCCTAAAATTTTTTTTTAAATGTTATTTGTCGGTCAAATTTAGTAAACACATTGTAAGAAATTCATACTAGTTTTTAGATAGTTAAATTCTCTTTGTACTCGAGAATGAAATAAATGTCCAATAGCTCTTGAGGTATAAGGCTTAAAACCCCCACAAATCAAAGCTCTTCATAACTTTTAAGGACAAAACTAAGGAATAAAGTTACACTTTTTATCATTACTAAGCATAAGCTAAAGAAAAGTTCGTTAAAACTATCAAAGGCAAGAAATACACATGCAACTTTGACTTTGATTATGGCTATTTGGAAATAATTTTTTTATGTATAAATTTACCTTTTATTTGTCGTAAATGAATAGTGAAAACCGATCTATTGTAATTAGCATTGAAAACAAAAACAACATTAACATTAACTTATTTTTCAAAAATAGCAATGAAAAAATAATCTTAATAGTTAACACATTGCAACAGTGTTTTTGTAACAGAGTAACTTTCCGTATGATTCTGAAAAAGGACGTTATCCTGATAAATTTTGCCGGACAAAGTTATAGTCCAGAACGTTCTGGGTTTTTTATCTGCATTTGAAGATAAAAGAAGTCATAATAGGTTGCATGTATATAAAACTCTCAAAAAATGGCTTGAAGTCTATAAAAAATGCTTAGGAGCTATCATTTTTTTGCGTTTGTCCTTTTCGCTTAAAAATTTCACTTATGATGTTCAATTTCAAAATCATACAACACATACAATCATACAAAATAAAAAATATTTTTTTAATGGGCGAAACTCGGTAACAGCCTAACTATAATCTCAAAAATTGTAAAAAAATCAAACAAAATAGCCTAAATAATAGAGCCAAAAACATTGATCAAAGAAATTAACTTCACGACTTCTCTTTAAATAATACTATGATAACACGGTTCGACATAGTTTGTACCCATGAGAAATTCCAATATATTCTGAAAATAGACATTCAAAAAATATAGTTACGTGTTTTTCTCCAGCACGTAAGATTTTTTTTTAAATCGATTTTTGAAATTTTTTATATTGAAGTTTTTTTATAATCACAGAGAACGCTATAAATATAATCGAGTGGACTGATTTTCATGAATGAAGGCTATTTAGAAAAGTTATTAAATAAAAAATTTTATTAATAGATTAGGTTCTTAAATTTATTTTAGTTCAAAACTAAGAAAAAAAACGAAAAAGTTAATAAAAGAATTTTAAAAAAAGAAATTCGAAAGAAAAAAAGATATGTACTTTTCTTTTTTCTTAAAATATTTTTTGATGTATTTTTGACTTTTTCCCGTCAAATCTAGATTTCAGTGACGAGCCTGGTGAACGTTTTCAAAAGGATGTATCAATAATGGAAAGTTGTTTTAAAAGATACGACTAGGGGCATATGCTATCGGTCTATTTATCGAGACACAAATCCTGAATCTAATAAGCAAAAGAACAGACGGCCAAAATTTTATACAAGTTGAAATTTAAGTATATTATTCACAAACATGCATAATTTTAAGCAATAATTTTTGTAAAAAAAATATTTCATAGATGAAAATTAAAAATGTATAAATGAAAACTTAAATCTTTTAATCGGTACTAAGCATACACTAATAATTTTCTGTTTACAAAATTTGTTATTTAATAACCTTTCTAAAAGCCTTCATTCAAGAAAATCGGTTCATTCTTTTATACTTTGTAGCGTTATTTCATTAGTTGAAAGCGTTAGCTGTGATCATAAAAACTTCAAAAATTGATTTTAAAAAAACGGACGTGCTGGAGAAAAACGACGAGACACGTATATTTTTTTAAGTGCTTATTTTCAGAAATATTGGAATTTATCATTTGATTTTGTCGGACCGTGTAATATACAAAAAAATATTTATTTAGAACTTTTTTGTTAAAATCTTTTCTAAAATTCAATTGAGTATTAAAAAATCTAATATCAGTTTAAGCCAAAAAAATTTACAAGCGAAACGCAGTTAGGAAATTGAGTTCCAGGGATTTCAATCAAATTTTAGTATGATGTAGCCAATGTCATTCTGATCAAAACTCTAAACGGGCACAAGTCTTAGTTAAGGACAGTTTAATATAAATGGAGGAAAGAAAATAAATATATGACAAATTTATATGTATCGGTTTTGTTGCATTTTGATCCACTCTATCTCCAAAAATGTTCGTTTATAAAGCATTAACCGATTTGTGAAATTTCACAAGAATATTGGTTACTGCAATTGACTGTAAAGTTCGATTAAAAAATTTCAAATTAATTAATAACATTCAGTCGACTAAAACAAATTAAAATTTCTAAAACCGAAAGAATACGTCCAACAATTATTCGAAGAATAAGTAGCGGAAGCCCGAATTCGAAATAATAAAGCTACATCATATAGCAAGTTCTTACACCGATGGTTTAACAAAGCTATGCAGCAAACGAGAAATGACAATAAAATTACAACAGATGGCGCAATCGCATAATATAAAATTTGCACTTTGTACATGTCGTTCAGCACAACCTCCGTGGCTCAAGTGTTTAAGCGGCCGTCCACATATAATTCATGGAATGGTCGGGGGTTCGAATCACATTACAAAATTAACCAAAACTGGTCTGATGAGGCTATGTATATACATATGAATATGTGTATATATGTGGTAATAGCCGAAACATATGTCACCAATTACCAGGTTAAATTGTTCCATTTGTTGTCTTTGTCATGTTTGTTTATAAAGCATTAACCGATTTGTGAAATTTCACAAGAATATTGGTTACTGCAATTGACTGTAAAGTTCGATTAAAAAATTTCAAATTAATATAAACATTTTTAATAATTCCACTGAAACTAATTTTTATAAAACAAAACTAGGAAGTCCTTTCTATAATTGTAAGTGCATTTCTATTCCGAAAAATCCCAGATTTCAGGTATTATATTTTCATTTCAAAAATCTTGCGACTGACACAACTGTTCGGGATTGTAATCCCTAATTTGTAATTGCCAAACAGTCGTTTATCACTAAAATTGTCGCATCTGCTCATTGATTAAAGCATTAAATAAAGTATTTTATGTCTACTTAATATAATTACTTGGATAGGTTCTTTTCTGACATAAGTTTCAAAAATTTAGAGCTCACGTGAACTTTCCGACACGTGTAATATCAGCCTGATATGAATCAAGCCTCACACATAATTTTGAACCACCCTTCGCGTCATGTTTCGGAAGCAAGTAAAACTGGGTCAAGCTACAGAACCCACCACAATGTTCACACCTCAATTCATGCGAATTACAACAACACTAGCAGAAAGTATGAGCACCTACTGGTTATTACATCGCCCGCCCACCACTACCTACCCTGCTCTATTGGAAAATAATTAAAAACCCTTGACAACAGTATGTCAACTATTAACTTACCAGCAGCAAAGTGAAGTGGTGTCGATTTACGTCCGGCCGTGTCTCTGGCATTTACTGTTTGCGGTGTAATCAGCTTTTTCACTTTTACGATGTCACCCGTTTTGCACGCCTCAAATAGCTCCCGCAATGGATCATTGGCCATGGCCGCGTCTAGGTTAACATTGAGTATGGCACGGTTTCGACTGGACATTTTGCTGATCCAGCTGTGAAACTCCGTGCAACTCAAAGTATGTCTTTTCGGTTGGAATTTCGTAAAAATTGTTCAAGCTTCGGCGTCACAACTTCCGTGTATGCGCTGCGTTGTAAAACGTACAATAAAAAAATTAAAAACACTTTGGTATTATACATAAACAATTTTGAAAATTGCACTTATTTTTTTGTAAAAATTAAATAAAAGTGAATTTAACATTTAGCAGAGTCTAATTTTCATGGCTTTGGTTCGTTGGCATGCATTCCAACATCGATGTCGCACTATCAGCAGTCACTTGAGACTTTTTGTTGTCAACATTCTACTTTTGTTGCTGTTGTAATTTTCACCAACAATTTTCACTTCGATTTTTCGCACTTTTTCTCTGCAAATTACATGCACTTTTTTAAGGATTTAACACTTTTGCAACTTTATAACTAGAATTTCTTAATTATTGGATGGTTTTTATTTTGCAATAAAAATCAATAATTAAAAATTGTCTTTTTTTTCTTTCGAACGTCGCCAACAGCTGAATTAGGGTGAAGTCGATTAAGTTTAGTCACTCGGATTATTCTTGTTTCCACTGCAAAATTTGCTACGACAGACGAACATCATGAAAGACAGTTAAGAAAATTGAAAACAAAACGCAATGTGAAATAAACAGGGTGTTCACCCATTTTAAAGTAAATTATTTGCCATCAAGCTCAGGGATGTATTTATTTCGGAACGTAGTCACTTGCAACAAAGAATTATATGTAAAAGAAAGAACAACGCTCCCAGAAATGTCGATAATTGGAACGTGTTACTATTTTAGCTAGATTAGAATTAAGCCTAATTTCCATTCTATCTTTCTTGATCCCATATCAGGGATATCAAATCATATTTTTGTAAGAAAGAAAAAGCATGCGAGCAGAACCTAATGCGCTTGGAGAATGCGAGAGTGAATAGCATACATTTGCTATCTTTATAGCATGTGATGTCCTCCCTGATATTTGATAATATAAGTTCAAGAAAGATCACATGGAAATTAGGCATTAAGGTCTTAGAATCAAAGAATTAAAAAACTTGCAAATTTGCAGCTGTTGCCGCGTAAATTTTTTTGTTTGGTTTTCTTCAGAAAAATTCAGTTGAAAAAATCCTAAAAAAATTGCGTGTATTTGTTGTTGCTTTTTTGTAGTTTACAACTGATACCGTTATTTGTAATTTTGTTGGTATTTTTTCGGCAAAAAAATCCCAAAAATGATATTTATGTTGTTTGCTTGTGTGTGTGCTCAAATTGGGCTATTTTTTGCAACCAGGATTTTTCCTTTGGGGGCTATAGATATATAAAAATTATGATCTTATATTTTTCAATTTTCTTGTTTTACTTGAAACGAACCATTAGTTCAAACAAGTTAATACTAAATAAGTTCAATAAGAATAGCTTAGTCACTAGAACTGATTCTGCATTTAAAAAAACACGAAAATCATATTTTCAAAGATAAAAAAATGGAGCTTTCTTTAAAATTAACACGGAAGCTAAATCAATATGCCAAAATACACTACTGCTATCGCCATGTTATTTTAATTTGGGCTTAAACCTTGCCGAATCCAGAAATATTCACATAAGGGGCTTAGCACCCTTGCTCAAGTACGTACCTTTTTCGGTTCAACCTGAAAAATAAAAATGATATTCATGTTGTTATATTTGCTGAGCGCCTGCTTCAAACAAAATTTAATTTGTCTTACGGATTGAAGTGAAATTATTTTACAAAACTCAAAATATTTCAATATTTTTCAAAATTGTCATGGAAATAACAATAAAGGTTATATTAAATTGTCACATTAAAATTTGACAGCAAAACGTGGCTTCGTAGCTGTTAAAATCTAGTGCAAAATATAAACAACAAAATTGAGTTGAAGAGTTTTTTGACAGCTACGAAGCCACGTTTTGCTGTCAAATTTTGATGTGATTATACAAATCTTTGATGTTTATCGCAAATTACCAAGACTCACACCACTGGATAAGAAGTTTCCACACCACTAAGCATCGCATAATTGAAGTGAAAACTTCTTATGGCACGTTGTACACCTCCGTAAGAAAGCATTCGCGGCTTAGGAAAAAAGTACAAACTCGCGACACCGACCGTCATCGGGATTCCCCGTCATGAATGAGAGCGATACTAAAATTTGAATGTTCTATTGTTTCTCTTAAATAAATATTCCAAGTGGAAGACAAAAAGCAAAGCAGACACACTAACTGACACATTCCATTCTCATTCAACGATTGTTATGCTTACATGTTTGTTTCTTTCAAACTCCGCATTGTTGCGTTGACAAATTGAGAATGAGAGCGAGAGTAAAATTTGAATACATATTCCGTTTTTGTCTTCCATTGCATTGCCATATAAAAAGAAAACGCACACATACCAACTAACACACTAATGCTTTGACACAATTAGAGCGGTGGCGGTAAAGCGGCGACGAATATACGCTGTCAAAAAAAAAAACGCGACGAAAAATCGTTTGAATGAACACAATTGCGGCGGACGACTGCTTTTCACGTCTGATTTCTTGTGAGAGAATCGTATAGGGAAAAGAGAGTGACAAAAACAAAATTTGTAAACAATAAATTTTGCTGAGAAAATCCTATTGGCAAAGAGAATGACAAAGAAATGCAACACTGATCCGACGTAAAAATAGAATTAACTCTAATAGCGAGAACACAATTGGGGCAGCAGCAGCAAAGCAGCAGGGCAGCAAAATCTGTCAACATGAAAATTATAGAGAATTATAGAGGTGAGAAAGAGACGAATAGAAAATCCTGCAGTTTGCTGCCGTGCTGCCCTGCTGCCGATATAGAAATTTTTCTATTTTTTATCCGGCAGCAAAGCAGCAAAATATCAGCGTTGTATTCAAGCTGTCATGAATAAAAATTTTGTTTTTGTTTATTTTTTTCAATTTATCCAGCACTAAGAATGAAGTTCATATAAAAAGTTTTCTTTTTGAATGTAGCGAAAATTTTTATTTTGATTAGTTTGTTTATTTACAATTTCGGAGTTCTGACAGATTTTGCTGCTGCTGCCCTAATTGTGTTCCACAGAGCGTTTTGCTGCTGCTGCTGCCCCAATTGTGTTCTCGCTATAAATCGACTAACTCTAGTACGCCGCAATTCTGTTCAATTTCACATGAAATCCATTTATTTTATGAAAATAACAATCAAAACTAAAAAACACAACAAAATTAAGCAAACAACTGACAAATAGAATTCCTTTTATTGATAATGTCGAAATGGCAGACGCTCGCAACATTGTGAATTATAGCGAGACACAATTGGGGCAGCAGCAGCAGCAAAACGCTCTGTGGAACACAATTGGGGCAGCAGCAGCAAAATCTGTCAGAACTCCAAAAATTGTAAATAAACAAACTAATCAAAATAAAAACTTTCGCTATATTCAAAAAGAAAACTTTTTATATGAACTTCATCCTTAGTGCTGGATAAATTGAAAAAAATTAACAAAAACAAAATTTTTATTTATGCCAGCTTGAATACTACACTGATATTTTGCTGCTTTGCTGCCGGATAAAAAATAGAAAAATTTCTATATCGGCAGCAGGGCAGCAAACTGCAGGATTTTTTATTTGTCTCTTTCTCACCTCCATAATTCTCTATAATTTTCATGTTGACAGATTTTGCTGCCCTGCTGCTTTGCTGCTGCTGCTCCAATTGTGTTCTCGCTAATATTTTGCTGCTTTGCTGCCGGATAAAAAATAGAAAAATTTCTATATCGGCAGCAGGGCAGCACGGCAGCAAACTGCAGGATTTTCTATTCGTCTCTTTCTCACCTCCATAATTCTCTATAATTTTCGTGTTGACAGATTTTGCTGCCCTGCTGCTTTGCTGCTGCTGCCCCAATTGTGTTCTCGCTATTACAAAAAGTTAGGTCAGACGTCAATATCGTACATTTTTGTAAAGTTTTTCAAACGCCAATCAAATTTGGCTAAAGCGCGACCGACCTAGCGCCGCATTGCAATTCAGCATTATTAAGTCAAGACTTCAACCGTGTAAAACTTTTAATGTTTTCCAGCAGTTGGTGCGCAATGAAATTGGAGAGTATATTTATATCGTCAGCTCAGAATGTAACTGACCAACAGCAAAAATATGGAACGGGGAAAAAATATTTTAAAGTTATTGGTCTATAATTATAGTCGCAAAATTAAAAGCGCTCTAAGTTAAAACCTGGTTCTTACACAAAATCGAAAATACAGAGTGACCTCATAAAAAAAGAAAAACTTGCATTAAATTATGAGAAAATTTTAAAAAATAGATTACCCTGCGTTATTGTCACAAAATATTGTAGACACAGTGAACAATACTCGTAGGAATAATAAAAAACTCGATTATACAATGCAGCGTGGCGAAGTGGTTAAGACTCACGGTGGGCTTTAACCAACTTTTAATAAAAGTGTGAGTTACAACAAAAACTTTAATTGGGGATTATTTGGGATATAATTTAGAGTCGATATATGAAAAATATAACAAATCTTTAGAGCTTTTTTTTTAATTCCATATTTACTGTTTTTTAATGATATTGCATACGCATAACATACGTATGAAATTTAAAAGTTATTCGATTTTCTTAAAATTTTGACAAATACTTCAATAGATAGCACTACAGTCTAAATTTCAGCTTCCTAGGTGGTCGGGATTTAGAGAAAGAACCATATTTAGACCTGAAAATAGTCGTTTTTAGTCCGGTTTAAAAATATTTGCTCTAAAAGCCCTCAAATCTAAATTTAAAGTTGTGGATATCAATTTTTTTTTGTTATGTCATCTTTTATACATAAAAAATAATTTTAAGCTTCTAGAACTTAAGACCTATTTTTGCGACTCGATTAAGTGAAATAAGTCTTTGTAAAAAATTACAGCTTTGAAAATGGTGTACTAAATCGTAGTTTTATTCATAATACTAAAGACCGATCTTATTATGTTTTTCTATCTATTCACTTTTAAATGAGATACCATATAGTAAAAATGGTTGACCAGGCCCAGAGATATCAAACATTGAATTTGGCTATTTTCGCAAAAATTGCGTGTTTTTCGAAATTCGACCTAACAGTACTCAAGAACCCGAATACCTAGGCAGCTGAAATTTGGGATGTGAGACTGTATTTAGGTTCTTTAACGTGTCAAAATTTGAGCACAATCGGATGTTTTTTAAATTTCATACGTACGTTATACACATTTTCTTCTAGGTAATATTACTAAAAAACAGTATATGGAATTAAAAAAAAAAAGCTCTAAGGATTTTTTTCCTTTTGATGCATTTCTACTTTGATTAACATCCCAAATAATTCCACATTCAAGTTTTTGTTGTAACTCAACTTGTCATTTAAAGTTGGTCAAAGCCCACCGTGGACTGTCAACTCATAGCTCACAGTGCGTGAGTTCGATTCTCGTCAGTAAATATGCGCTGCCTTGTATTGCATTTTCAAGTTTTTTTGTGTCGATAACGCAGGGTAATCTATTTCTTAAAATTTTCTCATAATTTAATGCAAGTTCTTGTTTTTTTATGTGGTCACTCTGTATTCTCGATTTTGGGTAAAAACCAGGCTTAAACTTAGAGCGCTCTTAATTTTGCGACTATAATTAAGGACCATTCAGTCTACGATTTGTGATAACTGGTTTTTTAAATTATTTTGTTTTTCCATAATTATCTACACGGTGCTGAAAAAAAAAAAATTATTGAAACTTACCTTAGATTCTTCTGTAAATTTAAATTTAAATTGAAGTAATTTTCAATTAGGGCATACAAATTTCTAAACTTATTTGTCTAAAGTTACTGATACAATACTGCAAGACGCGTGCGTGCGAAACGCTGCGATATTGGCCTGAGAAATCGCATTGCGTTACATGATACAATAATACGATAAGGAAATTGCAGAGACCGTTATAGCATATTCGACCTCGGATCAATCAGATTTAGAAGGGGAAGAATTTTCTTATAAGCCCATTCCAGCGAAAAAGCTTCTAACAGCGATTGAACCTTAGTAGCTGCATTTTCTCAGTGAAGAAACATTTTCCAAAGGATTAGAGCGTAGGTGCACTCACGTTGTCTCTCAAAAGATAGAATGTGCAAAACAGACAATAATAACGAGCTTCTTCGAAAGGAATACATGAGCCCCACATTCGAGCTATGGAATAAAAAAACAAAAATTTAAATTAATTACATGCTAGGTATGTTCCGTAACTTTTGGAGCAGAAGCCCGCAATTCGTGAGAATAAGCAAAAAAAAATTCTACGGGAATACATTTAAGGAAAAAGTTGCAACTTCTAAAGAAAACTTCATAAACACACTTAAAATTTTTCAATTTTCAAATTCAACTTTATTTTATTTTTGATATCAATCCTTTTACTATTATTTATTTTGTTGATTGAAAAAATTTCACATTTACTGCCAAAGCATGAGCTTGAAAATTATTACTACACTAAATTTGAGTAGCAGAAAATAACAACATTTGGTAGGGACTAGAATTATTGTTGTCACACTCTTCTGCAATTTTTTTTTGTACAGGAACAAGAAATAGTAAAAAATGGCACAAATTATCAAAATTTTTTACGAATTTTTAAATAATGGAACAGACCTACTATGTACCTTATTTTCTGTTATCAAATGTTTTTTATATTATATTTTTTAATTTATTTTCTTTTGTTTTTGTTAAGAACTGATATTTTGTTTTTTGACGAAAATAAATAGTTTTTTTCCCATGAAGTATGTAGCTGTTTTGCTTAACTAAACAAAAGTTCAATTAAGTGGTATTTTTCTTATTGAACAATAGTGCAACTAAGCGGGATTTCTTTAATTGAATTTTAGTGTAATTAAGCGTGATTTTGTTAATTGAATTTCAAGGTTAATTGAGCAAAAGTGCGAACATTTTGGAAGGTTTAATTAAGCGGGGATTACTGTATTGGGCTTAAGTTAGGACATTTACGATGCTGGAAAATCGACGACAGCACGTTTGTCAAGTATTTAGTACATTTGGCACATATTCAGTGCAGGCCCGTGCGCAGGAATCATCCATGGGGGGTTTTTAACTCGGACATTTCGTGATAGATTATGTTCATAAAAAACGTAAAAAAACGGTATAATTTTAATATACATAGACATTCGAGCGGATCGATTTGTATGAAGCAAAATAACGTCAGCCAGACAATGACTCAAAAAAAAGGACACTTAAAACGATATCAGCGTCATTTTGTTTTCGTTCCGAGAAAACCAATGGATCACTTTTGATTCTCCTGAAGGTCCTCATAACTTTTATTTCTTTACAGAATGGATACCTGAATTTGCTTGAAAAATAAAAATTGCGTTATTATAATTTAAATATTTTAGCGTCACATTTTTTGCAAGAACGCAATCTATATTTTTCGAC
This sequence comes from Tricholauxania praeusta, assembly GCA_949775025.1. NCBI lineage: Eukaryota > Metazoa > Arthropoda > Insecta > Diptera > Lauxaniidae > Tricholauxania > Tricholauxania praeusta. The sequence continues at coordinate 128,580,074 of OX459029.1, read as the reverse complement.
TAAATTCGGGTATCCATTCTGTGAAGGAATAAAAGTTACGAGCGGTCCTATATGCCTATTTAATAGAATCGGGTTTTTGAAGAAAATTCTCCCAAAATTTAAACTTCCTAGATCAAACCTTCCACTTGATTTCCTATCATTACGTAAGTAGCTAATTCTGCGAGGTACTTGAAAAAACCCGTCCAAAACTCTTTCAACATTAATTTCGATTTCGCGATGTATACTTAGCGAGCAAGAATGATAGAATAGAAGATTACGCCTTACGCATCTCCGTTATTTTTGCTGTCATTTTTGAGCGTCATCTGGTGGACGGTTAGAGTTGCCGTGGTTTAAGAAATCTATACTCAAATTACTTTTTTGCTACTAATGTTCCAAAAAAAAAAATACTAATTACTATTATGTATATAATATTATACTACTCTTTTGATACTTCTATATTTTTTAATTGGAAAATAAGGTCAAACTAAGAATTCAAGTAGTAGATGTGACGACAAATATCGCAAAATGTCTTAAATAGATAGACTTAGGCATGATTGGTATATATTGTATGGATTAAGTTTATTTTGTAACAGAACTGTGTATTCTGAAGCACTTTTGAAAAATTAATAATTTGCTCCCTATATATTTTTTGACAGATTTTACTCAAATTCTGATATTTTATTGGTTGAGCGGGACTGAGGCTCGAGAAGCACAAAGCTTTAAAACTAATGAAATCATAATATCCAAACAATGTAATAATTAAAACTAAAAAAACAAATCAAACTAAAAATTGTTTTCAGAGCTAGGATGTATTTTAGAATAAGACTTCTTAATAGTTAATTATTAAACGTTCAAAAAAAAAAAAAAAGAAAACTTAATAAAATAATTACTTGACTTAGAATGTGTTTTTCAATACTTAGAACAAGATCTAGGTATTTTTACAACTTTTGTGAATAAATAATGATAAAATAGTTAAATATAATAAATATATAAATCAAACTAAATATTGAAGTTGAACTCAAAATAAATACTATATTTTCATATAAGCTTAAGTGTAGTTGAGGAAAAAAGTACTCGGTAACCCTTATGTTCTTGGTGCAAAAGTAGAAAAATGCAACCGTAATCGTCCACCAGATGACGAGATGCGCAAAAGATTTCCATTTTTCAACTCGGAAGGCGTAATCTGGTATTCCATCATTCTTGCTTAGCGAGGCTAAACCGTTCAGCGAACTTCGGAACTAGTTGATCTGAGGTATGTCCTTAGACGACGTAGCACTGAAAAGTAGCGTTCATTTGTTGCTGTTGTCACAAGCAAAGTTGCCATGCACGAAGCATTTTTTTATGTCTTGCCCGGCAATGCGTTCATTTATCCACATGTCACGTGAACTATCACGTAAAATTGAAATATATGGGGCGAATAGATTTGTGCATGAATTTTCATTTAAGCTAATTTTATTGATGCCGGAGCAATGCTTGGACGCGCATTAAAAAAAACGCTCGTGTTACTTAGCCTTAGCGACGCGCACTGGTCCTAAATCGTATTTTTTGGTTCAGAAATAGCTAGAGAGCGCAAATCTTGTCGAAAATGAAAAACTCGGGCTCCGACTATTTGAATTTTAGTTCTTTCATTTAAAAAAAAAAAATTTGTTGTGCCTTTTTGATTTTTCGTTCAGTTCAAATGTCAATAAAAACCTATGTACGAAAATTCCCAATGGGAGGGGGGAGGGGTTGAACCCCCCCTTGCGCACGGGCCTGATTCAGTGCATTTTCGGTACATTTGAATTATGACTAAAAATTATCATTTTTGTTTGTTTAAAAATCTGAAGTAAACTTTGTTGACCTTTTGATATTCATGACGAAAAAATCTTCATATTCAGTACTCTCTCTCTCTCTCTTGAAGGATATGCCAGACATTCCGTAAGGCATAGAACGTTGGGGGAAAGGACTACCATAAACACGTAGTTTTCCCTGTAGTCCTTAGCGTGATATTGTACAGGTCGATGCCTTTTTTAAGGCGAATGTGAAACAAAAAATCGAATCCGATGAATGCGTACAAATGTAGAGATGACTCGTTCGCAACTAAAAAGATAGTTACTTTTTTCTTTTTTAAGTAAATAATATTGTAGCGAAATTTGGTTTATGCTAGAAGACTCTTGAAATAAATACCAACGAAAGAAACTAAACGATATTAGCACCATCTAGCGCAAAATGCTAAAAATAATAAACCGAACAGACGCTGCAGTAAACAATAAAAAGTCAACAACCCAGAGAAATTATCGCCGTCGTACAACGTACAACGCCATCTAACATCTAGCATAATAGCTAGCTCAACGTCAGTGCGCCATGCTGGTGAATTGTGGTGGATTGTGGATAGTAGTAGAATGCACGCTACAAAGTAGCACTGGTGGGTTGTAGATGGTGGTAGAATATACGCCACTTAGAAGGTACTGGATTATTCGAGAGAGTGATGACTGCAGTATAAAAAGGGTTGTCATCTGAGCTGAACAGACAGTTGAGTTACAACAGCGAAGCAATAAGCAATAAAGTGAATACAGTGTGATCCATAGTAGAACAAAACAGTTTTCTATACAGTGTTAAATTAATATTAGAATTTGAACGTTAATAAAATAAACCATTTTATATCTAAATAAGTTTGTGTTTTTTTAATTGTTACACAATCCAGTGATCGAACTCAGAAAAGTGTGAGAGATCGAAATTATCGTCAAAGAGACAGAAATTTCGTAACAATTGCTGTCAGAAGTGGGATTGTGTAAAAAGAATTAACAATCAATTAAAAAAAAAAAATAAATAAATAAAATGGTTAAGTTTGACGAACTAAAAGTGGATCAACTGAAGAAGGAGTTACAGCAGCTGAGTCTGCAATCTACTGGTGGAAAGGTGGAGTTACAGAAACGCTTACGGCAGGCTCTTGAGGCTCAAGGTGTAAACCTGGAAGAGCATGAATTTTATAGTGATGTATCAGAATCAGCAGCGAAAGTGGAAGAAGCTTCTAGACCGGCGGCAAGTGGTGAAGTTGTAGATATGTCAAAGTTCGAGAAAATGTTAATGGCGATGACACTGACAATAAATCAAAATGCACTGCAAATAGATCAGAAGTTAAGTCAGAACGCGCTGCAGTTCCAGGCGGTTCGTGAAGAAATTGATCAGAGCTTAAGTCAGAACGCGCTGCAGATCCAGGCGGTTCGTGAAGAAATTGATCAGAGCTTAAGTCAAAATGCACTGCAAATAGACCAGAAGTTAAGTCAGAACGCGACGCAGATCCACGAGGCTGTCCGAACGGAGGTGCACAAAATGGTAAATGGCCTCGATGCAAAAATGAGTGAGTTACGAGTTGACGTTGAATCATTCAAGGAAGAAGTTCAAAATAATTTTGAGGACGTTAACAAAAGGATTCAACAGTTGGAAATAAGCGAACCAACCACTCAAGTTATAAGAGAAATCAGCGCAGAGAGGCTTAAGGCACCCTCGTACGATGGAACAACGCCATTTAGTGTTTTCAAGCTCCAGTTCGAAACAACATCTGGTCACAATCGTTGGGATAACGAAAGCGCAGCTGCAGCGCTAATTGTGGCATTAAAAGGCGCAGCTGCAGAAGTATTGCAAACGGTTCCAGTGGCAGAGCAGAAAAATTACAAGGCGGTGATGGATGCCTTACAGCGAAAATATGGCAGTGACCACATGAAACAGATTCACAGATTGGAGTTAAAAAGTCGTATCCAAAAATCTGGTGAGTCCTTGCAGGAGTATGCTGCGGATATTGAGCGATTGGCACACCTTTCCTATCCTGACGAGTTAAGTGTCGTATCTGAAAAATTCAAAATAGAGGCGTTTATTGATGGCATACGTGACTCAGAAACAAAACGCGAGATAATGAGGAGCCCGAAGACAACATTTAATGAAACAGTAACGGTTGCCCTCACGCAGGAGACGATTGCGTTAACATGCCGCCCATCACTGAAAACTCGTCGGATGGAGGTGGAGGCTGAAAAGAAAAATTCATCGTTCGCCAGCGGTAGCTTCAGCGGAAAATGCTACAATTGTGGTAAGCAAGGACACATGGCACATGACTGCAAATCACGTCGTAAACGATCTGCATCACGTTCACCAAGAAGAAAAATTGGAAATAGGGTGAACGATGGCGAAAATGGTATCGAGCAGCAGTCGTTAAACTAAAGAGAGTCAGTACAGCGGGGCGTGAGCTGACTCTTACAGATGATTGCCCAATAGTCTTGGTTTCGAAGCTCTGCCGAAATTCCAACAGCCTTACCATCGGTGGAAAAATCAACGAAAGACCATGTGAGCTTACTTTGGATACAGGCGCATCGCACTCAATTGTGAGGAGAGACTTATTTGATAGACGACGAGTAACGCCGTTAAATGGGATCCAATTGAGAACAGCGACAGGAGAAATTGCGCAAATAGTAGGAAAAGTTACAGCGAGTATTCTCATCGGCAACAAAACTGTGGAACATGATTTTATTGTTGCAAACATCACCGATGAGGTTATTATTGGCGTGGACTTCATGATTCGACACGGGTTCACTTTGGATCTTAAAAAAAAAAACGTTAAGGTATGCCAATGTGGAGTTGCCTTTAGACATTGGCTGTGGACAAAAATTCACAATTGCAAGAGTCTACATAAGTGAGCGCTGTCGAATTGAACCCAACACCGAAGAAATTATTTGGGCCACAACAAATGAAGACTGTGGGACAAGCCATCTGTGGGTAGTGGAAGCAGATAAGAAAAATGTAAAGAAAGACCTGATTATTGGAAAGACCCTAGTAAACACAAGAACAGACAGAAAAATACCGGTGCGAATTTTGAATCCAACAAATAAGCCAAAATGGATGCAAAAAGGTGAGCTTATAGCGCAATGTGAGAAAGTTACGGCTGTGATAAATTGTGAAAATAACCAGCAGAACACACAAGGCCCAACTTTAACGAAATCGTAGGCCATGGAAGTATTGACGAAAGAATGGACGAAGGAGTTGTCTGCTCAGAACAAAAATAAAGCAAAAAGGTTTCTGCAAAAACATTGGCGGATATTTGCGTCCAAAGGAGAAAATAATGGTCGAACATCAGTTGTCAAACATCGCATTGATACAGGTGATTTTCAGCCGATTCGTCAACCTCCAAGGAGGCTAGCACTCGCTAAGAGAGAAGAAGTGACGGGCCTTATAGAAGATATGGCGCGAGAAAATGTCATTGCACCATCAGAAAGCCCATGGAGTTCACCGGTCGTACTTGTGAAGAAAAAGGATGGAAGTATGCGATTCTGTGTGGATTACAGAAAATTGAATGACGTCACTAAAAAAGACAGCTACCCGTTACCCAGAATCAATGATACACTGGATACGTTATCTGGAGCAACATGGTTTTCCACCCTGGACTTACAAAGTGGATACTGGCAGGTGGAAATAGATGAAAAAGACAAAGAGAAAACTGCCTTTAGTATTGGGAATGGTCTATGGCAGTTCAACGTCATGCCGTTTGGTCTTTGTAACGCTCCAGCTACGTTTGAACGGTTAATGGAACGAGTTCTCAAAGGACTACATTGGAAGACTTGTCTAGTGTATCTCGATGACATAATCATCATGGGTAAAGATTTTGATGACCACTTGAAAAATCTGGAGGAAGTGTTTGAGCGCTTGGAGGCAGCTGGACTAAAATTAAGTGCGAAAAAGTGCTCACTTTTCCAGCGTGAAGTCAAATATCTGGGGCACAAGGTTACGTCAGAAGGAATACACACAGATGAAGATAAAATAAAAGCTGTGAAAAATTGGCCACGACCATCTAATCTTCATGAGTTGCGAAGTTTTCTGGGTCTATGCACTTATTACAGACGCTTTGTTCCTGGTTTCGCAAATGTTGCAGGCAGTCTACATGAGCTGACACAGAAAAATCGAAAATTCGAATGGAGTGGGGCACAGGAAACTGCATTCCAAAAACTGAAAGAATTACTGTGCACAGCGCCAATACTCGAGTACCCAATACCCGGCAAAGAATTTGTATTGGACACCGATGCGAGTGGCCATGGTATTGGAGGAGTTTTGTCCCAAATCATCAATGGTCAAGAAAAAGTCGTCGCATATTTCAGCAAAATTCTATCGAAACCTGAGAGGAATTATTGCGTAACTCGGAGAGAGTTACTGGCAGTAATGGAATGCGTGAAACACTTCCATAAGTACTTATATGGACAGCACTTCCTCCTGAGGACAGACCATGCGGCATTAAGGTGGCTACTTCAATTCAAGGATCCTGAAGGTCAAATCGCACGGTGGATAGAACGCTTGCAGAGCTATGACTTCACCATAGAGCATCGCAAAGGAAGCCAGCATGGAAATGCGGATGCATTTTCCCGTCGTCCATGTAAAATTGAATGCGGTCATTGTTCGCGAACAGAAAATAAAGCTGGAACAATTGATGTGCGCCTTTTGAACGTTTTGCCTGAAGAAAAGTGGACAAAAGAGGAGGTAAAACGGGACCAGCGCAATGATACAGATTTGGCAACTATAATTAAGTATAAGGAGCTGGGTAGGAAACCGGCGTGGCAAGAAATTTCAAATGAAAGCCAAATCTGTAAAGCATACTGGGCGCAATGGCAAAGTTTGGAGTTGCATGACGGTTGTCTCTACCGAATCTGGGAAAGCGAGGATGGTAAAACTCGCTCAAAACTGCTGGTTATTCCAAAGGCCAAATTTAAGGAAATAATCGAGGATTATCACAATGGATCGAGTGGTGGACATCTGGGCATAACGAAAACCACAGAGAAAATAAAGAAACGGTTTTATTGGGTAGGATGCCAAGAATCAGTTGCTGACTGGATCCGCCGTTGTGACCAATGTGCAATTGCCAAAGGACCAAGGCAACGCACTCGGGGAAAAATGCATCAGTATAACGTTGGAGCTCCCTTTGAGAGGATAGCCATGGATATAGCGGGACCTTTTCCAATCAGCAATACAGGAAATAAATACATCCTTGTGGTAATTGATTATTTCAGTAAGTGGCCAGAAGTATATCCCATTCCCAATCAAGAAGCAAAAACAGTGGCAGACATTTTCATCAAAAATTGGATTTGCCGATATGGAGCTCCACTTGAGTTGCATTCCGACCAAGGACGAAATTTTGAGTCGACACTTTTTAAGGAGGTTTGTGACATGCTTGGAATACAGAAGACACGCACCGCAGCTTTGCATCCTCAGTCCGATGGCATGGTCGAAAGGTTCAACCGTACTCTAGAGGAACATTTAAAAAAGGTTGTCGATAAAGGACAAAAAGATTGGGATGAGCATCTACCAATGTTTCTGATGGCTTATCGGTCGGCAATACACGATACCACTACAGTTACGCCAGCAAAAGCCATTTTTGGTACGGACTTAAGGCTTCCAGCAGATTTGAAGTACGGAGTAAGCGTTGTCCCGGAAACGACCCATGCTGACGATTACATGTCGCGGAAAAGAGAAGAATTAGCAGATATACACGAGCTTATTAGAAGACGTACTCAATTGGCTAGCGACAAGATGAAAGCTCGGTATGACCTGCGAGCAAATACTGAAGGGTTCAAAGAAGGTCAACTAGTGCTGCTACATAGCCCACAACGAAAACGAGGCTTGTCTCCTAAATTACAGACTCATTGGGAGGGACCTTACCGGATCGTCACAAGGATTAATGATGTTGTGTATCGAATCCAAAAATACCCCGGGAACAAAAGTAAATTAAAGGTAGTCCACATCGAAAGGCTGGCACTTTATACTAGGGACGGAGAGACTCTTGTTCGGGACGAACAAGTTTAAGCGGAGGGCAGTGTAGCGAAATTTGGTTTATGCTAGAAGACTCTTGAAATAAATACCAACGAAAGAAACTAAACGATATTAGCACCATCTAGCGCAAAATGCTAGAAATAATAAACCGAACAGACGCTGCAGTAAACAATAAAAAGTCAACAACCGAGAGAAATTATCGCCGTCGTACAACGTACAACGCCATCTAACATCTAGCATAATAGCTAGCTCAACGTCAGTGCGCCATGCTGGTGAATTGTGGTGGATTGTGGATAGTAGTAGAATGCACGCTACAAAGTAGCACTGGTGGGTTGTAGATGGTGGTAGAATATACGCCACTTAGAAGGTACTGGATTATTCGAGAGAGTGATGACTGCAGTATAAAAAGGGTTGTCATCTGAGCTGAACAGACAGTTGAGTTACAACAGCGAAGCAATAAGCAATAAAGTGAATACAGTGTGATCCATAGTAGAACAAAACAGTTTTCTATACAGTGTTAAATTAATATTAGAATTTGAACGTTAATAAAATAAACCATTTTATAACTAAATAAGTTTGTGTTTTTTTTAATTGTTACACAATCCAGTGATCGAACTCAGAAAAGTGTGAGAGATCGAAATTATCGTCAAAGAGACAGAAATTTCGTAACAATATCAATACTGATTAGAAATTTTGTAAAGATTCTTAGATTTTTAGTCCGCTTAATTATATCTTGTAATTAAATTAGCTACATTATAAAGTGCGAGTGAATTTGAGTAATTCATTATTTTTTATTATTTTTATTATTATTTTTTTTTTTTTTAATTTTATAAATTATTCTTTCTTCGAATTTTCTCTTTTTTTGAATGTTTTTAAATTCGTATTTTTCTTTTAATTTTATTATTTTGATTAATAATTCCTTTTTTTTTTTTCTTCTTTTTTTTTTACTTTTTTCGAAAAAACGTTATAAATAAACGATTATATATACATATACTGGTACAAAAAACATAAATTTATATTATGTACATGTGTTAAGTCGAGATCAATAGAAATTGAAAAATTACATACATAAATTAAAAATAGGCGAGGACTTTCGATGTGAGTGACTCGATGTGAGCAAAACATTCAAATAAAGAATGAATGTATTATAGAAAATTCTTATTAAAACTAGTTAAATCTCGAATTTTATTTCCGAGAAAAAACGAAATATTGATTTGTATATATCGACATTGTTTAACTTGAGCAGATCAGCCGTGCATTGTATTGAAACGCAGGCATCGCGTATCACGTTCAACAGACGTACTCTGAGAGGATGACCTATGTTGGGGCAGTGAAACAACAAATGCTGAGTTGATTCAATCTCACCACAGGAACACAGGTTGTTATCAATGATGTTGATTTTATGTAGATGGTCCTTACATCTGGTGTAGTTAAATTTAAGTCTGTTAATTAAAGTAATGGTTTTGCGTGAAAGAGATACATCAAAAAACCAAGGACGGGTGTTAACCGTGGGTGAGATGTTGTATAAGTAACGCCCAAATTCAGAATTGTCCCAACGATACTGCCATTTTGTGACTTCAGTAGCTTTATCAATGGATTTGATGTCCGAAAAATTAATTGGCGAATGTGAGGCATCCAATCCTGATGGGTGGTTTGAGGCAATTTGATCCACACATTCATTGCCTTCAATACCTATGTGACTAGGTACCCACAAAAAATGAATCAATTTGCTCATGGATCTGGTATTGTATAGTAGAGATTTTATTTGAAAAATATATGGGTGAGTATTGTTATTGCATGCACCTGAAACGGCCAAAAGAACAGATTTACTATCAGATATAATGAGAAATTTGGACGTATCCTGCACTGAAATTAATTTTACTGCCTCGATGATAGCAAAGGCTTCAGCAGAGAAAACAGAGGAAAGAGGATTTAGTGGAAAGTATGCTTCGGTGTCAATGATTGGCATCCAGAGTCCGCTGCCGACCGAAGTAGCAGTCTTTGAGCCATCAGTGAAGATTCTAACGAAGTCCTTGCGTCGCATTAGGAATTTATTATATTTTTGTTTAATTTCATGAACTGAGTCCAGAGATTTGGTAACTGGAAGGAAAGATACCACAGGTTTGTGTACTAGAGCCTCGAAAGGTGTTGAGAAAAATGGATGCTTATCAAAAGTTGCAAAGGATATTTTTTGTGATTTTTGCAAAAACTTTCTGAAAAATAAGGGTGCGTTAGTAAAATTCACAATTTCGGAGATAAAAGAGCCAGCTGGGTGGTTGCTCCTTGAAATTATTTTATTAATGACACCTTCAGACAAAAAACTTAGTCTTTCAGTCAGAGGCATAACATTTCCCAGAAGTTCCATTCCAAGGGTGTGCGTTGAGATCATGGCACCAAGAGAGATACGCAGCGCTTTCCACTGTGCACGTTGGAGCTTCAAAAAGTCCTTCTGGGGGCAATCCAAGAGTAATGGGGCCATGTATTCCAACTTGGGTCTAATTAAGCCTTTGTAAAGTTGAATGAGACACCGAGGGTTAGATCCCCAAGAAACACCACAAAGAGCACGTAAAACATTGGTGAAACGGAAGCAACTATTAACGGTACGATCGACGTGATGCCTGAGCAAAAGATGCTTATGGAATGTAAAACCAAGAAAATTGAAAGTCTCAACAAAATCCAAGTTGTTGACACCCAGTTGCAGCGGGGCCACTACTGAACTGTTATTTTGCTTTTTGCTAAAAATCATAGCTTTGGTTTTACTGATACTCAGGTCTAGTTGTAAATGTGAGAGGCGTTCCTCAATATTAATAAGAGCAGCTTGCACTCTATCTCTTGCTAGAGAAATATTAGAGTGCGAGCTGAAGATGACAATGTCATCAGCATACCCCAAGACATGAACATTCTCATGGTGTATAGCGAAAACTTCGTCAATGTAGATATTAAAACAGATAGGACTCAGGACGCAGCCCTGTGGTACACCAGTGAAGGAATGTCTATTTACAAAACCTTCGTCACTTTGCACATAAAGATCTTTAAATTGGAAGAGGCAGTAGATGAAATCGCAGAATTTATTAGGAATGCCAAGCAGATTTAATTTGGACCAAAGGAGACGTATATTTACACTGTCGAAAGCCCCCTTGATTCAAGACTGCCACCGCACTTTCTTTCTTAAGAAAAGCCAATTGAATGGGCAACCAGAGAGTAATAATGTTATCTGAGGTGGATTTCCACTTTTTAAAACCAACTTGGAGATTGTTCAATTTGTCCTTTAACTCAAGAAACCACTCAAGTCTAGTGTAGAGGATGCGCTCAAAAATTTTTCTGCGAAAAGCCGCAAGTGCTTGATGATATGATATGATGAAGCAGACGTGGGCGGGCCATTACTTTTTTTGAGAGGCATAATTTTGTATTGGAACCAGCAATATGGAATGAATCCACTGGTGAGAACTTCATTGAACATGTCAAGGAGTTTGCATTTATGTTCGCTATTAAAAAGCTTCAAATGTTGGTTACGTAATCCGTTAAAACCGGGGGCAGAGTTTTTGGCATGTACAATTGCTCTGTCTAACTCCGAATAAGTAATGGGTAGTAGAAGAAAATGATCATTGTGAACAGACCTGGGCAGTGTGAATTTGAAAGGACCCGATGGACCAGCCAGGATATCACAAAAATCAGACAGACATGAATTAAGGCCCGGTGCGTGATTTGAAAAAGTTCCTTTGAAGCATTTAACCGCCTTCCAAAGTTCAGTGACAGTCATATTACTATCAATGCGCTCACAGAAGCACTTCCAGCCTTTCCGTTTTTCCGCTCTAAGAATGTATTTGTACTCTTTTTTAACTTCCTTAAGCGTATCAAAATTACTACTAGACGGGCAGGACTTAAATTTTTTGAGCGAGAGTCTCAGAAGGGCGCTGATTCTATTGCATTCAGCATTCCACCAGGGATTCGGAACTCTCATTTTATTTTTATTCTTAAAAGTGTCATGAAAGATCTGAGAAAAAGTGTCGAACCTACTATCAGAGGTGTAGCAGTCAAAATCAGGGGAATTGAAAATTTCATGAAGTTTTTTACTTAAGAGACTTTTTTCTATATGACTGGGAATAATAAATTTTGAAAAGCTCTTCATAACAGGACTTAGACCAAGGGAGGTTTCGACAATGCAGTGCGTACTGCCCAATGTTTCCCTGGTTGTTCTCCAAGAAGAGTCAAGGCATACATTGCCTGAGCAGATCGTCAGATCCAGGCAAGATATGGTTTGACCAAAATGCGTTGTTTAGCAACAAGAGATTACAGTTCTCAATAAAGTCCAAGACCTTTCTGACCCTAGAATCAGTGGAAGCGCTTCCCCAACATTCGTAATGAGCGTTGAAGTCGCCGCAAATTAGAAGAGAAGTAAATGAAATGCTATTAATTATGTTACTAGCATGCAGAAAAATTGCAATTCGGAGGAATATAGAAGGAAAGAATTGTGAGAGCGCCACTGTTCGTAAGGACTTCCCAGCCGCAAACTTCAATGGATTCAACAGGAGTTGTAATGTTAAGGGTACTAACCTTGAGTGACTTGTCAAAAACTATGGCCACGCCCCCACCACGGGTTGCAGAGGAGCGACGATCCAGTCTATGCACATTAAAAATTTTAAGTGAAAGGGAGTCAGAGGGGAGTAAAAAGGTCTCAGATAGACAGCCCAGAGAAATCTTATTGCTCGAGAGATACTGTTCAAAAAGTGATTTTTTGTTTCTAATGCTTGTACAATTAAATTGTATGATTTTCATCATTGGAATTGATACAGTTAAGGATAGCACCGAATAAGGGCTTTAAGCTATCTCTACGTGCGTCTTCAGTAGTATCTTTGCTTGAATTAAGCATTAATACTGTCGATTCAAAAAAAGGTTTACTAAGCTTTAAGTTCTCTGAGCTCGAGACAGTGATCTGCTTTTTAATAACAGATTCAATGTCTGCTATTTCAGTTTTTTGCTTGGATGAAGCGATTTCATTAACTGCAACTACCTTTTCCGTCACCACAGGCTCCGCAGCGACCTCAAGACGCTGTCTCTTAGAAGACACAGCCAGTCCAGTGATAGGATTAGAGGGGCGACGAGGCGCCGTAAGGAGAGGATAATCCTCAGGAGAAAAGGAATAAGATTTATTTTTCCCATTGTTAGGAAAAAAACTGGTATTGGGATCGGCGTATGATGGGGTGGAAAACTTAATAACTTTTGGTTTAAGACCATTGGCTTTTTCAATCTTTTCTTTAAATAATTTAGCGTAAACAGAACAAGAAGTGGAAGTTGCCTGGAGGGAACCATTGCAATTTACACATTTTGTAACACAGGCATCAGACTCCGCGTGGTGCAGGCCACACTTAACACATAATGCATGAGTGCGTCTGCAACCTCTTTCGGAGTGATTGAACCGTCAGCATTTTCTGCATTGTAGAACATTTTCACGATACGGGTTAACAGGGAAATTAACTCCCCCTATAGAAAGGTGAGAGGGTAAAGAGCCTCCCGAGAAGCACACTAGAACATTGTCCACTAGCCCACCGGAGCCAGGAGTCTCTCTTCTAAGAAGGCGCTTCACCTCTGCAATCTTGCAGCCCGGGGATAAAGGACCAAATTTTGAGCAATTTTTGCCGAGTTTTTAACCTCGCATAGCTCCGACGGGATAAATGTGTTATAGGATTCTAACAAAACCGTTCTTTTGCCAACTCATTGGCAACGTCACAGATACGCGTAATAACTCTAACTTTTTCCTTAGTAATGAAGAAAATCTCTACCTCTTTGTATTTCGCATAGATATGCTTGCCAATGCTCATTATATTGACAGCATTATTGTCACGGGATTGAATTATAACCTCAAAGTCGCGTGGAACGATCGAGGCTACATAAAAACGCGGGCGGGACGCCCTTACTTCACCTTTCCCTTTATCATCAACAGGCCGAACAATGTGGTCTTCGGGATAAACCATTTTGTATTTGCTCAGTCTGCGCAGTGGCAGAAAACCAGGTTAAAAATTATATAAAAATATTACACAAGCAGTGTAAGTTGTCAAAATTAGTTTTAAAATAAATAAAAAGGGAATATAGCACTGTGTACGTCTGTCGTATACAAAACGCGCTTAACAGTTTTCCAATATAAAACAATACAAATCAGAATTTCACTTACTTGAGAATTCTGCAGCACAAAATGGCGTCAGATGAAATAGAAAAAAATCACAATGTTAATCACAATTACAATTATTTTTGATGCACAAAATTAAAAAAGACGTCTGCGTCACACCACACTCAAATCGAAAGTCTTCTTCATATTCAGTACATTCCACAAAACCCAAGTGCCATCACTGATTTGGCTTTTCATTTTTGACGTTAGTAGCGACGTCATTGAATTTTATGGAGCAGCCACGGTTGCCATATTGGTAAATTTGTACCAAAACTGGTACATTTATTTTAATTTGGTACACTGGTGCATTAAATTTTGATTTGGTTAAGGACATAAGTCGATATTTTTGCGTTTTCGGTGAGGTATTTGAGCTGTGTAACGCTTGCAAAAAGGTGAGCATTTTACCAATTGGTCAAATAGAGCTCCTTATTGTCGAAAATGAGTGAAAAAAATGAATTCATCGTATATTCTACTGCAAGGCCAGCCGAGGAATCATTTGAATGAGATTAAATTCTATTATTAACCGGAAGGATTAAATTTTCGAGCAAAGAAAAACACATTGAAAAATAATTATTCGTTTTATACCTGTTTCAAATTATAAATGGATCACGCTAAAGAGTAGTTTCGTGCAATAAATCAATAGAAATATGAAATTATAATGAATTGACATTTATTAAAAATATTCAATCTCAAAAATCTGAAATGTGGCTCAAAAATATAGATAATATTATTCATTCAAGTCACTTGCTTAACAATAGCACAATATGCTAAACTTTTGAAATAAGAATTGGATGCATTGTAAATTTGACGCAGCTGAAATACATGACACGTTAAGTTTGGTTAAAATCTATGATTATATGATTCATTGAGATATCGGTCAATATTTCGTGTGACAAAAAAATAAGCCCCAAAACCTCCATTATATAAGTCGAAATAATTAGTGAGTTCCTACAAGTAAATTCAGTAAATATTTTCCCTCTATAACTCGAAAAAATAAATTTGAGCTCTGCATCTCGAACATAGTAATGATTGATTTTACAACCTTTACAACTCGATTATTTGAAACGAATTACCTCTATAGCTCGAAAAAAAAATAAGATACCGACTTTAAGAATATGCCGACAATGTACATCATTGTTTCTTAGAAATAGTCGAGGAAATGAAGCACTGAACCTCCGATATTTTGCGCAGTAAGATGGATTTTAATGCGGTTTGGTGCATTAGATTCGTGAGCGCGCCCCGAAACTTTGTGACCGGTCCCCATGAATGAGAAATGAAAAAGTGCATTTGTGCAGTAAAAAAATGCATTTGAAAAATGCATTTCAGAAGTACAATAAAATGAAAATTCATAATTCGTTTTAAAATGATGGAAATAAGTTAGTATCGATCGGGCGGGTGTCATAGGCTATAAAACTTTTATTTAGGGTGCATATTTAGGGTGGCCCTCATACACAAATATTTTCAAAATAGCGATTTCTCAAAGACAGGCAAATCGATTCTCATGAAATTTACACAGTATGGCTTTTATGTTAAGGGGTACAGATTTGATGGTAAAAATTTTATTTAGGGTGCATACTTAGGGTGGTCCTCATACAAATATATTTTTAAATATCATTTTCACGAAGACAGGTTAATCGATTCACACCGAATTAACACCACGTAGCTCTTATATTAAGAGTCATATATAAGGCTTCAACACTTTTATTTAGGGTGGCCCTCATACAAAATTTTTTAAAATGTCATTTTCACGATAACAGGTTAAACGATTTACACCGCGTAGCTCTTATGTTAAGAGGCATAGCTAAGGATACAAAACTTTTATTTAGGGTGGCCCTCACACAAAAAAATATTTTAAATATCATTTTCTCGAAGACCGCTTAAATCGATTCTCAAGGAATTTACATCATGTGGTTTTTATATTAAGAGGCACTGCTTAGGTTGTAAAAATTTTATTTTGGGTGCATACTAAGGGTGGTCCTCATACAAAAGTAGTTTTTAAATAGAATTTTCACGCAGACCGCACATCGAATCTACACCACGGTTGAGGTGAGGCGATGCGCACAGGGTAATGCTAGTTTTCAATAAACCTTGTTTAAACCATGTTTGAACCTGAAATAAAATTTTTACGATCTTATCTGTGATTCTTTATATAAAAGCCATATGGTGTAAATTCCATGAGAATCGATTTTGCGGTCTTTGAGAAAATGATATAAAAAAAATTGTTGTATAAGGGCCACCCTAAATAAAAGTGTTGACGCCTTATATATGACTCTTAATATAAGAGCTACGTGGTGTTAATTCGGTGTGAATCGATTAACCTGTCTTCGTGAAAATGATATTTAAAAATATATTTGTATGAGGACCACCCTAAGTATGCACCCTAAATAAAATTTTTACCATCAAATCTGTACCCCTTAACATAAAAGCCATACTGTGTAAATTTCATGAGAATCGATTTGCCTGTCTTTGAGAAATCGCTATTTTGAAAATATTTGTGTATGAGGGCCACCCTAAATATGCACCCTAAATAAAAGTTTTATAGCCTATGACACCCGCCCGATCGATACTAACTTATTTCCATCATTTTAAAACGAATTATGAATTTTCATTTTATTGTACTTCTGAAATGCATTTTTCAAATGCATTTTTTTACTGCACAAATGCACTTTTTCATTTCTCATTCATGGGGACCGGTCACAAAGTTTCGGGGCGCGCTCACGAATCTAATGCACCAAACCGCATTAAAATCCATCTTACTGCGCAAAATATCGGAGGTTGAGCCTTTTTTAGTGCTTTATTTCCTCGACTAAAATCAATGTAAAAGCCTACTTAGGCAATGAACCAATTCTATGAAATGATAAAGGAATTTATGAGTGAGGTTAACACGTGATTTCATTTGAACTTAAGCTAAGATAATTTATTGTTGTCGATTGAAAAAATATCAGAAATAGCTTTGTCCCAGTGGCGGATCTAAGATTTTCTTGAGGGGGAAAGAAGGCTGACATTTTTTTTAAATGAAAACACACATTGATTGAATTTTTCAACGAGCAATATTTATATTTTTTGGCATATTACAACAAACTAATCACCAGTCTAGTCTTTAGAAAAATAGTTCAACAATTTCATTCAAGCGATCTCCTGTCGTTGTAGACCTTAATTACGATATCAATCATTTTAACACAGAAAAACTTTGTTCTGCTGGAATTGTGGCAAATACTTGCAGTAGAATTATGATGCGTTGGAAAAACAATTTCATTTGTTTTTTTTTGGTTTTGATAACACTAGTTTACAAAAAAAAGATCTGATTTCTCATATACTTTTTTCTATGTATTTTGGGGCGTAGATTCCAAAAATGACAACCATTTTTTTCTTAAGAATCGCTTTCAAGATATTCTAAAAAAAAACCTTTTTTCTGCACTTTTTCATTTATTTGGTCATATTTCTATCAATTTTTTTTTTTGACCTAAATCAGTTGCACACTATTCAAAAAATTATTTTATCTTCTATCTAACGGTGTGCTGTTCATGAGGATCAGATAAGATTTGATGGAGTTACAAGCGGTCAAAGTCCAAAAAAGTGACCAAATTTCATTTGCTCCGTTTAAATCCAAAAACCTTTCTTTTTTATGTTTTTAATATTCAAAATAAAAATCTATTTTTTAACAAATATTTAAAGTATATATTTGCTGAAATCGGAGACAAAATGCTAAAGTTATTCAAAAATCAATAAAAAGAGGTAATTTCCATATTTTCATGCATTCCCGTATATAGGCCATTGACTATGTAATTGAATAAGTAACTAATTCGTTGAAGGTATCTTATTGTCTTATATTAATTGAAAAAGTCGAAAAATGTTGAAAATGCCGAAAAATGTTGGAAAATTGAAGAAGTCGAAAAAATATTGGAAGCGGTTGAAAAACTCTCCAGGAATTGAAGAGGTTAAAAAATGTTGCAACAGTTCAAAATCGATGAAAAAGTCGAATAAATAAAGAAAATGACGAAAGAAGTTAAAAAAGACGAAAAAAATACTTATGGGAAAAAGTTAAAAGGTTGGAAAAAGTTGAAGTAATATTGAAAATGTTGAAAAAAATCGAATAGAAATTAAAAAGACGAAATATCCCAAGCCCACTCCTTAAATTCCGCCTACTTTTGGTTATTAAATAAATTTTATTCGTGATCGACATCCAGTTACCAAATTTTAGCACAATAGCTTGTATAAATTGCAATATCTGCCGTAATTAACCTCAAAGTTTAGGGCGGTGGCTATATCCAGATATAGCTTTCCATAAGCAAACCTCTTACACCAAATTTTAGTATGATTGCTCAGATATTTCGATAGATATGCCACTTAAAGTACTTTACTTGTGTGAGAGTCGCCACGCCCGCTATTGCGCCAAATTTTCGTAATAAGATACCTTATAGCAATTACATCTGCCTTATTAAATTTCATATCAACTACGATGTTAGTTCTCTTCATATAAGAGACTTTGAAAACTCAAAAACTAGCCAAATCCGAATTTTGTTCACATGCGTACCAAATCATCAAGTGTCATTAAAATCGCTGCAATAGTTTCAATAATTACTAAATAGATAAATCTAAGAATATTTGTTGATCAAATTACGTCGGAACACGAAATTTAAGAAAAAAAAAAAAATTTTTTTTTAACTTAGAAAAAAATTATTTTTCATAAAGTCGTATTTTTTCCTTAAAAAGCATCTATGCGTTACAAACGAAATGACAAAGTTAATATATACTCAGTACTGGCTATCTTTTTTTTTATTATTAATTTATTTACGAGCGGGGAAGAATCAATGAAGTGTCTAACTCAGCAGCGATTGAAGATTCTTCATTAAAAATATCATCAAATTACGTTTCATTTTTTCGCAGGTTGATAATTTGCTCGACAT
Organism: Tricholauxania praeusta; assembly: GCA_949775025.1. Taxonomy (NCBI): domain Eukaryota; kingdom Metazoa; phylum Arthropoda; class Insecta; order Diptera; family Lauxaniidae; genus Tricholauxania; species Tricholauxania praeusta. The sequence goes on along the minus strand of OX459029.1, from coordinate 128,561,243 downwards.
GAGTACAGGCCGAAGAGATTTGTAGTGTCGGATCTTGTAGTTTTCGAGAATATAGGAATATTAAAATTTTTCAGAATATGCAACGATACTAAGAAATCGGAGCGTGCTATCAAGCTGAAAGTTTTACCGCTTTTGAAGACGCTTTGATGTTCTTGCTTTGTTCTAAGTCATGTAATGTTTGAGAGTTAACAGTAATAATTCGCTGAAAGTATCAAAGTATTTAGTCGCACACAATGCTTTTGAACGATTTTTATGTTTCTGGACTCCGTTCGGAAATTTTATCTATCAATAGTTGTACTCTTTTAGATGAATTCGAGAAAAAATTTGATACTGATGAAACTGTACCTAGCATGTTACGAATTTCAGAAATATCACATAATTTGCCTGCTCACAAATTCAGAGAGTGACTGAAACAAATGAGTGTTAAATGCTTATTGTTGGTTTTCAGATACCAAAGCCTGAATTCCTTTGATTTGTTCGATCCTCCATGAACGTTCTTGAATCAAAATATTTTTTTACCGCTCCCAGAGGGGGCTTCAGCCCCCATAGGCCCCCCCCCCCCTTGTATCCGCCACTGTTTGGTCCTACTGCAATACACACCAATGTTTAACACCTCTATAACTAGAATTTTTATTTATTTCAAATCTTAACCTCTACAACTCGAACATTTCCTGACAAAATTCGCTTAAGTCGAAAACTCTATAACACGAACTTTTTGGCGTATCCCTTCAAGTTCGACTTACAGAGATTCTACTGTATTTATTTTTACAGAAACTGATCAGTATCTTGTAATCTTCAATGTTGTTTCTAAATACTAATATTAAGTTACAAAAAAAAAAAATTGTATAATGTTACTCCTCCTTTAGCCTGTATTACAGACATTATCCTTGAGGCCATGGAATCAACCAAGGTTTTGAGGTTATCGTTCTGTATCACATTATAACAAAGCTTATCTTAAGCTAAAATTGGTTTTTTTCTCTGGCTTCTGGTCAGTAACTTTGCCCTTAGTTACTTGCCACAAGTGCACGATAGAATTCAAGTCCGCCGAGTTTCTAGTCCAGGTCAGACGCGAAATTCCGAGATCCATGAATACTTTTCCGAGCTATAAAACAAATCCTGTTTAAAATCGTAAAGTTTGTAAGAATCATTGAAAAAATTACATACACGATTTACCAATTTCGCACGGTGGCAGGATAAATGCTTTTTAAGAACTGGCTCCTAGCTCTCCTTTATAACTTGTCCATATTTTTTCGCATACATAGTTCCTTCTAAAAAGTGTAGAGGACTACGAACATTGAAAGAAAAACATCCCCAGAACATCTGGCTCTATGTACAATTTTACTGTTTTCACTATGCAGTTTTATTTCTAACGTTCTACATACATCGGAACGAGGCACCTACGGCAAATTATCGGCTCATAGCAAGTTGAATTTGCTTTTATCCGACTAAATGACATTTTGCCACTGCTCCAGTGTTCAGTTTTTGTAGTTTTGAGTACAAGCTAGACCCGCTTTTTTATACCCTACACCGAGGGTATACTTACTTTGTCTCTCCGTTTGTAACAAATCGAAGGGGGCGTGGCAGGTATGGAAAAGTATATATATTCTTGATCAGCGTCACCACCTGAGTCGATTTAGCGATGTCCTGTGGTTCAGTTGCCAGAGTATATCTGAATCAAAAGTGGCTGAAATAGCACCAGTGGGCGTGGCACCTCTTATACATATAAAATACGGTAAGTGCCATATTTATCGAAATATGTGAGCAATCATACTAAAATTTGGTGTTAGGGGTTTGCTTATGAAAAGCTATTTCTGGATCAAAACCGGGCTGGATTGTACCAGTGGGTGTGTCACCGCCCTAAATTTTAAATTTAACTGCGGCATGTATCGCGAACTATACAAGCTAAAATTTAATTTGAGGATGTCGATCACAAATATAATTTATTGAACCAAAAGTGGGCGAGGCATATTTCAAATTTTTCATTTTTATTCGATTTTTTCAACCTTTTCCAAATTCTTTCGACTTTTTCAACCCTTTAACTTTTCCAATATATCCTATATGCATTTGTTCGACTTTTTCAACCTCTTTCAACTTTCTTCATAAGTTTCTTTATTTTTTCGACTTTTTCATCAATTTTGAATTGTTTCAAATTTTTTCAACCTCTTTCAACTTTTTTAGAGTTTTTCAACCTCTCTCAACTTTTTTCAACATTTTGCATATATTTACGACTTTTTCAACATTTTTCAACCTCTGTCAACCTTTCTAACATTTCACATTTTTTTCGACTTATTCAACCTCTTCAACGTCTTTTTAACATTTATTGAAAAGGTACTTTCAGTGCAGTGTAGGGTATGTGAGTTTCGGCCTGGCCGAAGATAACACCTTAACTTGTTCATGTTTTGTGTCAACAATACTGCCGTACTAAGCGAAAAAGACGTATCTCAAAAAAATTCATTTATGTCAATTTGTTGAAATACCAGTAAAATTGAAATAGAGGAAATTTTCTTAGTAGATTTTTTATATGATTGAACTAAGATGCCGACATTTGGAGTATATCATTAGACGATTAGAATCTCGGATATTTTTTTTTTGAGATACGTCTTTTTCGCTTAGCACGGCAGAATAGCTCTTTTGCAGGACGTCTTCCATATAAACCAGCATCTTGCAGCCTCCTGCGGTCAGTTTCCACAGTAATTTTTATGGAATGATGCGATAGCTCTGTCCGAAGCTAATTGAATGAAACTTTCACATACAGGTTACACCTTCTTGCAGGCATCTTGCTCGGTTCAGGGACACGCCTACCGCCCATACTCTATGTATATTTACCCAGACCAATTTTGAAAAAAGTTGCAGCGATTTTGATGAAACTTGGTGATTTGGTGCATATGTGAACCAAATTGGGATTAGGCTGGGTTTCAAGTTTCCAAAGGATCGTACAGGGTCGTGGCACAGCCCTAAATTTTATCAATAATACTACTATATCTGATAAGCCGTTCAAGATATTGCGACGAAATTTGGTAAACGGATACATATCAAATATATCTTGAATTGTGATAAAAGTGGGCGGAATCGAAAAAGTGGGCGTGTCGCTTTTCAACTGTTAAAAATTTTGATTGCGTATATCTCAAAATTGGCAAAAACGATTTTCATAAAAATTTTGGAAATGATGCCGCTGAAAGCAGTCATCAATACAAGCTCAGCCACTTTACTGAAAAAACTCGTTGAAGGGCGTGGCACCGCCTACAATATTTATAAACGTTATATTAAGATTTAACAACGTAATCGTTATGAAATTTAATGAGGTAGATATACTTGATATAAGGTCTCTTGTTACAAAAATTTGGCCCAATAGTATCTGTGGGCGTGGCACCTTCCATATAAGCAAAAAACGTTTATTGTTATAGATAGTGTACTATGAGAGTAATCTTCATAAAATTTGGTGTATGGATGTCAGTTACTATAAGCTTTAAAAATAAATGAATTTTGACTGGATTGCAGCAGTGGGCGTGGCACCTCCCGTATAAACTTAAATTTAAAAGCGCTGTTTTAAGTGAACTATTGCAGCAATTTCTATGAAATTTAATGGTAGCGGTTCATTTACTATAGAGTATATCTGAATTAAAAGTGGCTGAAGTAGCACCAGTGGGAGTGGCACCTCCCATGCAAATAAAATACGGTAAGTGGCATATTTATCGAAATATGTAAGCAATCATACTAAAATTTGAAGTAAGGGGCTTGCTTATGGAAAGCTATTTCTGGATCAATACCGGGCTGGATTGTACCAGTCGGTGTGTCACCGCCCTAAATTTTAAATTTAACTTTGTTTCTTGTTTTATATAAAACAAATTGATACTTAAAACAAATTAAGATTAAAATAAATCGAATCAGAATAAGCCGAATCCATTCCAAATCATGCTGTCTGACTGACCTCAAATTGCGTAATTGGTTGCAGATTAAATAAGTTGTTTTTCAGAGGAAATAAGAGGACACGTACTTATTCCCCCAATTTGAATAAAACACACTTTTTACGAAGTTATGCGCATTTCCATTTTAGGTGTCGAAATTCGCCGAAATTTTTTTCAAAAAAGCGGCATTTCCATCCAAATCAAAAAATTAAATTTTTCTATCTTATAGAATTTCTAATTCTCCATTAGTGAAAAAAATTTGCCTGACCTCAAATTTCGTTTGGCCCGCATCAAATTCATGTCATTTTTTCCTTATACTTGTACAAATATATGGAAAAAAAGGCGGAAAATCAACCTAGCTTATTTTTATAAAAAATGTCAAAAATCCGCCAATTTTCAATCATTTTCAAGGAAGATTCTGATAAAGAATAAAAAGTTCTATTGTAATCAAGGGAGAAAAATTAACTGTTTCGATTTGGATGGAAATGCCGCTTTTTTGAGAAAATCTCGGCGAACAAATTTGAAAATATTTTTATCGTATTCTACGGAAAAAATGCTACAAGCCTACAATTTTTTTGAATTCTTATCATATTCGTCCATTTGCCTGAAAAGTTTATAAATTTGAGGTCAAAGTAAATTTTAAATTTTTTGGACGTTTATGACTGTATACTGACGATCAAACGATTTCTTCTATACCTTTAAGTCAGCATCGGTACGCTTTGCGATATTCTTCTAAAAAGATGTTTTTCCACTAATCTCGGCCTAACAGTACGGAAGGACGCAGGTCAGGATATATTGCAACAAATGAGTCACGGGTTGGCACTAATTTGATAAGATTGTCATCTTTTTTTGTCGTTTTACGTTCATTGTATACAAAGTTTTGAGAACGACCAATCGACCGAGCTACTTCTCGTTGGCTTTTTCTTTCATTATGTAATTGGTTAATGACAGCGCACTCTTTTGTAAAATGCTTGGCTCGGTCCATATTTGAACAACCTGATATGATTTTTTTATTTAATAAGCAAAATAAATAACTGAAATTAATAAAAAGAATGCTCAAAATTTCTACTTTAAGCATAAAATTAATAATTTGATTGTATTAAAGACGGTGATCAACTCTTTTTCCACGTGCTACTACTGTTTTTCGTCACGTTGGCGTGACAAAAAAATTGTGGTTCACAATTCGTAAGCGGAGGTCCACGAAAACTTATCTGCTTTCGATAGTGAAGAACTATAATGTTGGGTTGACTTCACCTATCAAGGTAGGCAGATAATATTTTAAGAAGCTCATCGACTGTTACTTGTAAAAACTTGCATATTCCATATTTAGTACAACGTATCGGAACACAGCTGCAACGCAAATTTCCATAGTAAGATCTAATCTTCACATTTTTGGGTTTATAGTTTTGGGAATATAGTAGAAATGTAGCTGTAGGGGGTCCACCGGAACCAGCTAAATTTTGAAAGTGGTCTATGAGAAAAAAAAGTCTGGGAACCTCTGATCTAAAGCATTTTATTATATTACAAAAAAGTTTAAAAAATAGTCTATTATTTACGAAAAATCGATATTTTGTGTAAGTGGTCTATGAGAAAAAAAGTCTGGGAACCTCTGATCTAAAGCATTTTATTATATTACAAAAAAGTTTAAAAAATAGTCTATTATTTACGAAAAATCGATATTTTGTGTAACGTCCTTTTGCTACAATGAGAGCTGCTATTCCCAACTGTGCAACTTTTTACCACTTTCTGAAGGTTTGCATTACGATGCTCGACGTCAATCAGTTTTTCTATGAAATATTATTTAATTGTTATTGCCGTTTTACTGATCTCTCGCTTCATGAGCTGCCATGCTCAGGTTTGGGGAATTGCCAGACCAATTTAGTACAGTGATGTTTTTATCAGCTAAAAACTTGCTAACTGCATTTGCTTTACGGTTAGAAGCTTCATCGTGCATTAAAATTAGTCCCCCTCCATCACCACACCATTCACAAAGCTGAGGCAAGAGTCGCTTTGATAAAATTTCTTGTGTGTCAACCAGTGATGTGCTAAATCGGGTTTTTCATTTTTGGAGCAAAAACCCAGCCCTGATTCCCTATGGCGTAATTTCATAGAACCGACGAAGGGCTATAAAAAAAGAAAATTCTCCCCTCTCAATAATAATTAAATCAATATGCAATATTATTTTTACAAACTTGTCTATAATGAGGTGTTCATTGCTTGGAGTCTCAGATTTACTTAACAGAAAACATATTAATTTTCCTTGTATAGAACAAACTAAAAAGTAAAACGAGACAACATAATTAAAACTTAAATTAAAATACCAGCTACGCCAATAAGTTAACTCCACAAGCTGGCAATGAAGAAGGTATAAATAAGTACATATAAATTTGGAAATAACGAACATTTCAAGCGAATAACTAAAATGCCAGACCGGAACACAGAGACAACGGAAGCGCCATTAGCTTCACTTTCACATTTTAGTCGCAGAAAATGCCAACCTGATTGCTGCTTCTGCGTTCTGTTTGTTAATTGGGTGAAAAGGGTTAAATAATTGCCTCGTTTTGAAGATCTAAGCAACGTTGAGTATCCTCACTACCTTCCACTACCCCATGCGCTTATGGCAAATATTTAAGATGTTCCAGATCATTTGCGAGTCGTGGCGAATCGTTTGCGTTCTCAACCCTTTGGTAGACAGCAGGTTGGGTGACTTTAAGCTTATGTGACATATTAATTGAAGTTGATTTTACATACCCTCAAAATAACTTAACTTTTACGTTTACCGGTTGCATTGATTAAGTTGCCAAGTCATTTTAAAATAACAAATGAAAAAACCTATTTAGGTACATAGAATCCACTCAAACGTACTGATATGAAAGCATCCTTGATTGTGTTTTCCTTCATGCTCCTACTACGTACTTACATACATGGTCAGCAGTTGACGGTCATCTAAATGGCAGAATGACAACTCTTTTAATTAAATTGAAAAATGGTCACTTTTTCGTTTTAATTGACCATTTGTTGTTGTTGCTGTGGAAAGTATTGTTACTGTTTCCAACTAAGCGAGACAATTAAAATGACAAAATAGTATTTTGAAAATACACCATGCACTTTTGATCCTTCTAAATTGGATTAAGTGCTTAGAAGTAAACCGTCGCGCCACACCAAAACTTTTTGTTTTCTTTCATATTTTTTGCTTTTGGTTTATTTTTCGGATTGTGAGATAAAAATATTCATTTTATATTCATCTCTTATACTAACAAACCTACCTTTGAAACAGAAAAAAGGCTACGCGTGCAATTATAACCATAACGCCAATTCTTACCCGGCGGCTGAAACGGCGAGATAGTAGCCAACCATGAAAGCGCTGTTCATCTTGACCAAACGTCTGATATACAGTCCAGAACTTTCAGTTGCATTCCGAAACACACTAAAAAGGTCTTCCAGGTATTTTCCAAAAAAGTAAAATTATGACTTTTAACTTAAAAGTCTACTTTCAGCAATAGAGTGGATATTTGAAACTTTGAAACTTTCCCTTTAATTTTTTTTTTCTATCAATATCATACATTACATATTTTTATACCCTACACCGAAGGTTTATTCACTTTGTCTCTCCGTTTGTAACATATCGAAGGGGGCGTGGCAGGTATGGAAAAGTATATATATTCGTGATCAGCGTCACCACCTGAGTCGATTTAGTTATGTCCGTCTGTCTGTCCGTCTGTTGAAATCAGGTTTACGGGAATACCAAGAAAGCTAATTGAATGAAACTTTCACATACAGGTCACATCTTCTTGTAGGCATCTTGCTATTGAAAATGGATAAAATTGGTTGACGGACACGTCTACCGCCCATGCTCTATGTAAATATACCCAGGAAAATTTTGAAAAAAAGTTGCAGCGATTTTGATGAAACTTGCTGATTTGGTGCACATATGAACCAAATTAGGATTAGCCCAGGTTTCAAGTTTCCAAAGGGTCATACAGGGGCGTGGCACAGCCCTAAATTTTATCATTTATACTACCATATCTTGTAAGCCGTTCAAGATATTGCGATGAAATTTGGTAAGCGGATACATATCAAATATATCTTGAATTGAGATAAAAGTGGGCGGAATCAAAAAAGTGGGCGTGTCACTTTTCAACTATTAAAAATTTTGATTCCGTGTATCTCAAAATTGGCTCAACGATTTCCATAAAAATTTTGGAGATGCTGCTGCTGAGCTCAGCCACTGTACTGAAAAAACTCGTTGAAGGGCGTGGCACCGCCCACAATATTTATAAACGTTATATTAAGAGAACGAACAACGTAATTGTGATGAAATTTAATGAGGTAGATATACTTGCTATTAGGTTTCTTATTAAAAAAATTTGCCCCAATAGTATCTGTAGGAGTGGCACCTCCCATATAAGCAAAAACTGTTTATTGTTATAGATAGTGTGCTAAGAGAGTAATCCTCATAAAATTTAATGTATGGATGTCAATTACTGTAGGCTTTAAAAATAAATTATTTTTGACAGAATTGCATCAGTGGGCGTGGCACCTCCCATATTAACATTAATTTGTAAGAGCTGTTTTAAGTGAACTATTGCAGCAATTGCTATGAAATTTAATGAAAGAGGTTCAGTTGCTATTGAGTATATCTGAATCAAAAATGGCTGAAACAGCACCAGTGGGCGTGGCATCTCCCATACAAATAAAATACGGTAAGTGGCATATTTATCGAAATATGTGAGCAATCATACAAAAATTTGGTGTTGGGGGCTTGCTTATGAAAAGCTATTCCTGGATCAAAACCAGGGTGGATTGTACCAGTGAGTGTGTCACCGCCCTAAATTTTAAATTTAACTGCAGCATATATCGCAAACTATACAAGCTATTGTGCTGAAATTTAATATGAGGATGTCGATCACCAATATAATTTGTTGAACCAAAAGTGGGCGGAATTGGAGAATTGGGCGAGGCATATTTCAAATTTTTCATTTCTATTCGATTTTTTCAACATTTTCCATATTCTTTCGACTTTTTCAACCTCTTTCAACTTTCTTCATAAGTTTCTTTATTTTTTCGACTTTTTCATCAATTTTGAATTGTGTCAAATTTTTTCAGCCTCTTTCAACTTTTTTAGAGTTTTTCAACCTCTCTCAACTTTTTTGAACATTTTGCATATATTTACGACTTTTTCAACATTTTTCAACCTCTGTGAACCTTTCTAACATTGCACATTTTTTTCGACTTATTCAACCTCTTCAACGTAGTGTTTCACCGAGGCCGAGGCAAGGTTCTAGTTGATCTCGGTCTCGTCTCGTTTTATAAATTTAAGTCTCGCCTCGCCTCGGACGAGATCTTGCCATCACATGCCTCGCCTCGTCCCGCCTCGTTCTCGGCCGAGGCACCTCGGTAAAAAAGCGAGGTTTTTATTAAAATAAATAAAAATTATACATGTATCCGGACTGATCAAGCCTCAAGAAATAAAATAAAATATCTGTTTTTATTTTTTGTGAATTGGATGAGATATGATGAATTTAATTATTTTCTTATATGGGAAGGAGAGGCATTGCCTATTTTTCCAAACCAAACTAAGCTATGAACGTTTTACAAACTATAAGAAAGATATGTACCAAATCTTATTTATTTACGTCAAATAGATATTGAGATATGATAAAGTTAATTTTTTTCTTATATTGAAGGCATGGTACCGCTTATTTTATTAATTGAATCTTAGTTATACTTACCTCTACCTATTATAAATGTACCAAGTTTTATTAATATGCATCAAGTAGTTGATAATATATGATAAATTCTGTTTTGCTCTTAAGTGGGGGTGGCATCACCCATTTATCATAAACTATGTTATGGAGCATCCCAAATCATAAGAAACTTATATGTATGTCAAATCTTTCGTCTGTCGGTTGAACGGTTTAGGAGTCTATTTGCAACGAACATACACATTTGTATACTAGCATTACCCTGTGCGCTTCACCTTACCGGTTCTTAGAAAGACTATAAGAATAAATCAATTTCTATGCAGTATTGTCAATCATGCAGTTTTGCTTATAGCCTTACATACTTCCCTAATCGATCAATCGAGGCGAAGTCGCATAAAAACTGATGCGATCCAAGCACTTCTGTGCATTAGCGCTTGGACCAAATCTGAACTCGTAAGAAGCACATGAGGGTTAAAAATAAAACAAAGTAGTTTACTCAAAATAAAATACTAAAATATTAGTTAAATATAGATTTTAATATAAAAATTACATTCATATTTTGAATCTGCATATGGGTCTTACAAGTTCAGATTTGGTCAAAACGAGCCTCGCTCTTGGTTTCGAAAACGAGGTTAGGACGAGGCGAGGACGAGGCGAGGTGCCGTGTGATCTCGCCTCGCCTCGGTCAAGCGAGGAAAATATATTTTTCCATCTCGCCTCGTTCTCGCCTCGGTCTCGCCTCGTTCTCGTAGTCAAAAACGAGGCTGCCTCGTAGCCTCGGTGAAACACTACTTCAACGTCTTCTTAACATTTGATGAAAAGGTACTTTCAGTGCAGTGTAGGGTATGTGAGTCTCGGACTGGCCGAAGATAACACCTTAACTTGTTACAACTTGGCTTGACATTCATTACTGTGTACCATATTTTTCTTGATCCTGCCACATCATGCCATTTTTATGTAGCAGTATGTTGCAATATTGACTTATTGCAGGTGCAAGTGCCTTTAATAAGGTTTTCTTGAATCTCACATCTGATTTGGCCGCAATATGCTATAATTTCATGAAAACTAATTAACTGAATGCTAACGCATAAGTCCTTCCCTAGCAATTTCTAGTTACAGACTTTTTTGGCTACATCAATGAGGACCAAAAAGAAAAAAAGAAAAGGACCCACCATTTACAAATTGCAACTATTAGGTAAACTACTTACTTTTTTTCACAACCTCTTCAATAAGGTGAGTAAAAAACAAACAGATAGTGCAGTCTCTTTCCCAACAACAACAATATAAGAAAGCGCAGACCTATCCAAAAACTGAGGATCCGGCCCAGGCCATCATTGATATTGATTCTTGCAGTGGAATCAAAATGACTTAAAAGGTCGATCTATTTATGTCTGTAACATTATATTTATCTAATGCATCTCAGAAAAATTTTTAATCGCAGAGAAGTTATATTTTGGGCACCGAGGCGATGCCAAACATATATTCTGATGCCAAGCTATAGTTTGTTCGGAGAAAATGTTTAGAATTAGCAACTCGCCAGAGCGATTTGAATATAAATCCTCGCTTAAGAAAGCTTCAAACGATTATTGCTAAAGTTGTAATTTAAATATTTATTGCGTCGTCGTGGGATTCAAATTTTTGTTTGATTTTGTTCACGCAACTTGCGTGGGGTTTTTGAAGTTGAAATTTATAGCTGAAAACAATTTCACAAGGGGCTGTCCATTAATCACGTGAGGTGTTTTTTTGAAAATTCCGACCCCGACTCTCTCTTTGGTGAGATTCCCTCCGCCTCCCTTCCGTAAGACTGGCTTTATAATTTTTAAGTGTAATCTGCTATAAGAATGTATAGTCTCTACTTTAAAAAGTTGACGTGAGATTTTTATTGACCCCCCTCTCTCTTGGTGAGATTTTTCCAGACCGCCTCCCCCGTAATTTATGGACGTCCCCCAACTACTTTATATAACATAAACACCAGAGAACCAGCCTTGCAACATTAGCGAGCAAAGATAGTTATATGGGAAAGCGAAAACAAGATCCCCAACTTAGCGAGTAAAAATATTGTTGCTACCCTGTAGGGAATTGATCTCACAATTAGCTAACTACTCATTGACTTATTTATAAGCACATCTAGTTCATTTCTAAATTGTTTTGATGACTATTTTAACATGGCGATGTCCTCCAAAGTAGTGAGTAGTCGCTATATCTGCATGTGTTTTCAACTAACTAGCTACTCACAAGTTAGGAAATAGTGACCCAAAAAGTACTCACTCTATCCCAACTATTTTGCAACTAACTACTAGCTAGCTACCAACAAGTTATGTAATAGTGAACCAAAAATTTCTGACTATATCCCAACTATCTTGCAAGTAACTACTTACTGATTTTGTTTTACCCACATTATAGTGTGGTTCGTGAAAACTAGCAAATGATGAATTAAATGTTTTTATATATATTATTTTTTTTGTTTCTTTAGCAGAATAAACATTATTTTTTTATTTCTATTACATTTTTTATTTTTTTTGAAATGCATACATTATGGAAATTACGCTTTGTAATTATTTTAAATGCAACCCTGAGTTCTTTATCCGGATCGCCATCGCAAACTGCTCGAATTGTGTCTATTGAAAATAATATATAATAACTATAAGTGCATTCTTAAGTATTACAGTCGAACCCGCTTAACTGAAACGTCAATTTGCCAAATTTTTTTTTGCACTTAAGCGGATATTTCACTTATACGGAGTTTGGTTAACTGAAAAAAATTTCACTTAAGCGGAGTTCGGATAACTGAAAAAAAGTTTCACTAAAGCGGAATTCGGATAACTGAAAAAAAATTGCACTTAAGTAGATAGAGTTTGGATAGCTGAAAAACAATCCAACCGGTTATTAGGTAAAACGTATGTTAAGATTATTTCAATCTCACACCTTATTTGCATGCTAATATTCGAATATGGGCATTTATCTCATGTTGAACGGGACGGAAGTACACTTTAAAAGTGGAATTAAAGTCAAAGTAAAACCCTTTTATTTTCTTCTGTTACTTCAAGGGATAGCCCTTTGGTAGCACTATATTTAGTGGTAAATTTGATGCACGACGTTGTACTGGTTCCAAGATAGAGGCAATAAAAAAGCCATTCAAACGGGACAAAAAATGCAAGTGTTTTTCATGGCCATCTATAGAAAAGCTTAAACCAGCTAAACCTGACAACATTTTTTAATGCGACTAATTTTAAAATGTTATGGAATAATATCACTTTTTAATAGATTTCGTTTGATTGCGAAATCTTAATTATGTTTTTTCTTACAAGGCTTCATATCCATTCGAACGGGAAATTTTTGAAGTGAAAACTTCTTATGGCACGTTGTGCGGCTGAGGAAAAAAGTATAATTTCGCGACACCGACCGTCATCGGGAAGACTTGGGAAACGAACTCGATTTTGGAATTTTGAAGACTTGGGAAACGAACTCGATATTGGAATTTTGAAGACTTTTGAAACGAATTCGATTTCAGAAATTTGAAGACTTGGGAAACGAACTCGATTTCAAATTTGGAAGACTTGGGAAACGAACTTGATTTTGGAATTTTGAAGACTTGGGAAACGAACTCGATTTTAAAATTTTGAAGACTTGGAAAATGAACTCGATTTCAAAAAATTTATAAAACGTTGCCTACTTTTACGTGCTATTAATAATTTGCCCCTAAAAGTAGGCAACACTTTCTGACAAATTTCAAAAAGAACGCCTAAAAGTAGGTAACGATTTTAAAAATTTCAGATAATGTGTCCTAATTTTAGGTGCTATTTTTGAAATTCGTCGGAAAGTGTTGCATACTTTTAAAGCGGCTCTCACACGATCAATATTACTGACAGTATTTACATTACTGTCAGTGTACCACTCACACGGTCAGTATTGTTTATTGTCAGTAATCAGTTTTTTTGACATTCGACTGGTGAAGGTGCGAACTATGCTCCGGCTACGTGACCGACAGCCGAAAATGGCATGCCACTTTTTGGGGCAGATTCCATCCAAACTTGCACCACGCCTCCAGCTAGGCATCGGACGACCATACCCTTGGACGCAATGTTCCATGCCACTGAATGAGGAACTTTTTCAAGTTTCTTTCAAGTTTCGCTGCCTCATCGTCTATCTGCCACAAAATGGGGCATGCCACGCCCCCTCCCAGGATTTTGCCGTCCCGTGCCTACTTGCACCCTCTGACCAACTTTCAGCCGGATCTGCCCCAAAAAGTGGCATGCCACTTTTCTGTGCAAATAATACTGATGAACTGTCAGTATTCACCTCACACCATCAGTATTACTGTCAGTATTTAAAAACTTCGTCAGTAATATCCGATTTTTACATCAGTCATCAGTATCGTTTTTCTATACTGACAGTACATCAGTACTCACCTCATACGATCAGTAATACTGTCAGTATGCAAAATACTGTCAGTAATATTGATCGTGTGAGGGCCGCTTAATACTGATGGTGTGAGGTGAATACTGACAGTTCATCAGTATTATTTGCACAGAAAAGTGGCCAAAAAGTGGCATGTCACTTTTGGGGCAGATCCGGCTGAAAGTTGGTCAGAGGGTGCAAGTAGGCACGGGACGGAAAAATCCTGGGAGGGGGCGTGGCATGCCCCATTTTGTGGCAGATAGACGATGAGGCAGCGAAACTTGAAAGAAACTTGGAAAAGTTCCTCATTCAGTGGCATGGAACGTTGCGTCCAAGGGTATGGTCGTCCGATGCCTAGCTGGAGGCGTGGTGCAAGTTTGGATGGAATCTGCCCCAAAAAGTGGCATGCCATTTTCGGCTGTCGGTCACGTAGCCGGAGCATAGTTCGCACCTTCACCAGTCGAATGTCAAAAAAACTGATTACTGACAATAAACAATACTGACCGTGTGAGTGGTACACTGACAGTAATGTAAATACTGTCAGTAATTATACTCTCAGTAATATTGATCGTGTGAGGGCCGCTTTACTGTCAGTATTTAAAAACTTCGTCAGTAATATCCGATTTTTTCATCAGTCATCAGTATCGTTTTTCTATACTGACAGTACATCAGTACTCACCTCATACGATCAGTAATACTGTCAGTATGCAAAATCCTGTCAGTAATACTGATCGTGTGAGGGCCGCTTAAGGGTAAATTATTAATAGCGCCTAAAAGTAGGCAACGTTTTTTGAAAAAATTGGCCCATGAAAGTATGTAATTTTGTGGAAAAAATTTTTAAATTTGTAGCATACATATGTTGACTTCCGGTTAGTTGTTGCTCAGTAAGCAAATTTTTCTCTGCTAGCGCAGCCGAAAGCAGAGCCAGCAGCTCAAAGCAGAGAAAAATCTGAAATACCAGGCCACCTTGAACCAGCAGCAAGCAAATTTGGTTTTTTGAAAAACTTTAAAACGTTATATCTCGGCTATTACTAAACCGATTTAGACAAATGAGGTGTAATGGTTTTTTTTTAAGAACAAGCAGATTTTTTTGAAGTCATTTGTATTATGATTAACTGTCACAAGATGGCGTTTTAAGCAGTTTGAATATTCTAACAGCCAGAACTCGGCAACGAATAAGCCGATTTTGATAAATGTGGTGTCATAGTGTCTGTTAGAAGAAGCAGATTTTTATCTTTAGTTTAAGAAAAATTATGTTTAAGCTATTTAGTCACAGGTCCAGGTACTTTTTTTACCTGATTTTTTCTTATATGTACTTACATAATTCGCAATGATGTGTCTTACTGCAATCAGAATAAATTTTTGTTTTTAAACATAAGGAGTACTTAGCTCAAATTTAATTATTCACAGTTGAGGTTACTGAGCCGACTATACTTCTTCCAGCAATTTTTGAAGTGAAAACTTCTTATGGCACGTTGTGCGGCTGAGTAAATAAGTATAAACTCGTGACACCGACCGTCATCGGGATTCCCCGTCATGAATGCTATGGTAAAATTTTAATGTTCTATTGTTTCTTTTAAATAAAAAATATTCCAAGTGGAAGACAAAAAGCAAAGCATACACACTAACTGACACATTTAATTCTCATTCAACGATTGTTATGCTTACATGTTTGTTTCTTTCAATGTCCGCGTTGTTGCGTTGACAAATTGAGAATGAGAGCGAGAGTAAAATTTGAATACATATTCCGTTTTTGTCTTCCATTGCATTGCCATATAAAAAGAAAACGCACACATACCAATTAACGCACTAACTTGCCATTAAACGATTTGTTTTCACTTCTGTCGGCACTCCCGGAGTGCAACACGCCGATTTTTTTTTTTTATTATGAGTATGCATTAGGGTGGTTCAGACATATATGAAAAAAATTAAAGTTGTTCCAAACTTCGCTCCCCGGGCACCAAAAGTTTCGTATTGGTGCCAATAAGAACCACGTAAAATTTGGTCCATTTCAGAAAACATTTGATGGACCCGCCACCCTTTTGAAAACTTGAAAATGGTCCTCAATCTATCAAAAATGATTAATATCTGCCCGAAGCTGCCCCCTAGAGGGATCAAATGTATGATGAGGTCTTATTATTTTTCCTTCTCCAACATTTTTCTTGAACAAACTTACCCCCTATCACAACCCCTTAGGGGCGCTCCCCTGCAAAAATGACATTCTTGTGAAATTATGAAATTGACTTCCCCCTCATCTCAGATGCCTCAGAAGGGGTAAAACTCAAGATGAACTCGCAATATTTTTACTCTCCCAAACTTTTCTCTGTACACATCTACCCCCTATCGGCCACCGTTTTGGGGGTGCCCCTACAAAAAACACAAAAAATTTCGAAAAATAGTTCATAGCTCCCCTGGGGTGACCCAAAAAGGGTTGATATGTATCACTAAGTCCTATTATACTTTTTTTTCAATATTTTTCCCGAACATACCTACCGTCTATCTACCACCCTTTTGGGGGTCCCCCTACAAAAAACACAAAAAATTACAAAATTTCTAAAAATAGTTCATAGCTTTCCCTGAGTGAGCCGTAGAGTGGTCTAATGTATTACCATGTCCTCCCTACATTTTTCCGAACATACTTACCCCCTATCTCAACCCCTTTGGGGGGATCCCTTTGAAAAAATGAAAAAAGTTTCGAAAAATAATTCATATCAGTACTAGGTTGTATTATATTCATTTTTATTGCATTCGTTGTTTATATTAACTGGCTCTCTTCACAAAAAAGGATACTTTTTGCGATATACTACCACGATTTGTAGTATTAGGTGTTTTTGTTCTCCATCATTTGACAAAATTTGGTTGTAGTCTTTCATAAACGCAACACCTCTTTCAGCGGTGTCATTTACAACAGCTAAGCCTTTGCAAAAAGAGAGCACATCTCTGATCTCATCATCAGATTCCCATGATTATTGAACATTCTATATTCAATTCAAACAAAAATAAAAAAGTTTCTGGGTGCAGCCAAAATCAGCAGCTCTATTGGTGAAAATATTTCAATGGCAGTATGTAATGTATTGCTACAATGGAATATAGTCGATGATATTGCAGCTATGGGTTTTGATACTACTCCCAGTGATACAGGCGAAAGACCTGGAGCATGTATTGCAGAACCGACAAGAACGTAAACCAATAAATTTTCCATGCCGCCATCATATATGTAAATGAAATTGTACTTCGAAGTGTTTTTGATATAAAGCTTGGTTCGAGTACTAAGTACTATTGAGGTTACCCTTTTTGAACGGTTTTTAAATGAGGGGAATAAATTAGATCAGAAATCCTATAAAAGCGGCCTGGAAGATAATTTCGTGCGATCAAACGATGAATGCGATGATATGTATATGAAGCTTCTGTTATCAAAACCGTAGCAGAGATGATTATAAGGAGTTTTTAGAGCTAGCACTAATATTTCTTGGTGCAGGGGGAGTGCGAAATTCTTTAAGCCTGGGGCAATGAGCCATGCGCGGTTGACATACAATCTTTTAATTTTTATGTTTCGTGATCAATTCATTTTGGCTGCATAACGATTAAATGGAGTCCGAGATACATATTTGTATTATATAATACTAAAATATATTCGAGTATGGCTTGGATGTACCACTGCTGTGGAAGCTCCATTTATAGATTATTCCTTCGTAAGAGACTCGATTGTATATGAAAATATTGATGCAACCATTTTCATGGCAATACAGAAAAATTTAAAAATCATTTGTGGTATTTGGTAGAGGAAACAGTATCTCTCGCATTTTTTGATTGTAGAGTATCTTATGCAGAAAAGGGAAAAACAGTTGAACTTCTCAAATTCTTGCATCCCGTCGTGAAATTGACAAAGGGCAGGAACAACGAAAACGTCAAAATTTTACTAAACCACAGTCTTAGTTACTTTGTTTCACACAGAACCAAAAACTTTTTTGTTTTCCTTGAATTGAATACAGAATTTTCAATAATCATGGGAATCTGATGATGAGATCAGAGATGTGCTCTCTTTTTGCAAAGGCTTAGCTGTCGTAAATGACACCGCTGAAAGAGGTATTGCGTTTGTGAAAGACTACAACCAAATTTTGTCAAATGATGAAGAAAGAAAAACAGCTAATGCTACAAATCGTAGAAGTATATCGCAAAAAGTATCCTTTTCTGTGAAAAGAGCCAGTTAATATAAACAATGAATGCAATAAAAATGAATATAATACAACCTAGTACTGATATGAATTATTTTTCGTAACTTTTTTCATTTTTTCAAAGGGATCCCCCCAAAGGGGTTGAGATAGGGGGTATGTTCGGAAAAATGTAGGGAGGACCTGGTAATACATTAGACCACTCTACGGGTCACTCAGGGAAAGCTATGAACTATTTTTAGAAATTTTTTTAATTTTTTGTGTTTTTTGTAGGGGGACCCCCAAAAGGGTGGCAGATAGACGGTAGGTATGTTCGGGAAAAATATTGGAAAAAAAAATATAATAGGACTCAGTGATATATATCAACCCTTTTTGGGTCACTCCGGGGGAGCTATGAACTATTTTTCGAAATTTTTTGTGTTTTTTGTAGGGGGGACCCCAAAAGGGTGGCAGATAGGGGGTAGATGTGTACAGGGAAAATTTTGGGAGAGTAAAAATAATGCGAGTTCGTCTTGCGTTTTACCCCTTCTAAGGCATCTGAGAAGAGGGGGAAGTCAATTTCATAATTTCACAAGAATGTTTTTTTTGCAGGGGAGCACCTCTAAGGGGTTGTGATAGGGGGTAAGTATATTCAGAAAAAATGTTGGAGAAGAAAAAATAATGGGACCTTGTCATACATTTGATCCCTCTAGGGGGCAGCTGCGGAAAGATATTAATGATTTTTGATAGGTTGAGGACCATTTCCCAGTTTTCAAAAGGGTGGCGGGTCCATCAAATGTTTTCTGAAATGGGCCAAATTTTACGTGGTTCTTATTGGCACCAATACGAAACTTTTGGTGCCCGGGGAGCGAAGTTTGGAGCAACTTTAATATTTTGAACCACCCTAGTATGCATATTACGGAGAGATTTTTTGTCTTCAAGTTCATCTGTAACTATATCGACTTCCGAAAAAACTATAAAAAATTCCTTTAAAGTTCGAATAGCATTCAAATCCTCACAGGCTTTTGTGCAAATTCTGAATTTATCAACTCTTTGATATCAGAATCGACTTCATTTTGATTATTGTCAGATTCATGCATTACTTCATTTATGATTTCTTAATCGGTCATTTCTCCAAAACATCGAAATCTATAAGCAGTTCAATTTCCTGCTTGAGTCTGTTCGAAAAGTAAGATTCTTCTTCATCATTAGTTTCCGAAATAATTTCGTCAATGCTTGCAGCAAAACCTGTCTTCCGAAAGTAAGGAAGCGCCTTAAAGAGACAGTAAGACACATACGAGGCATGAGGTAGCATGTGTAACTCTTTATACTGTACATAATAAAATGCTTAAGAAAACATGAGGCGAAATGTCTTTCAAATAAGTTTTATGTCTGCAGTCTACATTATATCTACCTATTATGAGCTTTAAAATGTCATATTAAAGACATTTTTACGTCTCGCTTTGTTATGGTTTTATATCCTCTTCTAGCATAATTATAAATCCAAAATTTTGCATTAAAAGCAAATTATCTCTTTAATTAAATATCGAAATCCGGAAAGGAATCTTTTACTTCCTCTTCCAATACGTTTAATTCTTAGTATCAATTGGTTATATCCATTGCAGTTTTTGCTTGTTTTGTACAGATCATTAAAAATCTCTCCTGGTCTGTTTTGGCTTATAATTTGCGTTTATGGTAATTAATATCTGCAATTCTAAACATTAAATAAATTCACTAATTCACGTAATAAAACAACCCATCTATCATTTTCAGATACTGTGTACACCTGCATGTTCAAACCAATTTAAAACCATAATAATTTCAATTGCATGTATAAATAAACCACCCTAAGGATTAGCTAAGGACATCAATTGGTAAGCAAGTGGAACAAATTAAAGTCACAAACATATTGAAAAAAAAAAACAAATTTTATTGCTAATGTCTCATGACAATAATGACAGTGGCATCGGTAACGACAGAGTGTGTCCTTTGTATCTTGTAATAATATTCTCAGCTTCCTGTTTTAATCAGATTACAACTACGCTTATGGTCCAAGTACTCGATACTTTTCTTTAACAGCATTTACTAAGGATATGTTGCTTTTTAGGCTAATTTTGATCAACAGATCTAGATTTTGCGCTCTGATTTAAACGTAGTCGATATTGGATTCGATATTTTATATTTTTCTCGATACCTTCATGGTGGTGATGTGGATGAATATTTTACTGACTTATACATTTTAAAGACTTCAGAGAATCTGCTACAGAGTGGAGAGAGAGAAGTGGTCTGACCTGGTGGTAACAGTCCATTGTGAACAATGATCTTGCTTCAAATTTTCTCCATATTTTCACTAAACATAGTCAGACATTTTTGAAATAATTGTTAATTCCAACTTAAAATTTTACAGAGCCGGTTTTTTCTTACACCCAATATGCATATCTCTTGTGTATCGCTCTCAATCACTGATCGGACCGCCTTTCATCTCGATATTGTCGTGATCATTCCGGAATAAGCGATTTGATGTCTGTGATCAAACCCAAATATTTAAATCATATGTTATTCATTTAATTATCGATAATTCTGTTTCGATAAAGTTGTTTATCGTTTCGTCCAACATATAAGGTAGTTCACTCACTTTTACATTGTTCACCATCATCTGAATTTTTAAGCTCATTGTCTATTGAATAAGGTAGAGTATCGAATATAAACCCTAATAAAGCAAAGATTTCGTTGGATGAAATGAGAAATCTTAGAATTTTTTTGTGTAGTATCGGCATTAGTCCTAATAACGCCACTGATAATGTTTTTCTGGCGCCCATTTAAAGACACAACATTCAAACGTCGCAACTGCTTTCTAAAAAATGCATTCTGGTCCAATTTGCGGATATGTACTTTTTCAGCAAATTATGAAACATAGAAGCTATATTGACTTCCAAACAGTATTCTTTGCTGTTTTATCTATCTAACCATTGACCGAAACTGAAACAATCCGAGGAGAGAAGTGAACCAATTTACTTATGCTTGAAACCTTTCACCATAAAATCACAAGGTTTTCTGCATACAAATTCAAATTTGTGCATATATAATATGTCGACTGGTCGGTTAAAGTTGTTTCTATAATGGTTAAAATGAAACACCCTGTGCCAGTAAATTCAACTACGTCAAAGATTGACCGAATTACAGCATTGCATTAAACAGAATAAAAACTGTAAAAGCGACACATAACTTTTGATTTATCCCCCTTCGGGAAGTCGGAAGTTTTTTAATATCTTGTAAATTGCTCGAAAACTACACAAAAAGTGATTGTAATTTTTTATAGTTTGCCTAGAAAGGTAGAAAACTTACCGAATTATTGCGCGCGATTTTTTGCAAAAAAAAAGGTTTTTTCTTACTTTTTCTCTTTTTGTGGGGCCACATTTTAGACCCACTAGTAATGGAAAAATATCATCACTTCGAAATATATTTTGATTATATTCAACCGATTTTCAGTACCCCACACAATTTGCGATACTACTTTTTCACGTATAGAAGTATCCGGATGTGAAATTGACGGGACTGAAAACTACATATCTTTCTAGTAGAGACTTCTCACTTATCCAATTCTTAGACAGGTGTAACGGTATTCTTATTTTGATGTTAAACATAACTTAAGTATCGATATTTTCTACACGATGCCGTATCATTTATCGTAACTGTCACCCAAACGTGAAGCTGTAAGTGTGTCTCTCCATCCGTTTCATTAGAGTAAGAAAAAACCAATGAAAGGGGAATTGTTTCTACTTTGATTCACATTATTTGTCAAGTAATGCGATGACAGAATTAAATACCATGATAAGGGGTGGGTTCATTTAGTCCTGCTATGCTGTAATACTTGCAATGGATGTGATTTTTGAACAAGGTTCAGTTGTCACAAGTGGGGTTGACTGCTGGCGGTAACTATTGTTCGGCGTGTAGAACGCTTTGTAATAAGCTGTGAACACGTGTTTGTTTTTTAATAAATATTTGCTACTTTAAGTTTTTATCGGTAAATTTGAATTGCAATAAAATGTTAATTACTTCTTCAAAAGACACGTTATCTTTGATAATCGATATCATTTGATAAAAGTTAGCTGCACGCGTTATTGACTGATTTTATTAGATTTCTTTTACATAAGTTAACTTCATTTGTATAAATACATATACATATACTGAAAAGAAGGGCCGAAATTTCTCCGTGTGCTGTAAGAGTTTAATGATGAAGCTTAACTTAAAATATCTAATTCAAAATCTCTTTAAATAATACATACTACCAATAACGTCCTTCACTCTTAAGAGTGTAGGGACTGAACAAAGGGTTTATAACTATTTCGATCTTTGGCTCGTTGTTTTAAGCTGTTCTGATATTTGACATATTCATTGCTACAAAGTGGGTGTCTCTGGGTTCAACGAAAGCGCTGATTGACAAATTTCTCTAGCAAATTTCTTGATAGTATGGCCTATCAATTATCGGAGCCTTTTTATACTCTCAGTTGATAATAAAGAATGGTTAATAGCCAAATGAAGTTTGAAATCGTGCAAGGCAACCAAATTTTCATTACCTGCTTTAAGTTGGAGCTTAGTGCGATGTCACACGACAGGCATTTGAGTGCGCGCAAGCAAAATTAGTTGTTGTTTCTATTGAAAAATAAATAATAAATAAAAAACACTGACAACGAGAGAGAATGAATTTTTTGTACGGCGGGCAAAATAATTCATTTTTGAGTGTCGAACATGACAGCAATCACCACTCAAAATAGTGTTGCGAGATAGTAAATAAAAAAAGTATTGTGTTAAGGAGCGAAAAAAATACTTAAAAAAATACTTATTTTCAATAGCATCAAGAAAACGAGTGAAACACAACTCCTTTTTCAAAAACGCATTTAAAAATGGAGTAGAAACATTAATAAATTATTGTAAACGTCAAAAGTTGACCGGCACTCATTTCACTTTTGTGTGACTGGCCTCCACTCAAAAAGTGAAAGAGAGTAAAAAATTATTGTTTGCCCGCACTCAAATGCCTGTCGTGTGACATCGCACTTACAAAATTTTGTATTCATCGTAAGAGAGCGCTCGTGCGGGACCATGTTTCACAAACATAGATCAACGCAGATTTCGATATTTTATGGAGTTGCTGATACATCTTCCGTGGTGCTGCCCTTAGCAGTGAGATCTCTGCCATGGTAGGTTAACGTTGTTTTGATGCTAATGTTGTTCCCGTATATGTTGTAATCCAGGAGAAACTTTCTTGTTGGTATTGCTTAGGTTTTCGTAGGTTTCGTGCCATATCGTTTGATGACTGTTACGTAATGTTGTCGGCATAAGCCAATGCTTTGACATAGTCCAGCATGGTTAGAAATAATTGGGTTGACATCAATCAACATGCTTGACGTCAATTTTTGACTCAATTGGAGTTGAGAAATTATTATTGTGGACGACAATTCGGCATTAAAACTTGTCATGAGCATTAACAATGTTAATAAGACTTATGGGAACATTTCTTGGCTCCAGTGTTTTATTCTTGCAAAATAAGTAGATGCGTCATTGTTTGACTTTTAATGTTTCGGCTAGGATATTGTCATAGCTAGTGTTATCTCTTCGAGCGAGGGGTGCTCCTTACAGGAGGTGGTTCCTAGTGGTTTTGCGATATTTTCTGTTATTCTATTATCATTGTTGACAATATTCATGAAATGGGACTTAAATATTGGACATTGAAAACTATCCTGGGTCACCAAGCTTTCAGAACTTCTCAAAGACAAATATTTCTGAATACTTGTAGATTGACAAGCAGAACGACTGGATTCATATTTGGCTCAAAGATTTTGAATTTCGTTTTCTTTGGCAGGAACAAAGTTGCTAGATATAACAAAGATGAGCTGAGGTTCATTTCGCTTTGCTAATTCTAGCATATAAACCCATATTCTAATCTTGCATATCAGACTGCTTGGTGGCGAGGAGGCTTAATAGTTTAAGGTCTCCCCGTTGCTCGCTGAGAGTCTATTAAATGTCATAGTTTGTAGAGACTGAAACTCTGCTGAGACCATCGTCTAGTACTATCAGAAACAAGATTGATGACAGCAGAGACAATCTTCGCGCATATCTGACACGGATCCAAAAGAATTAACATAACAGATCTACACTTAAAACCTTCGTATGGAGCTTTCCTGATATTAATGATCTTGGTTACTGCACCAATGCATTTATCCAAACGATATTAATTGAACAATACAAGATCCGTTCGGGTGAAAAGCTACCTGTTGTTTCCTGCTAAGCAGTTCTTTTTTCACTGACTCTGGTGAAGATAATTTTTGTCAAGACTTTCGATGAGATTGACGTATCACGAAGCCTCTTTAGTCCTGGCATAGCGATAAATCTTCTTTTTAGGGACTTTAACCAAGGTTCCTATGAGCCTTTAGGTATACGTTATTTTCCCCCAATTTGAATAAGGATAGGTTACAGAAGCTCAGTGATAAACTCCGAGGAAGTTTTCAATATTTCGACAACTATATGATCTGCGTCCGCTCATTTGTTGTTTGAAGAGAGTTTTTAGTCTTTGTTATCTCTTTAAATGAAGGAAAGCATGAGAACTTTCGCAGTGGTCTAAAGACATATCGCTCATTTTCTTCAAGACTGGCATAACTCAAAAAAAGTGATTTTTGAGTTAATGATGCAGAAATATTCGCCATTTTATGTTTTATTTTGTGTGAAAAATCAGAAAAGTAACTCATAAACTTGCTTTCTGAAAAGAGTTTATGTAGACATACTTTTCATCATTTTCATATAAAAAGTAACTTATTGAAAACTTTAAATGCGTTTTTCTCCCACTTTATGTTTTTTGAGTTAAGCCAGTCTTGAAGTTAGTGCGCGATATGGTGAATGTAAGCTGGTGAATGGTTCCCGATAAAGGTTACTTCTTTCATTCTGTAGTAATTACTAGATTCTCGTTGTTGCTTTTGATTCGCCAATTTGGTCCAAATTTGTTGACTGTCATTTTGCGTGATATTTCATAAATCGTGCAAAAACTTCTGATGAAAATATCAATTTCAACATTTCCCATTGCTTGGGTTCCAGTTTTCTTAATTATTATTTATAATTGGGCCAAAATACCCCATTAAGGGTTGGCACCCTTCTGTGGCCTTCAAAAATCTATTTTCGAGCTTCTCCCAACTGTGCTGTAAAATATTTTTTCGAAAAATGAATCAAAACTACCCTTCGATATAAAAATATTGAATTTTTTCTCATTAGAAAAACTAGAATTTAATTTAGCGGATTTTTGATTGTTAAATTATTCAAAACTCTAACAGCGGATTGTTGGATTATTGAAACATAGAACAGCAAAATTCCAAATTGTTGGTTTTTAATTTTTTTTTTATGTACTCGTCAATGCATTTAATGAACTTTTGATTTCTTGGTTATTGAAAAATTAACCTTAGCTGATTGTCGATTGTTCGATTATTCAGAAATCAAAGCCCTTTTAAAAGATTCTTGATTTTCCGGCAATCAAAAATGTAAAATTAGAATTTTTTTTGCCGATCTCTAGTATCATGTGGGTCGAGAAATCTAGAGTGAACCTCAGTTATTATTAGTTAATCGATGTTGAACTTTTTTGTCGCCTTTGAGCTGTTAATTTTGCCGATTTCTGCAACGTTGAGTTCGATAGGTCCATCCACAAGCTGGATCAGAGCCGATATCCACTCGGAAGGCCAAGTAAGGCTTTCCTCCACTTACTGCAGATGGTTTCATTATCCGTAGTATACATGTGGGTACTTGCCAAGAAACATTGTGCTTTTACCCACGTAGCACTGTGGTATAAAAAGCATTGTTATTAGCACCCTTATTTACTGTCACCTTATTTTTAATTATAATTAGAGCAATTAACTTTTGTACTGTATTCGACATTAAACTTTAATGAACGCACTATATCGCGTTAAAAATGCGCCACTATTATCTAATTCAACCCAAATGATGGCTGCTTTGTTTATGATGCGCTGTTTGAAAGGCAGTTACATAGTAGAAGACGTCCATCCCCTGAAAGCAAAGTTATGGGAATTAATTGAAATTCCAATCATTCCATAGTGCCTTTGCAAGCCGAATAACCATCATCAACAACATCATCACCATCATTACCCGCAACATTAAATTATCTTCTTTGTACCGCAGGATGGGAAATTATAATTTAATCGCTAAACAACAATTAATTAACATTTTATGGGATACATTTCTAAAGTTCGCCAAAAAACATAAAATTTCGCGATGATTTCATTAGCAATTGCTTAATTAG
Organism: Tricholauxania praeusta; assembly: GCA_949775025.1. Classification (NCBI taxonomy): domain Eukaryota; kingdom Metazoa; phylum Arthropoda; class Insecta; order Diptera; family Lauxaniidae; genus Tricholauxania; species Tricholauxania praeusta. The sequence continues at coordinate 128,534,788 of OX459029.1, read as the reverse complement.
ATATGATTTTACAGCATTATTTTAAACACTTTAAAGGAAATGGGAAAAGTATATAATCTTCATAGTTACAATATGTACGAGGAGTATATTCCAACTATGCATGCCCGTACATATTAAAAATATTTTTTCGTATGAAATCAACTGTCGACTTTTCAACTTTTTACGTGCGTATGTATGTAGTACATACTATGTACTTACGGTTGAAATGCAATAAAAATTATTGTGTATAAAATTAATATTAAAATCCATTCGGCTAAAAAGATCAAAAGCATTCATAACGAATTCCAGCTCATCGCAAATGTTTTTGCCTCGACGTCAAACCAACCAACCCACTTAAGCTTCCCACATCTACATCCGTTTCCATTAATATCCCAGTATTCAACCACCGAAACATATTACTGGCATTATTAAATGTGCTTGTTGTTGTTTTTATCGCTGTTGTTGTAGTGGTGTACTTTATAATTGAGCCAATACGAGTCTTCATATCCTCTCAAACAAAAGCCACGACAGCGCTATAAAAATTCAGTACAAGTCAGATGAGTAGAAATAGGGTGGAATATGGTAAGGGTCTTATTAATAACATAAATACAAAAGAAAACACATACAATTTTATGTGAGTGTGTGTGCCTACATGTGTGTATGTGCATGTGAAAATGGACAGGTAAAAGAAATAGGTAGGTTGTTATACACAAAATTCATATTATAAAAGTTATTAATTATAAATTAAAAGAAGTGGTGCATCAACTGAATTGTTACTACATTTTTGACAGAAAGAAATGTTGGTGTAATGTGTCCCCAAAAAGTTGTATTCCCTATTGATTTCAAATGGATCTTTAAATTTGGGCACAAGTCAGTTGCGAGTATTGCTAGGGAATTCCAGTATTTGAAAAAGAATAAGTTGTGCTTGTTGGGTTGCAAAGATCGTTTGGATCTGGAAAAAAGCATTGTTTTGAGAATCAAATTCGTCAAATTTAATTTCCACGGAACTTGAATTTGGAATCGACTTTTTCAATTTCATGGAAAAAGGAATTGAGTTTTTGTCAATTCCATTCCAGAAATAAAATTTGAAATATAAAAGTTTTAATTATATTTCAAGGCATTCTAAATAGAATTTATCATATCCATGGTAAAGTAAATAGTTTCCTTTATCGATTCCATTTCAAAAATTGAAATTTGGAATTGAAAATTTTAAATTGCAAACATTTTTATACGATTTGAAAAAAGTGGAATTCGAAATCAACTTTTTCAAATCCATAAACTTCAACTATTTACTTCGATTGATTAAAGTTCTCGAGAATTTGTTTTCTTCCCAACGTTTTCAAATTTTCAAACCCAAAAAAATGTCCTCAATACCTTATTAATAAGACTCGAGAACCTTTTTTCTATCCCAACATTTCGAAAATAACCTACAATCGAAGAAATTTCAAATAAAAACCTAATTGAAGTAAGCATACTTTTGTTTGTTTCGTACCAAATTATTTGATTGTTTAAGGATAAACAAAAAAAGCGAATACAATGGCTCATTTTTCTAAAACAAATAGTAGCACCATTTGATAGGGAAAGTTCGAAAATAAATTTTGAACATCATTGAATTTTAGAAAATCTTCAAAGGTGGCCCGAATACCACCGGTAAGAATTGTTAAGGTTTCACTTTTTGAAGCACTAATGTATGTGGAAATGCCGAAAATGCTCTGATTTCCTCATTGAAACAGCTATATCCATCTGTGTATCTGTCTACCTGTCTGTGGAAATAACAATGATGGGTAAACCAAGCAAGGTTGGTGAATGATATTCGATACATAGACTACACATTCATACAATGTCTTTCGAATTGAGAATGGGTGAAATCGGTTCACGGACAAACACTTAAAACTCTATATTGAAAGAGCAATGTGATGTAGTGTAAACAGATTTATCGCAAATACTAGAGAAAACATAAAACTGAAAGAATTATTTAAGGTGAGTGAACCAAGCCTCATACAAATACAAAAAATGGTTTCGACTAGCATTAGATAAAAAGTTGACGAAATTTTGATTAGAGAGCGTTGCACCTCTTTTACAAGCAATAACTTCAAAACATTATACGTGCACTGAGAGAACAGTAGAAATAATTCGAAAATTCTTTGGACAAGAACTAGTCCAATTTTCTTAAGTGGGTGTACAATCACCCAAAGACCCAGAAACTTCCTAATGCTGTACTGAGGAAATTATATAAATTTCACACGAACTCTACAAATGCTTCGACCTAGCTCCAGAAAAAAGTGGGGACCATGTTAGTAATAACTTTAATACGTTATACTTCAGAAGTTTAATCAAATCCTTTTTTAATACTAGGGATAGTTGAGACTAGCTCTGGACGAAAATTAAAAAAAATTCAACAAGTGGGGGTGGCACCTCCCATACATGCAAACAATTCAAAACGTTACACGGAGGGAATTAATTTCTAAAATAGAAGTAGAATTTACGTTGAATCAAGAAAGCGTAGTGCGATTCTCGTCCAAACAGATTATTATTTAATTCAAACATTTGCTTTACTTGATCCAAGAATCACTTAAAACAAATAAAATTACGAAATACTTCTTAAATCAAAGCATAAAGCATAAGGTCAAAAATCAAATTAAAATCAAAGCATAATTATAGAACTTCTGAGAATCAATCAGAATTTTTTCTAGAATCCAGAAACAATAACTAGACCTTTAAAAAATGAATAAGAAATTTTTTCTGGAGTCTAGAAATAGTTACTAGAACTTTCAAAAATAAAAAACTCCTTTCTGGAGTCAAGAAATCATTACTAGGGGTTCTAATATAGAACACGAAATTATTTCTTGAATTGAGAAATAGTTAGTAGACCTTCCAAAATATGAACAACCACTTCTTTCTTAAATCAAAAAAATAATGTTCGATAGCAGAAAAAAGCGCAGAAAATACAGCTCAATCCGAGAAAAAATTTAATAAATCATAGAAAAGTATACCATAAGTGCGTTCTGGCTATCGGATATGCTGTATTTCCAAATTTTCTTGTCTTTCCCTTTGGTTTTTCCAGTTGAAGTAATTAAATGATGAAGACAGTCAATTACTTTTATATCCTTTGTCGAAAAATATTATTTTCATTCATTTCAAAATGACATAATAATATACATATGATAGTTTCGTATTTGTACAGTAGGTGACATAGGTTTTGTTTTACAAGAAAAAAATATTTGCATCAAGAAAGTTTTAAGTTTGCTTAGATAAAAACTTAGTTCAACTAAAATTTAGTTGAATCGAATCTCGTTGCTTTGATTAAATTTTGTAAAAATTTTAGGAAACGCAAGAAATTCTTACTTCAAACTCAAGCAGATAATACGTGTTATCAAATAAATAGTACTAAATATTAGAAAATTCGAATATTTCGAGTATAAAAAGTAACTAACAATAAACTTCTTAAAATAAGAAATTATGGCTTGTGTAGCTGCAAAGTGTAATTTATGTGTATCAAGAAAGCGTTTCTGAAAAACGTAAAAATTAATCAATACGATTAAAACAAGATTAAATTAAAAACAATTTGTTTGTTTTTGGATTTTCTTAGTTTGAGAAATGAAATGGATTGATTTAGAAAATTTGATTTTCTCCGTGTATGCTAGATAATAGTTCAGTTAGCATCAGACAGAAAGTGCTAGGGGATCTTCGCAAAAACGCTTCAAAACGCTATACAGATACCTATTTAAGTAAATGTTGCCAAACCATCCAGCACTTAGCGTAGTGAAAGAATTACGCTTTTAATAAAAATTTTAGGATTACTCGCACTCGCACTTTTAAAGTTAATGTCGTATTGGATATTTAATTTTTGGCGATACCGAAAATAGCACTATGTACTTAGTCACTAGTTTTTTTTCAAAAAATTAGCTAAAGAATTACAATTTCTTGAAGAAATTTAAAATCAATCATTTTTGAAGGAATCGAAAAGAAATCAATTCGTTTTGCAATGGAATCGAAAAAGTCAATTCCAAATTCCAATTTCTTGGAACGGAATAAAAATTTCTCAATTCAAAACTTTAATTTCTAGAATAAAATCAGCAAATAAATCAATTATTTTTTTCATGGATTTAAAAAAACGACGATTTTAAAATTTGGTCGCCTGGAATTAAAATCGAAGAGTAACCATTCCTACCTGGCCCTGAGATCATTACAACCGAGAAATCGTTGAGAAAGTGAACACCCAATTTATGGAAAATCTACCTAAGCGCTGGATTGGCTACTGCGCTTCATGTATCGCTAAGCAGCACCCAACGGACTTAATCTTAGGTTATACATACAAGATATAAATGGTACATAATAGAGGTTTGCGAAAGTGCACTTGCTGTTACGTCAGACTATAGGATTTACTGGCAACTATCAAGTTTGACATTCTGCAATTCATCAGTTGCAGTAGCACGAAACAGAACGATACAACGAAATGAGTTAGCGTCGTTTGCTTGTAGTTCGCTGTGAACTCAACATAACATTATTTAGAACCCTAATTTTTTTATTTTTCCATTTTTTTTATTGGCTTAAATCATGCCAAAACAATCCTAGAATCAAAATCTACATCGCCCAAGTACCGATTTAAACTCAAAATTTTTTAAATCAATTTTTTCCAAGAAACTTTGATGAGGATGTATAGCATTTTGAAACTTCAAACGCGTTTTTCTCGAAACCATGTTTTCAAAATCGGCGGGCAGTATAACTCAAAAAGTTTACATCCGATTGACTTGAAGTTTTAACTGTATCTTCATTGTTTAATTATCTGTTGAAGTACACACGATTTTAGCGATTAATTTACAAGAAAAAAATTTATAAGAAATTTAAGTCGATTTTTTCGTCGAAAACACGATTTCGCGAAAAAAAATTCTAAAAATATAATCATGAGTACTTCAACAGCAAAACTTATGTAGATAATGAAAGTCTTATTTTTTTTGTTATAGGTGGAGTTGGACGAGACTTCTACTGCCCGCCGCGGAAGACCTTTTTGAAAAATCGGTTCACGGTAATCACTGCACTGCCGCCATTTTGGAGAAAAAATACCAATAAAATTTTTTTTCTCTTCTTCAAGAGTTTATTAATCCAATGTTATATTATTTGTATACCTTTAATCTCAAATGTCCCTTTTAAAAAATAATTAAAGCAGCCTTGTTTTTTATAGCATAAGGGAGATATAACCCCTTAAGGGGGGGTAGGGTTTTACCAAGAACAGTGCTAAAACTTTAAACATGATTTTCTCGAAACTAACTTTTCAAAGCCGGTGGACACTTTTCTCAAAAACTACTGGACCGATTCTCTCGAAATTTGACACACTCTTTAGATACATATAAAACTAGGTAATGACGTAAGGGTGTTTTTTTTTTTGCATTACAACTAAATCTGCAATAATAAATATCGTTACCTTAATATAGAAAGGCCCTAACTAACATTTTTTTCAAAATCGAGATTTTTATAGATTTCGGAAGGTCACCCACTAATACACCATTGACAAAGAAATGTGTGCTACGATTGAAAATAAATCAATTACAAGCAAATAAAAAAAAGACATTACTCACTTTAACTCACAAAAACTTTAATTTTTATTAAGTTTTTTCGTTCTCCTGTAAAATAATAAAAATGTGAGATAGGGCCTTTCTATATTAAGGTAACGATATACTGATTTTTGTCTTTTTTTTTTAAAAAAAAATCGCTTTTGGCTTAAAAATTATGCCAACATCTTAAAAATCTTCAAAGAAAAAAAAACCCTTCGTCAATACTTTAAAAAACTTATAAGCTAACTATTTTTTTTTTTGTTTTTTAGGCGCCCCCGAATACTCCTTAAGTATTGTACTTTTATACGAGTATGTTCTTTAAATAAATAAATTTACTTTTACCATATCACTAAAAACTTTTATTTCTATATTCTTGGAATTGACATTTGGTTTATTGTGTTTTTAAACATTGATTTGTACGTTATTTTGTGGATTTTTGCTAAAAAAAAGGAAGTAGAAGAAACGATACATAATTTCAAAGCAAAAGAACTAAGCTTTTTAGACCTATAAAAAAAATATAGGTTATTAACACATTTATTGAAAAAATAAGATCTATGCACCAATATGGTAGGTCGTTAAATTATCTTTCATATGACTCCCATAATTTGGATACATGTAAGTGTAGGGATTTCTAATGTTGATTATTACAAAAGCTATATCCGCACGTACGGCTTGCCCTCACACTTGCGCTTGAACTGTATGTTAAACATTTAATTTGCGGTTGCAGCGATCATCTCTCTTGTTGTTTTTCGTTTTGTTTTGATTTGAGTTATGAATGAAGTACATAACAACTTAAGTAGAGTTCAAATGTGGCAATTCACTTGATGGCCGTTTAAAATGCGCTTACGCAGACCTCTTCTTTTACATAATCAATGTTCCCAACTGACTAAAAAGCTCTCAAAATATGCGAAAAGAGGTACCCCACACACTCCATATTCTTCAAGAACAAGGCGTGAAGGCGATGGGCAATATTCAAACGAAGTATTGCTCCTCAGATTTAGTATATGTATTAGGGTGATTCAAATTTTTTATTTTTTGTTTTTTTTAAGGTGCTGTTGCTTAAAAAGTAAGTTTATGATATGAAGAAAAAGCTCACGAAAATTCAGCTCTGTAACTCAATTTTATAAGGTGGCGCCGGAGCCTGTTAGTTTTACATGTAAATTGCATGGAAAAATTATTTTTTTCAAAAAAGGTGTCTAAATGAATAGGTGATTAGTGCTGTTGAGCTGAAAAGGGTCGTTTTTCGATGTAATTTTTTACGCTGAATCCGAATCTGGCCTCAGAATTGACCCATCATGTCGGAATCCTGAAATATTTGAGGCTAAGTACCTAAAACATGATGTTTTTTGTCTACTTTCGAGGCCATGTATAGGATTTAAAGAAAGTTGATCAGCTTATTTTTAACAAAAACATCATTTAGTACCATCCTTGCCCTTTAAAATGAGCTTTCAAGTGGTGATCTGTGATGCTTCCTTGCAAAGTTGCAGCCATTTCAAGGTGACATGAATTTGAAACCCGTTGGTTAATATTGTTGGGTTGCAACCCATTGTAGGGGATCCAATTCATGTCACTTTAAAATGGCTATAACTTTGCAAGGAAACATCACAGATCACCACTTGAAAGCTCATTTTAAAGGGCAAGGATGGTACTAAATGATGCTTTTGTTAAAAATAAGCTGATCCAATTTCTTTGAATCCTATACATGGCCTCGAAAGTAGACAAAAAACATCATGTTTTAGGTACTTAGCCTCAAATATTTCAGGATTCCGACATGATGGGTCAATTCTGAGGCCAGATTCGGATTCAGCGTAAAAAATTACATCGAAAAACGACCCTTTTCAGCTCAACAGCACTAATCACCTATTCATTTAGACACCTTTTTTGAAAAAAATAATTTTTCCATACAATTTACATGTAAAACTAACAGGCTCCGGCGCCACCTTATAAAATTGAGTTACAGAGCTGAATTTTCGTGAGCTTTTTCTTCATATCATAAACTTACTTTTTAAGCAACAGCACCTTAAAAAAAACAAAAAATAAAAAATTTGAATCACCCTAATATGTATATCTAAATAAAATTAGTGAGCTAATGAGAAGAGCTCGCCCAACCATGAGCTTTTGAACAGCACAGAAAGAACTATGAGCAAGTCGACCAAAATACTAAATTACCAACTTTGGGGTTATAAAATTGAACAAAACCAATCCCAAACTAAATTCTTAAAAAGAGCACACATTGCTTACTACGATTATAAAATGTCTGGAACAAAATGGATACGACTATTGTAAAACAAAATATATGAACTCATAATGGCGGAAAGCTCTAGAAATAAAGCCGATACCAGAAAAGTTAGAGAGTCTTGCCATTTTCACCACCAAGCTCCAAATTGGCTGCTATTAAAATGAAAATACGCTGTTAGAATATTTCTGAATAACCATCAAATTCTTACTGATCCTGCGAACAAACTCGTACAAAATTACACTGTAGCATCAAACGGTGCTTGTGATATTTTTTGCATTTGAGTACTGAATTTTGGAGCAATTTTAAAAATATTTTTCTGCACCAGCTTTTCATAAAATGATTTGACTCTGAAAGAGTACGATGCAGTCGTGGCCTTCCTATGTTCATATTGAGCAGGAAGCTCGTGTGTCTTGATCTTTTGTCATATGGAAAATGAAATTAATCACTTTCGTTCATAGAACAGATTTCATGCAAATAATATTAGAAATCTCTTGATACAACTGTGTGCCGATGCAAACGAACTCACTTTGATTCCATATAGTTGGCCGTTGTGATTTTTTGTCATGGAAGCCGGAAATAAATTTGATTTCAATGCGCAATATCCAAGAAAATTCGCTGAAAAATTGGCTGAATTAGACATGTAGGCTTCCCATAGAAGGAAACACTTTAAGCTATCATGTAAAAAGAATTTTTTAATAAATTGTATTTTCTACAAGGATGCAAAAAACAAATCATTAAAACGCTCAGTTGACGGAATTCCGGATATATAAAAAAAAAGATTTTGTGATCCTTGCTTGAGCAGAAAAAATTTTACGTCAATCCTTTCACTCCGCGTTCGCTGTGAGCGTTCAAATGGGAAAAAAGTCGAAAATATTTTTTGAAGCTAAGCTTCTTTAGCGCGGGTGTGATTTGAAATTAGGTGTGTATAATGAAACACAAAGCGCGATTTTTTTTTAGCCGTACTGTCGCTTATTGTTAGTATGGTTTTTTCCTCGAAGGTAAGGCTTGGTTGACGGGATCTCAAATGGATCATAGAGCAGAATGCCCGGGAACTATCGGCTTCGAGATCGGTTAACCAAAAGCTGAGGTTATACCTCAAATATTGTGGAAATATTTCCTATTTTTTCAAGCATTGCACTGATTAACTACCAATGCCTTGCCATAGCGATGAGTACTTTAATTTGATGAGTACTTTGCAGCTATTCTAGATGCCGTCAACTTTTATCATTTTAATAAAACATTTTTGTCTCAGTCTCAGCAGTTTAGTTTTCTAATGGTTTCACTTCTACCACACGTGAACTGCACACATGATTTTTTTTTCTGAGTCAAAAATTAATATGTGTATGTATAACAATATCTTTTGATTTTTCAATTCAATTCAATTCTTTATTTAACCAATTTTCAAAATAATGTACAATTTCACCGACTTCTACCAACATATTCGATGTTATTTGAAAACCCGATACTTTTTCAAATCTTAATTAGTTTGATACTTTTCGCATATTTTCGATTTTGATCGACTTATTCGATACTTTCCGAATAAACATATAAGTAATTATTTATATATCTCGACTTTTCTCTCAACTCAATCGACGTACATAAACTTTTTCGATACTTATTGATTTCTCGACTTTTTCAATCATTTCAACGTCTTACGGTTAAATTTGACTTATATCGACTTTATCCGATTCTATTTGACACTTTTCGACTTTTTCGATGTTTGACGATATTATTCAATGATTTTATGCATATAGACTTTTTCGATACTATTGAACTATTTACCATTCGATATTTTTCGATGCAATTCAATATCACTCGAATTCCATAAAGTTTTTCGAATCTTTTCGACTTTCTTATATTATCCGACACTTTTCGATACTTTATGAGTTTTTTTTATACTTTTTGACAGTTGGAGACATTTTTTCTTACATTTTCTGATAATTTTCGATGGCAACCGAATACTTTCTACTTTTTTATACCTTTTAGTCTTGTTTTACAGCACTATAAGTCGAAACCTGTTCACAAAATAAAACTTGGCATGTAAAACTTAAACAAAAAAAAAATGTAACATTATAATATTCCTTGTAAGCCAAATGTATTTTTAATTAAAACTAAAATTGCAATTAGACGAACAACACGGCAACGTTTTTGAAACCAAATATTGTAATTTTCAAATTAGTGAAGTTTTCCAAAGTGCAATCAATTTTGGCCAAATTGGCAAAACTAATTTCGAGTCGGACTGCAGGACTAATCAAAATGTTAGGAAACTTTGCACAGATTCGTGATATTAGGACTGTTGTGCAAATGATGCGAACGCTGAAATAATATTTCATTTACGTTGCACATCCAAGGGTATTAAATTAAATTTCACCTCTGTGAATGGGTTACGATTGCGTTTTATTGTTTGTTTGGGATATTAAAATGTGCTTATTATGCAAAGGAGGAGCGAACTGCAGTGTGTATATTGTGCTCAAATAGTTTTCAACAAAAAAGTAATTTAAATTGAATTTGGGTTGCGAACCGACCAAAAAGCCAACAATCAAAACTCAAGTGGGCTACCATTAAAGCAACACGATATTCCACATACTTATTGTATTATATGTTGATATGTGATACATTTTCCAGATATTAAAAAAACGCATAAGCTGCAGTAAGATATTAGTGAGCGACTATTTGCAATACCTAAGCATATATGCTTACCATATAAGTATGTGGTATTTCGTATACGAACCATCCAGATTTTATCGGTAAAGCACAGTTTTTTCACTGACTCACAGTAGGCTGAGCCCACCCAAAAGTTGGTCAAAAATAAAAGGAGTGCTCCTATGATCATGAAATTAGTTATGTATGTTTAATTTAAGCTGAGTAAGAAATTTTAAGAATAGTTGAAATCGGTCACTTATATTAATTTTTTACATGCTTTTGTATGGAGGTACATACAAAAGTTGACCGATCTTAACGAAACTCGATCAGAAGCTAGAAAAGTAGATTAATAGATTTGTGTAGAATATGGTTTTTTATGTATGTATCTTTTTCATTATTTTCACTTTTAATATAGTATTTTATATAAGGATCTTACACACTTAACTTATTTTTATATATGATTTTTCTTCGCGAAGATAAGTCAGGATCTGATGCTATTAATAATTGTATGATCAAATCTGTATTTGTATTTTTCATCGAGCTTTTTCTTGTATGTCTTATGCGAACATGTCGTACTTGTTTGCGGATTGCTTCTAAAGCTTCTTCAGATAAATATCCTGCAAAAGAAGATAAATGTTTAATATAATTCTCTTAACTTAAACAACTTTTGGTTTGAACCAAAAAAGTGAAAGTCCACTTACCTATTTCCTATATTTTTTACTGTTTTTTAAATCCTGTGAAAAATCAAATTTAATTCTTTCAAATAATGCAAACTGTATTTTATTTGATAATTTTTATAAGAACCAAAAATAAAATTTCTTCATAAAATAAAACTATTTATATATTTTCAAAAATGTGCTGCCAAAAATATTTTTCCTAGACGCTCATAAACGAAAAATCTACAACAATAAAATTCTAAAAAAGTACTGAAAGAGTTACAGAATCCACAAATATTATTTTTTTTTGGCCTAATAATTTGGATTTTCTTTCTTCAAAGTATTTCCTTTACAACGATACCCATTTTGTATGGTTTCGAGACAAAAAGATTTTTGGCCACTACATGATTTACTGTGTGTCTGCTCGAAAATAAGTTATTAAAACCAGGGACGTGAACCGGATGAAAACTTTGGTCGGTTCGGTTTAGCGGTTCGAACAGTTTTTGCATTTTTAGTTTGGTTCGTTAAAACGGTTTTTTTTTTCTTTGAACCGGGTTTTCGGTTCAGTTCAACGGTTCAGGAATTATAAAAAGATTTTGTATTATTTTTATTCAGTAACAATAAAAAAGATTATAGAAATATATATATTTGTGGACATGATTTATGTCATACGCTATAATACGTTATAGTTTGATAAAAAATTTGATTTACAATAATCAGTTGAGATGGATGAGAAAAATATCTTCTAACAAGTCCTCTTCAATATTTCCCCGCAGGTTTCCGAGAGTAAATTTTAGGGTGGAAAATGCCCTCTCTACCAAAACCTGAATTGCTGGAACACAAAAAAAATTTGAGCTAATTCAGATAATTCTTTGTCAGGGTAGTTATTCCAAAAGTTCAAAACATCAACATTATTTGAAAGCCGCCTTGTACTCGTATCATCAAACGACTTGATTTTATTTATTAATGATTTATATATGAACTTTGAGATGCTCCTTGAAAATTTCATCAATTTTCATATTTAACAAAAGAAAAAATAAAAAGTGAGGAAAATTTGTCTATTGAAAATTGGTCAGAATGAACCTTCAAACCATTATAAAATGTTGTTTGGATTTCGGTTCGGATGAAACTTTTGTGGAAAATTTCGGTTCGGTTAATAGTTCAGTTAATTAGTAAAAAAAGTGGTTTTCCGGTTCAGAACAGGTTCGATTCAAAACCGGTTCACGTCCCTTATTAAAACACAAAAAATTGTGTTTGAATTTTTATTAATTTTGTCTTATTCCAAACAGAAATCGGCTTTTTCAAATTCAGTTTGCATTTTTCTCTATCTATTCTATCGTAGTTTCGGTGAAACGAGAATTGTAAGTGGGATTTTTTTCTTATTATCGATGCAATGAAGACAGATTTCAACTTGAACTTTCAAACAAACCCTCTAATTTTTATTTCGACGTGTGAGTTACTTATCAAAAAGTTGAGTTTTCGGTAAGTCTTAAGTCTCTCCAAAATGTGAGACTAGAACCAGACGCTACCATTTTGACCAAATTTTTATTTTAGAACGGTGAACAAATGGAACTATGAGGTCACGTTTCTTGATGTGTCCCTTTTAAAATCTGATATGGTTTGGCTGCGCCCTTTGAAAGAATTTATGATTTATAAAACTTTGTTTATTTCAATTAGCGAATGATATTGTAATGTATTTTGGAAACTACTATTTACAGAGATATGGCCATCGAAAATTGCGGATATTTCTTATCTCAAAAGTTGGGAACGACTGTACTGTTTCGATAAAAAGGAAATCATTACATAGCTAGTTCAATAAACTATAGAAATGTTTTGTATAGCAAAGCATATTCCGAAAAAAATGTTTTATTGAATTGCACATATTTTTATTAACTAAATAAAGATACTATATCATGCTCGTTAAAATAATGTGCATTGTTATCACAAGATCGATCGATCTGCTTTAAAAAAGTACCTTTTATCCGACTCTAGATTAGTTCAGGTTTGGATCCAACTCGCAAGGCCACCTGGCTATCCTCAGATCAAAAGACGCGTAAGCAAATTGATCTCTTATTTCAGGGGTTGAAATTTAGTTATAAAATGGCTTTCTATATGAACTTGTTTAACTATCACTAAGCCTCGTTTGCATATTAAGCATTGCCAAAAAAAATTTCGGCGAAAAATTATTTATTTTGCCATTTGATTTCAAACATTTTTCCAGTGCATTAACGAAATTACCAGCTCATTTTGTAGTTTGCTTACTCTCTTCGCTTGCTCGCGAGCATATGGGCTGCCGACCACTGCGCTAAAGCATGGACGGTTACGAACAACGATGAGAAGATATTTTGGAGATTTCGAGAGACAAACTCTTTGCTGGATCTATGGTCCAATTTGCGAGAACGAAGCATACCACATAAGATGGAACCACGAGCTGTATGAGCTATACGCCGACATGGATTTAGTAAATTGCATAAAAATACAGCAGCTGCGCTGGCTAGCTCATGTTGAGCGAATGAACAACAACGCTATGGCTAAGAACCCAGTAGGCAAGGGCAGGAGCTAACAGTGCTTCTAGAAGGCCTTCCTTGGTAAGTATAAGGCCTTCCACCCTCCTTTCAAACGTACTTTCTTTTTTATATGAAATGGCCGCAGAAAACAGGCCTTCCTAAGCAGGCTTTCTAAGACCGCTTACCGTAGAAGGACTCTCAGAAGTACTTGACAAAAATTTAATTTTAATAAATTTAAAGACTCTAAATTATTAATTGTTTTTTTTTATCCGCGCCATCTCACTTGCGCTGATATTTTTTTAATGACTTTATAATTTGACAAAGAATACACAAAACTCTATCTCCTTAACATAACATGAAACAACAGAAGACTAGCCTGCACACCTCTCTTAATTTCTAACCATGTGTATACTTTTCATGTCGTATATGTACAATGCATATGACAAAAAAGTTATGCCGAATCATAAAACATTGCAATACTTGAAATAAAAAAGAAACAGAAAAGCGCTAAAGTAAATGGAGTCCTTCTTCTTTGCCTTCTAATATCAGGCCTGATAGCACGTCTGTTGTGGCAAGGCATATTATGCCTTCTGTGATTGTATTTTTATTTGCATGAAAATCTAGTTTTGAGAAGTCTTTATATAATCGCAGCAGTGCTAGCAGGCCTTCTCCGAGTAAGGCCTTGCTCATTTGCCTGCTGGGAATGTGCTCAATTCGGAATGTATTGGTGGAATTCGCTGAAAAGGACGTTGGAAGGACCGAGTTGACTAGAGCCTGAACACTCACTGGCATCAGCGGGCACAGAGCAGAAGCGAATGACGCAGCATTTTGGAGACGGCCAAGACCAATTGTCGATTTCAGCGGCAGCTTAGTAAGTAAGCTTAATTTTAAAGTTCAAATTCTTAAAGTGTACAATCATTTTTCTATCTCTATAAAATCCAAAGTAAAATAACCTGAAGTAGCATTTAATTAAGACAATGATTTTGGATTTAGCTCAATTGATATTTGATACATAGATTCTGCTTAAAGCTACGCTTTAAGTTCTTGGAAAACGATGCCTAGAAAAAATTAGAGAAGTTATCTTTTCCGCCTGATTTCTAACCTAGACGAGTGTTGGTAAGGCATATTTTTAAAGCTTTCTTTAATCTGAAATTGAAGGTGCACTAATAACAAAAAGTCAAACAGTCTTTTTTAGCTTATACGTCTATTCTGGAGCACAAGTTACCATTTGCAAAAGTTATACGTATGTGCACATATTTTAATCATCCGCTTATTACAACTCTACTTAATCCGTAAAAGCAAAATATTGTGTATAACAGGCTATTAAAAAATGTTCATTATGGCAAACAAAACAAAACTGCATTACACGAGTAACGTCCTTTCCATCATACCACAAATTTTTTTCCACTCATGCCGATGAAGTCCATTGCTGACTATATGTATGTATGGAAAACAACATGATATTCACCTTTCCCCTCAAATATACACATACATCAGTACTCTCAGCTATATTGAAATAGAAAAAAAAAATAAACATCAGACAAAAATCCCGACTGAGAGCAATCCGTCTCTGCTTCTTTTTATACCCCCAAGTTTATCTGTTACGTTGCGTTGCGTTGTTTGTGTGGATGCCTATAAATGTGTGCGAGCAATTTTGGCGTACGAGTATAAAAAAGGGGGTGTCTCACTTCAAATATACGGAGTTGAGTATGATGTTTCATAATGGTTCTCTGTAATAAAAATATTTCCATTAAATAAGGCGGTGCTTCATTTACACACCGAATATCATATTTACAGGAATTTGTTTATTTGTTTTTTATTTTGTGGGACAGTAGCGTTCCAAATAAGGGACATTTTAAGTTAAGTAAATTATGTTTTTAATAATCTTGTCTTTTTGCGACTAAGCGTATGCTGGATCATATGGGTTCATATGAACCATAGGAGTACCAACTTTGTTAAAAATATTATTTTTGTAAAAAGTCAATTATGAACTAAATTAACAGCTTAGTCATTCAGGAAACGAATTGTAAATTCCTATCATGTCGGCCATATAAGTTTTTAATTATTTAATTGTCTTTGAATAAAACGATGCAAATGCTCATCGTGGTAAAACATTGGTAACAATAAAAGCTACATATATCCAGTTAGTCCTATTGAGATAATTAAGCAGAGACGCGATGTCATTTTCTGCTAATCCTTTGAGGTTGTTAAAGAAAGCTTGCCCTAGAAAGCTAAGCCTGGTTTTATCTTTATTATACGATAAACCATATTTTGAATTACTAATGCTGTATCTTGTATACTTACTGATGCAGAAGTAGCAGTAAGTATACAAGAAGATCATGATTCTTCATTTTTATCGCAAATGTCTTTCTTTTTTAGCATAAAGTAATACCAATTATATCAAGCCTTACCATCGGTCACTTGGTCATTGTGTTAAATCAGAAATACATAGCATAAGCTTTAGGTTCTGAGTATAAGAAAAATCCATTAAAATTTAAATGAAAAAATCAGTCTCAAAACAATTACAACATCCGGGTAATATCATTTCACTGCGTAGTTGAGGTATCTAGGATAATGGCATGGAAACTGGGCAACTATCTGCTTTTACCAGTTTCAACCACATGGTGCCATCAGTAAGCTTTGTTAGCCCACGCTTAAGAATTCACAAGCATAGTATATTTTACTTTTTGCATTGACCATTTAAGAATCATAGCAAAATATAAACACAGTGCGCCAAAATTCTACATATTTGTTTTTATATGCAATTGCTTTTGTAACTCTTTTGATATTACACATTTCTTGACGAAGTAACAAGCGCTATATGTAAATATCGGTAGTATTTTCAAGATTATATGTTGTATTTTCTCAATGATGATAAAAGTCATGGTTATACTTTGATAATGAAAATGTTGGTCAGTAGAGACTTATGCCTTGAAAAAAGAGGAAACGAGGTCGATTTTTCATATATGTATGCTATTATTTTCGAAACCTTTGTATTCGACCTTGTAGAAGGTTAACATTTTTATCCTACTCAGTTCACTGGCGCCCAAAACTAATTTTAACGATATAACTCTTAAATTGATAATCCTAAGAAAGAAATGACCGCAGCAAACTTAAAGAATTATTCTTGATATTTTTTGCTGAGTGTCACTTTATTGTAAATGTTAAAAATAATACAAAAACAAATTTAATTTTACTGCATTTTCCATTTCGTTGATTCTCTGATTTTAATGTCATTGATATATGTTTTTAAGAAGGAAGTTAAACTACAAATGTACAGGGTATTTGTCAGTTCGATTAAAAGTTTGCGACTTATTGCTTTTGGGACGACATTCCTTAGAATGGGTCCATATTTTCTTAAGTTAAACATTCACCCCTATCATGAATAAACATTCCTTCGGATTTTTTCTCCAATCTCCTTTTTTGCGATCGTGGAAGATTTTTGGGGAATGGGAAAAAACTCCCTGGAAAATTAGGTTATCGGCAAACTTTGTAGCAAGGAATTTAATGAGGAAATAGTCAATGTTAGCAATATTTTGTAATTTTATTTGATAAAAAAATGTTTTTAACATATTTACAAGATCTAGCAACATAAACAAGAGCAAAGAGCAATATAGGTCCAGTACATGGAATTCAATTCGGATACAGTAAAAGTCTTCATGAACAGGAGTAGATGGCAAACAATCAAGCTATGCTATACTCTATTTTTAGGTGATTTTTTTTTTGTAATATAAATAAATGTACTTCATTTTTAATTATAAAATTGTTCAGCTGACAGATAAGCTAATGTCAAATATGTAAAATTACTGATAAGCTAATGTCAAATATGTAAAATGCAACTGTGATTTTGGACTTATAAGAAGAAATTGGAAATATTTGGCGGCACTGACTGGATATGAAGTTTTCCATTTCTCAATTATTTATTATCGCAAAATACTCCTCTCGAGAAAAAAAATCCGGAAGAATCGTTTGCCTCCTGATATTCATGATAGGGGTAATTATATTAAGTCTCAGCATTGTATATTCGGAAAATTACTTTAAACACGAATATTTACCGTACTTCAGAAAAATAAATTTTCCTAAACTATTTTGGTATTGGATGTTAACACATTATTGAAAAGTGTAAGTGCAACTCTGAAATAAATTAACAAAAGTATCACTTCAGAAAAAAGAAACCATTTCTCAAAACGAATACATTTCATATAAAAAAAAAAAAAATTGTGTGACGCTTGGGTTTTAATATTTTATACTTTTCCACAAAGTAATGTTTCTTTCTGACGTCAAATTTTGGTCACTTTCCTGATCTGGCAAGAACCAGAGTCCATTCCTCTTCAAATCTTCGGATCATTTCGAATTGTGCTTATTGGAATGCATTTCAAATAGACTTTAAATTTTTTGGGCCCTGTTATATTTTAATTTGGCTCTATACATGGACTAAAAGGCCTACTGTTTTTGCATAGCCTTCACCATAATCTTGCCAATATTTCATTTCCCTTAAATTTGTATACATTGTTTTTGCTTGCAGTTTATTTTGCTTTTTTCCTTAATCATTTTTATTTCTAAGTTTTTTCTACGAGATTTACAAGGGAACATTGCTATGTGTATAAAGATAATCGTTGGTAGTTGATAAAAACATAAATGTAATAAAATTCATAAGGACGCCATTTTATATACAAACACTCACACATACATCAACAATGCGCCCTGGCTTGTATATAAAAATTTTGTAGCAAAAGAGAGAGAGAGAGTAACAACGCCAGTATTAAATAAAAAGTACGGTACATAAAAATAATAACAACAGGCCTTAGCGTCGCACAATACAGCCAAATTGGCCCAAAAACTTAACGGAGAAAACCTACGGCAAATGTCAGCTAATTCGAAACACAAACAATTACGGTCAAGATTCCTTGCCGACAGCTTGTACGTGAGTTGAATAAGTGGCACAACCAGGATTTTACTCTCTAAATGCCGCAAGGCAAACAGGCAGCCAGATTGCTGTTTATGCGGTTAGAATACTGCGCACGTATAGGAGCCACCACCGCTATCACAGCATAAGGGTGCATAGGAAAAGCGAAAAAATGTACACAGTTTGTAATGTAAATGCTTACATATTGTGACAATGTTACTTTTTAGGCACCCTGTTAACTAAATCAAGAGCTTAACATCCCACTACCACCAATTTTTGAGGGTACATTAGCTCTAATGATGATTGAAAAGTGTTCCATGGCATACAGATTCAAATATGCATGTAACATACACACATATTTACAAACATACACATGATACCCACCCACATACACACCCGTCTCATATGAAAAAAGAACGTGCCTAACACAAAAGCATGCGTATACGTCTGTATGATCAGAGTACATTGTGCTTGGATGTTGGGCTCCCCCCTTTGAAATGGGTGGCTATTATTAGTATTATACCAGACTCCATGTTATTTTTATCATTCAAGGGTTGACTCGATTTTATTGCGCTTTTTGTTATGCATATGTACATAAAAGTGTACAAAAAATTTAATTAAGACCACTATAATTAACATTAATAATATTATTTATGCTCGTTGTGGTTTAATTGATAAATGCAATTTTCTGATCACAACCTATTTGAACTATTATTATTAAATATGATATACTCCGCTTTGTATTTTGCTATAAAAATAGGTATGGGTAGTTAAAAAAAAAAAATCTTGTGAAAAAATTTAAAGCACTTCAAAAACGTGCAACTACGTTGAGGATTTTAATCATTTTTCTATTTTCTATTAAGATCTGCTGACCTAACCCCCATGTCTAAGCCATTGACCCATTGACCATTTTAAAAAATGCTCTTAACTTCGACGACGTTTCTTAAGATATAAAGAGAACGGACTCAAAATGTAAATGTAAGACTCTTCATTTAAAGACCTTGTATACAGACCTGATTAGGTTAACGATCTTGGGTGGTACATTTTGTTCGTTCAATGCATTCCAAATAAAATTACAATGCTGCCGTCCTAGATCATCGTGGAAACATTCTCTTGAGCAGGAAATAGTACTTAATAAAAATTTTGGAAACATACATTTTTTTTGGTGGGTAAAAATACTCAAAAAATTATTTGTTTATGATTATTTAGATACAGGCTGGCCTGATAGAAGTTTTTCTGCCCATACCGGTAGATGGCGCAATGAGTGTAATTTGGTTAAAGTCAATGTATAAAAAGTCTGAACAGAAATGGAAGATAGACAAGGGGACCGAAAAATTTCCGCGCCAATGATCAAGCGCAGAAAATGTAGGTTATTTGAATGAAGATGCTTTAAACTGAACATTAGTAATGACAATTCAAACTTAAACTTCGTACATTAAGTTTTCACAATAAAATCTTGCATTTATATGTAAATATATGCAACGATATAAAACAATTTTGTTCTAATATAGGAGGTGTGGCACCGCCCCTTTTTTTATTGAAACTTATACAACTGAGTCAAATAGTTGACGTAATAAGATGAGTTTGATTTTTCTCTCATATGGGTGGTGCAGCCTAGCCCATTTTTTCCAAACTAAAGCATGCTAATAGCCCAAGAGCCCGCTGTAGAAAAGTCGAAAAAAATAACATTACAGGAGGGATGTACGGGAAACATAGTGAGTCATTTTGGTGAAACTAATGAGCCAGAGAAACAAATTTAGCCAATTTTGTGGTTTTAATTGAAACTATATAATACCTCAAAATATGTGTCCAATTATAGAATTCGAAGAGGCCTAAAAATAATACACATGGTTGCATTGTTGAATCCTGTGCTCACCATGGCTTGCTACCGGTTCTTTGGGTTAATTTTTAATAATATATATTAATGCTTGAAATGTGTGTCAAACGATGGAGCTCGAAAAACTTAAATAGAATATATACATAGGGTTGCCTGGTAGAATCCGGTCTTAGACATGGGTTGAGACTTGCTTTTATGGCCAATTTTTCTTAAATGGGTGGCAATACATGTTTGCGACAGGATTTGACAAGGCAAACCTATATATTCAATTTAGGCTCTTCGAGCTTTATCGTTTGGCACACATTTCAAGTATTAATATATATTATTAAAATTTGACCCAAAAGACCGGTCAAAACCCATGTTGGGGACAGGATTCAACAATGCAACCCTTAACGTTATTTTTAGGCCTCTTCGAGTTCTATCATTTGACATATATTTTAAGGTATTATATTGTATAGTGTCAATTAAAACAACAAAATTAGCTAAAATTCGGGCATTTTCGGGCAACGGGACAGGCTTTGGCAAGGCAACCCTGGTTCGTTAGTTTCACCAAAATGGCTCACTATGTTTCCCGTACATCCCATCCTGTAATCTTATATAATCGGCTTTTCTTCAGCGGACTCTCCGCCTATAAGATCCTTGCACAAACCATTGAAAATATGTTAACTTAATCTTGCGGGGTCGGTTGCTAGGCTTAGGAATTTATAAATAATGTTGCTGCGGTGTAAGTCATTCCATATTGAAATTTTTAGCAATACTGAACAAAAATTTCGTGACAATTTGATACAACGCACGCGTGGTCTGTCACAAAATTGCCACTGAAGTAGAACCTCTAAATGAATCACCCTATATTTATAAATGAATATTTTCAAGTGAATGTTTTATATTTATGTAAAACTAGCATTACCCTGTGCGCGTCGCTTCACCTCAACCGTGGTGTACATATATTCGATGTGCAGTCAGCGTGAAAATTCTATTTAAAAACTGCATTTGTATGAGGACCACCCTTAGTATGCACCCAAATTAAAATTTTTCAACCTAAGCAGTGCCTCTTAATATAAAAACCACGTGGTTTAAATTCCATGAGAATCGATTACGCGGTCTTCGAGAAAATGATATTTAAAAATATTTTTGTGTGAGGACCACCCTAAATAAAAGTTTTGTAGCCTAAGCTATGCCTATTAACATAAGAGCTACGTGGTGTAAGTTTGGTGTGAATCGACTAACCTGTCTTCGTGAAAATGATATTTGAAAATATTTTTGTATGAGGGTCACCCTAAGTATGCGCCTTAAATACAATTTATACGACCTTATCTGTGCCTCTTAATATAAAAGCCATGTGGCGTAAGTTCAATGAGAATCGATTAAGCGGTCTTCGAGAAAACGATATTTAAAAATATTTTTGTGTGAGGGCCACCCTACATATGCACCCTAAATAAAAGTTTTGTAGCCTAAGCTATACTTCTTAATATAAGAGCTACGTGGTGCAAGTTCGGAGTGAATCGACCAACCTGTCTTCTTGAAAATGATACTTAAAAATATTTTTGTATGAGGGTCACCCTAAGTATGCACCCTAAATAAAATTTTCTTAAGCTTATCTGTGGCTCTTAATATAAAAGCCACGTGGTGTAAGTTCCAACAGAATCGATTAAGCAGTCTTTGAGAAAATGATATCTAAATAATATTTTTGTCTGAGGGCCACCCTAAATAAAAGTTTTGTATCCTTAACTATGCCTCTTAACATAAGAGCTACGTGGTGTAAATTCGGTGTGAATCGACTTACCAGTCTTTGTGAAAATAATATTTAAAAATATTTTTGTATGAGGGCCACCCTAAGTATGCACCCTAAATAAAACTTTTACAATCTAATCTGTGTCTCGTCACATAAAAGCCAAGTGTTGTAAATTACATGAGAATCGATTTAGCGGACTTCGAGAAAATGATAGTATTGAAAAAATATTATTGTGTGAGGGCCACCCTAAATAAAAGTTTTGTGGCCTAAGCTATGTTTCTTAACATAAGAGATACGTAGTGTAAATTCGGTGTGAATCGATTTATTTGTTTTCGCGAAAATGATACTTAAAAATATATTTGTATGAGGACCACCCTAAGTATGCACCCTAAATAAAACTTTTACCATCCAATCTGTGCCCCTTAACATAAAAGCCATACGGTGTAGAATCGATTTGCCTGTCTTTGAAAAATCGCTATTTTCAAAATATTTGTGTATGAGGGCCACCCTAAATATGAACCCTAAATAAAAGTTTTATAGTCTATGACACCCGCCTGATCGATACTAACATACTGTAAAGTTTTCATGAAAATCGGCTGGATAGTTTCCGCGTGCATAAGAGACAGACAGACAGATAGACAGAAAGACAGATAGACAGACAGACAAAAAACGAATTTTATATAATAGATATGCTTTTTTGTTCAATTTTTATCGTCGCTCGCATCCAGTTCGATAAAGTCGGTCTTAAAAGAGCTTTTTTGAACCTGTTTTCATCCAAATTCGATGACAGTGTAGGCGAACGAAACACCTTATACCGAATAGCCTTATTTATGAAGAAGTTAAGGTTTCCTGTGGAAATGTCATAACAACACGTCAGCATAGTTTGTTAATGAAAGATCTACAGTTTCTAGTCCCTCAACTTTTCTCATTTGTATTGAGCTCTATAGATACTAGTACTCAAGTTGATTGTACTCAGTAGACAAAAGCAGGAGTAAGAAAGAACCTTCTTCTAAAGGAGCAGTATGTACTTTACAGCTTTTTTAAATTAAGTTTAACTGGCTGAAAAAAGAAAGCCTTCCATCGCACAACGATTTTATATACTTATAAAAATATGGAGCCATGAGGAGGCGCTCTTTAAGCGCCTGATCGTTCTCATTTTTACGCTCTTTGAGCGCCTGCTCGTTCTCTGGGCAGCACCGATCTTAAAGAATCAGAAAGCTGATTGCGGATTTCCCGTATATGTTAAAGTTTAGGGAAAACGTTCTTGTTGATATTACTTCGGTTCTTGTAGTGACTGCCTGAGCGCTGACTCACAAGGTTCGTTTGAATATTCAACTATCTTCATAACAACAGGGCATTGAAGTCGGCATAAATTAGTTTTTCCAGGTGACATTAAAAGTTAAACTGAAACTCATGATTCTCAGTAACACTTCGGCTTAGTACATCGTCCAACAAAAATAAAAATAGCATTGTGGTCATAACCCTGCTTAATTTCTGTATTAAATTTAGGTTGATAGGGTGCTGTTGCAGAAGACGGCACTTAAAGCTCTCTTAAAATAGTCTGCCCTAACGATATTAATGAGTTTTATAGAAACATTTCATCTTTCCAGTTCGATTTATATAGACTCTATATATGCTATCGTAGGCGAATCCAATATTTGTCCTAAAGTAACAAGGAGTGTCCGCACTTAAGCGGCTGCTAGAGAATCCAACTTGACGATAACTTTAGAGAATTAGCTCTGCATTGTTACTTCTCTGTAGTTTTTAAAAAGGGTGGGCTTATCTCTCTTAGAAATTTTAATATTTCACCCCTCGAGCCATTCTTCAGGGTGTCTCTCTTCTTTCCAAATAATTTCGAAATATGGAAGAAGTCTTCGCACCATTTAGGTTGGACCAATTATTTTCATTGTTATTATTTTCCGAACTTACTAAGAAGGCCAACAGCTGTAGTAGCTAAACTTTATTGTTATGAATAACGACAGAATATAACACCCGTTTCACGTTGAAGAGAAAGTTGGCCCACCATATTTAGTTTTCGATAGTTTTTGTCTATAGACTTGCTATAGGGGGAGATAGAAAAAACAGCATTATATTTTTCTTCGATGTAGTTTTTAGGAAATTTCAGAAAACCAATTTGCAAAATATGACGCAAATGGAAAAAGTCGTGTCGCGCTGACTTTCGCTTTAGCGTAAAATAAATGGGAGTTAATAAAAGTGCTTCTTATATGAAAATGACTAAAGCCTAAACCAAAATAGACGAGACGAGACATAACGAGTAAATTCGAGTGTATGTAAACCAATGTTGATAGCCAAAATGAACCTACGTAATTGATCGAAAGTGAACGAAACATTTTGACAAGACGTAAGAGTTGCGTAAGAACCGAACTTCAAAACGTTGATACTCGTCATAACAGCTTTTTCGGTTCGTTGGCTAGCGTAACATTTTGGGTTAAATGTCAAAACAGACGGAACGAGTGCAAACGTTCGTTCAATTGCTACCGTCTATTTTGGTTAAGGCTTAACAACAATTAACAATTAACACTTGTAATTTCAAAGTATTATCGTCACCCTGTATAGGTATAGATAATTGAAGTGTGTGGTTATATCTTATAAACCATTTTGTTGGCATTTTGCTCTCCACCTTAAGAAAATGAGAAGGATATTTTTCGGTTAATCATAATTTTGTAATTTTTTTCTTCTGTTCGCCCTTAAAAAAGTATTACTGTTGTTGTTATATCGGTGTGTAGTGAGGGTGTGCTCATATTTAAACGTTTGAGTTATTCGCTTTTGCGAGAGCACTCAACAAATAACCCTGCTGAGTTTGTGTTAGTGAGCGAGACTCGGTTGGATAAATGTAAAATTAAATGGGTGGTGGTAGGCGAATTTTTATGGGTGGATGATTTTATGCAGGGATAATACGGAAACGTTAATATTATCCTGCGACTGATGTTGTTGTTGTTGTTATCGCTGCTACTGCTGAGTTATTCGCATGAATGGAACTTTTCTACGAGAAATCAACAAATACAAAAGCATCCTTATTGGTGTAGCAATGTTTAAAATAAAGGAAGAATATCCTTTGATGGGTTACTTTTATTATTCAGTTATAAAATGAATTCGGTTGCGTACGCACAGAGCGCTCGGAAAAAAATATCGTTTTTGAAAATACCGTCGGCTAAAGGATATTAGAAATGAAGTGACTTCCTTATAAAATACAAAAGTGAACAGAAAAAAAATTAAATAAGTTTCTGCCGTTTTTTTTTTAACAACACTCAGTCAAAAAAAAAGACAAAAAACTTAAGAAATCAAAAAAGTAACCTGAAGCATCAACAGGCCAGTAAAAACTTGATTTGGATTAACAAAATTTCTTAAGGTTTGATTTACCCGTTACTTAAAACTAAAAGTCTTGTTCTTGAAAATATATTTTAGTTAAATATCCACGTTTCTGTTTAATAGATTTCTATTAATTTTAAACCACTGATTACAATTACATTTTTAGTTGTTTCTTCATTTTTACAAAGTCTTGGGAAAAATACAACCAAAAATATTCAATACACTATGTTTATTAAGGCCTTTTATTAAATCAGACGTACTTCAATAAAATTCAAACAAAATTTCAGTTCACCTCACCGATTTTTCGAAAATTGTTTTTTTTTTTTTGATTTGATGATAGCACTACTCAACAAGATTTTCCGCAACGAGTTCCGATAATATTTTCTATAGTAAAATTTTCCATAGAATCCGAATATCCGAATAATTTTTTTTTCCGATTGGCCCCAATTTTCCATATAAATGGCCAAATTAAAAAAAATTCACTGTTGAGAGCACATGCTTCACAAATTTAAATTGGCTTGAAAAATTTAAATTGTCAGTCAATCAATTGAAAATTTTTCTATGGTCTAGAAAAGAGTCTAATACAAATTTTAAGGAACGTGCCAATAGTATTAGTGACATGGTTGTTTTGATCAAAAATAGGTAAAAAAATCCCTTCTTTTCGTTTTTCTTAAAGCAAATTCCTAATTTGAAGCTCGATATCTGAAATTAAATAAATGGATGATAAATAGTTAGCCAATCTATCTCATAGAAAATTTAATTACAAAAATTTTAAGCATGATTATGTCTACAGAAAAGTCATAGCTTACGAAACTCAAGCATTTTATTGACATCAATGCTAAAACCATTTTTACATATAAAAGCACATTATTTTTCAAATCGATTATGGCAAACCCCAAAAATGTCATCGACTTACTTAATATTTACATTTCTTATCGGATGGTTTTTGATAGTAAAATTGCCTAGGTGGTGACACTTAAGCATTCGTTACTTTTTTATATATGAAACGTACTAAAATTTTTTTTCAGGAAAAAGTTGTTTAGACTTTACAGAAGAATTCTGTGGAAAAATTTTGTTTCTGAACACATGAGAAGTTGGTTTAAATTCTATTTGATTATTAAAAACTTTATTTGTTATTAATAGTATCATATAAATAGTAAAACGTTTCTTGTCCTATCACGAAAATTTCATTAACTTTTTCCCAATATTTACTGAGAAATCGCAATTTAAAAAAACACCCACATAAAAGTTCACTTGCTCATAACTTTTTAAAAAATCCAAATTTTGCAAAAATAAGTATAAGACCTTAATATTGATCAATATATCTTTAAAGTTATGCAATAAAAAGTTTTTGGTTTTACTGTGCCCAGTTGAGAAAACTTTACTCCAGATCAAAAATTTCCCGGTCAATTTTTGTCAAAGTCCGTCCGGTTTGTAGAAGATCGTCCCATATATATAGTTTCGGGAAAAGTTGCCAGGAAGAAAAACACAAAACTTTTTTTTTTTTTTGAAAACTCACGATGACTAATAAAGCTTGTTTAGTATAGAATGCTGAAATGTTCAGTATACAATCTTTCGATTGTGAAGGCGACATAGCTGGGCATTAACTCGTTAATTCCTTAATCGTTAATTAACGAAGTTAACATTTCGACTAACGGATTAACTTTTAAGTTAACTTTGAAAAATGTTAACGCGACATAGCTGGGCATTAACTCGTTAATCCCTTAATCGGACTCGTTAACTTCCGTTAAGTTTCTCCAAGTCCGTTAATCGTTAATGCAGTACCTACTATTTACCAAATAGATACTGCACGCAATCGAGTGGATTCTACTAACTTTTCTTTTAACCGGTGCCATTTTTATATTGTACCCTTGTACTTATCTTATATTGTGTCCCGATAAAATCTGTTTGGAATATTTTTAGGTAAGAAAACTTAAAGCGTTTGCTTCTATGTCATATACACTTGTTCAATTAAGCCTTGTAAAAAATTTCACTACATTCTGTTGAAAAACTCTCGAGGTACGAGAAATTCAATTCATCAAACCCCCTGAAGATTCAAGTTTCTACAAATCCTTCCTTAAATGACACCTACATTATGTCAAAATCTTGGGTATATGTTTTTCCGACTGTCAGTTTAGTCTGAGTAATAATTCAGGAAAAAACCCATTTTTTAAGGCTTGAATTTTGAAAAATCGCCTGTTCATTATGTCAGAGTTCTGTGGTCCGACTTTGAAAGTAAATTAGTCAGGAAAAAATGCGTTTTTTTAATGAAAAATTCGAAATGTTGAATTTCTAGAAAGTGGTAAATTCGATTTTGTGATGTAAGTTTTATATTTCCTTGATAAGGAGCTTGGTCTGACAGATTAAATCAATCAATAAAGAGGCTGAAGTCTCCTTCATTGACTGACTTGACTGGATCAAGTACTGGCGTAGTTGTATTGCAAGCGGTTGATGTTACTTTGAAGGCGACAAAAATCCAGTAAATTTTACTAGCAAATTGTTTTGCGTGTATGTTTGAATGTTAAGCCACTTCTCCGGGATGTGTGCGATATAATCGAAGCACATATGCATATATTCTTGAACTTACTTACATTGTATTTGCACTAGTTGTTACGAATGCTATGAAGAATTGATTACCTTCATTTGCTTAATTTTACATCAGATTCGCATTCAAAAGTGTCTTGAAGTGTTTCTCAAGTGCCAACGAGGTATTTAGCACACTCGAGTTAATTCTTTGTCTCACACACATTAAGAGACCATTTCAATGAACTTTAAAGATACCATTCATAGTTGTCGTATCTATCATATTACACCTGTTAGTTGGTATTCGTGCGGTTGTGATGCTTTTGGTGATGATGTACTGTAATTATGTAGTATGGAAGAGATTGCAAATTACTAACGTGCAAATTTACAACAGGTGTAAGCTGAAATAGTTTATAAATAATTTAAACATATTTTATTGAGCTTTAATAAAACAAAAAAAAAACTGTGGACATTATTCTGTTGGGCTGCACGCATGAAAGGTGATTGGAAATGTCGATATACTTGAATATATAATACAGTATAATTCGCTTAACAGCCTCCTATTAAATTCCAGCAAATATTGCGCCCTTAAGCGAAAAATGCCTGAAGCCAAATTTCTTTAACCGCCTTATAGAGCATAAGTAAGGCTGTTAAGAGTGATCTTTTTTTTTTTCTTGAGCTCCTTCTTATAACATATTCAGCAAAAAATATTTACACAGTTTTCAACAAAATAAAATTTGTTTTAATAAAAAAACATAAGATAAAAAAAACAATCCATTTATATGGACATTCAAGTTGAAAGTAATAAAGCACTAATATACACACATCAATTACATGTATTCTTGTGTCTTGAGACTCCTACGGGAAACTTGAAATTTGAAGTGTTTAATTTTTTATCAAAGGCTGTTAAGTGTAACTTTTATTATGAAAAGTGCATTATATTGTAACAAATACGAGTAGTCAGGATAGCGGTATTCTTGTCGATTTCGACAAGTTCGGGCCGGTGGATGATGCCCGTGCTATCGAAGAAAACAATAAACATTGTCTAAATTTTTAACGGAACATATCGGTTTTTTTTTTGTTTTCGTTCTTCAAAGATTATGTGCCTTTCGAAAATCGCTTATGTCACTCAAAAATTTTTGTCATTCAAAAGCAATGACCTCCATACATTTTTTTGCATAATTTTGAACGTTTCTGTGGCTGTTGTATAAAGTTGTTGTATAATTAAACTGATATACTTAAGCCGATTTCAATAAAAAATTTAAGGTTCGTTCAGAAAAGACCAAGTCTTTAAATGACATATAACCATAGCTGGGCGTTAACTCGTTAATCCGTTAATCGTTAATTAACGAAGTTAACATTTCGACTAACGGATTAACTTTCGAGTTAACTTTAAAAAGTGTTAACGGACTTGTTAACTTCCGTTAAATTTCACCAAGTCCGTTAATCTTTAATCCAGTACCTACTATTTACCAAAAAGATACCACTCACTCCGCGCCGCGCCGCGAAAAACAAATGCGTTCCGGTTGACATGAATGAAAAAGTATGACAGTAGTCGAGTGGATACAATAAAAAAATGCATAAAAAAAAGGTAGAAGAGGCGTTACGACAAGAAGCTGTCAAAAGTTCGCAGAACAGAGATAGTTTAAGTGGCGGAGGCAACAACGCGAGTCACAACGACAATGATGAGGAAGACTTTTTCAATTCTTTCACTCAGTCTAAAGAAAAACCTAACACCCACAAATCTTTAAAGACTAAAGCTCCAAATCTCGTCAAAATGTGGCATGATGCGGCATTCCACAGGGAACAGATATTCATAAAGCTGTTTATTAAATATAATACTGCTACAACCTCAAGCGCTGCAGTTGAAAATCTTTTTACACGGGCAAAGATATATTAACGCCGAAACGAGACTCGCTTTCAGACAAGAACTTCAACATATTAATGTTCATAAGGGGAATATCCACACAGTGACGTACCGTGCATATTTTTGGCGCCCGGGACGAATAGTTCACTAATACGTATGTAGATACACAAGGAAAAAATGTCTCCAAAAACGGTAGCAAAATAAGATATTTCAAACTGAATTACGAAATCATCATACATACCTTCCACTTCTTTATAAGTTAGTAAAAAAAGGTTATCAATAACGCAACGATATAAAAAATGCAATTTTTATCACGTGTTAACGGATTAACGATTAACGTTAACTTGCGTTAAGTCTTCCGAAATGTAACGCATTAACTTTTAACGAAGTTAATTTTTTTAGTAACGGATTAGCGATTAACGAAGTTAACTATTTGATTAACGGTGCCCAGCTATGCATATAACTCCCATAGATCTAATTGCTAAGATATAGCTTCAGTCACGAAATATAATTGCTGCATTGTGTTTGTTGTATATCACTTGAAAATTGTTATAACAATTAACTGATTAGATCAGTTTCGTAAGCACAGGAGCCCCACCTTTGGATGTGAATGTGATTAGCGTTGCGAGGCTATAAGGTACCCAAGATATCTTTTGAAAAATCTTAAGTTTTGAAAAATAAAGTTTTAAAAATATCCTAATATTAATAAATTTGGCATACCGCAAGTCCCTCTGAAACCGCCTCCACATCATGAAAGTTCACACATGCAACGCTGAATTAAGGTAGGGTTAGAAAGGGCTACAGATCCGTGCCCCCAACGTAGGAAGTTGTTGTGTGAATATGGGTATGGCTTATCAGGAATGAAACAGGAGTCACACCGTCAATATATAGACAACCTGGGAACCGTTTTTGCAATTTCAAAGTTTTTTCAGTGTAAATTTTTTGACACCCCACACGTGATTCGTAACATGTGTGCTCAGTAAGGTTTGCCATTTCCAGATGAATAGATTAACAAACGAACAGCGCTTGCAAATTAATGAATTTTACTATCAAAATTCGTGCTCTGTGAGAAATTATGAAGATCCAATTTTTTATCGGAAAATTTTCTTCAGCGAAGAAGCTCAATTTTGGCTCAATGGGTACGTCAACAAACAGAATTGTCAAATTTGGTCTGAAGAACAGCCAATGCACCCTGAAAAGTGCAATGTTTGGTGCAGTTTGTGGGACGGTGGCATCATTAGGCTGTATTTTTTCAAAAATAATGAAAATGTCAACGTTACAGTCAATGATGATAATTACTGACTTTTTTTTTGCCCAAAATGGAAGAATCGCGATAACATGGAACTATTGAGTGGCGAGTTTGGTGAGCAATTAATCTCACGTTTTGGAACAGTCCATTGGTCGCCAAGATCATACGATTTGACCCCACTAGACTATTTTTTGTGGGACTACGTGAAGTCTCTCATGTACAGGGAGAAGCCACAATTGCAGCCCTGGAAGACAACATAACAGATGCTATTGGTGAGATACCGGCCGAAATGCTGGAAAAAGTATGCCAAAATTTGGGCTTACGGATGGACCACCTCAGGTGTAGCTGCGAGCAACATTTACATGAAATAATCTATAAAAAGTAAATGGCAGAAATTGGTGTATTGCTTTAAATAAATATTTCATTCACTTTTGCATATTTTCTGTCCTTTTTTCAATTTTCAAAAACCAAACTCTTAAGAAATCACCCGTTAGAAAGCATTTTAATTTTTTCTGGCTTTTCAATATGCAATTTAATATTTTGTTGCATTTTCGCGATTTAAAATGAACTTTTTTGTTTGTATCATTCAATTGTTTTACTTGTAAGAATCCCTTTTCTAATCCTTAGCATCGTGCCCCATAATCCAGCGCTGCTCACAGGCATAAAAATACATACATATATGTAAGTCTTCATTTATAACTGAGGAGTGATTTTTCAAAGGGGCTTATTTCCACGTTAAACAAATTTCAGTAATGAGAAAAAACTTTTACCTTAGAGCAGTTTACAGTAACTTTTATTTTTTTTTAATATCTCTAGTGTTATAGTTTGTTGATCTAATATTCTAATCCGCTAAAAGCTTTTATTCTAACATATTTGTAGTTATTGGAAAAAATAAAAAACATTTGGAAAGGGCACATTTGGTGCAAAATTTTATTATTATAACACAGATTGTATTATTCTTTTAAGGCACTACATTCAAGTTCGTTACAATCGTAATCATAGCTAGGCGACTCTTCTTCCCTTCCTATAGACACAATTCTGTTTTTACACGGTCTTTTCTTACACGGTTTTGATTTAACAAGGTCTAGATTCTTCGATTTAGCACGATTAAAATAAGCTATTTGATTAAAATATTTAAAGAAAAATATTTTTACTGACCGTAATCTTTTAGAAATTTAGTTAGAGAATTGGGTTAGCCATCTAACCCAATATGAATGTTGAATGATATGGAACTTCCATATCCATTTCTCCTATGTATGTACATTAGAGCGATTCAAAATAAACACTTTTTGATTTTTTCACGTTGTGTCAGCGAATTACAGTAGCCTTACATGTCTGGACAAAGCCCTTTACTAGGATTAAGGTTAATATTGAAAACTGGATTAGCGCCCTCTGTTTTAAGTAAACGACCCATTTTCCAAAATATTGATTTAAAAAATGTTGCAAGTTACAGACATTGTAAAATTTTCCAACAAAGTGGGTATTTGTGATTTGTTTTTCTTCTTCTTCTTTCTTTCTTATAAAAAAAAACTGACAATTGACCGGACAAAAGTAAAAAAGTACAGATTTTCCACTTTCTAGCTGCAACACCTCAAATATTATGTAACCGCCGATCCCATGGTACATCATTTTTAATCTACTGTTATTTGCTTAAAATAATGCTGAAACCGCATATCGTTATCTTATTTCAAAACCAAGATATCTACATTTTTCTACATTAACAGACCTGATTTTTTTCGAATCGGAGTCGACAAAATTGCATATTAAGGTGATTCAAATTTTTTTTGTTTTAAACAGTTATTATCAATCGGGAAATTTGAATCCGTGATTAGTTTTTTTTTCTTCTTTTTTTCTTACAAAAAAGTTTAAAATTGACAGAAAAAAAATTAAAAAACTACGATATTGTACTTTGAAGTTGCAAAATTACCCCATATTTTTTGCCGCCGATTCCGTGTTACATCATTTTTAATGTATTGTTATTTGCTTAAAACAATGCCGTAAGCCGCATATCATTTTCTTATTTCGAACCCGAGATGTCTGCATTTTTCTAAATTAACAGAACTGACATAATTTGAATTTTGGAAAATTAGAAAATCTATAGAATAGTTTAATCCAGTTTTCAATATTAACCTTAATCCTAGTAATGGGCCTTGTCCAGACATATAAGGCTACTGTAATCCGCTGACACATCGTGAAAAAATCAAAAAGTTTTTATTTTGAACCGCCCTAATGTACATATGTACATATATATGCCGTTTCTTACACGGTTTTGTCTGGAACGTATCTACCATGTAAAAACAGAACAGAAAACAGACAACTGCGATTTTTAATTACGAGTTTCCCTTGGAAATATGTCTTTGTAATAGATTTTCAACTAGAGGATACATTTTAGCACGATAACGGCGATAGCACTCTTAGGTTTGTTCAAGACCTTAAATGAAAATAAAACCTATTGAAAAAGCACTCATCAACTCTGAACTAATGCAGACTTATAATTTCAAGGATAGCGAGTTGCTTAACTTTTGAAATCTAACGATAGAATTGATTCCAACATCGGTTAAAAATTATACAAAGAATAAAACTGCAACACATCTAAAAATTGACTAAGATATTTAGTTATTCATGGCATGACCGATACATATTTATATTTACTAGAGTCCACCCAGCGATTGAAATTCAACCATTAAAAATGCTTTTCGCATTAAAAAACTTATATAAAAAAGAGCTATTTTTGTCATCGCTTTTAAAAATAAAAAACAAGTTAAAATGTTCTTAGAGTTCAATATATATATCTCCATACCCAATTTCATCAAAATCAGTCAATTAGTTCAGCCAAGGAAACATATTTTCCTGCTTGGCACCACCCACATTAAAAAAAAAGCTTCAATCTATCTCCATACCAAATTTCATCAAAATCGATCCATTAGTTAAGTTACGAAAACATATTTTCCTATTGAAGGGGTGGCACCCTCTATTTTAAAACATATACGTTTCCTCAGGGTTAAACCTATTTCTGAATTTCATCAAAATCGGTCCATTAGCTTAGTAGTAAAACATTTTTACCTGTTAGGGACGTGGTACCGCTCACTCAAAACAAATATCTTTACTCAAGATTCAATCTATCTACATACCAAATTGCATCAAAATCGGTGTAGTGGCACAGCCGCGATACCGTTCTTTCCCATTAGTGACGATGCCACGCCTCCTTAAATAACTTGAAGATTTTAATACTTTTTTTTAGGGTACAATCTCCAAACCAAATTTCCCCAAAATCAGTCCACTTGTTTAACCGTGGAAACGTGTTTTCCTGTTGAAGGCGTGGCTCCACCTACTATTAAAAAAAATTTACATTCTGCAATGGTCCTCTTCATAACCATTACAACAAAAAAAATTAAGCGATTATGTTGTGTTATGACAGTTAAAAAAGGATGGATGTATATGTCCTCACTCTCTCACAAACAAAGAGTAAGAAGCTGTTGCTTGTCTCAACTCTAAGATTCGATTAGGGGCCGTCCATTAATTACGTGAGGTGTATTATTGAAAATTCGGGACCCCCCTCTCCTCCCCTTGATGGGATTTGGTGAGTTCTGACGGGACCTCCCCCCCCCCCCCCCCCCCTCCTCTCTTCTATGAGACTTGCCTTATAATATTTAAATGTAATCTGCTATAATATTGCTGAGTCTCTGCATTAAAAAGTTGACGTGAGATTTTTATTGACCCTCCTCCCCCTTTGTGAGACTTGGTGAGATTTTTCCGGACCCTCTCCCTCCCTATTTTGACTCACGCAATTTATGGACTTCCCCTTATAGTATTAAAAAACTGAACTGGAAAGAGTGATTTTTTGTCATCGCTCCAAAAATGTAAGCCATAGTCATATCATGTTAACATATCCCTACCACAATCTCTTTCTCTTCCTTAGGGCGCAATCTGTCTCCATACCAAATTTTATCAAAATCGGTTCATTGTCTTAGCTGTGAACACATATTTTCCGACTGGGGGTTGGTACCGTCCACTTTAAAACAAATAGCTTTCCTCAGGGTTCAATCTACCTCTGTACCAAATTCCATCAAAAACGGAACATTAGTTTAGTAGTGAAAACGTTTTTTCTTGTTGGAAGTGCTGCCTTCTAAAAAAATGTTAGTTTTTAGAAATCTTTTTTAGGGTTCAGTCTATATCCTAACAAAATTTCATCAAAATCGCTCCGTTAGTTTAGTAGTCACGACGTATTTTCCTGTAAGAGGAGTGGGACCACCCACTAAAAAAATATATTTTTACTCAAGATTCTATCTATCTACATACCAAATTTCATCAAAATTGGTGTAGTGGCACAGCCATGGTATCGTTTTTTCCCATTAGAGGCGATGTCACGCATCCTAAAAAAAATTTTAGTTTTTAGAAATCTTTTTTAGGGTTCAGTCTATATCCCAACAAAATTTCATCAAAATCGGTTCGTGATAGGCGTGGCACCGCCCACTAAAAAAAATTTATTTTTACTCTAGATTCAATCTATCTACCGAATTTCATCAAATTCGGTGTAGTGGCACAGCCGTGATACCGTTTTTT
Organism: Tricholauxania praeusta; assembly: GCA_949775025.1. Lineage (NCBI taxonomy): Eukaryota > Metazoa > Arthropoda > Insecta > Diptera > Lauxaniidae > Tricholauxania > Tricholauxania praeusta. The sequence goes on along the minus strand of OX459029.1, from coordinate 128,499,205 downwards.
CCTATTTGGGGCAATGCCACGCCCCCTTTAAGAAATCAGAGTTTTTCGTAATCTTTCTTAGGATTCAATCTATCTTCAAATTAGTTTAGCCGCGGAAACATTTTTCCTCTTTAGGGGCGTGGCACCGCCTACTTTTGAAAAAAAGTATACATGTCCCCCCTTCTCCTCACAACCTTTCCAACAAAAATAATTGAGCGATTATGTTGTGCTATGGCTGAGAAAAAGTGGTGTAACCGTTTAGACATTGCCTATTTATATAAGATGAATAACATGGTTCAAAGATGATGGATAAAACAGAGGCCGGCATTTTCTCTCATGAGAACAACTCACAGTTTTTTTTAGGCCACGGAACTAAATAATGTTTTTCAAACGAAGGTTATAGCAATCCTAAAAGAGTCGAAATGGCTGTGTAAAGACATTTCTTCGAACATGAATCTGCTAATCACGTTGATTTTAATGCAACAGGACACAATGTTGTCTGTAGTCTCTTAAGCAATAGATTGTTACCGCTTATATGGCTGGCGAAGACATTGCGTGATCAATTCTCCACGTTCCGGAAATATCATATGCATATGTAATTTTGAACGACAAAAAAACCGCTTATATAATAAATTGTGGTTAAAGTATAAAGAAAAGTCAGCAAAAAATTACTTGTTGATTTCAGGCTTTCCCATTGGATGTTACAATGTTTCTTCAGCTATAAAATGAACCATTTAACAGCATAATTCGCAAAAAAAACTATAAAATCAGTTTGTATGCCTGGAAGTTGTACTAAGTATATACTTTGCTTGATTATAAATTTTGGTTAAATGAAAGAGAATACATCTTATGTTGATAAATGGTTTATTTAATGTTGGCAAGTATGTAGGAATACGATATCAGACAAATATCCGTCTCTGCTAGCTTCTTTTGAGCACATTTTTCATTACAATTTGACACCGGACTCGGAATTTCATAAATTTCATCAAGAATACTTTGCTTGAGTTGCCCAAAGGTTTCTGGTTTGTTTACATAGACCTTTCTCTTCAGATAACAAAATAGAGTTCGGAACAGTCAAATCCGGTGACGGTAAGATAGCTTACTGTGGAAAGAGGTCTCGCAGTGATTTCATTGTAATTCTGGCTCTATGCGATATGGCACCGTCTTGTTGGAACATCGTGTTAATCAAGCTCAACGCATGCAAAACACTGATAATTATATTTTTTAACTGTTGCCAGTAAATTACCAGCAAAAACCACAAAGAATCTTAAAGAAAACGTGTAGGCAGTTTGAATTAGTTCAGTATTTGACTGTACAGGTAGTCTCCGACTTACGACCGTTCGACTTACGACTATTCGCACTTACGACCAATTTTTTTTAAAATTTTTTTCATAGAAAATGCTTAAAATAGTTTCGGGGAATCCCTAAAATATGTATATTAGAAAAAATTTAAAAAAAAACAGTAGTATGTACAAGGATTCGATTTATTTCAGTACAAATAATACGTTTGTTTAAGTGAATAATTTTATATCATCCCAAAAATGGCTGGAACTAGACTAGACTCGACTTACGACTTAATCGACTTACGACCGATGACTAGGAACCTATCTCGGTCGTAAGTCGGGGACTACCTGTATATTGAATAAATTTGTTGAGAAAAATATAAACAAACGCTGGCTGTTATACAGCTGCTTCAGCAAATTACTTGGAAATTGCCTATCAAAATTACATTTCTTTACAATAAATCTTCATTGTTACTATAATACTAGACAGACTCTTTATAATTAATGTAAGTGAAGAAATGTGGCATAAAATGGTTTCTACTAATAGGGTGCCCCATAAGAAAGCGCTGTGCTGCACAAATAAAAAGTATAACTCTGACTTTAATTAGCACATAAGACTCCGATCCTTTTGTGACAAACAATTTAACTAAATAGAATATAAGCAATTGAGTATCACCTTACATTAGACATCTTAATGGTAATTTGCATATCATTTTCACCAGTACATTATTTTGCTGCATTTGGATGCGCGTCGCTAGGTAGCTCTTACAAAGTATCAGGTTAGTCCTCATTCATTTATTGCTTGCATTAACCCTTTTTCTACCAACGTTAAATTAGTAGTTTTTGAAAACGATCTTCAATATTGGAACCAACTTCATTAAGTTAAACTTTATTTAAGTATGTATATAATCGAATGTTCAGTATAATTTCATTCCAAAAAATTAGTTTGGATATCATTGGGAGTTAGATTATCTATATGAAAAATGTACTGCTATATACGAATGATAAAGTTGGAAGAATTTTAGTAATACAAAAATAGACGGGCAACATTGCCCTATTTATTTAGCTATGGCAGCCTGCAATTAGCTTAGGCAACGTTGTAATGGCAAGAGTCTAGCTTTATTTTTTTTACAATTTTTTTAATAAGTATTTTGCCAACTTTATTAATGTATGATTTTACTTTGAAATGGTGGTTTCAGCTTTAATATTACGTACAAGCAGGGCTACAGTACGTTTTTTCCGTCCCATGTATGCGGTGCATTGCAAAAATTGACTATGTTTGGATTGATTTTTTTTTTTTTTTTTCATTAATATTAAAATTAACATTAACTAATTACTAAAAAATTTTAATTGTGTTGCGGTAGAAATTGATGACTTTCTTTTTGCTCTGAGGCTAAGCTTACAACTAATTAATTAAAAACACAAAATTCACCTTTTCCCAAATCAAAATGCTACCCCCCAAAAACTGCCCTGTAATGCGGCCCTGGCTATGGGTATAAGCAACTAACATAACATATTAATAATAATATAAGTTTTCCGTGAGTCTTAATTAATAATATTCAAAATTATTTACCGGTTGGTAACAAGTTCCTATTTTTGCTGAGAAAACTAAAAAATTTACACAAAAACGAGTCTATTTCATATAACTTTACATCAAAAATTATTGCAGAAAAAACCTATTACTGTATCAGGTATAGGGAAAATCACAAACATGAAAATTTCAAAATGCTATAACTTGGCAAAAAAAAAAGATATTTCAGAAAACTTTAAGATCCCACACAAGTTTTTTGAAAAAAAAAAGAAGAAATTTCACGATGCTACATAACCTCAAATATATCAACAAAAAAAAAAAACAGTGTTCTTTCCACATATAAAGTCGATTTTTAATCGTTTGTAAGTTTGTTTAGGTAGCAATATCAATATCGTCTTGAAAGTTATACTTTACTAGTGTACCGTTTTACTACTACACCAATAATTATTTCCAAGATATCCTGATCGACTCATTAATTTTTAAATTCTCTACGATTATCCTACAGCTGTGGCGTGGTAGGAGTGTACTGTGTTTACAACCCACATGTTCCCGGGTTCAAGCATGGTAATAAATACACTCTCCACGTTTCCATATTTTCATTTCTACTAAATTTTTTAATTCTTGAATTCCTTTTCGATTGGATTTTTAGCACCACATTGAGCTTTCTAGCTCAAATATAAATAATTAATGGCAAAATATAAATAATTGAAATACTATGAAGCTCAAAGGCACAACACTTGCCACATATCACTATCATTTCATCGATTTGCGAGAATAATTAAGTCTGGTTTTTCTAAGGCTTTCTTGAGCTCAACCTCATTCCCACTTTTCTATCTCTCCCTTCGAATCTGATACACCGTGTCAAAAGCTTATCAGCCAAAGTGTTAGCTTTAAAAAAAAATCAAAATCACCTATTGGTCAGTTACTTGTTATCACCGAAATGAGTCTAAAAATTCCAGTGCGAGATCTATGTTTGGTCACTCAATAAGTTTGGATTATGTTATTGGTCCATACTAAAGCCGCGTAAATGGCAGTCTGACTTTCTATAAAGATTGTCATTTGTGATTTCAGTGATAAATTGAATTATGTTGTTTCATTTGCCTAATTCGCACAAACTGGAACCTCAGCCTGTAAGACATTTGCATTGTCTATGACTCAGAGAAAACTTAAACTTCACAGCATATCTTTAAATCGTTCATGAAGTGCTGAATTTATTTAATGGCTTGTCGCGATTTCACGAAGTCTCAAGGCGGTGCCATGCTAAAACCGCTCTCTCTAAATTCATTGTAATCTGATAACGCTAGAGCTGGTTATTTGTACTGCATGAATCCGGTGCCATAAGACGTACATATATCTACGTTTAATGACTCCGACTGACTAGAGTATATTGCTCCAGAAGTGCCCAGATATGCTACTTTCTGTAATCACTGTAATTTTTTTGGATTCATTCTTGCTTTGATCTGTTCACCATACCACTCATCCATAGGCGAAATTAAGACGTGAAATGAATGCGTACATCAACAATATTTTGCGGCAGTAATATAAATATTTCCTTAAAGCATTATCAATTTTTGGAAATCAGATCAGAAATGGTCATCAATTATTCCATTAACCTTAATCAACTCGGAAAGAATGACTTAGTTCCTGGTGAAAACTTATCCTCATTAACTCTGCTAGGTTCAGAACCATTATCATTATCAAATTCGACCGGATTAAAGGAAACTGAATCAATCGATCTTTTGAAAGAGAAGTTTAATAATCGAATAATTTCTCGAAGGGCAGACGTGGATTGGCCACCAAGATCATGCAATTTAACACCATTGGATTTCTTCCTATGGGGTTTCTTGAAGAGCAAAGCTTATGCGAATAATCCTCAAACTGTGCAACACCTCAAAGGCAACATCAACGAGTAAATATCACTAATTCTGCGAAAAATGTGTTCAAAATTTTGGTAATAGATTGATAGCTTGTCAAACTAGCAGAGGTCACTTGAACGACATTCTTTTTCATTATTAATCGGAACCAATGTACGTTTTAAATAAAAAGAAATAAATATTTCAAGCAATTTATGTCTTTTATTTAAAATTTATAATGATACTTCAAATTTGAACACCCTTTAGCATTTAAAGTGTTTTTTTTTTGTATGGGAGGTGTCACACTCTGTTAGCTTATCCTGCCAACATTTTGCAAAGTGCTTCATACAAAAAATATATATCAATGCATAAAATTTTGGAGCTACCACGTTCCGTTGTCCACCCATAATCATATTTTGCAAAAAGATGTTTAGCCCACACAATAATGGTAGTGCCGATTAACGTCGAAAAGAATCGAAAACTATTGAAGAAGTCTATTAAAGCCGAAAAGTATCATACTATTCGAAAAGTTCGATAGAAGACAAAAAAAATGTATTAAAGCCGGATGCGTCGAAAAAACTGTATGAATAGAGCAACATAAAACCATAAAAAAAGTCGATAAAAATCGGAATGTATCGAAAAATATCAAAAAATTCTTTAAAAGTCAGAAAGATTAGAAAAGCATCAAAAATGCCAAAAACTATCGATAAGAGACTCGAAAATTCGAATTGTATCAAAAAGAATAACAAAAATTTATAGACATAAAAAATCGATAAAAGTATTACACACATATTTACTCAAAAAAAAAGTTCAGTTCCATCTGGCTCTATCGTCAAGACAGGTTTTTTTAAAAAACATATTTTTAACCGGTTTAGATATGTAATTAATAACTGTATATTTAAAGCGTTTTGTTGGGAACATTCAAACAGAGACAGTTAACAAGGTTTCCTCGAAAGTAAAATTCTGAACCGCATAGCAACATAAATCTACATTGACAGTATATACGAATGTGTATTTGAAATTAAGTTTGAATTTTATTTAGCTCATCGCGATGACAAAGCACCTGCAAAATTGCAGTTAATGTTAGCAACGGGTTAAGAGAAACCTATTTAAATATCCCTTTTATATTTTCGCACTGTCTCTATTTTAATTATCTCTTTCTTTTTGACTCATTATAGAAGTACATTGACCGACCGCTTGCGCATGCGCAACACAACATAGCTGTTACTTAAAACCGACCTGTCTGATTCAAATGCTAAGTCACCACTTAGCGAGCAACACATCGCAAATTTCAGTTGTTAAATATTTATCTAGCCTATCTCAAGCAGAATGTTGCAAAATCCATCAAAGTATCACCCGAATCCTTTGTCACACTTTTTGGCGTTACACAATTCGCAGGCCGCACACAATGCTAGCTCACATCCAACATTACCAACAGCGAGCACAGGACATCATCCGTTTCAGCAGGAACATCCACATCAACACCCACATCATGGTACAATAACCAATCATAATAATCATCATCGACAATTGAAAGCCACACATTCACATCTGATGGATGCCAATACATCTCTTGATGCGGGGAAATCCTTTACGATTGCCGCCATATTGGGTTTGCAAAAGAACGCCATTGAAAACAATCGCAAGGACTATAACGTCATAAATTTGTCGCTAAACAACAACAACAATAACAACATCTACAACAACAACAACCAACACTCAACACAAAACCATCATATAATTGTGAAAGGTGAACATTTTCTAACAAAGCACACAAGTACCAGCAACAGCACCAGCAACAACATCTCTGCTGGAATACAAAATTTTAATTGTGATACAAATGCAGCAACACTAAATAGCATTGGTGGCGCATCATCTTTGGCGAGCAGGTATTTGCCGACAGCAAATGCAAATTCAACAGCATCATTTAGTGTTGCTGCTGCCACACATCAGCAACAACAGTCTACAAATGCTGCTCACTTGCGTGTAAATAGCTTTGCTGCTGCCGCAGCTGTGGCCGCTGCTGCTGCTGCCAACATGACCGGTGGTGCACCGACAGCTTTGCAGAGTCTTCAACAGCTACATCAACATCACGCCCAGCAGAGCAACCTGAATTTTCAAAGGGACAAGATAAAGATGGGTATGTGGAATTGATATTTCATTATGCACTAACAACCAACAGTATAAATTTAATTTAGCGCATATAAAATTAATTTAGCGCGTATAAATTTATCCGCATATTATATAAACGGTCATTCTTTTAATAACTGCACACTTTTTTTTTTAAGTTTTTGAACATTTTTTGAAATTAAATATCTAAAAAAACTATAGGATAAAAAATCATTTAATCATATTTGTTAAGAAAGTCTATAACTTTATAAAAAAAGTTAAAAAATTTAAATAATTTTTTTAAAACACTAATTTTTTTAATTAAAACAATTTTTCTCAAAATATTTTCAATATCTTCCGTTTACTGCGAGAATTTCGATTTAAACATTACAAAGAAAACAAATAAAAATGTTTCTGTTGAAAAATTTGGTGCGCGTCATCAGTAAAAAATTCGTAGTTTCCAAAGTTTTGGCGGGAGTTTTGATATGAAAGCATTTTTAGGGTTGATTGAGGAATAACATATAAAAAAACGGAAGATGTTATGTTGAAAATATTTTGAGAGAAATTGTTTTAATTAAAAAAATTAGTGTTTTAACAAACTTATTTAAATTTTTTTAATATTTTTTTATAAAGTTATAGTCTTTCTTAACAAAAATGACCCCGTGATTTTTTATCCTATCTCCTATGGTTTTTGAGAAATTTCATTTCAAAAAATGTTCAAAAACGTAAAAAAGCAAAGGTTGCAGTTATTAAAAGAATGGCCGATAAACATATACTCGTACATATATTAGAGCGATTGAAAATAAAAACTTTTTGATTTTTTGACGATGTGTCAGCGGATTTTAGTAGCCTTATATGTGTGTATGTCTGGACAAAGCCCATTACTTGGATTAAGGTTAATATTGAAAACTGGATTATTGGATATTGTTTTAAAAAATGCTGCAAGTTACGGAGGTTATCAAATTTTCAAACAAAGTGTGTATGGTTTTCGGACAATTATTGATCGGGGAATTTGAATGTATGATTAGTTTTTCTTCTTCTTCTTTCTTTCTTATAAAAAAATTGAAAATTGACCGCACAAAAGTAAAAACGTACCGATTTTTCACTTTCTAGTTGCAACACCTCAAATATTATTTTACCGCCGATCCCGTGGTACATAATTTTTAATGTACTGTTATATACTTAAAAGAATGCCGAAATCATAATCTTATTTCAAAATCAAGATATCTGCATTTTTCGAAATTAACAGACCTGATAATTTTCGAATCGAAGTCGACAATTTTACATATTAAGGTGATTGAATTTTTTTTTGTTTCAAACAGTTTTTATTAATCGAGGAATTCAAATCCGTGATTAGTTTTTCTTCTTCTAAGTTTTTTCTTATAAAAAAATTTAAAATTGACCGGAAAAAAATTAAAAAATTCGAATTTGGACTTTAAAGTTTCAAAATCACCCCATATTATTTTGCCGCCGATCCCGTATTTAAAATTTTGAAAATGGTAGAAAAGTCTATAGAATAGTTCAAATTATGCCAGGTCTGTTAGTATAGAAAAATGCAGATATCTCGGGTTAAACTGTGTTGTGCAAGCTGAATTGTAAACATTGAGGTTATTTTGACTTTTTATACCCTACACCGAGGGTATATCCACTTTGTCGCTCCGTTTGTAACACATAGAAGGGGGAGTGGTAGGTATGGAAAAGTATATATATTTTCGATCAGAGTCACCACCTGAGTCGATTTAACTATGTCCGTCTGTCTGTCTGTCCGTCTGTTGAAATCAGGTTTACGGGAAAACCAAGAAAGCTAATTGAACGAAACTTTCACACACAGGTCTCACCTTCTTGCAGGCATCTTGCTATTGAAAATGAGCGAAATCGGTTCACGAACACGACTACCGCCCATACTCTATGTATATTTACCCAGGCCAATTTTGAAAAAAGTTGCAGCGATTTTGATGAAACTTGGTGCAAATGCAAACCAAATTAGGACTAGGCTAGGATTCAAGTTTCCAACGGATCGTACAGGGGCGTGGCACAGTCCTAAATTTTATCATTTATACTACCATATCTTGTAAGCCGTTCAAGATATTGCTATGAAATTTGGAAAACGGATACTTATCAAATATATCTTAATTGTGATAAAAGTGGGCAGAATCGAAAAAGTGGGCGTGGCACTTATGAACTGTCAAAATTGGCACAAACGATTTTCATAAAAATTTTGGAGATGATGCCGCTAAAAGCAGTCATCAATACAAGCTCAGACACTTTACTGAAAAAATTCGTTGAAGGGCGTGGTACCGCCCACAATATTTAGAAACGTTATATTAAGAGAATTTTGACTGGATTGCAGCGCTGTTTTAAGTGAACTATTGCAGCAATTTCTATGAAATTTAATGGTAGCGGTTCATTTGCTATAGAGTATATCTGAATTAAAAGTGGCTGAAGTAGCACCAGTGGGCGTGGCACCTCCCATGCAAATAAAATACGGTAAGTGGCATATTTATCGAAATATGTAAGCAATCATACTAAAATTTGGTGTAAGGGGTTTGCTTATGGAAAGCTATTTCTGGATCAAAACCGGGCTGGATTGTAACAGTGGGTGTGTCACCGCCCTAAATTTTAAATTGAACTGCGGCATATATCGCAAACTATACAAGCTATTTTGTTAAAATTTAATATGAGGATGTCGATCACGAATATAATTTATTGAACCAAAATTGGGCGGAATTGGAGTGTTGGGCGTGGCATATTTTAAATTTTTAGTTTCTATTCAATTTTTTTTTCAATATTTTCCATATTCTTTCTACTTTTTCCACCCTTTAACTTTTTTCAATATATCCTATATGTATTTGTTCGACTTTTTCAAACTCTTTCAACTTTTTCACAAGTTTCTTTATTTTTTCGACTTTTTCATCAATTTTGAATTGTTTCAAATTTTTTCAACCTCTTTCAACTTTTTTAGAGTTTTTCAACCTCTCTCAACTTTTTTCAACATTTTGCATATATTTTCGACTCTTTCAACATATTTCAACCTCTGTCAACATTTAAATTTTTTTTGACTTATTCAACGTCTTTTAAACATTTATTTAAAAGGTACTTTCAGTGCAGTGTAGGGTATGTGAGTTTCAGCCTGGGCGAAGATAACACCTTAACTTGTTTTATTTCCATTTTATTATTTGCGTTTATAGAACTCAATTTATTGTTCAGCTACATTCAATTTAAGATGCTTATTTATTTTCTGACCTTAGAAAGTTAACTTTTTGCACCAACTACATTCAAAAATTTTTGGCATTTATTCTCGTGGTAAAAAAAAAAATTTTTTTCCACTCATGTACTTTTTACACTTTTTCTCTTTCACAGAGCGCAATTTTCTTATTCTCTCGTGTTTGACAGTTTTACAGGATTTTACCCAAAAAGTTCAGGAAAAACAACAATCTCTGTCATTGCGTTGTCTCTGTGTTATTGAGACCCTTTTGATACTGTACAAAAAAGGTAGCATAAGCAATTTTATCGCGATTTTATCGATATCAAAAATGTGTCTAAACACAAAAACAGATAAGTGCAAGAGGCAGACATTTTTGTTGCTGCGTTTAAGAGTAATTAAATTTATTCGATTTTATTTACAAATATGTTTTTATTGTCAGGCAGATTGCGATTATTTTAAAGATTATGTCTTACAAAACGAAAGAAACAACCTCTGCCACTTAGTTAGTGCTGCATTTAATAATTGCAATTTTACAAACATGTAAAAAAAATTTATATATAAAATTATTTTAACTTATAAGAAACATAAAAATAGTGAACGACTGCAGACTCTGGTGAAAATCATATAATCTACAACTTTTGTCTGGCATAAACAAAAATCCTAAGCTTTTTAATATAGGACCTTAAATATTATAACGTTATTAATGAACTTTACCTTTTTTTATGAAGTAATATTTTTAACTATAATTTCTATTTTAAACGAAAAAAACTTAAATTATTAAAACAAAATTTTCAAAATCGCGCTAACTTTAATAACATGACCTTCACGCAGGGCCGCCAAGAGAAAATCCGGGCCCAGGCGATACATAAATTCGGGCCCCTACCCCCAATTCTCAGAAGAAACACTATGTAATATGACACAATAATACATGTTTATTATATGAGGGACAAGATTATCAAAACTTTTAGGCTTTGTTTGTTATTGAATCATTGAAATAGTCATTAGTTACAATGAATAAGAATTTATCCAACCAGGTATCAATTATAAATAGAGGTGAAAAAGTCGTCTAATATTTGGCTTGAACTCTTTAATTCAAGCCTTAGAACAATAAAACATTAAATATTAAGTTGTTCATTCTCATTCGCATTCGAACTTGTTCACATTAGAGATGCGCTTTTCTTGCTTTCTGGGCTGCAAAATTTTTTATAAGTGTATCAAAATCCAACTAACGGGGCCTCTATGCAAAGAGTCCCAAGTCCTGATACTCTTGTGTGCAGCACGATCGGTGAAAGTTTTTTATTCGAGGTAGTGTTCTTCCGAACTAGCAACCAGTGCCGTGTCTAGGTGTGTGCGGGCCCCTAGGCTGACCATTTTGGCGCGGGCCCCCCAGACAAATTATTGATAACAAAAAAAAAAAACTTCATTAATATGTATTTGTACAAAAGATATTGAATAGCAAAAATAAGGTCTTTATTGAATAGTAAAAAAAAAGGTCATTACTGCTTATGAATTTGTAGGACATTCTTATATACTTCTTCTAAAATATGTATGTTAAAGCGAATCAGTTTTACAATTGTACAAACTATATACATACATTACATTATACATTTTTTAACAACTCTTACCATGAATTGATCTGAATATATAAAGAAAACAATCAACAGCATGTGCAGCAACCGATGCGATGTTTGATTATAGTGATGCGACACTGAAGGTATATGTATGTATATGTAACTACTAAGAAAAGGATTTGTAGTTATATCAGCTAAGTTTTGTTGGAATGACTGACGTTGATATTGACGTTCCAATTCTTTATCACGCAATTGATTTCGTTGATTATAGAACCGTTGAAGAACTAAATGTATAAGCGAAAATTATTAATTAGTTTTTCATTACTTAAAAGTAAACTTTCATACCTGATGTCCGTTGTGTATTTGTATTTTTAAGTATATCGTTTTTATTTCATGTCCGAACAAATCACTCTTCACCTCAATAGACACTCTCTTCTATCACCACTGCAGTCAGGCTTTCGAATTGGACATAGTTGCTCGACCGCAGTGATGAAAGTTACTGATGACATTCTTACTGACTTTGACCAAAATCGTTTAACATTACTTTGTCTGCTGGACTTTTCCAAAGCTTTTGACTCTGTTAATCATGCCTTACTATGCAGAAAGTTAAAGAACTTTTTCAAATTTAGTGATAGCGCGGAAAGCTTATTGCTCAACTATTTGGCGGGTAGATTACAGCGGGTTAAAGTGGGAAATTCTTCTTCTTCTCTTAAATCAATTAATGTAGGCGTTCCTCAAGGTTCAATCTTAGGTCCGTTATTATTTTAAATTTTTATTAACGATATATTTTTAGCTTGCAAATATGCCACAGTTCATGCCTATGCTGATGACATTCAGCTTTATCTTTCTCGACCAATTGAACTTATTGAAGATTTGACCTACAGACTTAACGCTGACTTATTGTCTTTGAACAGATGGGCTGAGGAGAATCAACTACATATCAATCCTAAAAAATCAAAAGTGCTGCCAATCGCCAGGAGCAATCTTAGCTTGGAAGGAGTTCAGCCTTTGTTCATTGGGTTCGATCAATTGGAATTGGTGACTAAGGCAAAGAATCTTGGCTTTATATTAAATTCAAAGTTAACTTGTACTGGCCATATAAATAGCATTGTAGGAAAGATTTACGGTACCTTAAGTTACTTGCGCACCTCTACACTCTTTACTCCTATAGAAACTCGACGTCGACTTATCATACAGTTAATTATTCCTCATATTACTAACTTTACTGTAGTTTACAGTAAACTTGATTGCCAGTCTCAGCATAAGCTTAGTGTTGCATTTAACAATGCGGCACGATATTTTTACGGAGTCCGACGCTTTGACCACATCTCTGAAATAAGTAGAGGCATTCTCGGATGTAGCTTACTAGAGTATCTAGATACACGTAATCTTATGTTTTTACACAAACTTATACTTTTGCAAACTCCTGAGTATCTCTATAATAAACTTCAATTTTGCCTGTCAACAAGATTTTCTGACCTTATCGTCCCCAGGTACAGCTACCTCAATACTAGCAGATACTTTTTCATTAACACCATTAGGCTTTGGAATAGATTGCCAGCTGCCTTAAAACTAATTAGTGCGGAAAAAAGCTTCAAATGTGCTGTTTTTAACTATATTTCTTACACTTCTTACACTTCTACTTTTTACCTCTCTCTTTTACTACTGACTTCTTACTATCTCTTTATTTATAAACTCTTTTTATTTTAGTTATGAATTTATATAAGTTTCACATTTATTTTTATATTATTATATATAGCTTTTATCAATTATTTATTTATTATTTCATTTTTTTGTTTAATTAGTTCCATTACCTTATTACATTTGAATGTACTATAAAAGACTAAGTCTTATTGTGCTATGAATTGAAATAAATCTAAATCTATTTACAGGAATAGAAGATTGTTGCTGCTGTTGCGCATATGTTGTTGATGTAGATGCAATAGTTTCCTGAAATCATTTTCTATTAGCGAGAATAGGAGATTGATGCTGTCCAATTTTAAATGTTAGTGGTAAGGAGAATTACAATTATCGAAAGCAGCTGATGCTACATCCTGAGAACTTGGCATACGTCAGAGAATATAGGTTTTGCTGTAGTTGAATAAAATGTTTTTTCTGAGTAAACGGCGATGTTGGCAAATTTTTTATAATTGATTTTACTGTACTGCTTAGTAAAATAGTCAAATAATCTTAGTGGCCAATAGGTTTGCGCCTACACTTTATATTAACAAAGTTATTTATAATATCTTCGTAGCTTATTTGTCTAAGAATATCGCTTTCCAGTCTGTCTTCTAATATTGAGGTTCGAAGCCTGTTTTTGATTAACTTTAATTTTGAAAATGACCTTTATCCAGTGCTGTTTGTTATCATAAGTGACAAGTACATCCTTAGAGCAACATCGATATTAGGAAAACAGTCTTTAACGTTATTTTCTAGAAGTTTATACATTCACCTCTCCTTACTTATGACTTTTTCATTATCTTCTTTTTTTAAATCGTGGCAAAAAGCTTTGAACTGAATTAGCTCATTTCCCAATTGACCGTCTAAGTCTTTGTCATATGTTTTTACCAAGTTTTTAGCTGCTGCAATTATTTGCTTATTAGTAAGAGAATCAAACTTAAACAGAAACCCAAAACGGCTATCAACTACTTTGTATGCTTCCTAAGGCTGGTAGGTGAACGTATTACGTTATTGCTTTTAAGCTTTAAAAAGTTCGTCATACGACGTGATTTGGTAACGGCTTCTTCATCCTTCTTTAACATAGCTTTTACCATATTTCGTTTGCTGCTTCCACTTTTGAAGTTCTCCTTCTTTAAATGCCGGTTCATAAAATGGCGACACATAGTTAAAAAAAAATTAACACGATGTAACTTAAAGTTTAATTTTTTTCACTTAGTTATTTTAAGTTTTTTGTCCAAATTTAAGTTTAATAGTTTAGTTAACATAGTTTAGTTTTAGTTTAGATGTATTTTAAGTAACTTTTATTTCGATTTTAACAAAATTTAATTTTGTACACTTATTCGGCGCTGCTGCTGTTCAAATTCAAGTGGTAGTTTTGACGCGAACTGTCAAAGGAGAGAACGGTGCCAGGGTTAACAGCATATGCAAATATGAAACGATATCCAATTAAGGTGCTTGTACACGCCTGCGATATTGAAGCAGTTTGCGACAAATCGATGCAGCTTTTTGTATTCATTAAAAATTTTAAATTTTAGAACAAAATGTTTCGTGGCGCGGGCTCCTAGGCTGCAGCCTATACAGCCTATGCTTAAACACGGCACTGCTAGCAACAGTTCCAGGTATAGTGCAAAACACACGAAGAGCAACACATACATAAGGAAAAATCGTCCCCAAATTCTTAACAAAGATTGAATTCAGCAAAGTATATTTTGATGGTTCTTCTTAGAAATTGGCTTCGTAGATATGTGTCAGATGGATTATTTAATTCTGCAGAAACGTCTGATTTGTGTTTTTTGACAAGATCTGTAAGAGCATTTTGAATTTCGCTTTCGTTCATCGCTGTGAATCGCCACAAAAAAAAAATCCTATTTACATCCTTCATGGCATCAAATCGAGTAGAAACTCCTCTAATAACTGGGTCAACAATGACAAAAAAAGTGTTTTTTCTGAAATCGATCTTCCTGTGTTCGTGTTATCAGATTCTTCATTTTCCTCAAAATGCCTCTTTCGTTTTCTTTACCTGGTGGAATAGAACGTTGATGAGATTTCCAATCCATCAGCAACAGTTTTGAATTCACATAAAATGTTGTCCCATTGGCTCCGAATCGAATTTAAGTCAGATAATATGAAGATTTTGTGCTTCGTTATCGATGGTCGTGTCTCTTGCTTGAAGAATGATGCTTCTTTCATTAATAGGCTTCAATATTTATACCAAATCGAGGACATTAATATGCATTCGAATCCTTTCAAGTACTTCAGAATGCCGTTGACATCACTACGAGTTTCAGCCGTAGAATTTAAGCCTTAGAGTGCTTTTGCAATGATTGGCAAACGGCTTAACTGCTTCAATTTTAGCAGACCACCTTGTATCTGAAGGTCTATGGAGGGAGCTCAGCTCACTTTTTTTTGAGAATTTTGAACCACTCTAAAAAAAGTAATTGCGGCTTGACAGCATTCTGCTGAGTCGACACCATATAAATTAAGACTGGGTTGCACAGGGTGAGTAAACAACATTTGGATTAACCACTGTACCTACGTGGCCTCTTCTTTTAATGACGGCGTACAAAAATAAAACCAACCATAACGTACGAATTCAATAAAAAAGTGACAATTCACAAAAAAAATGAGTAGCGGCACTGCCAGCTACATATTATATAAAAGAAATGAGTTGCCAGTAATATTTTTTACATACTAAAAATGAATAAAACAACGGGATTTCAATCCGCAACAGGCGCCATGAGCAGTACAGTGAAATGAGCGCGCAAGATTCGAAAACATTTTTTTAAAAAGCTTGTGACTCTCAACTTTAAGCTAACTATGCGTTAAAAACTTATATTTTTAGAAAAAATTTGTAAAAACACTAATTGTATTTTATGGTAAAAAAACGAAAAATTTTTTGTCGTGCCTCCGATCTACGGGCCCCATTGCAAAGTCCGGGCCCGGGGGTTTTCGTCTCCCCTTCCCCCTCTCGACGAGCCTGCCTTCACGAATAATCGTAGCTACTTCGCATTATACTCAAAAATTACATAGATTAATGAACGTTATGTAAAAACTAACATTGCGTTGATTACATGAACTATATAGTTTCTAAAAAAAATAAATATTTAGACTTTTGATAACATTTTTTTTCTGCGGAATAAAAGGGCCGACACCCAGTGGCGTATCGTGCATATTTGGAGCCCGAGGCGAATAGTTGAGTTGCCGGCAACCGCCCCCCCCCCCCGCATATTATATTTGGGTTTTTTTTTATTATAATTTCAAAAAAATTTTTAATGACAAAATGAGATATCTTTCAGCTTGAATTACAAAACCATCACACATACCCTCCAACTATTTATAATTTACTAAAAATAAGGTACTCAGTTTTATTTCATCAAAAAACCCTAGGAAAATAAGATATATACGAGGACCATTGCCGCCCCCTAGCTACGCTACCGTTGACACAGAGGATAATATTCGAATCCTCATAGTATGCCGTCCATACTTTTGATTGGATGTGAAGGACTGCTAAATTTGTTCAAAAGCTGTTTAGTGATGTTGTGGATCTTAAGCTTACTTTGTGGTTACGATCTCCACGTCTGCCTCAAGACCTTTAGCCCAAACTCTATTATCGATAAGATAGGATAACTTGTTGGTTTTGGGCATTGTCGTTTGCGTCTGTCGTCGATTAGATGTAGGGTGTTTGTGCCGGAATGTTCAAACAGCAGTACTACAGGCCTTGTGGATAAAGTTCTTCAAATTTGCTCATTTAGGGTTGATGTCATCTGTTAGTCTGGGCGTTACTCTAAATATACTCTGTGTAACAATTTTTTGCAATCACATCTGTAAAGCGTTCCACAGTAAAGAGTTTATTTTGGCGGTTAGAATATTTGCGCATAGCCATTACTCAAAACGAGAATCTGCGTCAATGATGTCCCATTATATCACAAAAGTACATATATTAGAAATGAGCTGTAAATTCTCTGAATGTAATGAAAAGCAGTTCATTGTATTTTTCGTGCTTCTCAAAGTTCGAATGTACTGAAAATGACATCACTGGTCTTCGCTTTTCGTTATACGAACATCGAGCAGATCTTGGAAAAGCGGAAGCGATCTAAATGCATCTCTTAACCTACTAGTGGGTGAACGCCATGTAACTTTATGTCTGGGTTTGTGAATAAAGAGGGAGCTTTCTATTACGATTTTGTGGGAATAACATTTGGTCTAAATGAGTCGGTTTGCAACTGACTGCCACTCCAACCTAATAGAAATCTACCGAAAAGTCGCCATTTTCTTTTAACTACCCAATACTTACCCATGACATGTTCGAATTCCACAATTTCTGTCGGGGAATATGCTTGAGATAATGAATTGAAAAAATCCAGTTTTTGTTGGTCTTAGCGGAAACTCGCGTAAATGCGCAAAGTCGGTGTTTTAACACATTTGACCCCATTTATTTCAAAATTCAGTACGAGATCCAATATAATAGCTGGTTAAAGCACATACCGCAATCACCTTTAACATGTCAACTGTGGAGCTGGATAGTTAAGGTCGAAATATGTTGTATCACTTCCAATTAACCAGACTAGATTGACCATTTAAGCTTAGGCAAAATTAAACCTGATTTACTTTTATGGATAACGATCCGGATGCGATCTAAAGAAACTACCATCTACCTCTATCCCAGGCTAACTCTTTTCAATTCTTAATCTTTTTTTTAAAATGGTGATTAAGAATTCAACTCTTCTTAGCTTAAACGTTGTCATCGATTCGGTTGATATCAAGAATGATAGAAAAGAAGATTACGCTTTGCGCATCTCGTTAGTTTTTATGTCATTTTTGAGCGTCATCTGGTGGACGGTTAGAGTTGCCGTGTACTCAAGTTACTTTTTTGCTACTAATGTTCCAAAAAAAAAAATGCTAATTACTTTTATATAATTATATTATAAATTTTGGACAAAATTGTGTTTTCCGGTATTGGAACTACTCTTTTGATAGTTCTATATTTTGTAAATGGAAAATTAGTTCAAGACGTTGATGTGAAGACAAATATATCGCAAGGTGTCTTAAATAAGACTTTTCGATGGACTTAGCCAAACATTGTAATAACTAAAACTAAAAAAAAACAAATTCAAACTAATAAAATTGAATAAATTAAAGTATCGTCTGCGCAGTCAAATCCTCGGGCTCAATGAAGGAGTTTTGTCGGCTCAGCTAATGTAGCTGTAGACGATACGCCTGATTTGGAAGGGCCATGCGGTCCTCTAACTGGTAATTTGAAATAAATATTGTAACTAACATTTAATTTTTACATAATTTATTATGTTTAGGATTAATTTTCAAGCAAATAACGAAAACAACAGAAGCAAATTCTTCTGAGGGCGATAGCAATAATGAAGATTAAGAGCTTGAATCCTTAGCTTACGATGGCCTAGAAAATCTTGCTGGTTTTATATGAGCCGCTCAGTGCACACTTCGATTAACTCCACTTTTCAAAATTTTTAATTTTCATGCGCTGCATTAATTTATTAGAACTCTTCTTTTCGTATTTGTTATAAATTTGGCTAAAAAAATTGGTTAAACATTACAAATGCAAACATTTATTATTCGTTCGCCACACACAATGTATGGAAGATTGAATTTGTTTACACGTTTTTCCCAATTTTTTGTTTTATGGAGTTAATCGATGTGTGCTCTGAACGGCTCATATGTCACAAACTGCACCAAGAACTTCCTAACATATTAGTGCAACAAGATACTGAGATTAACATCACATGGGTTAACCATCTCAGTGAAGGTGGCTTATCAAAGCCAACTAACGAACTCATGACTCATATGAGACAGCTAGACAAAATTTTTATAGACTTTAATGAGGACGGAATACATATAACCGAAAAATATTTAGAAAAACTTTTAGAAAATGCAAATGGTGTAAATTGCAATGTTAAAGTAAAAAAATTGTTTTTCAGATCTAGGATGTATTTTAGAATAAGACGTCTTAATAGGGTCATAGATCAAAATGTTTATAAAAGAAAACGAAAACTTAATAAAACAATTAAATGAGTTAGAATTTGTTTTTCATTGCTTACAACTTTTGTGAATAAATAATGGGAAATAGTTGAATGTAATAAGAATATAAGCGAAACTTAAAGTTGAGATTTTCATTTTTCAACTCGAATGGCGTAATCCTCTTTTCTATCATTCTTGGGTTGATATATACAATTCAATTCAGTTGACAGATTTTTACCATTTGAACTTGAATCTTCTTCCTCATATAACCAAAAATACGACCTAAAATTTTCCTCTCACAAAATCCTAGGATCTGTTGCTTGACTTCTCGAGCCTGGCGGTCGTAAACGGAAGACTTTCTTGGCTGAAACTTTGTCTTATGCTCTTGCGATGTGTCAAGTTAACAATTTTTGGGACCTGTTGTGTTACTCAGCTTATTTTCCAGCACTCTGCTCCATACTGAAAATTAGGCATAATTAAAGACTTATGCCCACCGAACTACATTGGTCTTTCGAAAGGAAAGCCCGAAAATACTAGTTTGCTAAGGTTATTCGTTCTTCATATTCACACCATGACGTTTTTTACTTCGAGATATGTTGATTTCTCAACGCCATCGACACCTTAGCTATCAACTTTGTCCCAATTAGTGGAGACAGATGTTTGTTTGCAACTAGATGGTACTTGGTTTTTTCTTCGTTGATCCAACCCGAAACTTTTTTCAATCCCAACAAAGATTTCGTATAAAGCTAGCTTGGAGTGCAATGATGTCAACATCCTCCACAGATTTGATGGTGTTTTGCGTACTTTTGTTTTTGGCTCTAGCATGTAGTAAAATAAATTACGTTAGTGTATCATCTAAATGAAATCCGGTGCAGGTTTAGATGAGTTATTACCATATTGTACAGTACACCGCGTAATTTCAGGCTTTGCGCTGTATAACTGAATTAATTTTGCTAAGATGTCTAAGTTAGACTATAATCCTATAAGTCCAGTCAGTTGATACTGTGTATGCGACTTTCATCGACACCTCACTTAGAAAACATTCAGAACGTAGATCTGTTAGGGCGGAAGCTACATCGATACAATCCTTTTATTGTAAAACAGAAAATCATAATATACAGAGAATTGTTGTTTTTGCAGGACATAAAATCGCCTTTATTGTAAATGATACTTTAGTCGTCAGGCAAGCCCTTATCTCTGCATGCATGCATAACGCTCGTATCAATACTGTTTTTCACAGTATTATACTGTTTTTTAGACTCTTAAGCTACATACGGCTTTTTTTTCAAAATACTGGTATTTTTATCTTTTTTATTTTTATTTTGGCCAATGATTTAGCATTGGACCTAAAAACACTTCTCACAAAATTTCAGCTTCCTACATAAAATGTGTTAATGGTGCAGAGTTTGTTTCCCATTTAATTTAAACTGTAAAAAATAGCGTTCTGCTGGCAGCATTTGTAACCCTATATATACTATATAAGAAATATTATACATTGCATATTATAAATTGCCTTTGCTAAAATATGTACATATTTAAAATCGCAATTTTATTTGTACGGTTTTGTTATCAAATTTTATTAAAATATTTTATTTTAAACATTTTTAGATAATCACGCAAAGAAATCATCTCTAAAGAACAAACGTGTACGCACAATATTCACACCAGAGCAATTGGAAAGGCTTGAAGCTGAATTTGAACGACAACAATACATGGTCGGCCCTGAAAGACTTTACTTAGCCCATACACTTCAATTGACAGAGGCACAAGTAAAAGTTTGGTTTCAAAATCGTCGAATAAAATGGAGAAAACATCATTTGGAAATAACCCAGCAGAGGCTAGCATTGCTACGCCAAAGTCAAATGTCCACAACAACTGATCCTCCGAATCCACGAACAACAACAGCAACGCCATCTTGTGATGAACCTGAAGACTTAAATATTACTAATAGCTTACGAGAAATCGGTGAGAGCAGCAGGCAAGCATCGGAATCGGATTTATCGATTTGTAATGATTCAAATGATGCAGATAGCTACATGGACGGAGATGACACATAAAAGTGAATTACAAACAACGCTAGGCGTTTGTATGTAAATAAATAATCTTTTTGGCATAGACTTTTTGTAAGAGAACTTTGGCAATTTATATAAATATAGGAGTTGCATATAATATAAGCTAAGTATTTAGTTGAGACCAACAAAAAATAAACAGAAAAGTTGTACATAACTAATATTATAATTGAAATTTAGTAGACCTCAATTAATAAGTACTTATAAATGTAAAAAGTAAACTAAATATTTATCAAAAAAATAATTACAAAATGTTTATGCCGCTTTGAAAAAATAGCGGCAGAAAAAAATGTGATGCAATTGTTTAATTTTTACATATTATCTTATCAACAATTTACTCACTCAAGTTATTACGCATATAAAATGTTCTTGAATTAGAATTTGATGCTAAAGCTAAAACCAAGCTGTAGCTGTTTATGAGCAAAGTATTTCAAAATTTTAAATCATATATACAAAAAATTATATA
The DNA here is from genome assembly GCA_949775025.1 of Tricholauxania praeusta. Classification (NCBI taxonomy): domain Eukaryota; kingdom Metazoa; phylum Arthropoda; class Insecta; order Diptera; family Lauxaniidae; genus Tricholauxania; species Tricholauxania praeusta. The sequence goes on along the minus strand of OX459029.1, from coordinate 128,477,471 downwards.
TTATTTAAAACTTCAGATATGTATCTATTAAAGCACTGCACAAGACATTCTATTCTATGCAGAACAATACTTCATAGCATTGTTTATCTCGATTCAGTACTTACTTTTTGTGTATTGATTATTGTCATAGCATAGCTTGTAGTGAATAAATATTGTCGTGTCGAAACCCGATTGCCTGCTTCGTCACTACACGACGATCTTTTGATCCCTAACGACAGCGTCAACCACAGTATATGACAATAAACAGCAATATAAAAGCAAACATAGCAACAGCAAGAGCACCAAGTACACTAGTGAATTCGTTGTTATTGGTTTCTAGCTGAACAGCAAAATATGTACACATTGTTTGTAGCATAAGCTTAAGAGTGCGAGGCAATTTAAGGAGAAAGTGCGATATAAAAATGTACAGTGATACGAGCGGGTGCCTTAGGGATTCAAACCTTAATAAATATTTTTTTTACTTTGTATGAATTTTATTTCAAGAATTTTTAAAATTAGAATACGAAAAAATTACATAAGTAATCATATCAAAGTTGCATTATCTCCTTGAAAATGTGTTGTTACTTTGATAATTAATTAATTTTAATTTGTATATTAATTTGCGTATTTAAATAAATTCAGAAGATCTAGTCAAATTGTTCCTTATTTTCTTAAGCGACCACTCAGCTACAATATTTTACCAGGTGATGTGCTGTGGGATGTAGAACAAATTTGCATCAAAAAGTCAACTTCGATAAAATGACACGATGATTTCGTTCAAAGGGGTCGATATGTCTTATTACGTTTTATACTGCACACGTTTTTAAAAACTTCCACAGTTCAAAATCTTGAAGTTTTGGGAAAATCGAAAAAAAAACTCTTAAAATTTTACAGAATTATATGCATTAAAAACCATTAATAAAAGCCATTACATTGATGAAGAATCGCAATACAATTTTCCAAATATTAAGCTTTGCATGACATTTCATAGTTTTTCTATTGGGCCTCTACACCAAATTGATCTTTCCCTCATGTTTTTAGTAACACCCGCATATAATCATTTCATAAGAAGTCCCCTGCAGCCGTCGCCTAATCGTTTTTTAACTGTGACACTGTTCATTAATACATACACAAATGTAAAATTTTAACAAATCATTTGCTTTCTCTTACTCTTCTTTATACATTCTTGTTGCTCAATATTGCCACAACAGAATTTTAGAATCACAATATTGACAATGCTGTTTACTGTTGTGTTGTACTTCAATTCATTGTCATAAGGTGTTGGTGTTCGTTTGTTGTCGTGCATGCGAAGAGCATAAAGACAATATTCGTTTAATACAGCAAAAGCAATGGCAACACTCCATCAGTCAATTAAATTAGAGTCATAACAATGATTGCGCTTTCAGATGTCTTGTGCAGCCCTTTAGTATCTATTGCATAAAAAAAATAAAATAAATTAAATTAAGCAACGTGTGATTTTTTATATTTTCCCAAAAATATGATCAACAAAAAAAATTTTAAGTATATTACTACAATAAAAATTAAAGCAGAGCATGTGACGCAGGCATTGTTTTGTGGAAGTGAATTTGTGAGAATAAATAAAGATTTTTGATTTCATCTCTTTTTAGTCATTTTGTTGCATCTTCACGTAAAAAAGTTTATAATTTCTCATTTGGTAGTTCCTTGGTACTTTTTGTTTTATCAAATAGATAGACCAGCGTTGTATAGGATTGTATTGAAGAAGCATCCAAATATTGTTGGAAAACGTTACATTATATTGTGCAGCAGCATCCACAAACAAATTTGATCGATAGGATTTTTCAAACAAATGCAAAGCAGCGACTTGTCGCATTTGCCTACACTCTTGATCTAGCTCATATTTTGCTTTAGCACCTTTCAGCAAACAGTAAAAATAGTCCAGAAATGTTTAGTTTCACAAAATCTCCTGCATCCCATTGTTTCATCACCGGAAAATGTATAAATCGCGATGCTTCTACGATCAAAGCCGACATTTCAGTTACATCCTTTTCAATTGTCTGCAAGATTGGTTTGTCCAGACAGGAACTATTCAGACATTTTTTCACAGCCAAATCTTTATCTGTTGACGGAATTTTTATCTCAAAAATTTTTTTTCAATACTAGTAAATTAGTTGCACTAAGTTTATATCTAGTTACACATTATACCATTTAATGGTTTAAGTATAGAATTTTCATTAATAGTTCATACTTACATGTTGCTGGGCCGAGGAAGGTAACATAATGAACATGTCCAGTAGATTGACAGTTACAAACCCTTTACATATTGACAGTTTTTGGTAGAACAACTATTAAATATATGCCTTTTCTAAAGATAGTAACAACTGGAGCTCATGAAACTTAAAATCAGCCAGTTTGAAACAAGGAAATTGTATTCGAATAGTATTATATAAGGAAATTATATCCGAATAGAGGCCCAGGTTACAACACTGATGTTACTTTCAATTTTACCTTAGTACCTTATAAAAGACAAGTGTACATTAAACAAAAAATACGATTTATAATATAATTGCGAAATAGCTTGAGTAAATTGTTGATAAAATAATATGTAAAAATTAAACAATTCCATCACATTTTTTTCTGCCGCTATTTTTTTAAAGCGGCTGATTAACATTCAACTTTCTTTCACATAACTTTTTTATATGAATTTGGTTTGACGTTTCCGCTTGTCGCAAAATTTTGCGTATATCACCTAAACGTTCGTATTTATTTGCAAGCAAATAAGCAGACTTTAACTGGCCCAGAAATATGTGACACGTAATGCGCAATTCAACACTATATATCTTTTTGGCAAGATTGTCAAGCGATTCCTTCACTTCCGGCTCATGACTTGCGCCGGTAGAATGTATAGCTACAGATAAAATTTCATCTATTTCACGACTAACTGAGCCATTGTTGCTTGTAATACAATAAAGTAATTTATCCAATTCCGAAAGTCTTTGATTGCTAGCTAAATATTTAGCAGTGGCACAAAAAACTTTCATATATGGCAGTTTATAATCTTGTATGATTCTGAAATGAAAAAAAAACACACACACATTAAAAAATATGTACGTAAATGTACTTATGTGTATATGTATGTATATACACATTTATTTTATTTATACCTATATGCAAGACCAAATCCTTCCTCAATATTTTTGCCACTAAGTAAAATTAAAACACAAATTTGTATTTTATCTTGTGTGGAGTCGAAAAGTGTCGGTAATACATTTTTTTCAGAGTCATGACGTATCTAGAAAGCATACAATTTATATTTAATAAATTATACAGAAGGCGTTGTTTTATTCTTGATTAGAATTTAAATTACCTGTTTTAAAATTTTTTCTGTTACAAGCACTTTGCCCTTAGTATGTTCTTGCTCGCAACACGCTAAAAATTTTGCAACATCTAACTGCTTTAAAATTGTGTTTATATGACTATTTAATGAGCGCGCATCCATTTGCATTGGAAATGTTGACCCTAGTGATGATGTGCCACTAACAGCACTCGCCCTACGACCAACAGATTCCCTACGCTTATTCGAATTTTCTACTTTAATATTTTCCCATTGTGCCAACTCCAATTCTGCTAGCAAGTGCTGATGTGCATTATTTAAATGATGTGCATTTAAATGAAGTTGTTGAAAGTTTTCACAATTCATAGAATAGAATTTTACACAAGTCATGCTAGCGCGTATCGGATCCTTTAACAACATTTGTAATTGATATAGTGAGTTAAGGAGATTCTTGTTTTCTAAGTACCGACAAGTTTGGATGAGTACATCGCGCCAGATATTCAGATAATTATCAAGTTTTGTCATTTGATCAATTAACCCGGGTAGCTTGCCACAACGAAGTGAAACGAGAAAAATATTTTGTATAAATAGCTCAGCGTCTAGACTCTGCACTATAAAATATTTTAGGGCAGCATTGGTCTCCTGTTGACTTATTAGAAATTTAAAAACATCAGCATGAGAACCATACGTAAGAATATAATATAAGGCCTCTTCAAAGCTGCGCGATTGTCTTGACACATGCTTTTTATTATCAGTTTTCTCGACATTACCCTCATTATAGATGCCTTTGGAGAGTTTTTTCAAATTCGCTAATGTCGTCAAAATATTCAGAGCTGGTTCATGCATTGGAATGGCGTAATTATCTTTGCGGCGTGATAACAAAGAAGAGAGAGAAGTATTTGAATTACGTATAATAGAAGCACGTTGTAATGTTTCTGCTTGTGGCTTTGTACATGAAATGGAATCAATTATTTTCAAAATTTCAATTAAGAGAGCTGAACCTCTTTGGGGTCTCTTAATCTGCGGAATGTCAAGCTCTTTATAAGCTTCCAAAAAATGCTCATTGTTGTCAGATGAGGATAAAATAATATTGCAAATGCTTGAATTCATTACTTCATTTGATAGCTTTGGCATACAATGTGAAAACTTTTCTCGGGCTAGAAAAATAAATATTAGTAAAATTATAAGCAATTGTTTACAGAAAAATGTCATTACCTGTATCAAAACAACCGGCTCTTAAGCATGACAGCCCATGAGCAGCCATAACACCTGCTGTTGGAAATCCATATTTTAAGTGCACCTCCAAAGCAAGCTCCCACTTTTCTGCTTGTACCAGCGAATCAGCAAGTTTACGTATACTATGATTTTTTAATGGTCCAACAGGTATAAACGATTCACAGCCATTTTGAACAAGTGACATTATAATTTCAGAATGTTCACAAATAGTCTCGATTTCAGCAGAACCACCACGAACCTAAAATAAAATTATATATATGCGAAACCAAGCAATACTAATATTAACACACTGCATTAAAGAGCAATAATGTGATTAGTTTGAAGAAAAACACGAAGCCAATAGCTTGCTATTCTGGTACTTTAAGTCGTCATTGCGACTGGAAAAAATAAATAAATACAACTCAACATTTTTTAAAAAGTGTAAGAAATTAATTATATGGATATTTACTGACTAAAAAAAATTATTTATTATGCTCGTACAACAATTTATATAAAAAGAAACTTCTTGAAAATTTTACATGAAGTTGCTTCCTTAACAGACAAAGCTAAGCTTGCAATATTTTGACGACTCGGATATCTATCAATCTAAAAGATTGAATATACTCTTATATAAATTGCAATACTTTGGGAACGCCTGATTCGATTACAACAATATGGCTATTATTTGAAAAGGACTATCAACTAAGTGTACAAAAATTTACGATCAACCGAGTAGTTCTTTAGGCATAACGAATTCTGCATGATTGATTATGTGTCAGACAATTTGCGTCAACGGACCACTTCTTAATTATAATGATTTTGAGAGATTAACATTTTTTACATTTAACATTTTTTACATTTTGTTCTATTCTTAGCCACTTTAATATATTTTCTTAAAATTCAAAGCTTCATCTTTAAAATAATGCCAGAGACAATAAATTTAGGAGGCTCTTCAAATTATATACAATTTTTAAGTGAACAGTTTATCTGCGCATTATGCATAGATATTACTACTATGTTATTTTGGAATTAAGGAGTATTTTGCTCCCAATGTCTTAGAAAACAGCAATGAGATTTTTTTTAACTGAATGAGAAATTATTTCAAAGTTACAAAATTTTTTTTCATGAAAGTGGTGATCAGAGGACAAAGTATCACACATTGTGCTACATAAATTTGCAGATAGTTAAAATTTGGCATAGGTAAACAAGATAAAATGGCTAGTATAGCTCTTGAATTTCATCGAGGTACTAATATTCTAAAACTTTATTACATCGATCCCTAACTTGTTGCTCTATGCTGTACCAGTACGTTCCGACTTTTGACATGTCATTCTTTAGGGTCCACCGAAGCCTGATCAGCAAGTTTATTTAGCATCTTTACCATTTTTAGCAAACGTAATTTCATAATATCAGTTAGTTTTCCTTAATGTGGTTTCACATTTAATAAAACGTATATAAAATTTGAGAAACATTTTTTAAGCAATGTTTATCATATCATAGCCTCTCAAAAATTGGGCTTAGGCCATTATAATATTGCAAGTTGCTTGTAAAAGATCAGAAGTTTACTTCAGCCACATTCAATTTTTCAAAAGGCTAAAAGTATAGATAATTACCTACCGTAATTTAAATAGCTTAATTTATCACCTTTAATTGAAATTAAAGTCGTAAGCAAGCGCTTTTCCGAATTAATCCTACTGTTTGTGGGAAGTTTGGTTAAATTACTTTAAAAAATTCTCTTGTAAAACGCATTGAAGCTTTTGCCTGTATGGGAGGTGCCACGCCCTCTTGTAGAAATGCATAACATAACATTTCCTTTAGAAGATAGCTTGTCTAAGTTATTTTAAGTATTTGTGACATGGCTATGTCGGAATGGCAAACGGAATGACAAAGTGAATATACCCTGAGTGTAGAGTTGCAACACTTTAGTTTTTCATAATTTGAGTCAAAGATTAAGAAAATTAAAATTTTTTTATAAAAAAAAAAATAGTTTTGGACCAAAAAATTAATTTTTTTAATAGATTTTGTTTAAGATTTTCTCATTTATTTTTTATGGGATATTTATGTAGTGGCATTAAAAATTTCTAATAATATGTATTAAGGTGAATATAGTGAAAACAGCAAAAGAGTTGAACTAATCTAAAACAAGAGTTTAATTTGCGCAGTGATCGTGGATTTTTACAACTCTTCAAAAGTATCCTGTTAAAATTTCAGGTCGATTGAACTAAAACTGACGGAGATACTTTATAGCCCCGGAATCGATGATTCTGCGCAAGTATATAAAAAAAAACAGTGTTAAAACTTTAAATGCGTTTTTTCTCGAATATAGGCTTTTCAAAGTCGGTGGACACTGTAACTTAAAAACTAATTGACCGATTCTATTGAAATTTGGCACACTCTTTTAATACATAAAATACCAGGTAGTGCCGTCAAGATTTGTTTTTATTATTATAATTAGTTTTACAATTCGTTCGTAAAAAAAAATAAGTTATAATGTCAACTGATTCTTACGTATTGATAATTAATCACGCAACCCGACCTTTCCTATGACTTGATAGAATTTGCCGATGGCAATTTTAGTACGAATTAATTCAGACAATAAGTTACTAAATTGACATACCTTTGCAGCAAGAGCTAGGCAATTAATCATTTTTGCTACCAGCTCATAATCAACTTCCGGATTCGGTACAATCAACTTTTCCATTTTGCGACAATGATAGAGTAGCATGTCAACACATTTCTTCTGATCGAGGTGAAACTTTAATATTGAAAGGCAAAGAGCTACACTTGGTGCATGCTCGTAACAAAATTCTTCACGCAGTAGCTTGTCATGCGTTATATTTCCACTAAGCTTCCATTTAAAAATACCTTGTTCTCGTGTATGTGCGGTAAACATGCCAATAGGTTCTTTGTCAGTTGACTCCCTCACAGACTTACGTTGCGCTTCCTCAGTAAAATTGTGACAATCATTGCAGACCCTGACTTCAACATCCACATATAGATCAGGAATAAGCATGCGATGTGTAGAGCATGCAAAACAAACTACACGACCACAACGACGACAATGATGCCGACGCATAAGCATTGTAAAGACTGCACGTATGCAACACATACAATGAGCAGCTTCATCATCACAAACCCAATCTTCGCGAATAGGTGCTGTTTTCGGCATTTCAAAAGCACCACACAGTGAATCAAGTGACTGCTGCATATCGGTGGATTGTGAGTTTCTTTCGGTGCCTGATGTTGAGTCGGACATTTGATATTCTAATGCTTTTGTTGCGTAGATGCGTAGTAGTAAGTCGATACATTCGTTTGATATAGTGTGATCGTTTTGGTACAAATTAAAATTTAACAAAATAAAAGTCGAGTGATTGGAATTTCCTGCTTCGGATCCAAGTTGGAAGTGCAACTTATTTGAGCGAGATCCAGTTTTCATATGAACATTGTAAATATTTCCACCTTTATCATAACAGAAAGCGCAAAGCTGACCATTTTCTCCTTTGGAAGCATGCAACTCTATACGCACAGCTTCCAAAACCAATGCAAGTGTTTCAAACTTGGTATTCATAATAAGTTGTTCTATTATTAAAAGTGGAAACTTTAATAGTTTCCAAAATTGTTCACGTTCGCCCTGACTCAGATGTTCAAAAATAACTAATGAAATTTTATAGTTCTTATAGTTTTCATTTTCCTTTGCATTTTTTGTTAAGAAATTTATGACATATTTAAGCAACTCAACGGAACGAAAACTATCTTTGTGCTTAGCCAGAAAATTACAGCATTCATCTATCGGAAATGTTTCCATTATCTGCAATAAGTGTATGTTGTGTTCATATTGCTCATTATAATTTAATAGTGTGTCTAAAAGAGCAGAAAAAAACGAGCGCTTATGTTGCGGAAATGTATCGGACAACTTTACAATTTTGCACCATTTGTAACAAAGATGGTACATTTGCTTTTTTAGCAAGCTTTCAAATATTGTGTTTGGTGTTTTCAGTCCAAAATCGTAGGCTTGTGGCCAACTTTCAAACTGTAACACCTCAGAGACTCTGGCGTAAACTGTAATATCGACCAATGTATCTTCAAGTTGTGAACGTAATTGTTGTGGCACACGTGCAAATACATCTTTGTGTTGCAATGTGCTCTCTATTAGTTCCTTTGCTAACTGTGTTGTGGCAATTTTTGTAAAGTTTTTATAAATAAGTGCAGATTTTAGCGTTATGTCATTTAAATGAGCAGCTAAGTAAATGTTTTTGGCATCCTCAGTTATAAGATCAACAATTAACTGATCAATTAATTTTGCACTCTTGCGATCTGAAATAAATTATATCAATTAAATGATTTATTCAACTTATTATGCACATGAATATATGTGCATATACTATATGTATATATATCGGTCATTCTTTTAATAACTGCACACTTTGTTTTTTGACGTTTTTGAACATTTTTTGAAACGAAATATCTCAAAAACTAGTAGATAGGATAAAAAATCATTTCATCATATTTGTTAGGAAAGAGTATTATTTTTGTAACATTTCTGAAGGTCCAGTAATTTTAAACGGCATAGATGGCAATTCAATTTTCGGACTCAAAGTTTTGTTTATTTTTGTTTTTCTCAAAATTTGCGCGATACGCCTAACCATCATTTTATTCGGCAACATTCGGAATATTAAAAGGACTCCCTTAAATTTTGCAAGCGAATTTCCTGGCGCCCGGTCTTATGTGGTTTTGAGCAATATAACAAGTTTGGTGAGGACAAGTGATATAGTTTATACTAAATGACATAATAAAATAAATTCAGTTTCGCAATGGTCTTTTCTTTTGGTCACAAGGAATCGCATATGATTAAAAATACAAAAAAATATGTAGATGTATTTAACATAAAATTCTTAATACCAGGGTGTAGTGAAAAGTAGGTTAGAGAGATTGTTGAATATATACGGAACATCCTACACGAACACGAATGTGAAAAGGTTTTCAGCGCAGTGGGTGCCGCTATCTTCTCACTGTGGAACGAAAGCAGAATCGAGAGACTTCTTTAAACGGACTTTGGGCAAGTATCAACGAAATCAAAAGAACTTCAGCACCGATTCGTGAATTTTTCTAAAACTTTCATCAATACACGCAAGAAACGAAAGAACAGTAACAATCTAGCAGCCGTGCTTGAAAGATGTTAAACGCGATACCATCAGCCAGTAAATTCATGACAATGTATTTGAAAAATAAAAACCGATCGCAGGCGAGTATTGTTGCATTATTGGCATAATTTATGAAGAAGGAAAAATTTATTCGTATATCGAGCTAAAAGGAGACTATGCTGAGGAGTAAATAGATACTTTACTAAAAAGAAATTGTTTTATCTACCAAGTATCTGACTATTCACTCTACCTTATCTACATATCAGAGTATATCACTACTTTTCTTAGTATTTTTTTTAAGACTAATGATTTAGAAGAATATTTACCTTGACGAACAAATTTTAGCAGTAGAATTTCCAGTTGATTTGCCTTGGAACTGAAATCTGATATCAGATGTATATCCACGTTATCCGCACGCAAAGCAGCAACTAAAATTTTATTATCATAAAGTATAGCCAGCTTCCCAAGTTCCGGTAAACTAATCAAACGCTGTAGAAACGCAGGTTGCATATTACAGTCAAATGACAAATCTTCTGGTTTATTAATACTCTGTAGCAGGTACGCAAGCAGCCGATTATGAGTCCATATATAATTAAAAATACTCTGTTGTTTTAATTTTGTCGCTGCTTTAGAACAAATCTGAGTTTTTCCTGCGATTTCCGGACAAATGTTTAATGCAATAACATGAACTAAATTAAGGTTTAATGCTGAAACATTTGCTTCAATTTCCAGCGGTGTCATATTGTATTCGAAAAGTAGTTCGCCAATAATATTACAGGGATCAAACTTTAAAAGTTCACTTGTGTGAAACTCCAAATGTTTATCTTTAAGCTGCATCAGGTTGAACAGTTGCCCAACGTAAGCAACGAAACGCATGTAGTAATTATTTTGAGTCTGAAGGTTTTGAAAGAGCTGAGAATGAGTCTTCAATTCTGCAAGACAACCGAATTCCGTTGGGCTACAATGGAATACCGTATTAAAGGCTCGCTCGCGTGCAAGCTCAAGTTCCAGTGAACATGGTTTTAATGAATAATAATTATCATAAAATAAATCACGCAATGAAATATTGTCTAACAAACGCATGCATTGGCAAAGATTTTCCAATAAACGAGTACAACCAATATTTTTCGGTAGTTGCTGCTTAAAAGAAGTATCTTCTGCGCCTACCTTTAAATCGGTTTCAGAGTGTTGTTGCCTTTTTATGACCATCAGAATGTTTGTTGTGATTTCGTGGTTAAAAGGTAAATTTAATATTAAATCGGTTATAACGACAGCATTCAAATTACTCTCCTTATATTGACGTAGAAATGGATAATGTGGATTATTGCAATGTTTTGTTAGCAAATGTTTCACCTCTTCAGATTGCTTAATTCTTTGTGCTTGTGCAAAATTATCAATTACATTTATAATTTTGGATGCTTCGAAACCTTTCGCAACTACATTTTTTATTTGTTCTACAGTCGCTTTTGGCTCTCTATTATTAGCGTCTTTTTCTTCTTGTTGATAGTTAGCATATATTGACAGTAATTTTTGTTTTACTTGCTGCTGCTGTTCCACAAAAATAAGTTCATGATCCAATTCAGTATTGTGTAAATTGAAAGTCTAAAATATAACGAAAAAATATAAATTTATACAAACAATTACAATTTTATGTTCGGCTAGGTTTTAATACATTGAGATATAAAGTTTAAATTTTTCAGCATATAACCAAAGAAATTAAGGCAATAATATTTAATATTGGATATTTAATATTTAACCATTGGATTTTATGAATCTCGAGGTACTCAACATTAAGTATTCTGTCAAATTGTTTAATATCTTTGCTAGTTTTAAGGACATTGAGCGTTGAAATTCGAATTTGCATTTCGGCATGGATTTCTTGATTTTCAATTGTCAAATAGCTTATTGCCTTTACAATATGGAAACCTATTAATAAGAGCTTAAAAAAAATAGAAAAATATCTTATACATACGTCAAAGTTTTCAGGCGTTTAATTCAATTTTCATTTAATTTTTTGCTAGTAAGAGAGTTGCCACGCTCACTTACTGCATTGAAATAATATATACTCTATAGCACTCGGAGTTTAATAAGCAAATGGTGAAAAAATTATTAAAATCAGTTCAGTTTTCCCTGGCATAAGTACAAACACACAAATAAAACAAATTCACAGTTTCTGTTTTATATAATGGCATACATATACAAAAGATAATAGCATTTTGTTTTCATTCCAGTTTATGATTTCGATTTACTTTATAGTCGCAACTTTATTAATAGCTCGAGCAAACGCTTTGTGGCAAAGCCCAATTGAAATGCGTTTTCATTACAGGGAAACATTTCCTTTGGTAGAAGATCGAAATCAAATGATGATTATGTCCCAGTAGCTGCTGCACTTCATATTTAGTGACAACAATTATTTTATATGTTATGTTTAATTTTTAAACTTATGTTTGGGTTTCTACCTATTTATTTATTAATACGAGTGTTTTGATTATAATATTTTTATGTACACATTTTAATAAAACTCACTTCAATAATATATTTAACATCATTAAAGTTGTTTATTGCCAATGCCATTATTGCTAAGCTTTCTGGAGATCCCAACATTCTTGGAATAATACTACGATGTTTCCAACGTGCAATCATATTGCGTGCTTTAATTTGAGTAATAGGATCAGACGTATCCACTGCACCAACACTTGTTGCCATAATATCAGCACGAGCTCTATGTTCCATAATTGAGACGTTTACAGTTTGATTTACTACAGCACCACTAAATGTGGCACGGCGACGTTTCTTTACTGCTTTTCGTCGCGTTAGACTTTTATAGTTATAGCGATCTCGACTATCATCGTCACTGGATGACTTTTCAAATACATCCACATGAATTTGTACCAATTGCAAGAGCTCTTCTGCTTCCAAAATGAGCTGCGGTTGTGTACCACTGCTACTAGCAATAGAATCATCAATTTTCTCTATTACGGAGTATTTCCAAACTGCTTCACTTATTATATCAATAATACGTTGAAAACGCATTTGTATACGCTCCGAGGCCAGTTTATAATCTTCTGAGTGTAGCTTCTTGGTAACAAATTTTTTTAAAAAACTAAAAATACAATATAATGCGACTCCTTGACATATAAAGCCATGTCTTTTAAAACTAGAGGCTGTTGACGATAATAAAGCAGGCGGTATTTCAACACCAACTTTACCACCAGTGCTGCTAGAACTTGATCTTGACGATTTATTGCGATTACCTTGAAAAGTTTTAGAAAGTGATGTAATAAAGCGTAGATTTTCCCAACGCAAAAACATTAACTGAAATATGTCTTCTATAAGAGAGCAGAGTACATCAATGTTACGCATTTGACGAAGCATTGAATTTAATTTTTGCATTTTTGAATTATAATATTGCACTGTTGACAGACTGGTATCCGCAAGAATAACATCGAAAACTGTAGATAAGGCAAAGTAATAGGTTAATGTTTCCATTTCGAGGTAGCGAATTGTTTTTGTTGGTAATTGCAATGCCCATTTATGCATGGCATCTAGAAGGCAACGTGTTTCATCGAAACTGAAAGAAATAAAGAGAATAAAGAATATCTATGTAACAATATGTTAAATACAGAATATTAAAAATAGATTTAAGTTTAATTCAAAAACTGTGAAACACCAAGTTGTAATTTAACCTATAAATTTACAGCGATAATAAAAGATTTTGGCCAAAACAAAAAGCGGAGGTGAAGTTAACTAAATGCAAAGAAGTATGCAACAAATAGCAAACATTAGCTTAAATTCTGACAAGAATAACAGAGATAGGAACGACATTTAGCATTAGCAGGCAAAAAATTGGTAGGAAAAGTAAAGTCGAAATTGAAGAAAAAATATCATGTGTAGAAGTGAAACCTTTAGAAAACAAAACTGTGATAGAATGAGACGAAAATGTTTTATTAAAATGATAAATGTTGACGGGATCTAGAATAGCTACAGCAATAATTGATATATAATCGTAGAAAGATGTTATATTTTTTAAATTTGTTCAAGCATTGCACTGACCAAAGCCTTGTCATAGCAACGAGAAAAAAATTAACTTCTCTGTCTCTCTCATTATAATTGATATTGTTTCCCAATTAATCGTTGTTGTTATTAAAATATCAAAATCAATAGCAAATTACCTATAATGAGAGAGAGTAATAGATTTTTTTCTCGCTATGGCAAGGCTTTAGTGGTTAATCAGTGTAATGCTTGAAAAAATAAAAAAAAAAGAAATCTTTCCACGCTTATATTTCTGCTTTTGCTTAACCGATCTCGAAGCTGATAATTTTTGGGTACTCTGCTCATGAGTACTTTAATTTGATATATCATTTATTTTGGCTGTAGCTATTATAGATCCCGTCAACTAAGCCTTACCTTCGAGGAAAAAACTATACTAAGTGACAATACGACTAAAAAAACATAGAGTCAAGTGTTGCGTTTTATTATAAACACCTAATTTAAAATCACATCCGTGCGTTTTATTATAAACACCTAATTTAAAATCACATCCGTGCTTATGAAGTTTCACTTCAAAAAATATATGTGTGTTAATAATAAAGGGTTTTCATAGTAAAGTACAAAGTTTTGTAATGCAGTCCAACCTTGATTATTTTGATTATTGATTGTGAAATTTTGCGTGAGGCTGAACTTTTGACAAAAGGCGTGCGTCATACATACAATACAGTCGACCCTTATTATCCGTGATTCAATTAAGAAGATCAATTATCCGGAATCGACAAAGAAAAGAAAATTGTTTTATCTCGATCGATTAACCGTGATTACCTCAATTATCTGGGATAGCAAAAACATTTCGTTACCGGCATTTCTTGTGAACGTGTGAACCTAAAATTAAAATGTGGGTAAATCGAAATGGGGGAAACCCGGAATCGCACACTCTTTCTCTGGTATTTAGTTGCGTTTGAAATTTAAGCAGTGCGGATTATTAGTGTTTGATGTTATAATGACATCGTTATCAGTAAAAACGGTTTAAAGGCAAAGAAAATTATACGTTTGACAAATCACTTTGATGGACCTGAGACTTTATTGTTTCAAAAACATCATTGCAAGAGGCTCTAAACGCATCCAGTACCTTGCTGAAAAACGCTGGCTGTTTTGACATTACAGAACAAGATAAAACTTAAGTTCCCCGTATCCAAGAAAAACTTGTAAAAGAAAATATGAAGGAAAAGAAACAAGCAACATTATACGATATTTTTAAGCAATTACATATGTAAGTAGAAATTTATTTATGTTTTTTATTGTATGTGTATTTATGCAACAAAACTAAAATTCATTTAAAAACCTTTACAAAATGTTACTTCAGTTAACCTGGAAAATCGATTATCCGGAATGCTTCCGGTCCCGACCATCCCAGATAGTCAAGGTTCGACTGTAGTTATATTATTTTTATAATATAGCAATTAATAAAAACTTATACATAGTCTTGTTTTTTCTGTTAGAGGTCAAATTGCACATTAAAAACAGCCTGTCAAGTGTTAAATATACTATTACAGTGTTAAAGGTACGATTTAACACTCGGTTAAATGTGCAATTTAATACTTAAACACAAAAACAAAACTAGATGTTAAGGCCCTAATTTATTTCACTGCGAAAAAGATTTCTACAATCTATGCAAATTTTTCACCTGAGCACAAAACAGCCCCCATTATTATTATTGCGCATTTACAAACAGTTAGAAAAATTATGAAAATAAAAGTAAAACGCTTATTAATTTGGAACATAAAAAATTGCTACAAAACCAACTACAGAATCTCCGTTTTTAACAACACTAGATTTGAAATTCAACTAATAAAAATGCTTTTGGTATTAAAAAATTGATATAAAAAGATGCTACTTTTTGTCATCGATTTTAAAAATAAAAATTCATTCTAAAATGTTGCCCTATTCCTATATCTATCCTTTCTTAGAGTTCAATACACATATCTCCATACCAAATTTAATCAAAATCAGTCAATTAGATTAGCTAAGAACACATATTTTTCTGTTAAGAGCGTGGCACTACTCACATAAAAACAAAAGCTTCAATCTATCTCCATACCAAATTTCATCAGTATTGATCCATTAGTTAAGTTGTGAAAACATATTTTCCTATTGAAGGGGTGGCACCCTCCACGTTAAAACATATACGTTTCCTCAGGGTTCAATCTATTTCTGTATCAAATTTCATCAAAATCGGTCCATTAGTATAGTAATAAAACGTTTTTACCTGTTAGGGGTGTTCCTTAAAGAACTTGAAGATTTTAATACCTTTTCTTAGGGTACAATCTATCTCCAAACCAAATTTCATCAACATCAGTCCACTTCTTTAACCGCATTTTCCTGTTACCAAATTTCATCAAAACCGGTTCATTAGCTTAGCTGTGAAAACATATTTTCCTACTGGAGGTTGGTACCGTCCACTTTAAAATAAATAGCTAATAGCTTTCCTCAAGGGTTAATCTATCTCTGTACCAAATTTCATCAAAATCGGCTTATTAGTTTAGCACTGAAAACGCTTCTTCCTGTTAAAGGCACTGCCACACTTTCTAAAAAATTTTGAGTTTTTAGAAATCTTTTTTAGGGTTCAGTCTATATCCTAACAAAATTTCACCAAAGTCGGTCCGTTAGTTTAATAGTAACGACGTATTTTTCAGTAGGAGGCGTGGCACTGCCCACTAAGAAAAATATATTTTTACTCAAGAATCAATCTATCTCCATACATTTCAGCAAAATCGATGAAGCGACACAGCCGAGACAGCGTTTTTCAATATTAAGGGCGTTGCTACGCCTTCTTAAAGAAATCAGTTTCTAATAATCTTTCTTAGGGTTCAATCTATCTTCAAACCAAATTTTATTAAAATCGATCTATTAGTTTAACTGTGGAAACGTTTTTTCTCGTTGGGGGCGTGGCACCGTTTACTATTGAAAAAAAGGTATAATTACATGTCCCTCTATCTCTTTACCTTTCCAACAAAAAACTAAGCGTTTATGTTGTGCCATGGCTGTGAAAAAGCGTTGTAACCGTTTACAACAGTGGTGGGCACGTAGTGTTCCTATCTGCCCTCTTTGCCCGAACCGTTATTCGATGCACAAGCAAGCGAAAAAAAATTCGCAGAGTTTCAACGCTATCGAGGCACAGCGTTGAGTTGAGTTCAAATGAAAACAAAAACAACACACAATGGGGTAAGCGCTGCGCCGCATTGTGTCTTGACGAATGTAGCAATTGTTTTTGTTTGTAGTGCAATTTGTTTTTTTTTTTTTTGTGCTGTTGGCGAATTTGGAAATTATATTACAAAAAACTTTAAAATTTCGTTGTTGTTGCTTGATGTCGTTGTTTCGACCTTTTGTTAGATTTCCATGCCCACCCCTGGTTATCACATTGATTAGATTATTTAAGTTTTGGTAACGAAATATAAAGTGATGTTTTGTGGTTTTTAACTTACTCCACTGTCTCGGCTATTGCATGCAAGCAGCTAATATTTTTCAGAGATTAAAGTACACATATCGTGGAAGAAATAAAACTTAAAATTGACTAGTTCGGCCTACTCTTTATAAAAAAAAATCTCTGCTTGATAGTTTGAAACTTTAAGAAATGGCAATATTTAGGCTATAATACCAAAATATGAAACTTAGAGAGTATTTAGTTCTAACCTTGAACTTCAAAAGGCTGTAAGCTCGATTTGTTATTTTCACCCTCACAAGAAGCAAAAAAAAATAAAAAAATTAAGTGCGTTTATTCTTTGTACTTTGAATCCAAACTCAAATAGTACAAATGAGAGGAAAGCAACAATTACAACATAGAATTCAATAAGCAGTATATGAATAAAAAATTGCTGTTATTGGTTTTGCAAAAACTGAATCCTAAAAAAAGGACATTTACCTCATTGTAATTAAATGTAGACCAAATCCATTTCAAACTATGTCAGATTATTGCATATTACGGAAATGGTTGCCGAATAAATATGTTGTTTTTCAAAGGACATAAGGGGACCCATATTCCCCGATTTGCTTAAAAATTTTTTTTACGAAGTTATGCCTATTTTAAGATTTGGTGTCAAAAATTAAAAAACCGCTGAAAATTTTTTCAAAAAAGCGGCATTTTCATCCAAATCAAAATAATAGAGCTTCTTATCCTCTGTCAGAATTTTTAAAACAATTTCAAGATGGTTGTAAATTGGCACAGTTATAGCGCTTTTTATGAAAAAAAAAACAAAGCTAATTTTCTGAAGAATCCCTTTTTTTCGCTTAAAATTTTATTTTGGATTTTCATTAAAGTAGTATATGATAGAAAAAGTAACCAGAAGAGCTGTGAAATTAAATTTCGAAAACTTAGCTTTTGGCTTTATAATATTGACAGTTTCAAAATTATCGGAAGCTTAATATTTTCGAGCTTAGAAGCAGAATGGCATTTTTTTTTGCCACTTCCCACGGCACGAGCTCATGTGGTTGTGCAAGATGTACAATTAAAAGGACCGTGGGAAAAGCTAGCTTAAAACGAACTGAAGATCATCATAAACCAACTTTAAACACAATCTTCAATTTTTGTTCCGAAAAAAATTCTCGACATACGATTTTTTTGTATCGAATCTAAATGTTCAAGCTGCTGAAATATTTTTTACCAGAGAGATTTATAAATATTAATACATTCACAAATACGAGAGCAGCAAGGATAAAATACATTAAATGACAATTCGCATAGGCCATAGATGCGCAAAATTTTGGAAGTGCCACTTACAACAACAGAAAAAAACCACTATAAATTCTATCTCGATAGCAAAGACATGAATTCAGTAATAAACCAAAACCCAATTCCAAGAATCAAATAAGAACAACATGTGTGTAAGACAGTGGTTGGCACCGCCGACAAATGACACAATGTGTTTTATGCCATTGACAACACGCAATGTTTGTGTATTATAACCAGAGCTGGGCACCACTACACGTGTGTTTTTCTTAAATGTTCTTCAATGCATGTGTATTTGTGCTTTGTTCGCTTTTCAAAGCAAACTGAATTAAATTTTATGCTCTCTGCTTTATATACGTATATGAAAAGTTATTCTCATTCTGCCGCAGTACCGCGCGCGGTACGTTTTGCCCAGCCACGATTATAACCGGTGCTGCCCAGAGAACGAGCAGGTGCTCAAAGAGCATAAAAAATCGTTAAAGAACATAAAATAGTGTGCACGTATACAATATCATCAACACATGTTTATCGTTGCGTGTGGTAGTGGGCACCACTGGTTATAACACAAGCAACTGCGAAAAGTTTCTTCCGATGCAGCCTCTCTTCTCTCACCAACACACTCTCACAAAAATTAAAAGTGTGAATGTGTTGGTGAGAGAAGAGAGGCTACACGAAAATAAATTTTTCGCAGAAATCGTTTGCGAAATGAATGCTGCGACAGAAAGTGGAAAGTATAAAAAAGATTAGGGAAGGTATTTAGAGTCTAAAAATTAGAGTTTGCATATTTTGTTATGAGTCTTTAAAAGAAAGTAATATTTACAACGAAAAGGCATTTTGGCACATTTCATAATGAATTTTATAATTTTGTCATAGCTGTAAGCACAATTCTCTATGTGCATAGAATGCGTGTGATATTTGAGTGCACAATTGTGCATGCGGTGCCGACCACTGATGTAGAAATAAAAGTACACTGATCAAACGATACGACAGAAGCTGTCTTTACCGATTATACGTTTTCATTTAGAAAGACTCACGTATAATTCAATAAAATATAATATTCTATATAAATATGTCATTCTTTTTGCAATGAAGGCCAAATTATCTTTGCTTAGTAAATTTTACTCGCTACAATTTTCGCTCTAAAATGTTATTTCAAAATTGAAAGTTTTATTTTAGCTACTTACCTTGTTACTATGTCATAATCAAATAGCAGTCTTAATATGCTGTTTTCACTTAGAAGGGTATCAATAGAAATATTTTTACACTTATCAGTGGTTCTATTTAAGAATTCGATCAACACGTATAGCCGCTTAAAATCTGCTACAAAAAATCCGTGAATTTCTTGCAAATTGATAGGTAAAAGTGAAACATCAAATCCTTCTAGCCACATGTTAAAGTTTCTAAGGCCTTTTATTGAATTAGATGTATTCGTTAGCTCGTTCACAATTTTAAGTACTAATAGATTACTGCGTATTCCAACGTCAGCCACTTCTTGAAAGTTTTGTATTCGTAAACTAGTCAGGGGTACAAAATGCTGTTTAAGCTTAAGCGCACTGTACATAACAAATTCTTTGGTAGGCAAGCCTTCTGAACATTGCACTTTTTGCTCAATTACCGCAAGAACTTTATCAAGAAGTTTTGTTTCTGGACGGCAAAGTAGCGCAATCAAGAGCTTATCGTTTTGTGACTGTATGACTAATGAGTTGACTAACGTATGGTGCAAAACAGAAGCATCAATTAAATCAAATGACAGATTTGCTATCAAATTAATGAATTTTGCATCGTGTTCTTGTGGAGTTTTAGTTAAAAAGTATTTGAGCACATCTTCTATGATATTGTTTGCAAATAGTTTCAAGCTTGGATTGCAAATATTGAGTAATTGCACAGTAGGATAAGGAAAAAGTTCAATCAAACGCTTCAGCCTCTCATAGTCCGTCTCCAAGTTTTTGTTGGCGTTTTGTTGTTGTAAAAATGTCTACCGATAAGAAAAAATGTACATATTAGGTAAAGTATGCTGCATGCAGATTTTATACCTTTAAAAAATTTCGTTCATCACTTGGAAGCACCTCCACGAAATTATTAACAGCTCCAGCATCCATCTCTCTTTTATGTTTCTGTTCTAATAAAACAAAAGAACATCGCTTACTTTCACCGTTGTTTTATTTAATTTTATTCTTTAACTACATGAGAAGAAAAACAATTATATATGTAGTTCCAATTAAGACAAAGGAAATTTTAAATGTTTTTTGCAGCAAATATATATTTTTCACTTTTAGTGCAGTTTCTCGACGATCAGCTGTATTTGTTTGTATTAATGCAACAGTGTGAACGGTATGAAGAAACCCTGCACAAAGTTTGAACTTTTTTTTGTGGCTTAGTACGCGCATACATAAAATTAAACAGTTGTACAACTATATGACACTACAGGCTTCCCATTAGGATAGCAAAATTTCTTATTAATTTGAAAAGTTTCAATTAGAATGTAGATTCTGATAAGAAATGCCATTATGTATGACCCCATAAAAAAAAGAAAACTTGCATAAAATTATGAGAATATTATAGACACAGCGAACAAAAGGAATAATAAACAAGTTAAGGTGTTATCTTCGGCCAGGCCGAAACTCACATACCCTACACTGCACTGAAAGTACCTTTTAAATAAATGTTAAAAAGGCGTTGAAGAGGTTGAATAAGTCGAAAAAAATGTGAAATGTTAGAAAGGTTGACAGAGGTTGAAAAATGTTGAAAAGTCGAAAATATATGCAAAGTGTTGAAAAACTCTAAAAAAATTAAAGAGCTTGAAAAAATTTGAAACAATTCAAATTTGATGAAAAAGTCGAAAAAATAAAGAAACTTATGAAGAAAGTTGAAAGAGGTTGAAAAAGTCAAAGAAATACATATAGGATATATGCAAAAAGTTAAAGGGTTGAAAAAGTTGAAAGAATATGAAAAATGTTGAAAAAAATAGAATAGAAATGAAAAATTTTAAATATGCCACGCCCACTTCTCCAATTCTGCCCACTTTTGGTACAATAAATAATATTCGTGATCGACATCCTCACATTAAATTTTAGCACAATAGCTTGTATAGTTTGCGATATATGCCGCAGTTAAGTTTAAAATTTAAGGCGGTGACACACCTACTGGTACAATCCAGCCCGGTTTTGATCTAGAAATAGCTTTCCATAATCAAACCCCTGACACCAAATTTTAGTGTGACTGCTCACATATTTCGATAAATATGCCACTTACCGTATTTTATTTGTATGGGAGGTGTCACGCCCACTGATGCAATCCTGTCAAAACTCATTTAGTTTTTAAAGCTTATAGTAACTGACATCTATAGAGCAAATTTTATGAAGATTACTATCATAGCACACTATCTATAACAGTAAACTTTTTTGCTTATATGGGAGGTGCCACGCCCACAGGTACTATTGGACCAAATCTTTATAATAACAGACCTAATTCTAAGTATATATACCTCACTAAATTTCATAACGATAAGGTTGTTAGTTCTCTTAATATAACGTTTTTAAATATTGTGGGCGGTGCCACGCCTTTCAACGAGTTTTTCAGTAAAATGGCTCAGCTTGTATTGATGACTGCTTTTAGCGGCATAAACTATAAAATATTTATGAAAATCGTTTGCGCCAATTTTGAGATATGCGGAATCAAAAATTTTAACAGTTGAAAAGTGCCACGCCCACTTTTTATATTTCGCCCACTTTTTTCGCGATTGAAGATATATTTGATATGTATCTGTTTACCAAATTTCATCGCAATATCTTGAGCGGCTTACAAGATATGGTGGTATAAATGATATAATTTAGGGCTGTGGCACGCCCTTTTCCGATCCTTTGGAAATTCGAAACCTAGCCTAATCCTAATTTGGTTCACATGTGCACCAAATTACCAAGTTTCATCAAAATTGATGCAACTTTTTTCAAAATTGGTCTGGGTAAATATACAAAGAGTATGGGCGGTAGGCGTGTCCGCAAACTGATTTCGCCCATTTTCAATAGCAAGATGCCTGCAAGGAAGTGTGACCTGTGTGTGAAAGTTTCATTCAATTAGCTTTCTTGGTTTCCTGTAAACCTGATTTCAACAGACGGACAGACAGACGGACATCGCTAAATCGACTCAGGTTGTGACGCTGATCAAGAATATATATACTTTTTCATACCTGCCACGCCCCCTTCTATGTGTTACAGACGGAGAGACAAGGTGAAATTACCCTCGGTGTAGGGTATAAAAACTTGAAACTACAAGGCAGCGTGGCAAAATGGATAGGACTGTGAACTCATAGCACACAGTACGTGGATTCGATTCTCGTAAATGTAAATGTTTTTTTTATTGATATTAATGAAAATAAATGTTACTTTAAAACCTGGTTGTAAATCATCTATACTATTATATAAAGAGGTAAGGTTTGTTTGTTTGTTTGTTTGTTTGTTTGTATGTTCCGGGTAATCTCTGGAACTACAGAACCGATTCCAAAAATTTTTCTACTAATAGAAAGCTACACTATTCCTGAGTAACATGGGCTATATTTTATTTTGATAAAAGCAAGGGGCGTGGCAATTAAAACCTTTAACTCGCTATATCTTGGTTCTTATGATGGCAAGAGTCTTAAAATTCGGTGTCAGAATGAACATAGCCTATGTTAAGACTTCACAAAAGAAGAACGGGATTAGATACCAGGCGCATGGTGGCTATAAAACTTTAATTTAGGGTGGCCCTCATACGCAAATATTTTTAAAATAGCATTTTTACAAAGACCACTTAATCGATTCACATGGAATTTACATCACATGTCTTTTATATTAAGACGCATAGCTAAGACGATCAAACTTTTATTTAGGGTGGCCCTCATACACAAATATTTTAAAAATAGCAATTTCTCAAAGACAGGTAAATCGATTCTCATGGAACTTACACAGTATGACTTTTATATTAAAGGGCATGGATAAGATTGTAAAAATTTTATTTAGGGTGCATACTTAGGGTGGCCCTCATACAAATATATTTTTAAATATCATTTTCACGAAGACAGGTTAGACGATTCACACCAAATTTACGCCACGTATTTCTTATGTTAAGAAGCATAGCTTAGGCTACAAAACTTCAATTTAGGGTGGCCCTCACACTAAAATATTTTTTAAATATCATTTTCTCAATACCGCTAAATCGATTCTTATGTAATTTACACCACACGACTTTTATATTAAAAAGCACAGATTAGATAGTAAATATTTTACTTACGGTTCATACTTAGGGTGGTCCTGATACAAAAATATTCATAAATATCATTTTCGCGAAGACCGCTCAATCGATTCTCATGGAATTTACTCCACATGGCTTTTATATTAAGAGGCACAGATAAGGTAGTAAACCTTTTATTTAGGGTGCATACTTAGGGTGACCATCACACAAAAATATTTTCAAAAATAATTTTCACGAAGACAGGTAAGACGATTCACACCGAATTTACGCCACGTATAGCTTAGGCTACAAAACTTCAATTTAGGGTGGTCCTCATACAAAAATATTTTTAAATATCTTTTAAACGAAGACGATCGATTCATACCGAATTTACACCAAGTAACTTTTATATTAAGAGGCGTAGCTAAGGCTTCAATACTTTTATTTAGAGAGCATATTTAGGGTGGCCTTCATACAAATATATTTTTTGAACATAATTTTCTCGAAGATCGCTTAATCGGTTCTCATGGAATTCACACTACGAGGCTTTTATATAAACAGGCACAGCTTAGAATAGAATGGGTGATGCCACGCCCCCTTATCAAAAAGAAAATAAGATTTATCATATCTTATCAACTATTTGATGCAGATAAATGAGACTTGGTACTTATATAAAGGGTAGAGAAAGAAGTCAGGTTCAATGCAAAAATGGGCGGAACCACGCTTCCATATGAGAAAAAATTAACTTTTTTATGTATCAAAATGGGTAGTGGCGTGCCTCCAAAATAAGAAAAGACTGTGACTATGAGACTCAGTACATATATAGAAGACAAGGACTATAACCAAATTAAACTCATTTTGCTGATTCTACGCATTACAATGATTCCCGCCAAATCAATTGTTCATTTATGAGCCAACAACGTTGTTTATCCAATCGCAATAAGATAAATATCAATAAAAATAATTTTTACTTATTAAATCCAACTAAAATAAAAACACATTATGTTTTATTTGTTGAGGCGTAGCTACGCGCGCCGGGTTTTACTAGTCATTATATAAATAGGCAATCTTTAAACGGTTGCACCACTTTTTCTCAGCCATAGCACAACGTAATCGCTCAATTTTTTTTTTGTTGGAAAGGTTGTGAGGAGAAGGGGGGACATGTATACTTTGTTTTTCAATAGTAGGCGGTGCCACGCCCTTAAAAAAAAAAACGTTTTCTTGGCTAAACTAATGGACCGATTTTGATGAAATTTTGTTTGAAGATAGATTGAGTCCAAAGAAAGATTATTGGAAACTCTGATTTCTAAAAAGGGGCGTGGCATTGCCTCAAATGTGAAAAAACGCTGTCACGGCTGTGCCACTGCACCTATTTTGATGAAATTTGAAATGTAGATAGATTGGATCTTAAGTAAAAATAGATTTTTTTGGTGGGCGGTGCCACGCCTCTTACAGAAAAATACGTCGTTATTGCTAAACTAACGGACCGATTTTGATGAAATTTTGTTAGGATATAGACTGAACACTAAAAAAGATATTTAAAAACACAAATTTTTTTAGGAGGCGTGGCATCGCGCCCAATGGGGAAAAACTGTATCACGGCTGTGCCACTACACCGATTTTGATTAAGTTTGGTATGTAAGTAGATTGAATCTTGATTGAAAACATTTTTTTTTAGTGGGCGGTGCCACGCCTCTTACAGGAAAATACGTCATTACTACTAAGCTAGCAGACTGATTTTGATAAAATTTTGTTAGAATATAGACTGAACCCTAAAAAAGATTTTTAAAAACTCAAATTTTTTTAGGAGGAGTGGCAGCACCTCTAACAGGAAAAAGAGTTTTCTCTACTAAGCTAATGTGCCCATTTTGATGGAATTTGGTACAGGGATAGTTTGAACCCTGAGGCAAGCTATTTGCTATTTAAAGTGTACGGTGCAAACCCCCAGTAGGAAAATATGTTTTCACAGCTAAGCTAATGAACCGATTTTGATGAATTTGGTATGAAGATAGATTGCACCCTAAGTAAGAGAAAGAGATAGTGGTAGGGATGTAGCAACATGGTACTATGATCTAAATTTTTGGAGCGATGACAAAAAATTACTCTTTCCAGATCAGTTTTTGAATACTATAATGGGAAGTCCATAAATTACGTGAGTCAAAATAGGGGGGGAGAGGGCCCGGAAAAATCTTACCAAGTCTCAGAAAGAGGGAGGGGGGTCAATAAAAATCTCACGTAAACTTTTTGATACAGAGACTAAGCATTATTATAGCAGATTACATTTAAAAATTACAAGTCAAGTCTCATGGATGGGAGGGGAGGGGAGGGTTCCGTCAGAACTCATCAAGGGGAGGAGAGGGGCGGGTCCGAATTTTCAAAAATACACCTCACGTAATTAATGGACAGACCGTAATCGAATCTTAGAGTTGAGACATGCAACAGCTTCTTACTCTTTGTTTGTGAGAGAGTGAGGATTATCTATACATCCATCCTTTTTTAACTGCCATAACACAACATAATCGCTTAGTTTTTTTTTTGTTGTAATAGTTAAGAAGAGGACCAGTGCAGAATATGAATTTTTTTTAATAGTAGGCGGATCCTCGCCTTCATCAGGAAAATACGTTTCCACGGTTAAACAAGTGGACTGATGTTTGTGAAATTTGATTTGGAGATAGATTGGAACCTTAAAAGAGGTATTAAAATCTTCAAGTTTATTAAGGAGACGTGGCATCGCCACTAATGGAAAAGAGCGGTATAACGGCAGTGCTACTACACCGATTTTGATGAAATTTGGTATGAAGATAGATTGAATCTTGAGTAAAGATATTTGTTTTGAGTGAACTGTACCACGTCCCTAACAGGTAAAATTGTTCTACTACTAAGCTAATGGACCGATTTTGATGAGATTCAGAAATAGATTGAACCCTGAGGAAACTCATTTGTTTTAAAATGGAAGGTGCCGCCCTTTCAATAGGAAAATATGTTTTAGCAACTTAACTAATGAACCGATTTTGATGAAATTCAGTATGGAGATAGATTAAAGATTTTTTTTATGTGGGTGGTGCCACGCTCTTAACAGGAAAATATGTTTCCTTAGCTAAACTAATTGAATGATTTTGATGAAATTAGGTATGTATATTGAACTCTAAGAAGATATAGATATAGGGATAGGGCAGCATTTGAGTATGATTTTTATTTTTAAAAGCGATGACAAAAAAAGCTCTTTCTTATATCAGTTTTTTAATACCAAAAGCATTTTTAATGGTTGAATTTCAACCGCTGGGCGAACTCTAGTATTTAAAAACACACTGTCCTGCTTTCAAATTTCAAACGTGCTTATAGAAAAAAAAATCATCTTTTCTGACTAGAATCGAACCCATGTAGGCCATGAGTTCATAGTTCTAACCATTACACCACGCTGCCTCATATATGCGATTTTTTTTATTATTCCTTTAGCTCACTGTGTCTACAACATTTTGTGTCAATAACGCAGCCCACTTGGCATGAAACGTTTCCAAAGGTTTTAGAAATATTTCGTAACGTTGCAGAAACGCTCCATTTGAAACGTTGCAAATGAAACGTTACAGAAATCTTTCTGATACATTTCAAATGTTATGTTACGGTTGCAATCTTTCTGAAGCGTTTCTGAAAGATTTCATTTTTATTTAGTTCGTAAGACCTTTGTGTTGAACTCCGTATTAATCTACTAATTGAATTATTGTTATGAATTGACTTTTATAAATAAAAAAAAAAAAAAAACGTTTCCTGAACTTTTTCAACTTTGATTTTCATTACTTCATTAAATTTTTTAATGAATATTGACCGTGATATATTGATAAATTTGGTGTTTTATTATTATTATGCGAACTCAAATTAAAAAAAAAATTTCAAAGAAATTTTTCTGCTCTGGAGTTGAACCTCGTCATTCCGTATCGCTAGATGCGCTGCTTAACGCAATCAGCACAAACTTATCATCGTTGTGTATTGACTCCCTAAAAGCAAACAATAATAATTTTTCTAACCGTGTCATATTTGAATTGTCATTTTATCAGAGTTCCCAGACTCGGGTGTTTTTGTAATGTTTGTTAATTTTTTTTTTTTGCTGGAAATTTATGTGGTAGCTGCTCGATAATTGGAATTAGAATATTAAAATAACATAAGCTTACTGCAGCAATGACTTTTTATTTATTTATAAAACAGTTTTGTTTCAACATATTTTTAATACAAAACTGATATATAAACAAAAAACCTTATCAAGAATGTAGTTATGCAAGATGTTGTTAAATAGAATAAAAATTAGAGAGAGAAGATTGGTTATACGACTGAATTATGAAGTGCAGAATTTTTTAAAAATTGCAGTTTTGCTTATGTATTTAACAATAATGTCACAATTATAAAGTAAATAATTGTTTGTGTAAGATTTCATTGTGTCATACAGTTTACCGCTTACACTAAATTGCAATGCTCAATGCAACATTATCTATATTATTTATTTTTAGTAATTGAAAAAAATTGTTTGTTGTTGTTATTTTGCGATAAATTTGTTGCAATGGAACCTCCTTTTTTTAGCCATTTTTGATACAATTCCAAAGCAATTTTGAAATCCGATTGCATCGAGTTTATCCAAAACTTTTTTCATCACCTGCAAGATGCCGGAAATTATGTGAAATATATCTTTTTGAATTGGGACTCAAAGTAGTTCAAAAGCAAGTACACTAGATAAAGCTGGAATAACTTAAATAGTTATTGCAACGTGCAGAAGTAAAAAATGTTTCCATAATTTGTTTCTAAAAGCTTTTTGCAAAACCACAAATATCCAAAATATATCAGAAATGATCAGAATTCGGTCGCCTTTCAATATTTATGCTATATTAGAGATCTCGGTTTCCCGAGTAAGCGTCAGCTTTGTATTATAAATCTGTTTTTTTCTTAAAATAAAACACAGTTCACACAAAAGCATTCAAAAACAAGCTTAATAAAGTAAAGCAACTTTTCAAATCAGAAGGAACATTAATTTACATCGGTTCATTTAATTGCCTAAGAAAAATTATCCAAAATGAAAAAAATTTTCCTTTCTACCAAACCAAAAATTTTCTACCAAATTTGGGGAAATCTACCAAATGTGGCAGCGCAGGTAAACATTGAATTTTTTTAATAAAATTAAAACAATTTTTTATGATTCGTTATTACTTTTTTGTTTCATAATTGTATATACAGGGTGTCCCATAAATAGTGGATAACCTTCTAACAGCAGATGGGCGACTTCAAGGCGGGTCAGAAAAAGTAAGATCATGTTTGGTAAAAATCGCACCGTTTTCGAGAAAATCGACCTTTTTCATATTTACGAAAAAATGCGACCCTTGTCAGTCGCTTTGGTACCACAGCCACAAATGAAAATTTTTTTTGTTTCTTTTTTTTTGCATAATATTAATAGTTAGTTAGTTAAATCATATGTGATTTAAAATTAAGCCGTAGATACAGTGGTTCCTTAAAAAATAGATGTTGAACTTGAAACTTTCGTTTTGCTCCATATTTTTTTCAAACTTTAAGCTGGTGTGGTGTAAATAAAATGTATGGCCAAGTTGTAAAAAAAATTGCCTATCTAATACAAATTCTAAAATGCTAAACACATAAGCAATAGATTTTATGATAGCAAAGATATTGCAATTTTAGTGGCAAAGGGGCTTTTTGCATGGAACTTAAATTTCAAACAAAATCAGGTCAATTTCGAATATCATTAAGAAATAATATGTGGGAACTCTGAATTACGTCGTGTTTACAGCAATAGCTACCCTAACCGCATAGCGAATTCTGAAGGAAGAGCTCCGGTACTGGTGTTGGCAGTGCCGTTGGCGGTTCTCTTCGGTGGTCGGAACAAAACTAAAATTTCTCGAAAAATTTAATCATGTGTACGCTGAGCTGTCAAATTCTTTGACAAACAATTTGATGAAAAATTTGACGGTTTGAACACCTTTTTTCACTTTAATATACCTTGCTTACACGCAGCGTCGACTTGTAACACCGACTCACAAGTTCGATCTTATTCAGGCATTTACACACAGATACGTCGACGTTCAAATGTCATTATGTCATTATTTGATGACAACGAACAGCAACAAAATAGTCTATGGTTAACAAGAAAAATTAATAATAATAGATGTTTTCTCTTATTTTTCTTTTGCTTTCGTATTTTAAAATTTATTTTTGTTAAATTTTAATATTTATTTTAGCTTAATGCTGTTTTAAACATTTATTTAATTACACATTAATTTAAGCATTTTTGACATTCGAACGTCGACGCTCAAATCTCCATTTACACAGCAGCGAACTTGTGCATCGACTCACCACGTCGACGTAGAAATACCGAACTACCACTCCGACGTATGTCGCACTTACACAACAAAAAATTACTCCGAAGTCATACGTCGACTCTCAAATTCGGTGTGTGTAAATAGCATAATACTGTTAAGTCCAATAATCAGCTGATTATTTGGAAAAAATTGTACGAAGAAAATTGAGTTTAAACAAAAACATTGTATCGAAAACATATAAAATATAAAATGCATCAAGCATATAATGTGCATTCTATTCTAACACAGGGCGTTCACATAGAATCAATAGCGGCTTATGGTAAAAATAAATATTAAATTTTCAATTGTTAAGGGATAACTTTTGCATTTGCAGAAAATAATGTAATACTTGGAACGCGCAGTGGTCAACTTATAATGTACTGTGTAGACAAAAACTTAGCTCTGGACATGCTTATGTTTAATAAAAATTTTAGCAAAAAAGCTATAACACAAATGGAAGTAATTCCGGCGGAGCATCTGCTTTTTGTGCTCACAGACAGCATGATTCATGTTTGCGATATTAGTCGTGTCGAGTCTAATTTCGCATTTATACATAGCTCATCTGCAACAAAGGGTTGTAGTTTATTTACTTTGGATATTAAGGTGAGTGAATAGCGGACTTTAATCTTTTGTGAAAGTCGACTTTTTCATTAAACATAGTTCTAAGTTTTTAATTCTAGGTAAGAATATAATAAAGTGTTGCGCTATTCGAGTTTCTGGGATATAGCCATCGGACGTTGCCCATGCAGCTTATCTAAAAAATGCTATAAGTTAAGCACCCGATTGTTTTTCAAAATATAGTCTCATGTGAAAGGGGCTCGTTCACATATTACATAGTACGACTATGTAATAGTCACAAATTCGTGACTAAGTGTAGCATGGAGAAAAAGAGGGCCTATCTTATATGAGCAAATTCTGCGTGACGAACGCTAAATTCGTACGCGTTTTCGGACTGAAATATAAAAATGTTTTGGTCTTTCAAAAGAGATATCTTCAACTTTTACACAGTGCTTAGTGGGATTTAAATGTACTTTCGTATGCCATAAAACTTAATTTTTTAACTGGTATTTGTTGCGAAAAAATGATCGCAAAGTTTTGTTACGCACGCTACAAAAAAAACGGAAGTAACTTTGAAAGTTGAAGTGAGTTTTAGTAATTTTTAGCAAAGTCTTATACAGTCAAACTTCCTTATAACGAACTTCTATGCAACGAAGTTCTCTCTACTACGAAGTGAGTTCAAGTACACAGCTTTCTCGTTCTATTTTCAGTATATTTTGATCTTCTTACAGCGAATTTCCTTATAGCGAGATTTTCTTTAAAACGAAATTATGCTGCTGAAAATCAATTTTTATGCGTTTCTGACCTCCTTAAAGCGAATTTTTTAAAAATAATTTTCTGTTATGCATGTCAATAAAACTACATACATATGTACATTAGGGTGATTCAAATTTTTTTTTTTTTTTAAGGTGCTGTTGCTTAAAAAGTAAGTTTATGATATGAAGAAAAAGTTCACGAAATTTCAGCTCTGTAACTCAATTTTATAAGGTGGCGCCGGAGCCTGTTAGTTTTACATGTAAATTGTATGGAAAAATTATTTTTTACAAAAAAGGTATCTAAATGAATAGGTGATTAGTGTTGTTGAGCTGAAAAGAGTCGTTTTTCGAAGTAGTTTTTTACGCTGAATCCGAATCTGGCCTCAGAATTGACCCATCATGTCGGAATCCTGAAATATTTGAGGCTAAGTACCTAAAACATGATGTTTTTTGTCTACTTTCGAGGTCATGTATAGGATTCAAAGAAAGTTGATCAGCTTATTTTTAACAAAAGCATCATTTAGTACCATCCTTGCCCTTTAAAATGAGCTTTCAAGTGGTGATCTGTGATGCTTTCTTGCAAAGTTGCAGCCATTTCAAGGTGACATGAATTTGAAACCCGTTGGTTAATATTGTTGGGTTGCAACACTTTGTAGGGGATCCAATTCATGTCCGGCGCCACCTTATAAAATTGAGTTACAGAGCTAAATTTTCGTGAACTTTTTCTTCATATCATAAGCTTACTTTTTAAGAAACAGCACCTTAAAAAAAAACAAAAAAAAAAATTTGAATCACCCTAACGTACATACAGGGAAAAAAGAAAACATTTTAAGGGGATCCCCAAAATATGAAAACAACAACAATCAATAAAAAGAAAGTTCCTTCACTATTAATGGTGACTATAGCTCAGTCAGTATTCAGCGATAGAAGTGAAAATGTTGCAACGAAGTAGCCTTTCTCTCGAAAAAAAGTTATTGATAGTAAAAAAAGTTGTAGAAGGCGTGACATTTGACGAATTTCGAAACTTTCTGGAGAAAAGGAGCAACGTACCGACTAATATGTATGCTTCTCTTAATGTAGATTTTGTTGAAGGAGAAAATTCGAAGAGTGTAGTCCAATCCAGAGAACGTCACTGAGCCATTCATAATTTTTTCCATTCATGAATCTGTTGAATCTTTCAGCTGATTCAGACAGATTCACCACTCACAAAAAATTTAGTGAATCTAGACACCATTCAGATTCACGGAAAAATCTGTGAATCTGAATCTGCTTCTGCATTATTTCTAGTGAATCCTGATTCAACTCGATTCACTCCGTATAAATATACGAGTGTTTCATGAGCTACTCATGAATCAAAGACACAGATTGTATCAAAAAAGTTTGTGATACTCGCGTGGAACATTTTGGGAAGTTTTTTAAAATATGGGGAAAGGTCGAAAATTGTATTTTGGAATAATTTATTCCTTAACACTTCTAGGGTGGCTCCGGACCCTGGAAGGACCGTTTTTGACGCATTTTTGGAATTTTTTTTTTTCTGTAATTAATGGGAAAAGGTCGAAAATGGATTTTGGATTTCATTTAGGGTGGCTCCGTAGTCCGGCTCCGGGAAAGGACCGTTTTTGACCTATTTTTGGATTTTTTTTTTCTGTAGTTAATGGGAAAAGGTCAAAAATGGATTTTGAACATCATTTAGGGTGGCTCCGTAAACCGGCCCCGGGAAAGTACCGTTTTTGACCCATTTTTGGATTTTTTTGTTTTTTTTCTGTAATTAATTGGAAAAGGTCGAAAATGGATTTTGGACTTCATTTAGGGTGGCTCCGTAGTCCGGCCCCGGGAAAGGACCGTTTTTTCTATTTTTGGAATTTTTTTTTTTTCTGTTATTGGGAAAATGTCAAAAATGGATTTTGAACATCATTTAGAGTGGCTCCGGAGTCCGGTCCCGAGAAAAGACCATTTTTGACCTATTTTCGGAAAACATTTTTTTTTCTCTAATTAATGGGAAAACGTCGAATATGAATTTTTGACATCATTTAGGGTGGCTCCGGACCCTGGGAAGGACCGCTTTCGATCATTTTGGTAGTTTTCAAGTTCCAGAGCTACTCCTAAAGTTATCCAAAACGCATTTTCGACCTTTGATAATCGATTGGAGCAAAAAAAATTTTAGGGTGGTTCATAAAATTTTTTTTTTTTTGCACCAATGCATAGATTAAGCTCGAAAATGACTATTTTCGACATTTCCCTATCGATTCGAACAAAAAAAAATTTTAAAATGAACCACCTTAAAATGTTTTTTCGCTCCAATCGATTATGAAAGGTCGAAAATGCGTTTCGGATAACCTTAGGGGTAGCTCTGGAACTTGAAAACTACCAAAATGATCGAAAGCGGTCCTTTCCAGGGTCCGGAGCCACCCTAAATGATGTCAAAAATTCATATTCGACGTTTTCCCATTAATTACAGAAAAAAAAATTTTTCCGAAAATAGGTCAAAAATGGTCTTTTCTCGGGGCCGGACTCCGGAGCCACTCTAAATGATGTCAAAAATTCATATTCGACGTTTTCCCATTAATTACAGAAAAAAAAATTTTCCGAAAATAGGTCAAAAACGGTCTTTTCTCGGGGCCGGACTCCGGAGCCACTCTAAATGATGTCCAAAATCCATTCTTGACCTTTTCCAATTAATTACAAAAACAAATAAATCGAAAAATGGGTCAAAAACGTTCCTTTCCCGGGGCAGGTTTACGGAGCCACCCTAAATGATGTCCAAAATCCATTTTTGACCTTTTCCTATTAATTACAGAAAAAAAAAACAAAAGAAAACCAAAAATGGGTCAAAAACGGTCCTTTCCCGGGGCCGGTTTACGGAGCCACCCTAAATGATGTCCAAAATCCATTTTTGACCTTTTCCTATTAATTACAGAAAAAAAAAAACAAATAAATCCAAAAATGGGTCAAAAACGGTCCTTTCCCGGGGCTGGTTTACGGAGCCACCCTAAATGATGTCCAAAATCCATTTTTGACCTTTTCTTATTAATTACAGAAAAAAAAACAAAAGAATCCAATAATGGGTCAAAAACGGTCTTTTCCCGGAGCCGGTTTACGGAGCCACCCTAAATGATGTCCAAAATCCATTTTTGACCTTTTCATATTAATTGCAGAAAAAAAAAAAAAAATTCCAAAAATGGGTCAAAAACGGTCCTTCCAGTGTCCGGAGCCACCCTAAAAATGTTAAGGAATTGGTTCAAAAACAGTCTTTTCTACGGTCCCGACCATCCCTAACTGATGTCCAAAATCCATTTTCGAGCTTTCCCTATCGATTGGAGCAAAAAAATTTTTTCGAAAATGGGTCAAAAACGATCCTTTTAAAGGTCCGGAGTCACCCTAAGTGATGTCCAAAATCCATTTTCGACCTTTCCCTATCGATTGGAAAGAAAAAAAAACTGTTTTTCTGTACTACAGTTCAACATAAGTGGCTCACGCTATTCACTGCTTCATGAATCTGAATCCATGTGAGTGTGAGCTTTTTACGCATTCACATTCATGAGCCTAGAGCTACTAAAAGCTCAGATTCATGAGCAGCATGTCATCTACGGATTCACTATTAGTGAGTGTAAGTATGATTCACACTCACTGTTTGCATGCAAAAGGCACACTCACGGCTCATATTTTTGGTAGAGGCTCAAAACACTCAGTGAGCTACTCAATGACGTTCTCTGGTCCAATCCAAAATTACTGACTTCTTTAAATAAATAGTAAAAAAAATTATATCTATATAACGAATTTTTTTTCTGGTCCCGCGCATATTCGCTATAAGGAAGTTTGACTGTACCTAAAAGAAAGATGAATATAAGAGTATTCTGAAATACCTTATTGGTATCCAAGAAATTTTGTCGTTTTATATCAAAAGCCGTGAACCCTTAGTGACGCATCTAAGTTTTTAATTCTAGGTGAGAATATAAAAAAGTGTTGCGCTAATTGAGTTTCTGGGATATAGCCATCGGGCGTTGCCCATGCAGCTTATCTAAAAAATGCTATAAGTTAAGCACCCGATTGTTTTTCAAAATATAGTCTCATGTGAAAGGGGCTCATTCACATATTACATAGTACGACTATGTAATAGTCACAAATTCGTGACTAAGTGTAGCATGGAGAAAGAGAGGGCCTATCTTATATATGAGCCGTTTATTTTGAAAGTGGTATAAGTCACTCTTCGTTGAGAACAAAAAATCAAGTAACTTGATATCGACTGTATAAAATTTATTTCATTTTTTCTTCTCAACGAAGAGTGACTTATGCCATTTTCAAAATCAACGGCTCATATATAGGACCTATAGTATATAGCATATAAATAAACTCAATTGTATTTATTTGAACAAAACGATTTATATTATTTTTTAATAACATTTCTTAATACAAATTTTAAGTTTATAAATGAATTTATGATTGAATATAAATGCAATTTATACGCATTTTTTGCCAATTTAAGAAAGTCGTGGGCGTTATAAAGTATAAGATTTTGAGCTTTAACCATCTGAAAAATTGTTCTCTTCGCAAAAATCCATTCAAAGTGGCTCATATCAAATTCTTTTTTAAAATGCGGTATACTGCTACAAATCGTGACGCAGGCTACAGAAATTAATATACTAAATTTTTTTTTAATTGTAGAATTTTAATATTTAGTATATACTTAAAAGCAGGATATGAAATTGATTTGAAAAAAATTTTATTCTACTCAACATAATATTTCAATATTTTATACATACCTAATTTCAATCTTTCGAAAATAGTAAAAAAAAAAAATTTAAAAGTTATGTCGGCATAAACTTACAAGTCAAGTTCATTAGATACCAAAACAAAATATCCTTTGGATATACTTTTTCGCCGTGGGTTTTACTTTTTTGGCACATCAAGCCAATTACATTTCGAATCCAAAAAATCGTTCTTTGTATGTATGACTGTTGAAGTTGAGATCTTGACTTAAGCTAATTAATAAAGCGATCAATATCTGTGTAATTTTTTTTTTATCAAAGCGCAAAGTTTTGTGAAGATTTTATAATAGCTTCGAGGTTAAATAAAAGGTTAATTATCCTG
Source organism: Tricholauxania praeusta (assembly GCA_949775025.1). NCBI lineage: Eukaryota > Metazoa > Arthropoda > Insecta > Diptera > Lauxaniidae > Tricholauxania > Tricholauxania praeusta. Next base: position 128,441,151 of record OX459029.1, on the reverse strand, counting down.
TACATAATTAAATTGTGCTTTTGATTACATCACAGTCCAGAGGTCAAACTTTTAAAAAGCGAAACCGATAATTTAAGAATTACATTTCTTAACAGTACTATAATTTCGAAAAATAAACTGTCAATAAGTTGAATTTTTGTATTACGCACACAATTTTACACACGATTGTATAAATTAAAACATGTAAATTCGCAAGAATGTTAATATTAAGTTTTTAACTTTGTTTTATTTTTAATTGTTTAATAGACACCAAAATCAACTACAGGTGAAACTGCGACAGTTATACGTGTCTGCTGCGCAATTAAGCGTCGCTTGCAATTTTTCTACTGGAAATTAAATTCCCTACATTCACCAGAGTTTAGTATCGAACTAAAAGACGTTCCAAAGGCTTTGTGTTGGGTAGATGATGTTGTTTGCGTTGGTTTCAAGGACGAATACATCATTTACAATGTAATGGTGTTGCAGTTCATACTTGTATGTAATTTACATTTTAAACCTCTATTCTTTTAGATTAAATCCAATCAACCGAAAAAACATGATCTTATTGTTACATCATCATCTCATAGTGTGGATCCTTGTATTTGCTTAATAAAAAATAACTTTTTAGGTGTATCTAAAGATGAATATTTAGTAACAATCGATCCTAGTCATTTTATTAAACGTGACGATGACAAAAGCAAAACACAAGGCAGCCATGAAAGTGTAGTCGCTGATGCACGGAATAAAAGCAGGCTCAAACCGATGATGTGGAGTAGCCCTTTATTGGGATTAGGTACGTTAAATATGTGAAGATTTAAGAATCAAAACTCATATTTTGTAAAATTGTAAGAACGAAATGAATACACATTGCATTGGAGAAAATTTATGGCTCTGCATATCTATTTTGTTACGTCTTTCATTTCATGTAATCATGACAGGCTGATATAGAGCATTTTAATATATTAAATAGTATTGTACATATCTGCCTCTTCTAAATCTATACATTAAGTACCACTAGTAACTTTCAATGCAAACTATTTCGGTCGGCCAAGTATTTAGTTCTAACCAATAACCAATATGTATACGGATTGAATCTATCTCGTATTTTATTACTTCGTCCTCGTCTTGTAGTTTGTGGAATCTGAGAACGTACTCTGTGATACGATTATACTAAATCCTCCATTTTCTCATTTTGTATATGCTCTCAAATAAGGTATATAATGTATTTCGTTCATATCGGCAATCATCCGCAGAGCTAAGCTCAACTCTAAAATTGCCATGTATGGATCTGAATTTTATTTTGTTTTTTAATAATTGTTTTTCTATTGTTACCGCTGACTCGAACAACCCATTACTTTGAGAAAAATAAGGAATTGATGTATGCCTAAGTTCATACCATTTCGTAAATCGGTGAAACTCTTATGTTATAACTGTTGCAAATTGTGGATCGTAGTGCGAACGTACTACCTCAGGTATGCCAGTGCGAACAAAGATCGACTTAAGTTTCACAATCACGCATCCAGGTGCTTGCCTTTTTAAATTTACAACTTCCGAATAATGAGAATAGTATTTACATGCTACCAAAAAGTTTTTTATCGCTCTGATGATTCCGATGTTATCAGTGGTTCTTTTCTTGGTACTACTGATGAGTAAAATTAGTCTTGGTCTTACAAAATGTGCAATAACTGCTAAGATTGCAAGACCAAGACTAAGGTGTGCACGGCCAAGCCTAATATTAATTTTTATTAGCTTAGTAGTTATTTTACTTTTATTTTATTTTTTTTTTCTTACATCTGATGATGTAGTAAAAAAATTAATAAAATAAAGTCTTAAAAATTTTATTTGGTTTCACTAACTTTTGAACAGATGAGAACTTTTTTCTTTATTTCAAATAATTTTTAAACTCAAATTCCCAATATCAAGACTAAGACTAATACTCTTTTACAAATACAAGATCCAATGTGCAAGACTATAGCAGCACTTCGTACCAGATGTTCAAAGCAAGACAGTCTTCTAAAATTGTTCTTGCCTTGCCCTTCCTTATCGCCAAATGTCCATTGAAAACGTCTCTAAGGCTGCATGGTACATATGTAATTCGTGACTATTCCCTTACGGTACATTAGATAACTATTGTATACTGCTTATTTGAAAACTTTTCACTCGCTTGAAATTTTATTGACAAATTTTTTAAAATCTTTAACTTCCTCTTACCATTTATGAAATCAGTGACATTATTTGTTTTAATATGAAACTCAGTTCTGGTAAAATAATCACGAAATTTTTCAGTTTTGGCCCAAGCTACATATAGTCAAAATTTATTTTTCTATTACTCACTTTCTGGTAGTTTTCGGGAGGCATAATTTGACGTAATGCCGGCTCTAACCTAAAGAAGATGCACCTGTCGACAACTGAGCTCTATGCTCATGATCATATCATTTTAGAGTTGATAATGTGGAAAGGGGTTTTCCCAGTTTATCAAATGATCTTTGTTGCAATTCGCTTCATTGATATTCCACATTTTTCTTTAGAAAATTATTTAGAGCATGTGCCCAAATACTGCAAAAAAATCCGCCTTTTTGATTTGAATTCGGTCTACATATTACTAAATTACTTTGTCCTTTGAATCATCTGATGAACGCCTTATAAATCATTATATAAATAGGCAATCTCTAAACGGTTGCACCACTTTTTCTCAGCCATAGCACAACGTAATCGCTCAATTTTTTTTTTTTGTTGGAAAGGTTGTGAGGAGAAGGGGGGACATGTATACTTTGTTTTTCAATAGTAGGCGGTGCTACGCCCCTAAAAAGGAAAAACGTTTCCTTGGCTAAACTAATGGACCGATTTTGATCAAAATTTGTTTGAAGATAGATTGAATCCTAAGAAAGATTATTAGAAACTCTGATTTCTAAAAAGGGGCGTGGCATCGCTATCACGGCTGTGCCACTGCACCGATTTTGATGAAATTTGGTATGTAGATAGATTGGATCTTAAGTAAAAATATATTTTTTTAGTGGGCGGTGCCACGCCTCTTACAGGAAAAAACGTCGTTACTACTAAACTAACGGACCGATTTTAATGAAATTTTGTTAGGATGGAGACTGAACCCTAAAAAAATTGTCTAAAACTAAAAATTTGTAAGGCGGCGTGACATCGCCCCTAATGGGAAAAAACGATATCACGACTGTGTGTCACATGGGCTAATGTGCCCATTTTGATGGAATTTGGTACAGTGATAGTTTGAAGCCTGAGGCAAGCTATTTGCTTTAAAGTGGACGGTACTAACCCCCAGTAGAAAAATGTGTTGTCACAGCTAAGCTAATGAACCAATTTTGATGAATTCGGTATGGAGATAGATTGCGCCCTAAGTAAGAGAAAGAGATAGTGGTAGGGATGTAGCGACATGATACTATGATCTAAATTTTTGGAGCGATGACAAAAAATTACTCTTTCCAGTTCAGTTTTTTAATACTATAAGGGGAAGTCCATAAATTACGTGAGTCAAAATAGGGGGGGGAGAGGGTACGGAAAAATCTCACCAAGTCTCACAAAGGGGGAGGGGGGTCAATAAAAATCTCACGTTAACTTTTTATGCAGAGACTAAGCATTATTATAGCAGATTACATTTAAAAATTAGAAGGCAAGTCTCATGGATGGGAGGGGGGGGGGGGCGGGTGTCCCGTCAGAACTCATCAAGAGGAGGAGGGGGGTCCGAATTTTCAAAAATACACCTCACGTAATTAATGGACGGCCCCTAATCGAATCTTAGAGTTGAGACATGCAACAGCTTCTTACTCTTTGTTTGTGAGAGAGTGAGGATTAACTATACATCCATCCTTTTTTAACTGCCATAGCACAACATAATCGCTTTGTTTTTTTTTTGTTGTAATAGTTATGAAGAGGACCAGTGCAGAATGTGAATTTTTTTAATAGTAGGCGAAGCCACGCCTTCAACAGGAAAATACGTTTCCACGGTTAAACAAATGGATTGATTTTGGGAAAATTTGGTTTGGAGATTGTACCCTAAAAAATGGTATTAAAATCTTCAAGTTCTTTAAGGAGACGTGGCATCGTCACTAATGGGAAAGAACGGTATCACGGCTGTGCCACTACACCGATTTTGATGAAATTTGGTATGTAGATAGATTGAATCTTGAGTAAAGATATTTGTTTTGAGTGAGCGGTACCACGTCCCTAACAGGTAAAAATGTTTTACTACTAAGCTAATGGACCGATTTTGATGAAATTCAGAAATAGATTGACCTTAAGGAAACGTATTTGTTTTAAAATGGAAGGTGCCACTCCTTCAATAGGAAAATATGTTTTCGCAACTTAACTAATGGACCGATTTTGATGAAATTTGGTATGGAGATAGATTGAAGCTTTTTTTTAATGTGGGTGGTGCCACGCTTTTATCAGGAAAATATGTTTCCTTGGCTGAACTAATTGACTGATTTTGATGAAATTCGGTATGGAGATATGTATATTGAACTCCAAGAAGATAAAGGTATAGGGATAGGGCAAGATTTTAGTTAGCATGTTTCCTTTTTTTAAAAAGCGATGACAAAAATAGCTCTTTTTTATATCGGTTTTTTAATACCAAAAGCATTTTTAATGGTTGAATTTCAACCACTGGGCAAACTCTAGTCTATATAATAACCCAAAAATCTTTTGTCAGGACAAGACAACCTTTATTTTACTTGGTAATTGGTAACATATGTTTCGGCTATTACCACATATATACACATACATATTTGTATTACATGTATACATACATGTATTTATATAGCCTCATCAGATCATGTTTGGTTAATTTGTACTTTGCTTTGAACAAGTACGTTCCATCCATTATACTTGGACAGTCGCTCTAACATTTAGCTATAGGGATTGAGATCATTTCGTACACAATGCGCTATCTGCATTGTATTAAAATCTCAAAAGGCCTCGTTCCCCTTCATAAAATCGCACACAAAAAGTTATTAGTGAGTGTAATTTTTCCGTAGAAAAACTTTTGCGACTGTTTTCTGTCTGCAGCTTAGTGTTTCTGCATGTAAAACTAATTAAATAATATATTTTTATTCAAAGTTTGGGATGAGCCGTTTGCCATTGGACGCGTTTCAAATGCTATTGAGATACGATGTCTTGAAGAAAATATTATAAGCAAAGATACTTTAGTACAGGCAATACCGGAGCTGGCAAAAACTAAATTTCTTGTACGCTCAGGAAAAGGAAACATTTTTGCAGCTGCTATTTCAGAACTATGGTGTATCCGTCTAGTGGACATAACTATTCAAAGGGAAAATTTGTTAAAACAGAAAAAGTTTCAGCTAGCGATTGAATTAACGGTAAGTCTTAACTTTTTTTTATAGTTTACATAAAAAAGTGAAAAGCTCTAAACTGAACCAGAGAGTATAAATTTACGGCACGGTGGGCTTTAACCAACTTTAAATGACAAGTTGAGTTACAATAAAAACTTGAATGTGGAATTATTTGGGATGTTAATCAAAGTAGAAATGCATCAAAAGGAAAAAAATCCTTAGAGCTTTTTTAGTAATATTATCTAGTATAATATGTGTATAACGTACGTTTGAAATTTAAAAAAACATGCGATTGGGCTCAAATTTTGACACGTTAAAGAACCTAAAAAGATAGTCTCACAGTCCAAATTTCAGCTCCCTAGATATTCGTGGTATTGAGTACTGTTAGGTCAAATTTCGAAAAAAACGCAATTTTTGCGAAAATAGCCAAATTCAATGTTTGATATCTCTGGGCCTGGTCAACCATTTTCACTATATGGTATCTCATTTAAAAGCGAATAAATAGATAAACATAATAAGATCGGTCTTTAGTATGACGAATAAAACTACGATTTGCTACACCATTTTCAAAGCAGTCATATTTTACTAAGACGTATTTAACTTAATCGGGTCGCAAAAATAAGTCTTAAGGTCTAGAGGTTTAAAATTATTTTGTATGTATAAAAGATAACATAAAAAAAAAAACGGCGGGTTGCACTCCGGGAGTGCCGACAGAAGTGAAAACAAATCGTTTAATGGCAAGTTAGTGCGTTAATTGGTATGTGTGCGTTTTCTTTTTATATGGCAATGCAATGGAAGACAAAAACGGAATATGTATTCAAATTTTACTCTCGCTCTCATTCTCAATTTGTCAACGCAACAACGCGGACATTGAAAGAAACAAACATGTAAGCATAACAATCGTTGAATGAGAATTAAATGTGTCAGTTAGTGTGTATGCTTTGCTTTTTGTCTTCCACTTGGAATATTTTTTATTTAAAAGAAACAATAGAACATTAAAATTTTACCATCGCATTCATGACGGGGAATCCCGATGACGGTCGGTGTCACGAGTTTATACTTTTTTACTCAGCCGCACAACGTGCCATAAGAAGTTTTCACTTCAAAAATTGCTGGAAGAAGTATATTCGGCTCATTAGCCTCAACTGTGAATAATTAAATTTGAGCTAAGTACTCCTTATGTTTAAAAACAAAAATTTATTCTGATTGCAGTAAGACTTATGTAAGTAAGTAAGTGGCATGCCACTTTTTGGGGCAGATCCGGCTGAAAGTTGGTCAGAGGGTGCAAGTAGGCACGGGACGGCAAAATCCTGGGAGGGGGCGTGGCATGCCCCATTTTGTGGCAGATAGACGATGAGGCAGCGAAACTTGAAAGAAACTTGAAAAAGTTCCTCATTCAGTGGCATGGAACATTGCGTCCAAGGGTATGGTCGTCCGATGCCTAGCTGGAGGCATGGTGCAAGTTTGGATGGAATCTGCCCCAAAAAGTGGCATGCCATTTTCGGCTGTCGGTCACGTAGCCGGAGCATAGTTCGCACCTTCACCAGTCGAATGTCAAAAAAACTGATTACTGACAATAAACAATACTGACCGTGTGAGTGGTACACTGACAGTAATGTAAATACTGTCAGTAATTATACTGTCAGTAATATTGATCGTGTGAGAGCCGCTTTAAAAGTATGCAACACTTTCCGACGAATTTCAAAAATAGCACCTAAAATTAGGACACATTATCTGAAATTTTTAAAATCGTTACCTACTTTTAGGCGTTCTTTTTGAAATTTGTCAGAAAGTGTTGCCTACTTTTAGGGGCAAATTATTAATAGCACCTAAAAGTAGGCAACGTTTTATAAATTTTTTGAAATCGAGTTCATTTTCCAAGTCTTCAAAATTTTAAAATCGAGTTCGTTTCCCAAGTCTTCAAAATTCCAAAATCAAGTTCGTTTCCCAAGTCTTCCAAATTTGAAATCGAGTTCGTTTCCCAAGTCTTCAAATTTCTGAAATCGAATTCGTTTCCAAAGTCTTCGAAATTCTAAAATCGAGTTCGTTTCCCAAGTCTTCAAAATTCCAAAATCAAGTTCGTTTCCCAAGTCTTCCAAATTTGAAATCGAGTTCGTTTCCCAAGTCTTCAAATTTCTGAAATCGAGAATCGAGTTCGTTTCAAAAGTCTTCAAAATTCCAATATCGAGTTCGTTTCCCAAGTCTTCAAAATTCCAAAATCGAGTTCGTTTCCCAAGTCTTCCCGATAACGGTCGGTGTCGCGAAATTATACTTTTTTCCTCAGCCGCACAACGTGCCATAAGAAGTTTTCACTTCAAAAATTGATATCCACAACTTTAAATTTAGATTTGAGGGCTTTTAGAACAAATATTTTTAAACCGGACTAAACACGACTATTTTCAGGTCTAAATATGGTTCTTTCTCTAGACCCCGACCACCTAAGAAGCTGAAATTTAGACTGTAGTGCTATCTAGTAAAGTATTTTGACGTGTCAAAATTTGAAAAAAATCGAATAACTTTTAAATTTCATACGTATGTTATGCATAAGCATACCAACTTTGGGTTTGAAAAAATAAGTACATTTGCCTAAAATCAATAGTTGAAAATAAGTACAAATAAGTACAATATCAATCCATGGTGTTTTTATATGGTGGGTGCAACGCGGTGAGCTTTAGTGGTAAGAGAACGATCCTGTATTGCACCCACCATATAATTACACCATGATTCCGAGCTATTGTTTGTTCAGAAATTTAATTAATGTTCGCTCTGTGTACTACCAATCGACATTTTGTTGGATGAGGCAGGCTTAGCGTCAGCAGTTTCACCGACAGCAACCACGGTGCGCTATTGCTCTTTGAAATTGTATTTTTCTTGACACGAAATTTGTCGCAATAGCTGCGGTTGCGATTTCAAAAAATGGTAAAAATCGACGCATTTATACTGCAAGTTTATTTTTACGAGCGAAATCGATTTTAGAGTGTTCACTTCAAGCCGGGAGAACTCGGTTTTCTAGATGTTTTCTGCTGATGAAAAGACGCGCTCCACTGGTGAAATCGTTCAGGTATGCACAGAATGAAATCGACGAGACGAGAAAATTCAAAATAAGACATTTGTGAAGCTTTCATGTGCTTAAATATCTCAACCCAGCGTTCTTCAGGTAACAATTTCTTCTCTTTCCATTCTTCAATTAGAATTACGCATTTCGAAGCATGTGCGGAATATTTTGGAAGCGCAGTCCGATGAAATGAAGCTATTATTCGCTTTTATGACATGATACGACCAAACGCTTTCACATGCCGTAAGGGTGGTGTCGGCTGACGAAGTAAAAAAGTTCGCAACAGTGTGGCTGTTCGATTTGGCAGACAACGCTTTCTTGCGTTTCGTGGATTCCAAATGGTTATCGATTTCACTCTTTTAGTGATGCCTCATATCAATTTTTGAAACATTCATGTGTAAACACTAGAGCTCTGCACGAATGCATTCCCTTTTTCGTTTACAGTAGTGCACTCTACTTCAGTGAACACTGCTTGATTGAAATAAGCAAGCAATAGAGAATGAAGTAAAATGAGAGCATAACAGAGAACAACACATGTACACTGCTTGTTGCTTTGAAATCAAAGCATGTACACATTTCTAGTCTCTTCTCGCGACTGCAATGTTTGTTTCATGAAACAAAAATAAAATGTCAAAGTCAAAAAATAAACCGGGTGCAGCAAATAAAAGGAATGTTTAGAATGTTTTGATCTGTTAGTAAGCAGTTCAGACGATAACAACGCTAGTTTGAAAATGAAAAAAAAAATGTTTTGCAGTTGTACTATTTTTTTCTTATGTAAAATAGACTGCTAAACTCAAAAAACACTTTCAAAATTAGTGTGAACATGTTTTCGAGATATGAATCTTGACGTAGTCTAACATTTTTGAACAAAATTCAACTTCACATTTACCGATTTGGACAAAAATTGTATCAAATTAAAATTAATTAAATAGCCAACAAATTTGTTCCCAACATTTTCAACTGCAGATTCAACCGATTGAAATATGTGAAAAAAGTAATTTTTTTGACCTAAATGGAAATCGAAAATTCAATTAAAACTCTTGGCATACATTTTACACATGAAATATTACATTTTAATTTTATAAAAAATCTTTTCGTATGATTAGTTTAATGTAAAAGTAACTTTTGCCTAAGTTACTATAACCGGACATAGGAAAAAATACAAAGAAAAATGTACTCCATTCAGAGTTAATTCATGAAGTTCTTTACAGGTAAAAGTCTTAAAGCCCCTTCAGACTATGTGAGAAGTCATATGCTTTTTTGTATGTCTTTGCATATGATATGTCAAATTGCATAAGATTTATTTTATTGTGTTCATACTGATATAATTTATGTTAAGAGAACTTGACTTTTCTCAATAGTAATTTTGACATTATCTATAAAATTAATTTTTATTTGAAAAAATTTTTTTTTTAACAAGAAACTCATATGACTTCTCTTTTCAAATAGACTTGAATCGAATGTCAAAATAGTCATATGCTTTCTCATATGAAAACTCATTTGTGTAATATAAACATATTCACACTATGAGAGTTGTCATATTTGACCATGAATCAATAAAATACAGATTGCGCCATGCGCATGTTTTGACGTCTGATGACGTCAGCGTTGAACATCCAAGGTTGCCAACCTTATGCTCTGTGAAATCCAATCTTTCTTAGTTGTTTTTATGTTGACTTTTGTGTCACCAAGGAATGGATTTCGCTATATATGCTATCGTTATTATATTTGTTACGTAGATATTGTAATTCAGTTATAAATAAAATGTTTTACATGCCTCTTTGACCTAAGAATGATAAAACATTGTTCGCTTTGAACAGATCTTACAAAAAATTTATTATTATTATATCGTATTTTGAGTTTTGGCAACTCTGCTCTAAGTATTGTGAGAGAGATTGTTTACAAAAAATTTGAAAATTTGAAAATTTGAAATCACTAAAACCTTTTGTTTTGAAGTGTTCAAGTGCAATTATAGTGTTTAATTAATTATTTTAAGTGAAGAACCAGTAAATAAAACAACTTTCAATTTCAAATAAGTGTTCAAAAAGCTTAAAACAAAAAAAAAATAAATAACGTATATTGACGTTTTGCTAGTCATTAAGTGTACAGTGGGCAGTTGCAAACAAGACAGCCGCAAAAAAAGTAAGATATTTGGGAATAAATTTGAATATATTTTGTGGCTAAGGCGAAATCTATATATGATTGGTATAATAGGTTCTGGAGAAGTAATGCATTAATTCAGGTTTCCAAGTGAGCCGGAGCAATTGAAGTGCTGGTTTGACTTTTTCGCAAGAAGCAGACCACTTACTAAGCATGACAGAATATGCTCGTTGCACTTCAAAAATGAAGACTTTGAGAGCAATTTTAAATTTGAATTGGGTAAGGTGCAACTCATGTCAGCTGAGTGTATACTTAAGCCTCTAACGTGACGTCATCTTATGTATATTAAATAGGACTAACTTTAAATAATGTGCCCAAGCTTAAGCCCAATGAAGTCCCAAGTGTTAAACAGCCTCTACAAGAGATAAGCTTCACATAACAATGCAACGACGAAAATAGTGTTGTTATAGAAGATGGTGATGAGTGTAGAGACATTAATAATAATGCTCTTAACCTTCAAATACGTGCTTTGGAACAGCAAATGTAAGTAAATTATAAGTAAAAGTTGAAAATAATCACGGTATAACGAAATTCCTGAGATAAATTAAGTTAAATTTTCTATAGAATGTCATTGCGGCTCGAAAATGAAACAAAGAAAAATTTTCATAGCCAATCTTTGCATACAATAGAAGATCTGCGTCAACAATTAGATAGCGTAAGTTTATCTAACCAAAATTTAGAAGAAACGTTGGGGCGAATATTTACTGCAGGGAAGTTGAAAAAAATGAAAAATGGCGATAAAAGGCAAAACTGGTCGGAAGCCGACATTACTCAGTCAATAACACTGTATTAGCTAGAATGTTTTTTTAGAATAAGACTTTTAAATAATGAAATTAAAGAAAAATATTCTAATCGGAAGAGAAAATTTAATAAAATTACAACATAAACAAAGAAACCTTCAAACTTCCTTATTTGATGCAATATGTAATTGTAAGTACCTTTCAAAGTTCAATTCAAATATATTGACTAAGTTTTATTAAACATTGTTGCTTGCACCATACTAAATTTCCTACGAAGTTTGACACAAAAACCAAAAAAATAAACCGATATCACATCACCTTACGTACTATCAAATAATGTACATAAACGAGTCAATTTGTTCCACTGTTACGCTCTCCTCATATTTTTTTGATTTCTCCTGCTCACAATTTTTAGCCAATAGGAACATGTTTAAAATGACGTCAGTGCTGAACGTGCGCAGAACAAATCAAATTTCGTTCGCCGGATGGCGCAATCTGTATTTTATTGATTCATGATATTTGACGACTCATATGACTTTTTATATGATTCTCATATAGTCTGAAGGGGCTTTTAACAAATATTGATTGAGAGGTTAACATAAAACTACCTGTTAATAGACAAACTCTAAGAATAGAACGTAATGAAGTTAATTTTCTAATTTTATGACATATTTTAAGAAATCCCGAAATTTTTAATAATGGTTCGTGTTATAAAAACACAACTCATTGATGAGGATGTTGTGTTGTAATAAAATTAACCTCAAACAGGTCAATGTCTTACGGAGGGTTCGACTTTGTTGTAGCATATCTACAGGTAGTTCGCATTGATAGGGGCTTACCTCTTCTACCAGCTAGTAAGTCATAAAGCTTGGCTATGCAAAAAAAAAACCCAGCATAGATGAGGGGATTTTCAAAGGACAGTAAAAGTTACTCTGAAAAATATATAGAAATAAATTTTATAACGGTCAAATTCACGAACTAATAAATTCAAAAATCAGGTGTGGTTTGAGGTGAATTTGAGGTGTTTGTTGCAGCTAGAAAGTGGAAAATCGGCCAATAGTCAATTTTTTTATAAGGAAGAAAGAAGAAGAAAAACAAATCACAGATTTGGATTCCCCGATCGAAAGTTTCCCGAAAACCATACCCACATTGTTGGAAAATTTTATAACGTCTGTAACTTCCACCATTTTGTATATCAATCCTAGTAATGGGCTTTGTCCATAAATAAAAGTCTACTGTAATCCGCTGACACATCGGAAAAAAAATCAAAAAGTTTTTATTTTGTACCGCTCTAATGTACATGCGTCAACATTGTAGCAAATCAAATTTATAGTAAAAAAAATTGACAATAAGCAGCCACAACTTTGTTTGACTATGCTCATTATACATAAATATGTATACTAGTATATTACTGTACACTAGAAAATTTGATGTACACTAGAATACTTGCTGCACTCGCTTCAGTGAACAGTATATTCAAGCAATTTTTTTCTAGCGAAGTATGATATCATGAGTACAGTGTTTGAATATTTCGCTCTCTTTTGTTTGGTTTTCGTTCTAAGAAGGGATGTTTTCTATACTAATGCAGATGCTTTGCAAGCAGTGGATAGAATGAAGTAAGTGCTTGATTTACAATAGAATGTCTTGAAACGCATTTCAAACACATTCATGCAGAGCGTTAGTAAACACTAATTAAAGGAATTCTAGTTACAACTATTTCGCAATCATCGGGCCAGCGCAAATGATATTTATATTTATTATTAATTTGAGAAACAGATTTCGGCCGAAATAAGTACAAATTAAGTACGCTTTGTAAAATAAGTAAAAAATAAGTACGACAAGCTGAAAATAAGTACTGTACTTACTAAATAAGTACAGTTGGTAAGCTTAGTTATGCATATGTAATATCATTAAAAAACAGTAAACAGCTCTAAGGATTTCTTATATTTTTCATGTATCGACTCTTAATTACATCCCAAATAATTCCCAATTAAAGTTTTTGTTGTAACTCACACTTTTATTAAAAGTTGGTTAAAGCCCACCGTGACGGACTTTGCAATCTCAAATATTCATTTGCTTCCGTCATATCATACGCATATTTTGAGTAAGGGCCTGATGCTACCGCGGAATGAACAATTTTATTGATATTGCAAAATTTCGTTATTTATAGTCTCTGTTGGTATTCGGGTCCGGAGCAGAGAACGTCATTGAGTAGCTCACGTGAGTGTTTTGAGCCCCTACCAAAAATATGAGCCGTGAGTGTGCCTTTTGCATGCAAACAGTGAGTGTGAATCATACTTACACTCACTAATAGTGAATCCGTAGATGACATGCTGCTCATGAATCTGAGCTTTTAGTAGCTCTAGGCTCATGAATGTGAATGCGTGAAAAGCTCACACTTACATGGATTCAGATTCATGAAGCAGTGAATAGCGTGAGCCACTTACAGCTGCGGTCAAAATAATAGAAACAGGGTGTCATTCAAGAATTGAAAGAAGATATTTCGAACAACTGACGTTTTTTTTCTTCTAATTTTTTTTAGTATAGTTACTTAATAAGCACATGACATTTTGTTCCAAAGAAATAACGGTACTTTCTAGGCTTGCTATTATATTGAGTAATGTGTAATTTCGAGGGGTCAAAATAATAGCAGTGCTCAACTCCTTTTCTTCTCAAGACTAGGTATTTACTTTTATTAAATAAATTTGATCGTAACAAGTAAGTTCCATTATTTTTGTATAATACTCCAATGATTTTTTGAGTTTTTGCATTTTAGTGGACCGTGGATAGCATTCTACGACAGAGCAAATTAAAGTTATTAAGAATTCTATTTCGCAAGGTGAGACTTTTACGGAAACTTAAAATTTTTTCGGATGTTCATTGGAAATGGTTTAGAAATCGATGAAATACACAAATACACGAAAAACACGAGGAAGAAACGTGAATCGTCCAATACGGCTTTCGATACATAATCCTTTTTTGCCTGCTGCGGAAATAAAGAAAGTGCTTAATATAGCAACTGTAGTACAGAAAAACCGTTTTTTTTCTCTTTCCAATCGATAGGGAAAGGTCGAAAATGGATTTTGGACATCACTTAGGGTGACTCCGGACCTTTGAAAGGATCGTTTTTGACCCATTTTCGAAAAAAATTTTTTGCTCCAATCGATAGGGAAAGCTCGAAAATGGATTTTGAACATCACTTAGGGTGGGTCGGGACCGTAGAAAAGACCGTTTTTGAACCAATTCCTTAACATTTTTAGGGTGGCTCCGGACCCTGGAAGGACCGTTTTTGACCCATTTTTGGAATTTTTTTTTCTGTAATTAATTGGAAAAGGTCAAAAATGGATTTTGGACATCATTTAGGGTGGCTACGTAGTCCGGCTCCGGGAAAAGACCGTTTTTGACCTATTTTTGGAATTTTTTTTTTGTAATTAATAGGAAAAGGTCAAAAATGGATTTTGGTCATCATTTAAAGTGGCTCCGGAGTCCGGCCCCGAAAAAAGACCGTTTTTGACCTATTTTCCGAAAAAAAAATTTCTGTAATTAATAGGAAAAGGTCAAAAATGGGTTTTGGACATCATTTAGGGTGGCCCCGAGAAAAGACCGTTTTTGACCTATTTTTGGAATTATTTTTTTTTTTCTGCAATTAATAGGAAAAGGTCAAAAATTGATTTTGGACATCATTTAGGGTGGCTCCGTAGTCCGGCCCCGAGAAAAGACCGTTTTTGACCTATTTTTGGAATTTTTTTTTTGTAATTAATAGGAAAAGGTCAAAAATGGATTTTGGTCATCATTTAAAGTGGCTCCGGAGTCCGGCCCCGAAAAAAGACCGTTTTTGACCTATTTTCCGAAAAAAAAATTTTTTCTGTAATTAATGGGAAAACGTCGAATATGAATTTTTGACATAATTTAGGGTGACTCCGGACCCTGGAAAGGACCGCTTACGATCATTTTGGTAGTTTTCAAGTTCCGGAGCTACTCTTAAAGTTATCCAAAACGCATTTTCGACCTTTCATAATCGGTTGGAGCAAAAAAAATTTTAGGGTGGTTCATAAAAAAATTTTTTTTTGCACCAATGCATAGGGAAATGTCGAAAATAGTAATTTTCGAGCTTTATCTTTTGAAGCCATTGCATCAAAAATATATTAAAAAAATTTTTAAAACATGGTGTTTTTAAAAAAATGCAAAAATAATTTTAAATTCCCAAAACTTTTGCGAAAAATTTTTTTTTTTCAAAAACAATATTTTTTTTCGAAAAGTACAAGAAAAAACCTAAAATCGTAGGTATACCAATAATTAATTGATAGAGTTTGCTGTAAGCTATGAATTTTCGAAAAAAACACATATTCTGAAAAAGTACAACAATCGTGAATTTCATACCCGCGTATCTCAACAACAAATAATACTAGGGCAAATTCCTGAACGCAGTTCTATTGCTGGACATTGATATTACAATAATGCCAAATTTCAGCCAAATCGGAGCCAAAAATTTTTCCGCTGGCGTTTTCACGTGTTTTACCCCATATATGTAAGTTAAGTTTTCTCAAGTGGTCACAGAAAAAACCCACTTATTAAACTTAAACTTTTTTTTGCATAACTTTGAAGATTTATGATCAATATTAACGCCTTATATTTTTTTTGCAAAATTTGGATTTTTTAAATAGTTATGAACAAGTGAATTTTTATGTGGATGTTTTTTAAATTGCGATTTCTCAGTAAATATTGGAAAAAAAGTTAATGAAATTTTCGTGATAAGACTAGAAATGTTTTACAATTTATATGAAATAAAGTTTTTATAAAAATTTTATTTATTATTTATAAACAAATAAGTTTTTAATAAACAAATAGAATTTAAACCTACTTCTCATATGTTCAGAAACAAATTTTTTCCACAGATTTGTTCTGTAAAGTCTACACAACTTTTTTCTGAAAAAAAATTTTAGTGCGTTTCATAAATACAAAAATACGAATGCTTAAGTGTCGCCACCTAGGCAATTTGGCTCCTACAAACCATCCGATAAGAAAAATTTGAATTTTACAATTCAAACACAATTCAAAAAAAAAAAGTAAAATTGCTGAGGATAATCGAATCCCGGATAATTGAATCACTATTTTATATTATTCTTCATCAATTTTTTAAAGTCGTTAATACCTAATATGTATGCGCAAATATGTATGTATACTATTTTATTTCTTACAGCACCGTTTTACAAAATTATTTAGTTATAATATTTATTTAATGTTGTTTGTCTACAAAGTTTAGTTTTTTTCTTTTTCTTAGAAGATGTTGTTGGATGCGGTAGATTTGAATATTATCCTGTTCTGTGACACCAGGGCAATTAAAGTTTTCTATGAAGTCAAATTTCAGGTTCAGATTCATGAAGACTATTTGCCATATTCACAATTTCTTTGGACATCCTTTCTTTAATTGTAGGAACTTTTTTTTTTCTTGACGGCATTGTATATAAAATATGGGCAGTGAAAGTTGATAGGAATGCACAAAATAGGATTCCCCGTATTATATCATCATTCTCTTTCTCCAT
Organism: Tricholauxania praeusta; assembly: GCA_949775025.1. Taxonomy (NCBI): domain Eukaryota; kingdom Metazoa; phylum Arthropoda; class Insecta; order Diptera; family Lauxaniidae; genus Tricholauxania; species Tricholauxania praeusta. The sequence continues at coordinate 128,424,356 of OX459029.1, read as the reverse complement.
TTTACTGTGCGTGTCGTATGAAAAACGAACAAAAATACAGAGAATGAAGCAGCTAGACCTTTCTCATCACGGATAATAGAGTCAATCACAGTTAATAGAAGCAAAATGAGCAACGTAAACATTTTTAAAGCTTCCCGGATAATAGAATTACGGATAATCGAAGTTCAACTGTATATTGAAAATATTTTCAGAAAAAACTTTTTTCATTAAAAAAATTAGTGTTTTAACAAATTTATTTAAATTTTTTTAACTTTTTTTATAAAGTTATAGTCTTTCTAACAACTATGATTAATTATGATTAAATATGATTTCGAAAAAATTGTTGAAGACAAAATTTACTTTGCAGTAAAAAATATTATTTGTCCTAACCAGCATGGCTTTGTGTCTGGTAGGTCTACCACAACTAACCTCGCTGTATTTACCAACTACTGCATATCAGCGCTGCCGAAACTGGCACAATAGTGCCAAACAGGCACTTTCAAAATTTTCTTGGCACTTTGACTGTCATGGCACATTTTGGCACTGAGCGTGTAAATTTTGAATGATTTACTTTTATATAACTTTAAAAGCAATGAATATCTTACTTGAAATTTATTCGCACTGTAAACCTAAAAAGTGAATGTGTGCGCATGCACCTTAAATGCATATGCTTATTTATAAACTCATTAGCAGTTATAGTTCTAGCAAATCCAGTCGTTTTGACAGTTTTTCAAATACTGCCTTGTTTAAACTGCAGCGAAGTTATTATAAAATTAAAAAAAAAAAGTAATATTAAGTAGAAAAAACATTTACCGGCATGAATAATCACAAAATGATTGAGTAAGGAATGAATTTATTATATTTTTTTATGGTATGGAACTCATGCTTTTTAAAATATTTTAGTTTTTTCTCCAAACGTGTTAATTCAGAATTTTATAATTCAAACAATGAGAAAATTGTATCTTATTTACCACTTTTAACAATACCAGTAATATAAATAAATGCTATACGTAACTTCAACGACAAATGGTTTCTTAACTTCTTGTGGCTAACTAAAATAGGTTCCAAGGCATTTTGTAAGTTTAGCAGTCAATCCTTGTCAAACGACTTAAACCTGCCCAAACGGCATGCTGAAGCCACTATTCAAAACAAAAATTTCAATGCTCCCAATAGCCAAGTAAAAATAGATAGTATGGACGAAATCGCTGAAGATCAGTCTTTTAGAGATAAATTAAAAACAGCTGAATTGAAAATATTGATGTTTATAGTTAAAAACAATCTTCCATTTAATCTTATTGAAGACGGACTTGACTTGATCAAATCAGTTGATGCAGACTCAAAAATTGCTAAAAAAATTAAAATTGGTAGAACTAAGGGTAGAGAAACAAAATGTAATATTTTTGTGAAGGAATTTTAGATATTTTAAAAGTTCAATATTTTTAATAATCGATGAGACAACAGATGTGAGTTGCACAAAGTCGTCGTTGGTGTTAGTATCACGATTTTTTGAATTTAGGGAAAACGAAGTTCAGGATTTTATTTGACTACACAGAAGGAAGCAGGCATTTTTGATATTTTTCTACACATATTTTGATTAACTGTTATTTTCAAAAATTGAAATAGGTTTTTAATTTCCCATTATTATGTTGTAATGGGGTGTCGGAAGCTTCAGATAGTGCTTCCATTTTTTTCCTATAATTTCGTATTGTTTTGGTTTGGCACGCTTTGGCACCCTAAGTTTCCGGTGGTTGGCACTGAAATTTTTTATGGTGCGGCAGCGCTGCTGCATATCTGCGTTTAAGGATCATTACCAAGTTGACGTTATCTACTCGGATATAGCTAAGGCTTTCGATATGTTACCTCATAACATACTATTATTCAAGCTTGCCAAATTTGGATTTCACTCTAATTTGCTTTCTTGGTTGCGATCCTATCTTTCAAATAGAGTATCTTATGTTGTCATTGATAATGTGAAGTCTCATTCTTTCTTTGCAACATCTGGAGTGCCCCAGGGTAGTATCCTGGGCCCCTTACTTTTTATAATGTTCATCAATGATATTTCAAAATGCTTAAAATTTGCAAATTTCTTACTTTATGCGGATGACCTAAAGGTTTTCTCTATAGTAAAGAATCAATCAGACTCTCTTCTACTCCAGTCTGATTTAAATAATGTTTGTGCATGGTTTGATCACAGTAATCTATCTTTGAATCTTAATAAGTGTTTTCTAGTTACTTACTCTAAAATAAATTCGCCCTTTCCTGCTGATTACTACTATGCTAACACGAAATTAGTCCGTGTTAACGAAATACGAGATTTGGGTGTTATATTTGATTCAGGACTTAAATTTAATATACACTTGAATAGCATTGTTCCCAAAGCATACTCCCTGTTAGCATTCGTTAAGCGAAATAGTGCTGGGTTTTCTAATCCATACACTTTAAAACAGCTTTACACCTCATTCGTTAGATCCAATCTCGAATATGCATCTCTTATTTGGAACCCATTTTACTCGGTGCATATAAAGCGTTTAGAATGTGTTCAAAAAAGATTTTTAAAATTTGCTTTGCGCTCTTTAAATTTTTTGGAGCCTATTCCGCCATACAAAGCCCGTTGTATGCTCATTAATCTATCAACTCTTGAAACTAGAAGATTACTACATAGTGATCATATATGATCTGATCAATGGTAACATTATCTGTGATAAATTACTTGAATTATCGTTTTATGTTCCATCAAGGTCGCTTCGAAATTTTGATTCTTTCTATATAAATATTCATAGAACAAACTGTACTATTAACGAGCTAGACGTAAATAAATAAATAAATGATTTTTTATCCTATCTACTCTAGTTTTTGATATATTTCGTTTCAAAAAATTTTCAAAAACGTAAAAAAAAAACAAAGTGTGCAGTTATTAAACGAATGACCGAGATGTATCTGGATACGTGTAACTTTTTATTGATTTCTCGTAATATTTATTAAAAAATGTTTTCACATAAGTACAAGCGCTGTTAAACTAGCCAATTATCTTTCATTAAAAAAAATGGTTATCAGTAAGCAATTGTGTGCATACCTTAAAAATTAAATGTTACAGGTTAATTGAATTTGTAAATTAAAATATTATCTGAACCATGACTGAGCGTTAAAAAGCTAGCCCCTGAAATATTAATTTATTATCTGCTTACAGATAGTATCTGAGGAACCAGAGGAAATAAAAGCTGAAACTATACGTCAAATTCATATGCGTTATGCAAAAGAACTTTTTGCAAATAAACAGTTTTCAGCTGCAATGAGTGAATTTGACAAGGCAGCTGCTGATCCATACGATGTTATACGACTCTTTCCAAACTTGCTGCAGGATCAGAATAATAAAGCATCAACTGTAGGAGAAACAAATGAGACACCCGTTTTCGCTGGAGCATTGTCCATCTTAGAAGATAAAGACTTAGAAAATGCCCTACTGGCGTTAATTGAGTTTTTGGCTTTGGCAAGACAAAAGGAGATTGTTAAACTTCGTGATACAAAAGGATCTTCCAAATCTTCACTGCTTTCAATTATTGATACAACATTGTTAAAGTGTTACCTACAGGTTAAACCAGAAATATTAACTAAATTTTAAGAATTTTATATTTTTGTTTTTAGACTAACGATTCACTTGTTGCACCACTTTTGCGCCTAAATCAATGTCACTTGGAAGAGTCTGAAAGGACGCTAAAAAAACATGAGAAGATATCAGAACTTATCATTCTCTATCAAACGAATGGCAAACACAAAAAAGCGTTAGAGCTACTTCAAGCGCAGGCATCAATAGAAGGTTCAAGTCTATATGGTCATGAGCGCACCATACGTTATTTGCAGTTATTGGGTTCATCTAATTTACAATTAATTTTTGAGTTTTCGGACTGGGTTTTGCGCACACATCCCGTCGATGGCTTAAGAATTTTCACGGAAGATTTTATTGAAGTGGAGAATTTACCGCATGCTAGTGTTTTAGACTTTCTTTTAAGCAAACATAAACAATGTGTCATACCGTATTTAGAACATGTTATCAATGTGTGGAAGGACACAAAAACATTATTGCATAATGTATTAGTCAAGCAATATCGCGAAAAAATTGAACAATTGATGGTGGATTTGAAGTTGGAAGGATCGGATGGAAAATGGTAAAAAAACATAAGACAACCTGCTTTAAAAACAAAAAAACAACAAAAAGAAAAGAACCCTTTAAAGACTTACCTTTTGTTCAAAAAAACGAATCTCTGTTTTAAAAATAAAATATGATTTATCTATAGTTCTTAACACGCTTTCTTAAAGAAGGCATACATTTGGTAAAAAAAACATACGGATACGGTTAAAAGAGGGTTATAAACAGAAAGTGTAGTAATTTACGAATATATACTTCAAAGCATTTCGAAATTATTAAATTCCTTAAAACAACGGCATCATATTGACCAAAACTAGGATTATAGACTCATTTAACTTCAATATATCGAAAAAACTAGGTTATTGAATAGAAAAATCTAGCTAATTTCTAGCGCCAGCTGGCTGAATCTGATTGTTTTTGGATTTTCGGTCAGTTTTATTTGTCCAACGCTTGCATATGGCAAACAAAATTATTTTAGAACTTAAGCCTGACTTGCAAAACTTCCATTGCATATATATATAGCAAGTCAAATAGACCATAAATTCGGCTCCCGAACAACTATCCTCAGTTACCTTCACTATGAAGCGAACATTTTTCAAGCTTGCTTAATGTTCACTGTTGCATTGATGCATTAATATATGTAATGCAGACTAAGTAAAATATTCATTGAGTTTACTCCTGTACAGCAAGGTTATAAGAATAATTGTTACATTTTTTTATGTTGTTATAATTGTAATTGCTTTCATTTGGATAGAACAGTGGTGACCAAAGAGACAAATTCGATTTTATAACTTCGCTCAGAAAATATAACATATTAAGAAGCTTTAAGCATTAAGAGAAATGCTTGCATTGTTTTGTTGTTGCAATTGAAAAGATTGACTAACGTAAACCTGCCCCACAAAGTGACATACAGTGGGTCAAAGTTATAATGGAACAGTTCGAACAAAAAAGTTTCTTACTAAATAGTAAATTAACTAAATATTTTTTTACAATTTCAAAATTTATTTTTTTATAAAATTAGCGTTAAAAAACAAAAAATAACGAAAAATTAAAATACATGGAATTCTGTCACAAAGTTATAATGGAACACCAAAGAAATTCACATAAAAATTTGTATTATCAAAGGATTTAATTTGTTTTTAATATTTAATAGGTAGTCCTTTTAGTTGTATAATAACTCTCAAGCGATTTGGCATCGGCTCTACCAACTTACGACATAAATAAACTGGGATATTGCCCCACTTTTCATTTAGGGCTGCTATCCACACCGCTTTTTTAGTTACTTATGTGGTAATTTTTAAGCTGCTGCTCCAAATAATTTCACACGTGTTCAATAACATTTAAGTCATGAGACTGTGGTTGAGCCTCCATCTCTTTGGAATAATTATAAAGCAGCCAGTTACGCACAACATACGCCTAGTGCTTCGGATCATTGTCCTGATATAATATAAACTCTTCGCCTATCCGCAACTTTCGAGCACTTTCTTTTACCTTTGCTTTTAGAATGCTTAAATAACATATTTTATCCATAATCCCTTCGATTATATTCGATATCGGATGATCCCTTAGCTAGACACCACGATATGACACGAAAATTAAGTTTGCAGTAGTTTTGGTAGCGAATTTAAGGATTATTCACAAGGTGTTCCATTATAACTTTGTGACAGAATTCCATGCATTTTCGTTTTTCGTTATTTAAAAAAAAAAAACGATGATTTTATAAAAAATTTTTATAGATTTTAAATTTGTAAAAAAATATCTAGTTAATTTACTATTTAGTAAGAAACTTTTTTGTTAATGCTGTTCCATTATAACTTTGATCCACTGTATGCAACTGCTGTTCTCATTTTGTACACAAAAGCTCTACAGAAAGTCTTAAAATATACTCAAGTCAAAAAAATATATACTTCTTCAAAAACTAACATCTTGAAATTTTTTAGCGAAAAGACTAAAGAACTTGAAAAATATCGTTCCAAGTTATACAACTTTTTAAAGCAATCGGAAAACTATTCTCCTGATGTGGTGCTAAAAGATTTTCCAACAAACACATTACTAGCTGAACGTACTTTAATATTGGGACGCTTAAAGAAGCATGAAAAAGTACTTGCAATTTATATACAAATCTTGGGCGATGTTAAGAAAGCGACAGAATATTGTGACGATAATTATGAGGAGGATAACGATATTTATTTAACGCTCTTAAAAACAATTTTAAATCCACTTAAAGAACCACCTTATCAAGGGATTGAACTTCATCCTGATTTTTTGAAACCAAATCACGATATCGTACTTGAACTACTCAATAAATATGCAGTAAAAATGAATCCAGCTAAAGTTTGGCCTGTAATTTATGAAGACGTTTTTTTTCAAATCTAATTTTTTATAATTTCAGTACCTACCCGACGATATGCCTCTACATCGCTTGCGTAACTACATGGAAACCGTTTTGCGTACCCAAATGGCTCGGAAGCATCATAATCAAATTATGCAGGGGCTCTTATCTGCTGAATGTGCACGTGTTCAAGAGCAGATACGACAGCACGAAAGAAAATCAGTTACTATCACAGAATTTACTGTCTGCCCTGAATGTAAAAAACGTTTTACGAATCAAGGGGCTTTCGTTCATTATCCGAATGGAGAAGTAGTACATCTTTCGTGTCATGATAAAAAAACTCAAAATTTATAAATTTTTCTATTAAAATAATAATATTATTCCTTAGAGTAGGCTTATGTTATGCTGAAATATCACAATGCTGCGTTCGGTCGGTCGCTCTCTGACAGCTGAAGTAGAAACAATGCATGCTTATGCTGTAATCTTAAATGCGACCTCAAGCGTTGCGTTGCGTTTTATCGTAAATACGATCAACGCCATACCCGAAGTTCGAGTAGAGCTACTTTCTACTAGAACGTGCATTTGACACTTCTCGATTACCCAGCGTTTCATGCAGTGATAAAATAAGGTCCACTAAATTATCCATTTCGTTCAAATCTATTTATTTTATGAAAATAACAATCAAAACTAAAAAACACAACAAAATTATGCAAAAAACTGACAAATAGAATTCCTTTTATTGACAATGTTGAAATGACACGCTCGCAACATTATGATTTACAAAAAGTAAGGTCAGGCGTTTTGACAGCCAATATCGTATATTTTTGTAAAGTTTTTCAAACGCCGATCAAAGTTGGTCAAAGCGCGATCGACCTAGCGCCACATTGCGATTTCAGCATTAAAATTAAGTGTAAACTAAATAATTATAAATACCAAAGACCGTAAATTAAAACAAAAACTGTACAGCCTAATGAAAACGTTCATTCCACAGAAACATCGGACCTATATCCTTAAATATTGACAATTTTTAAGCATTCATTCAATCCAAAAAAAAAATATATAATTTGGCGGAGAGGAATGGAATCTGATGGCTTCGCAGGATATATTTTTAGTCGTTTTAGATAACAAGGTCTCTATATTATTTAACAATCTCTTTACAATACTAGGATTTAAATGGTCTGGATTTCGAACAATGTTTTCTACAGCAGGTCCAAAAGTTTTTGTTTATTTGTATGTAATTAAATTGTGAGATTATATTTTTAATAACTTGGTAAAATTTAACAACCTTGTTTAAATATAAGCGAATTTTTCCATTTATCAATTTATTTTGTTATAATTTGTAATAACATAATTTCATAAATTTGACAAATGAACGTTCATTAAAATTTTGATATAATCAGTATTTCTTGGACTTGAATTTTAATTTATTAACTAAAGCAGGGCAAGTCAAATACAGATCTAGCCTGATTTTGACGAAATAAACTCTGAAAACTATGCTGCAATGTAGGCTAGGTTAGGTAGGAGTGGCAGTCAGTTACAAAACCGACTCACTTAGACCAAATTTGGTCCATTGTGATACCACAGGGTACTTGACTATACCCTCTCATTAAACCATCCAGATTTCGTAATAAAACTAAATTGCTGACCTATGCTAACATGTCTAAGGTCATCCAGGTCATCAAACAAAAACGAACCAAGTGTTTTGTGGCGTTTTCTAGCAAGTGCAGGGCAGGAGAAAAGAAAATGTTTGATATTTTCCTCCTCCTCCACATCCATACATCTTCTACAGAAGTCAAAAGACCAAATACCTAATCTCTCCGCATGTCTGCCGATAAGCCAGTGGCCAGTTATTACTGCAACAACTGATGAGACACTATGTCTAGTGCGGGATATCAGTTCTAGAGATCGCTTAGCGTTCTATTCCGGCCAGATTTGCCTTGTTATATTGCAAGTTGACCCTTGGGTCCATCTTATATTAGCCTTTTTTATCATGTCTTCTTTAAGCAGTAACTTGCAGGTAGCAAGTGGCATGCCAACGCCTTCCTTGTCTTGAGGAATTTGTGCAGTAGTCCCCTGCCTAGCAAGTTCATCAGCTTTTCAATTGCCATCAATGTTCATATGCCCAGGCACCCAGATGAGGTGAATGTTCAAATTCTGAGCCATCTCATTAAGAGACGAGCGGCATTGTTGGGCCACTAGTGAGCTTAGGAAGACTGATTCTAGGGATTTGATAGCAGCTTGACTATCTGAATAAATGTTAATACCCTTCTTGGATACTACTTTTATCCGCAGCCAGGATGCTACTTCGCTACAATGGTCTGGTAACCTCGCAGCAATTCTTATCTTCAGTTCCTTAGAGTAAATACCATAGCCCACTTGTTTGTTTAACTTGGATCCATCCGTGTAAAAATTAATATGGTTTCTTCTCCCCGGGATTCCTCCCTTCCAGTCATCCCTAGATGGGATATGGGTTACGTAATCTCTCTTGAATGAGATTACTGGAACAGTATAGTCCAATATAGAGGGTACGGAATTCAAGCTATTAAGGATAGTTGAGTGTCCTGTTCTTGCTGCAATGTAATACGTGTTAAATAAGATCGAGAAGGTACCGAGCTTGCAGCAGAATAAGGAGATTGTTAGAAAAACCATATCTAGAAACAATAAGAGAGCTTCGGACTGTTAAAAGTCTTATGGCAATTTATCTAAATGTTTTAAAATTGGATGGTCTTTTGGTACAGTCATAGTTTACCGCACTTAAAAACCACACATCCATATTTCGATTTGCATTTTAGGCATTATAATATATTTTTTATATTTTCCTTAATGTTCTGAACGCATTGTTTTATCTCAAAAAAAAAAAAAAAAAAATGGAAATGGAAATGAGCGAGACAGCTGCTCTCGTTTCGTTTGATCAGTGTACTTTACTTATGTTCTTCCTTAATTTTTGGAATTGGCTTTCGGTTCATTGTAGAATTTTTTTTTTGCTGTCGAGATCGAATTTAAGCCTAATTTCCATGCTATCTTTCTTGATCCCATATCAGGGATATCAAATCAAATTTTTGTAAGAAAGAATAAGCATGCGAACATAACCTAATGCGCGTGGAGAATGCGAGAGTGAATAGCATACATTTGCTATCTTTATAGCATGTGATGTTCTCCCTGATATTTGATAAGATAAGTTCAAGAAAGATCACATGGAAATTAGGCTTTAAGCCCAATTTCCATGTGATCTTATCTTATTTTATCCCATATCAGGGATATCAAATCAAATTTTTGTAAGAAAGAAAAAGCATGCGAACAGAGCCTAATGCGCTTGGAGAATGCGAGAGTGAATAGCATGCATTTGCTATCTTAATAGCATGTGATGTCCGCCCTGATATTTGATAAAATAAGGTAAGATAAGATCACATGGAAATTGGGCTTTATGGTGTAGTTTTTTCTGTTGTAATTGTTGTTTTTGTTGTAAGTAGCTCCTGTTTCCAAAATTTTGCCCATCTATGCTTTAAACTGCCTTTTCTATCCCATGTCTTCCCTGACATTGGATAGAAAAGAGAATAGTAAGCTGCCTTTTCTTTCAGGGAGGACATCACATGCCATAAAAATAGTAAATGTATGCCTATTCACTCTCGCGTTCGTCAAGCGCATTAAGCCCAATTTCCATGTGATCTTATCTTATCCCATATCAGGGATATCAAATCAAATTTTTGTAAGAAAGAAAAAGCATGCGAACATACCCTAATGCGCTTAGAGAATGCGATAGTGAATAGCATACATTTGCTATCTTAATAGCATGTGATGTCCTCCCTGATATCTGATAAGATAAGTTAAGATCACATGGAAATTGGGCTTTAGACGCAGCTTTAGGTTCTGCTCGCATGCTTTTTCATTCTTACAAAAATTTTATTTGATATCCCTGATATGGGATCAAGAAAGATATCATGAAAACGCCACTTTAAACTTTATTTTTAATATGACAAAATGCAATTTGAACAAAAAAACCACGTTGAAATTCCATTTTTTTTATTATTATGAAATATGACAAAATTTAAATTGAATTCCAGTTAAGGAGGGGGTAGGGTCTGAGCATTTTTAGCATAAATTTAAGAATGTTTTTTAGTGATATGGTAATAATAAATAAATGTTTTTAAGGAACATATAAAAGTACAATATTTAAAGAGTATTCTGGGAAAATTTTAATGAAAAAATATTGCAAAATAAAGCCCAATTTCCATGTGATCTTATCTTATCCCATATCAGGGATATCAAATCAAATTTTTGTAAGAAAGAAAAAGCATGCGAACAGAGCCTAATGCGCTTGGAGAATGCGAGAGTGAATAGCATACATTTGCTAACTTAATAGCATGTGATGTCCTCCCTGATATTTGATAAAATAAGATAACATAAGATCACATGGAAATTGGACTTAAGCCATTGACAGCAAATTCGTGCGGAAGCCTCGGTGAACATCATAAGTCATCAATGAATCATATCAAATCAAAAAAATTTGGTTAGTTTATAAGTTTTTAAGGTAGTGAAGTAAAGTTTTTTTTTTATTTGACGATTTTTAAGATTTTGGCATAACTTTGAAACCAAAAAAACGAACTTTTTAAAAAAATAATACAAAAATCAATATATTTGTTATTGTAAAACTAATTATAATGAAAAAAAAATCTCGACGTCACTACCTGGTATTTTATGTATTAAAAGAGTGTGCCAAATTTCAATAGAATCGGTCAAGTATATGTATGTTGCCCATATATATTTTATTGTTTTCAAAAAAAAAGAAAATTTTTTTTTGTTTTCGGTATAAAAAATTGATTAGTATAAAAAATATAGTACAAATAGCAAATTGTTTCAAAGCTTATAAATTATGCTTTCTAAATATATAAGTATTACTATAGGTTAATAATACATTTTTTGGAAAAAATAACGGTTTTTTTAAAAAAAAAGTCAACATTTTTCAAAAAACCTTGTATCTCGAAAACTATCCAACAAATTTAAACTTTTTATGGCACATTTTTATACTTCATTAAATTACTTTCATATTTTGGAAATCCATTAAAAGGTTCCCAACTTATAGCGTTTTTTATAAAAGCTATATCCGCATATTCCGATGGCTATCTTCTAAGCCAGATCCGAGCGATATTTTTTTTTTTTGAGATACATTGCTTATTCATAGCACGCTACTTCCCCTAAAATAATAAAATCTGAGTGTTGTCCCTAAAGTAAACTTGAGTTAAATTTCAAAATTTTGCATACCATTATTGTAGACCAGTGGTGGGCATGGAAATCTAATAAATGGGCGAAACAACAACATCAAGAAACAACAAACGAAATTTTAAAGTTTTTTTGCTGTCATTTCCAAACCAAATCATAACCAAAAGCACAAAAAAAACAAAATTGCACTACAAACAAAAAAAATTGCTACATTCGTCAAGACACAATGCGGCGCCGTCGTTTATGGCTTTGTGTGTTGTTTTTGCTTTCATTTTAACTTAAGTCAACGCTGTGCCTCGATAGCGTTGAAACTCTGCGAATATTTTTCGCTTGCTTGTGCGTCGAATAACAGTTCGGGCAATGAGGGCGGATAGGGACACTACGTGCCCACCACTGTTGTAGACCATTAAATTATCTTTCTTATGACACCCATATTACTGATATCGGCTTAAGTTTACTTCACTTGGACACCCGTCCGGGGGTGAGCTAGTTGTGAGAAGGCGAGTCTCTCCTAGACTTAAAACTTGGAATGTGTGTGTAGGGTTTGGGTCCCACACATTATCATCATTTCCAATGAAAACCAAAACAGCCTCGGATAATAGCCCCCACTACGATGACGACCACTGCAAACGAAAAACGGACAATGATTTACGGATATGCACCTGGAATGTCCGGACCCTCCATAGGGAAGGTGCAACTATCCAACTGGCGGAAGCCCTCGTAAAAATAAAGGCTGACTTCACCGCCATCCAGGAGATGCGATGGAAAGGACAAGGCTGTTCTAAACGGACGATCTGTGATATCTACTACAGCGGCCATGCGGAGAGGTGCGAATTTGGTTGCGGATTCGTTGTATGTCGAAAATTACGCCACCTAGTTTCCCGGTTCACGCCAATAAACGAAAGGTTGGCTACGATCCGTATCAAGGCAAAATTCTTCAACATAAGCCTAATTTCCCCGACGGAGGAAAAGGACGATGCCTCCAAGGATGATTTCTACGCGAGCCTAGAGGACGTGTATGACCGTTGTCCGACCCACGATGTAAAAATAGTCCTCGGCGATTTTAACGCGAAGGTCGGAAGAGAAGGCATCTTTGGCGCTACAGTCAGTCAGTTCAGTCTCCACGAGACCACTTCAAACAACGGTCTGAGACTGATCGACTTCGCCGCGGCGCGAAACATGGTAGTCAGCAGCACCAGATTTCAACACCTCGACATTCACAAGGCGACCTGGCTATCCCCGGATCAAAAAACGAAAAACGCTTCAAGCGTTCTGGATGTGCGTACATTTCAGGGGGTCAACACTGACTCCGACCACTATCTTGTTGCAGCTAAGATCCGCATGCGGCTATGCTATGCGAAGAATTTACGCACGGGCATGCAACGAAAGCTGAACGTTGCGAAGCTGCAATCACAACGGACAGCCGAGGCGTACTCCGCTCAACTCTCGGTTAAGCTCAACCAACCAACCTCTGGATCCGACGACGCCGGTGGACTTTGGACATACATCTCCCACTCCATGCACGCTGCTGCTGAGGAAGTCATTGGTTTCCGACACCCACAACCTCGAAAGCAATGGTATGACCAGGAGTGTCGCGATGCGACTGCTGCAAAAAACGCCGTATACAAGAAGACGCTGCAGTCAGCAGTAACGTGAGCCGTGCGAGAAGTCTACCGCGAAAAGAGGAAGAAAGAGAGGCGCATTTTCAGACGTAAAAAAAGGGAGCAAAAAAAGCGCGAACGTGGGGAACTTGAGGTGTACCAGGGCAAGAAGGATGCACGAAAATTCTATCAACAAGTTAAGCGTCTAACTCAAGGTTTCAAGCCCGGAGCATCCACTTGTAGAGACGAAAATGGAAATCTGGTTACAGATACATAGAGTGTACTGAGGTTATGGACGCAGCATCTCTCCAACTTGCTTACGGGTGATGATTCCACCAATTCCACCCAGAGAGAATGCAGTACGATACGACCAATCGATGATAACGCAGAGGAAGTACCATCACCTAGCCATGAAGAGGTTCGAGCTGCTATCCAGCAACTCAAAAACAACAAAACAGCGGGTGCTGACGGCCTGCCAGCTGAGTTGCTTAAAGGTCCATGCATCAACTCATCAGCAAAATATGGCTAGCGGAAAGCATGCCCGACGATTGGAATCTCAGCGTGCTTTGTCCTGTAATAAAGAAAGGAGACCCGACAATCTGTGCCAACTACAGGGGTATCAGTCTTATTTCCATCGCATATAAGATCCTCTCGAGTGTATTGTGTGAAAGATTGAAGCCGCATACAGAAACACTGATCGGATCCTATCAGTGTGGCTTTAGACCTGGTAAATCCACCATAGACCAGATTATTACACTACGCCAAATCCTGGAGAAAACCCATGAATATCAAATCGACACTCACCATCTCTTCGTCGATTATAAAGCTGCGTTCGATAGCCCAGTGCGGAATCGCCTATACGCAACAATGTCTGAGTTCGGTATACCTGCAAAGTTGATAAGGCTCTGCAGGATGACGTTGAGCAACACGTGTAGCTCCGTGAAGGTAGGGAATGACCTCTCCGGAACTTTTAATACCGAGCGAGGTTTCAGACAAGGCGACCCGCTCTCGTGCGATCTCTTCAATTTCATTATGGAGGGGATCGTACAAAAAGCCGGTGTGCATCATAATGGCACCATTTTCTTCAAAGGTGTTCAGCTCCTTGCGTACGCTGATGATATTGATATTATCGGTCGGAGCAAGAGAGATGTTACTGCTGCTTTCACTGCTATTGAAAAGGAATCATCCAAAGTGGGTTTGACGGTAAACGAGGGCAAGACGAAATACATGATGTCTACTAACAACAACAAGAGAGTGCGGGATCAAGACTCTCATGTTACAGCGGGCAACTGTAAATTAGAAGTTGTCAAGGAATTCACTTAACTTGGCACTGCCGTAACCAGCAACAATGATGTCAGTTTGGAGATTAAGCGGAGAATAACAATTGCTAATAGGTGCTACTACGGTCTCAGTAAGCAATTACGTTGCAGAGCTCTCTCTGGATCGACAAAGCTAACACTCTACAAGACGCTCATTCTACCTGTGCTTCTTTATGGCGCTGAGGCATGGGTGGTTTCGACAACAGACGCAGCCACTCTTGGGGTGTTCGAGAGGAAAGTTCTCCGCAAAATCTTTGGTCCTGTTTGAGTTGGCGACGACTATCGTATTCGAATGAACTACGAGCTGTATGAGCTCTACGCTGACATTGACATAGTTAAGCGTATAACAATACAGCGACTAAGCTGGCTGGGTCATGTCCATCGTATGGATAAAGAAGCTCCCTCTTCCCCGGTCAACGACGAAGAGGGAGACCATGCCTCCGGTGGATAGACCAAGCTGAGGAAGCCCTAACCACGCTTGGCATTAACGATTGGAGAAGGCGCGCGCAAAACAGAGGCGCCTGGCGAGAGCTAATGAGGTCGGCCGTAACCTGACAACGGGTTGTTATGGCCATCTAAGTAAGTAAGTAAGTAATAGAGGGTTAAAAATAAAAAAATATAAAAAGAAGAAAAAAGGTTGCTTGTATCTAGTTTCAGAGATATAGACATCGCAAGTTTCGGATATAGCTTTTGGAAAAATGATTATAAGTGAGAACATTTTTTCACTTTCTTTTCAGGTGTTCCCAACTTATAACCATTTTTACAAAAGCTAAATCCGCAACTTCCGATATCTACATCGCCAAAACTAGATCCGAGCGACTTTTTTATAGTTTTTCATTTTTAATCCCCTATTTCCAATTAAAAAGAAAATCGGATAATGTCAGCTAAAGTAAATCTGTTCCCTGATCAAACCAGGAATTTACAAACAAACAAAATTCAGCTGAAAACCAACGCGCGTTTTAGCATAACACCGACGTTGACAAGACCAACGCGCGATGATGGTGTGGCTGAAGGCCTGAACTCATAGAGTCCGTTGCGTCAAAGTATACAACTGACAAGACGCATATGAAGGAAGAAGACGATCCAATGAAAACGTCTGGAACGCATTTAAAGTCAAACAAAAAATCAACAAACAGATTTTTAAATGTTAAATTTCAGAATTTTTTTTTGTATGCTCTGCACTTATATATTTTTAATATAAGAGGACAATTTTAATTTTCTTATTTTTCTTTGTTTCACACAAACTCGCAGTTGTCAAAATACTCAACGTACGTCAAAAGTTGAAAATTGCTCAACTTCATCCGTTGCGTTGACTTAATACAAATGTATAGATTTCATCTCAGTTGTCAGTTGTATACTTTGACGCAACGGACCTGACGGACTTTATGGGTCTCAACCCTTTACTGCATACACTTGAGCGTTATGCCTAATTTCCATGTGATCTTTCTTGAACTTATCTTATCAAATATCAGGGAGGACATCACATGCTATATAGATAGCAAATGTATGCTATTCACTCTCGAATACTCCAAGCGCATTAGGTTCTGTTCGCATGCTTTTTCTTTCTTACAAAAATTTGATTTGATATCCCTGATATGGGATCAAGAAAGATAGCATGGAAATTAGGCTTTATGTACGTTGAAAAAATGCTCATATGAACTGAGCCTACTAATGCTGAAAACACATGTGCAGATTTTCTGCTGCAGCAAAATTCAAATACATTGATTCAAATAACCATAAACACATGGGAACGCTGCACTGCATCGCAGCGCTGCAAGTAGTCTTCAAATTAAAATTTGCTGCGCAGAGGAGTCAGGGCTTCCACTTTTCAATAGAATTTTATTCATTTCAAAAATGTCAAATAAATTTGTTATGTCAATCAATATGAAGCTTACTATCAGAAGAGATCTGCACATCTATTTTGCCTGCAGCACTGCTGCAGATATATTTCTATGCTGCATGCAGAAAATCTGCACATGTGTTTTCAGCATTAGTAGGCTCAGTTCATATGAGCATTTTTTCAACGTACATAAAACTTCAAAATTTTTCTGCAAACCTTTGACGTAATATTTACCATATGAACGCAAATCGATATACATATATGTTGTCAAGAGTCTGGATCGGCGATCGAGTGAGCTAGACGTAAAAGATCAAAAAATTTGTGTGACGAAAAAAAAAAATAAAAAAAAAATATAAGATCAGAATAAATAAAAAAATTTTTTTATTTTTTTGATTAACTCACGCGTCTTATAAAATGGACGATATTTTGGAGGCTGCTAGACATCTTCCAAGAAAGAATGTACCACCTGATAAGGAAGATGATATAAGGGGAATCGAGACCACAGCCTTTGAGACACTCCTGCAACAAAGTGGAACAGAGTGCATTCAAATGCAACCCACCGTGGGACAGCACAATACCAGCGAGATAGCCTCAGCACCAGCCACATCAATAGCTGGAGCCTCACTTGTTGATGTTGAGGAATATCAATTTGGTCACAGATATGACGATTTAATGGAAGATGACAACTCTAATTTCATCACAGTCCGGAAGAGAGCCAAGAGGTCCAGTTTTGGAGAATTCAAGCAACTAGATATGTCCAGTTTTCCATTAAATTTGGACAACACAAATCGTTATGCGGCTCTGGCTGACATTTCTATTGAGACAACTCAACAAAAATCAGCAAAAAAAGTGGTAAGTTCCGGTAAAAACGATGTGGCTGAGCCAATTAAACACACAAAATTCTGTCCTCCAATTATAATTTATAATGTTAATATCAAAAATTTAGTTGACCAGCTAAATAAAAAAAATCCGAAATTAGAATTCAAAATAATTAATAAGTCTCGAACTAAAAGCAAAATTTATTTAAAAGATCCTAATGTTCATTTGGAAATGATGGCTCTTCTAAGAGAAAAAAAAATTGAGTCTTTTTCTTTTACCCCAAAAATGTTTAGGCAGGTCAGCCTTATTCTGCGTGGACTTCATTTCTTGTCCGACATCGTTGAAAGAATTGGATAAAATTGTTCTAAAGACAGTAGAAAAAGTTGTGAAGTTTACAACTCCGAACTCCCTCAAAAACAATTTCGAAACTGGTCTATTCTTAGTTACTCTTTTTCCAGAAAAAAAATTCAACGATGTCGCCAAGATACGAAATCTGATGTATCAGGTTATAAAATGGAAAGCTCCAAAGTCTCGTAGTAAGGAGGTGCAATGCAAGCGATGTCAGCAATGGGGGCATATCGCTAAGAATTGCAATAAGTCGTACCGTTGCGTAAAGTGTGAGAAAGATCACGGACCGGGAGAATGTTCGTTAGTTGAAGGTGAAGATGTTAGGCCTTTCTGTATAAACTGTGGTGAATTGGGTCACCCAGCCAACTGGCGGGGATGCCCTTCCTATAAAGACCATGTAAGAAGAAAAAAACTTTTGATTAATCAGGCAAAGGAAAAAAAACTAATTGCTATTTCAAATGTCCAGAATGCTGTCAACAAGCAATCTTTGGTAATCGAAGGTAAATCATATGCAAGTAATTTTTATCAATCGAATAATTCCAATCATTCTATTAATGCTGAGAAGCCTTCAATAGTAAAAGAATTTTTGAAGATTGCTAATCAAATTTTTGAATTAGACCAGCCACCGCTTGAATTAAGAGTAGAAAATTTTCTCAGAAACTTTAAACAATTATCAAAAGATGAGGTTAAAAGAGAGTGCATAACACTCTTAAAAGAGGTCAGGGAAAAGTATGGTCCATAATGTGACAAATTTTTTAACTTATAATGTGAGATCCTTAGTAGAAGGAAGTAGATTGATCGAGTTGAAAAGAATTCTGGATGCTAATCATATAGACATTTGTTTTCTTCAAGAAACCCATATATCTAGATCGAAGAATATGAATCTGAAAAATTACAATTTTATTAGAGACTACAGTTCTCAGGGAGTCGCTATTGTTTTAAAAAGTCGATTCAAATATTCTCTAGTCACTTTTACAAATATTACTTTTCCACATATTTTTCTAGATGTATGTGTTTCAGTTAATGGTTTAAATAAACATTTGTTGGTAGGATCTATTTACATACCGTGCAATTTCTTGCCTGATGACTTTGTAAACGGACTGGTTGAAATTGCAAACTGTGCATCTAAATACAATGGACTAATAATTGGTGGAGACTTCAATTCGAAACATCGTTCATGGAATGACAGTTTAAACAATTTAAATGGAAACATATTCAATTGGTTAGAAAATCATTCTCTAGACTTTGTCAGAATTTGTGACACAAGCCCGTCTTACCCAAACGGTAGTTCTTTTCTTGATCACTTTGTACTTTCAACAAACTTATTAGACAATATAAATCCAAATTATGAAATAACAAGTCTCTCATCATTCTCAGATCATTTCCCATTACATCTTCAAATAGAGTTGAAAGACATTATTTTTGCTGTAAGCCAACCAAGGTCTTACACCTCATTTAAAAATACGAATTGGGATGCTTTCAGGATGGATTTAACTGCCGCTATTGAAAATAGTTTGCCACCCAGTAATATTAATTTACAAAACATTGAAATCGATTATTATATAGACTTTTTAACGTCAGCTGTCAACTCTACTAAGGACTCGCACTGCGAAACAATTGAAGTTAAAAATTTTTCTACATTACTCCCTGATCCAATCAATAAATTGTTTAAAGTTAAAAATAGTTGGCAAAGAAAACTGAAGAAAATTTTTAATACGAATTTCAATAGAACAACACCAGAGTACAATATTCTTGCCAAACAAATTTCCCTCCTGAAGATTATTATAAAAGAACAAGTAGAAATACATCAAACTCGAGAGTTTGGTGAGAGACTCAAACTTATTAAGCCGGGACCTTCGGCATATAAACAGATTTATAATTTGATTAAAAAAAAAGGAGGAAAATTTTGTTCAAAAATTATCCACGAAGATTTTGTAATAACTGATGATGTCGAAAAAGTTGAAGCTTTAAGAAGTCACCTTGAAAAAGTTTACGAAGAAACATTCCCGATTAGATCAGATATTTCTAATTTAGAATCCCATATTCATCACACTCTTGATTCATATCCATCTTCAATTTACAAATTCTCTTCGGACTTCAACTCTTTGAATAATTCAGATACTCAACACTTTGTCAGCTCTGAAGCTATATGTTCTTATGTGCAGGAGCTAAACGCCAAGAAATCAGCTGGACCGGATACCATTTCAAATTTTATTATTAAAAAATTGCCTAAAATAGGCTTTAACTTTTTAACAATAATTTTCAACAATTGCATAAACAATGGATATTTTCCTGTATCCTGGAAAATTGCTAAAGTAATTCCAATTCAAAAGAAACCAAAGATCTTTGAAATCAATAATTTTAGACTCATATCCTTATTGTCAAACCTTGGTAAACTTTTTGAACGAGTGATTTTAGATAAAATGGATGAGGGTATCAATGTCCAGTATATTCCAGATTTTCAGTTCGGCTTTAAAAAACAACATTCCATTGTACATGCTCTTTTGAAATTTGAAAATGATTTAGTCCTTAACCTTCGACAACGGAAATGCACGGTAGCAGTATCTCTGGACATAGAGAAAGCTTTTGATAAGGCATACCATAATGGAATTATATACAAACTAATAATGATTGGCTTTGATCCTTCCATTATAAAAATTTTGCATAGTTTCTTAAAAGACCGAAAGTTTTATGTAAATATTAATTATGCTTCTTCAGGATATGGTCTTATTAAGAGTGGTGTCTAGGGTTGCCAACACGGACTGATGTCTGACCCGGAGATTCAATAAGTGGAATTTTATTTAAGTTTTTATTTCAATTTTCTTAAAAACATAAGTAAAATTATTTAATACCAGCTGTCCCGGCAGACGTTGTTCTGCCCTTTTCGATGTGTGGGGCGATGTTGTATGAACACATGCGATGGAATGTAAAAGCGAAACCGCCCATTTTCCCAGTGAAACTAACTTTTGTCCCTATTCTTTTACAAATATATAGCAGGCCTGGCAGACGTTGTTATGTGGGACGATAATTTTTTCCATTGAAGCTTACTTTTTCCCGTACCTTTTATATACATGTTTATGTACTAAGCCCTATTCATCTGCTTCCAGTAGTTGGTGATATATGATGAATTTGATTTTGAAGGGCGTGTCATCGCCCATTTTTTAAACCAAACTTTGTAAAAATCTTTTATAGGCCACAATTATGAAATCTTCATGTAAATTCTATTTAAAAAGTTATTTTTTGTAAGGGCCACCCAAAGTATGCACCCTAAATAAAATGTGTACGGTCTAAGTTGTGCCACTCAATATAAAAGCCATGTGTTGTAAGTTCCATGAGAATCGAATAAGCGGTCTTCGAGAAAATAATATTTTAAAAATGTATTTGTATTACGGCAAACCTAAATATGCATTTATGCCTCTTATTATAAAAGACACGTGCTGTAAATTCCATGTGGTGTAAATTCGGTGTGAGTTGATTTACCGGACTTAGTGAATGTTCTTTTTTAAAAATATTTTTGTTTGAGAGCCAACCTAAATATTCACCCTTAGTAAAAGTCTTGTCTTAACATACTGTAAAACTTTCATCAAAATCTGACGGATAGTTTCCGCGTCCATAAAAAACAAACAGATAGACGGACAGGCAAAAACTAAATTTTATAAAAACAACAAATTGCAGTTTAACTGTAAAAACTTTTTACAAAAATTTATTAACATCGTACTCTCTCAAAAGTAAAAAAAAAAACCTCGAGGAGAGCTCTGCCGTACTAAGCGAAAAAGACGTATCTCAAAAAAAAAAAAAAAAATTTTCCGAGATTCTAATGGCATCGGATAGCTTAAGAAATCTTAGTTCAATCATATAAAAAAATCTACTAAGAAAATTTCATCGGACCCGAAATTGTGTCCAATGCTATTTTACCTATTGGGCAGTTATCGGAAGAAGCTCGAATTAAGATTTTTAAAAAATAGGGAATTTCATTCACGAAAGTGCAGTCGCAAAAAAACTAAATCAAGATATTTTTGATAACCTCTGACCCAAAGTTGCAAAGTTGGTCAGAATTACCCGTATAACCTTTTCCTGCCATACACTTTTTGAACAAAAAAAAAAAACCGGCCCTTATGTATAGCCATCATAAGTTGCTGATATAGCTTTTGTAAAACTGATTATAAGTTGGGAACCCCTGAATGGATATCAAAAATATGGATGTCATAAGAAAGATAACTTAATGGCCTGTAATTTTGACCAATTATTTTTTTTAACAAAACGCTATTTTTTCAAAAAAATGTGTTAAAAATTTATACTTTTTAGCATGATAGGAATGCTGGATTATTTTGCTTTAAAATGATGTACAATTTGCATAGATTTTTTTTAATTTTACCAATTTTTCTAAAAATGTTATTGGTAAAAATTTCAGAAAAATTATCATGCATCCAAAACTATAGGTTAAATTTCAAAACTAGTCTTACTAGTATAGTAAGAAATTCAATTATCTCCTTATGACATCCATATTTTTAATATCCATTCAGGGGCTCCCAACTTATACCGCTTTTTATAAAAGCTATACTCTTCCTCTTCAAAACACACTTGGAATCATATCGATATATTTTTTTTCAAATTTTTCATACAAATTTACAAAAGTTTGTATGGAGACCAATATAAGTAATAATTTTCAATTTAGGATACTTTGAAAATCAAAAAAGATATCGATATAATTCCGAGTGAGTTTTCAAGAGGAAGAGTAGTTCTTTCGAAACTCATTAATGGATTCATAAAAAAAAATATATTTCTATATAAATTTGTCCAAGATATCTCGAAAAATCGTGATTTTCGCACTTTTAGGTTAGAATATCTCGAAAACCGGAGCTATTTGAGAAATTCTAAGCTTGGATTCGAGTTCAGCGCGTCAAAACCTTCGGACAAGTAAGGCAACAAAGTCATTGTTGCCCTGTGTTATTTTATGGTTTGTGTTTTTTTCGTTTTTTTTTCTTTGAATTGAAATTCGGGAAAACTGCTGACTTAGATTCGATTTTTTAATTGCTGTCGACAAAAATGATATTCAACCCGGAGGGATTGACTTTGAACCCGGAGATCCGGAAATCATATTCAAAACTCTGAGTCTCCGGGCGAAACCCTGAGTGTTGGCATCCCTAGTGGTGTCCCACAAGGAGCAATAATGGCTCCTCATCTATACAGTACTTTCATTCACGATTTCCCGCATACTCATAACGGTTCGACATGCGTACTTTACGCTGATGACTCACTTGCTTATGCTCATGGTAATACGCCAGAAGAAGCTTTAAGTTTAGTCCAGGAGCATTTAGAAAAAATTAGCTGTTTTTATAAGGATTGGGGAATTAAAATCAATGCAACCAAATCTGAAGCCATTTGCATCAGAAACCCTTCAGGAAAATGTCACAGACACACTGTTCCTCAAAGTAAACGCTTAAAATTATCCCTAAATGGGGCAAATATACCATTCAAAAACCAAATTAAATATTTAGGCATAACTTTCAACAAACTTTTAAAATTCAATGAACATGCAAATATGGTTTTAAAAAAAGCAAATAAAATTTTGGGGATTTTTTCTAACTTATTAAGAAATAAATATATGCCGGTAACTACTAAGTTGCTTATTTATAAGATAAGCATTCGTTCTGTAATAATGTATGGGTTTCCCATTTGGTTTACAATTTCCCCAACAGTTGCACAAGGTCTTGAAAAACTTGAACGTAAAGTTCAAAAAGGTACTCAAATTTTTACATTTACAGCCACGCTCGCATTGTCCCTCTTTGCAAATATTTACTTATACATATGAAAAAATGTGTTAATAAACTGCCTTACATAGAAAATGATTTGGTAAATTTTGTATATAATTCGCAAAAGGAGTTTAGCTGGTCTAACTTTATTTATATCTCGCCAGTGGGCATAGTAAATGAAAATCTAAATTTAGAGGAATATATAAATCCCACATCGCTTTTACCGGAATTTTTCACAAAGATAAGCCCTGGTACTCACAGAGGCTAAGTAATTCTTAATGTAACGTGTTAATTAAGTGTATATATGTAAATAATGTAAATAGTTTAGTATTAGTTTTGTAGTTGTAGTTTTTTTTTTTTTTTCTTCTTTTTTTATCTTAAGATTCACTTGATAAAACATCAAAGCCAATCAAAAATGTCGAGAGCAAGCATTTGATTTTCTACACAAATTTAAATTCATAGCTGTTAGCATTCATCCACATTTCATTGTAATAGAATAAATTTTTACGAATTCTATGTATATTCTTATCTTGTTATTCCTTAGTATTCTAATGTAATAGACTTGAAGCCTCAATAAATTTACTTACTTACTTACTTATATGTTGTCAAGCAATGCTGTCCAAAATATTTAATCATGTGAAAAGCCCTAATGTCAATAGTTCATATATCGATTATTCCTAGGCATCCCGATTTGTTGAACAATTTATTTGTCTGTTTTGTCATCTTCACAACCAGTGTTGCCAAGCAAACGATATAACTTATATTTCCCGATATGAACCCTATACGATGTCCGATATTTGCGTTAATACACGATATCAGATAATTACTTATACCACGTACGATTTCTAGCTTTAATTTCAACATAACTAAATAAAAAACACATGTGAATCTTTTAAAATGGTCTTTACTAAATATGTACAAGCTTACTAAAATCAAAAATTGTCCTGTTTAAAAACTCAAAGTGTGTTATAAAACTATGGAAATTATTTTTTCTTACTGTGATGTCCTTATTTTGTTTAAGGCTAGACATGCAGGCTCAAGTCTTCTGAAGCATATTATTATGTACAATACGAGCAGAAGCGTCAATTGCGTAGGGCTGGGGAGGCATTGGTATTATTATTAATTACATCGATTCAACTCAAAATATCATTATTTAGATATGTTATTTATGCTCTGCTTCCTCTCCTACAAGCTTTTAGTGAAATGACACTACTGCACACGAGACATAGTCAAATTTTAATAGTGGCTCTTTACAGAGCTACAGCTGTGATATGCATCAAAGAAGTGCTGCCAAATGCGAAAAAGAGATTTATGCAAAATAGCAAGCTTAAGCAAATGCTTAATATAGCCCTAGTTAATTTGAAAATAGTACTGTTTTAATTTATTATCAAAATTTATTAAAGGCTTGAAAATGGAAAGATAAAAAAAAATTGAGACATTCGATCTGAAAGGGCGTTGTGAAAGAAATAGCAGAAGCGAATAATGCTACAGCTTTGATCCACCGTCAACGCGTTCCTTCCTGCATAGAACCAGATAAAAAATTAAATATCTTCCTTCGAGGCAATCACGCGGCATCAATTACAGCAATTCGGCATGGTAATTCAATAAAATTAGAACTTTTTAAGAAAAATTCAACATGAGTTTTCACATTAATTATAGTTTTCGCCTAATTATCACTTTTTGTCTTGCTCGTTGTTTGTTACTATGTGCTTACACTTCACTATCCAAAAGTTTTGTTTTGTTATGTTTATTTTTGACAACTGAGGAAGCGCTCTCCCAGTGTGACTTTTAGAAATTTCGACAACTTGCGGCAACATATATCATTAAATCATGGAAGTTATACACAATTTGAAACAATTTGGAATGCAATAAAAACCATTGAGCATTTCTGTTTTCTGGCAACACTGTTCACAACATTTGGATAGATTCTTTGGGATACTCTAATCTTTGACAGAAATCGACAAACAACCAAAATATTTTTTTTTTTTTTTGTGTTTTAAAGTTACTCTGTCTGCTACACACTACGGTGTATAGGATTAGAGATTTATTTGGCCACACTCATGGAGTTATAACGCCACCACCAACCAAAATATTTTGATTTTCATCCGACGGCAGTACGAACTTTAAAAGTTCAAGTTAAATTTATAATAGTCTAAAAAGTTAAAGTGTATATTTCTAAAAATGTATAGCCGTCTTCAACTTGCCAAGAAAATATATTTGTCCAGCCGAACCCGCTGTCTCAATAAATATGTGTTCACGCAACAATATAATAGAGTTTTTGCCACCGATATTTCAAAAGCATGCAAAACAGGACTCTTACATGCATCAAAAGGAAACGTCGACAAAAAACAAAAAATTGTTGGCTACTGGTGGCTTGGATGTAGTGGTATGATTTCGGTGGCTGTGCTTTTAGGCGGCCTAACACGATTAACGGAATCTGGGTTGTCAATGGTTACATGGAAGTTATTGGGTGAAAAAAGACCTACGAATCAACACGAATGGGAAGAAGAATTTAGTAAATACCAACAGTTTCCAGAATTTAGAATGTTAAACAGCAGTATGACATTGGAGGAATTCAAAGGCATATATTTTATGGAGTACTTACATAGAATGTGGGGTCGAGCTATTGGAATGTTCTTTTTATTGCCAGCTGTGTATCTCTGGTCCCGTGGACACTTTAGCCCTGCGATGAAGAAGAGAGCTGTCGCAGCTGGCTCATTAATAGGTGCACAGGGCTTAATGGGCTGGTATATGGTAAAATCAGGATTGGAAGAGAGGTTTAATGATGTAAACGATGTACCTCGAGTATCACAATATCGGCTTGCATCCCATTTGTCTCTAGCGTTTTTTCTGCATGTGTTGTGTTTATCTGCTGGACTTACATGCCTGCTACCTATGCAACAATTTAACAATGTGAGTCGTAACGCTTTCCAGTTGCGAAAAGTAGCACACATAAGCAAAGGAATGGTATTTTTGACTGCTGTATCTGGTGCATTTGTTGCTGGTTTAGACGCTGGCCTTATATTTAATTCATTTCCTAAAATGGGTGAAAATTGGGTGCCTAATGATATTTTAGCCATTACACCAGTATTAAAAAATCTCACAGAAAATCCCACAACTGTTCAGTTTAATCATAGACTACTTGGAATTTCTACTGTATCGCTCATTTCATTTCTTTATGTTTTTGGTAGACGTGTTCCTCTACCTAAAAGAACAATTTGGGCCATGAATACGTTGGTTTCTGTAGCATGGGCTCAAGTTACTCTTGGTGTTTGCACGCTCTTAAGTTATGTTCCTGTAAATTTAGCTGCTGCTCATCAGTCTGGTTCTTTGATTCTCTTATCAGCTGCTGTTTGGTTAACTCACGAATTAAAGTTTTTAAAATATATTCCTAAATAAAAGTAAATTTATTCTTACAAGCTGGATAACATAAATTTTATTAAGGGAGAAAATGGGTACTTTTTGCGTACCTTTAGAATATTTTCTTTGAAAACCTAACCCAAAATGTCGTTTCGAAAAAGCTATAAAAAGACGCAAAACATATGATACCAAGTCTTTGATAACTGCTCTTTAAAGGTAAATGAACAGGTTCACCCTTGCATATGTCTATTATTACATATACAAGGGTCAAAAAATTTTATAAAAACATATGCATTATGCACATGCATTCTTAGGATTGATTGAGGAATAACATATAAAAAAATAAAAAACGGAAGATGTTATATTGAAAATATTTTGAGAAAAAAAATTAGTGTTTTGACAAATTTATTTAAATTTTTTCAACTTTTTTATAAAGTTATAGTCTTTCTTAACAAATATGATTGAATGATTTTTTTTATCCTATCTATTATAGTTTTTGAGATATTCCGTTTCAGAAAATGTACAAAAACGTCAAAAAAAACAAATTGCAGTTATTAAAAGAATGACCGATATGTATACATAAATAGATATTTTATTCAAATCATCTCTTAAGTCATTGTTTTTCGAGTTCAACTTAACTCATCCGAAGTAATAAAAAATGCAGTTTTATTGCAGTACATACATACATAAGGGTGTTTCCATGATGTCGAACGCGACAGTCGTACACTTTTAAAGTGGAATAAAAGTCAAGCTAAAACATTTTTATTTTCTTCTGTTTCTTTAAAGAATATTCCTTTGATAGCATTATATTTAGTAGTAAAGTTGATACCAGACGTAATGCTGGTTCCAAGGTAAAGCAATTCGCACGTGACGAAAAATGGAAGTGTTTTTCATAGCCATCTATAGAAAAATAAAAGTCAGCTAAATCTGACAAAATTTTTGAATGCGACTGAAAAATGTTATGGAATATCACTTTTTATTTATTAAAATTAGTCAAAAAATACAATTTTAAAAACTAATATAAACATACGAGTACTAGCTACCAGGGCTTACGATTTATTAGATTTCGTTTGATTGAAAAATCATTTTTATTTTTTGTCTTACAAAGTATCATTCGATACTTGGGCAATGCTTAAGATTTATATAATAATTAAAAAACAAGTGCAATATTTATTTTTATCGAATTAATTGGTGAGATCTGTTTTAACAAAGAAAGTACGAAACAGTCGTAAACGTAACTAAATAATTTTCTTAAAAGAATATGAAACTTTTCTTTTTGCTGTTAAAACGTTTTTTCCTGTAAGGGGCGTGACACCGCCCCACTAAACACAAGTTTTTCTTCTCAGGAATCAGTTTTTCCAAATACCAAATTTGATCCAAATTGGTGTAGCGACTCAGTCGTGGCTGCGTTTTTTCCATTAGAGGCGGTGTCACGGCCACGTAAAAGATTTAGAGTCTCTAATAACATTTTTTTATGGTACAATCTACATCTCCAAACCAAATTTCATTAAAACCAGTTTATTAGATAAGCCGTGGAAACGTATTTTCGTGATAGAGGCGTGGCATCTCTTCACAACTTTGCAAAAAAAATTAAGCGATTATGTTGTGTTATGGCAGTTAATAAGTGGCTTAACCGTTTTGCAACTGCCTATTTATTACACTTATGTTTACTCACGTAACCAACTTCAAACAGCTCCAAAAATTTAATTTTTTTGCACTCGTTTTTTTTTTTTTTAATCATTTATATGAAACTCTATTTGAACAAAAATTTTGACACACTTGCTGCTGTTATCAATCACGAAATGAGAACAAATGATGTATTTCGATGGCGCACGCGAAATTAGAACATGAACTAAAGCAAATTAATAATTTAAAGTTAATAGAGATTAGTTTGATGTATTTGGATTTTTTTTCGCTAATTGTTGAAAGAGAGATTTTGTGGAATGACTATCATCATGTATCATCTCTCTAAAAGACTTAAATATTTAAAACAAAATACTATTTATGCAGTCGGTTAGCTTACCGTGGTAAATGAATTCAGGTGTAAATTGTTTGAGTTAGTAAAATTTATGTTTTTTAAACAACTTTTAATTGTTCTGTCACTATGGATCATTCTATGGAAATACCCATGCATATATGAGTTATGTTCAAAGCAAAATTACTAATACGGTTTGTCGTGAAATCGGATTTGAATCCCGCAGAAGTTTCGATTCCGATCATGTCGGTTTTAGGTGTTGCAAAATTATATAATTTATTAATTTAAACCACAATAGCGGTTTGTACATATGCACTTCGTTTTTTTTTCACGGGGAAGAATTTTAGGTCCGCTTTTTGTTTTATTTTTAAATGATTTTTGCTCTTTCTTTAAGAGAGCAAAACTCTTACTAAATATATGCTGATGATCTGAAATTATTCTTTGAAATTCGTAGTAGTTTTGATATACATATGTAGTTGATTTTCGAAATAATTAAATAAATTACATTATTCCTTACATCATGTTATTTTTTCAGTAATACCAGTTTAAGAATAGTTAATGAAGTTTTTGACCTTTACTTTTAGTAGCCATATCGATTACATTATTCCGAAATGTTACTCGATGCTGGCATTTGGCAGACGTAATAGTTTGGAATTTAGTGATCCAGATACTCGAAAAATTGTGTATGCTTCGTATGTTACATCTACATGCTGCAATAATTTGATTTCCGTTTTTTCTGTTGACTGTAATACTGCCCTCAGAAGTACAAAAGCGGTATTAGTTGTAGTGAGTTTGGAGAAAATTGATTTTTTATAAAAGTCGTGTTCATGAAATAGCTCTAAAATTTAGACTTGAATATGCTGCTATAATTTTGTTTCCGTTTTTTCTGTTCACTGCAATACTGCCCACAGAAGCACAAAGGCGGTATCAGAGGAAGTGAGTTTCGAGGAAATTGATTTTATGCTTATGTTGTATTCATTAACTAGCTCTAAAATTGAGATAGAGAAAATTAAAAATTTTTTTTTGTGGTTTTTGCACTAAAAGTACTGAACATAAAAGCTCATTAAAAAACATAATATAAAATTTTGTTCCGAAAACACAGATGAAGAAATTCTCTTAGACTTTTTATATGTTTTAACTAAGATACCGGCATTTGGAGTAGTTCATAAGATTCGTAGTTTCTTAAGCTATCCGATGCCATATTACAAAATTTATCATTGTGATTATATAGTGTTAGTTTTCCATTATCACTAAACTAATTTAGTGGTAGTGTAACATTTTTCAAACATCACTAAATTTAATGAGAATAGAAAATTTAGTGAAAACGGAAAAATTAAAGTATTAATGCATTACCCCCATGCCATAGATTACGGTTGAGCATTAATAATGTTTCAAATAAATAGATCATGAGTTGGGTAAGAGTATCGGCATCTACAGCCCTGTTCATTGTATTACTGTCTGAAATCTAGGAAACAAACTTAAATAGAGTAACAGTAAATAAACTTATTCTTATGCTCTACACTCGGTATATTAATTTTGTCATTACGTTTGTAACGCATAAAACAATGTGACAGGTATAGGAAATTATACATACATGCATGTAATCTCTATCACAATCATCTCTTGAATCGGTTTAGCCACTTCCGTCTAATCTTTCAGTGGAAATCACGATTACAGGTAACCGAGATTATATAATTAAATTTAATTCACTGGCTAAATTTCCAATTATAGCTCATGGCATTGATGATGGATGAAATCGGTTCACCCACACGCGTTCCATTCATACAAATGAAACCATTAAAATACTCTACTGAGACAGTTGTTTAACGTAATGTTATCAAATTTTACACAAATACTAGGAATGGTTTGAGCAACCTGACCGAACTAATAGAAATGTATGATCTCAGAAAACATTATTGTGAGTAAAAAAATAAATTGCACCTGAAATTTTACTCGAATACTGGATGATACTCTCAAAAACTGGCATAGGTACTTTTTTAAAAAATCTGGTCAAGATGAAAAAAAAAAATCGTCTCAATTCTGAAAACAAAAACTAACAAGCAAATGTTAAGTTTTCAACAACAACAATATAATTGGTTTAGAGCAATACTGTCGTAACAAAATAGTGAGTAAAAGCAACTTAAAAAAAATCTCACGCTATAAAAATTCAATTCATTTCTATCCGCACTGAATAAATTCGTCCAGATGACAAATTTTTGAAAATATAAATGAAAATTTTAATTTTAAGTGCTTGAGCCAGTAAGATGGAAAATTAATTTTTGGGCCATTTTTGGAAAATATTTTGGCTCAAAATTATACTCGATATGAATGTGAATGTCTTTAATTCTTCTTCTTCTTCTTTCGCTTTTTCCTAGTCGACAAATTATATATCTTGTGTTGCGGAATTATCTTTAAAAAATTAAATATGTAAATTTTTTTAAAAAAAATTACTTTCCTAGTCTCAATATGTATAAAATAAGTTTTTTTTTCATCAATTTTTTACTTGTTTTAGACGACCCTCTTGGACATTGTAACAAAAACAATACCAAAACCACTGATTTCATCAAATCTTTTTACTGTTGAATTAAATAATAAGTTCCAAATTTTAAGTTCCGTCACGCATTGGAAATGCCTTTTAATGATCACGTTACATAAAAAATATCAACTGGTTTAATTTAAAATTTCAAATACATAATTAAAACTAACTACATCAAATGATTTCAGCTATAACTTGTAAGCCTACCGTGTCAATAGTGGTTAATGGTAAGATGCAAATTTTCTGTGTCTCTGGTTCATTACAAAGCGATTCATGTAGCCAAGGGAAATCCTGAAAGATCATTTTATGTAAATTAGTTCACGTTTTGCTCACATTACAACTTACTTGATAGTTTGGATCATGACTCAACCGCACAAAACCACACTGTGTTGTATGAAGCAATACTTTAAATTTAGTGTCTTTTGGCAGTTTCTCAAGCGGTTTTGCACGTTCTGTTAAGCTATATAGCGCGGTACGTAGTTGCTCTTCAAATTCTAATAGATAATGATCATCTTTTTGTTGGTACAGCTCATTTATGTACAACTGAAAGTTGTACCGCTCTAAAACATTAATTTCGTTGCGATAGAAGACAAGTTCCAGTTGCTTGAGCTCCTTATTGCGACTTAGTTCCAATGCCGTTCGGAGCACTTGACTTAAGTACGTGTTAAGTGGCGGAAATATTGAAACAAATATAGGTGTGTTGTAGACACGACGTTTTTTGAAAATTTGTGCAGGGTAAATTCCGCGTACGTAAAGGATATGATTAATAAAAACTTCTATGGCCTCAATCAAAATATCGGAAAACTCTGTAACAGAAAAATCAGTCTTATATTTTCAAAAATAAACATTTTGCAGTTACCATTGGAGTACATATTGCAATTGCGATTATCCGTTGTTTATAATCTAAACCATAATTCGAAACGATTTTGACGTTTTTTTTTTTTGTAAGTGTAATCAAAAGTTGGGGCACGCACCTTTTTTCGTAGATATACATAATAGATTTTCAAAAAATCACTAAGTTGAAAATCCCTCATTCGATTTTCAAAATTAACGCATCATTAAAGGTAATTTAAATAATATTGGTACATAAGTTTCAAATCCGTGCCATAGTTTGTAAGATATGACAACTTTCTAAATTTCTGACAATCTTTTTTTTTAAACCTTTTTAATAATAATAATAATAATAATAATAATAATAATAATAATAATAATAATAATAATAATAATAATAATAATAATAATAATAATAATAATAATAATAATAATAATAATGATAATGATAATGATAATAATAATAATAGAGTTTAGCTACTACAGCTATTATAGCCTTCTTAGCTATTTAGCATTGAAGCTTTATACCAAGTAAAAAGGTTATTCAATAAATAATGGAATAGAAAAAATTATCATGCACATTAATTTGTTATTTATTTTATAATTTTTTCTTAGTTTTATCGCACTTTCTCAACATACCCACTCACACCATGTAAACATAGGCAAATAGATATTAAAATAATTATATGTATAAATTTACGTGGTCCAAGGCATAAATGTTAGAAAAAATTTACCCAGCATGCTGTGGGGCTCGGACAACACAAACATAAAAATACTGTTACGAAATTTCTGTCTCTTTGACGATAATTTCGATCTCTCACACTTTTCTGAGTTCGATCATTGGATTGTGTAACAATTAAAAACACACAAACTTATTTAGTTATAAAACGGTTTATTTTATTAACGTTCAAATTCTAATATTAATTTAACACTGTATAGAAAACTGTTTTACTTTACTACGGATCACACTGTATTCACTTTATTGCTTTTAATTCAAGTGTTCCACTTCACTGTTGAACTACAACTGTGAACTACAACTGTGTCCGAAAACTCAAATGACACCCTTTTATACTACAGGCATCACTTTCTCGAATAATCTATTAGCTGCCAGATGGCGTATATTCTACTATTATCTACAACCTACTAGTGCTACTTTGTAGCGTGCATTCTACCACTATCCACAATTCACCAGCATGGCGCACTGACGTTGAGCTAGCTATTATGCTAGATGCTAGATGGCGTTGTACGTTGTACGACGGCGATAATTTCTCTATGTTATTGACTTTAATAGTGTACTGCAGCGTCTGTTCGGTTTATTATTTTTACACCATTACGCTAGATGGTGTATGCTAGCTAGTATCGTTTAGTTTCTTTTGTGTATTTATTTCAAGAGTTTTTCTAGCATAAACCAAATTTCGCTACAATACACACCAACATTAAGCTACAAATTTAGCTACAGTTAGTTTTCAGTCTAAGCTTGAATTGACCTTTTGACAAACTAATGTTATAAACTTCGCAATTATTAATAAGAGTTGTCATGCGATTAAAAGGAGCTGTAGCCATATAATTAGTTCTACTAACCGGTTGGTAAAATAACTGACAAGAGTTACGAGTACTCCTCCGATTACTATTAAAATGTACAGTCATGTGAAAAATAATAGGGACACTTACATTATAATAGTTCAAACACACCTCTGCTTCTGTTTGAATAAATTGAGATAAAATTTTACATAACATTACTTGCTGGGATATCAATGCAGTAAGGAATCGTTATCAGAGTAAAAATATTCACAAAAACCCAACCACAGGATATTATGCCATTTCTTCACTGGCCAAATGACATGCTCCTTAGCGAAAAGTAATCTTTTACTGACGTCCTGCTTGGACAGGAAAGGTACTTTTCTGTATCTTTTTGCCTTAAATTTATTATAAATAAGCCTTTTCCGAATAGTCCAAGTGCTGACATCCATGGAAAGCTCTTTTTTCTGTCTCACAAATTTCAACATAGTCCTCTCAAGAATAGGTGATATTTTTGACTTTGGTCCACGCGTTTCCTTCTGTGGCGTATATTTTATTGCATTTTCTACCATTTCCTTGGAGCAATTCAACGTTCTGTCTATTTCTCGTTATGAAAATTCGTTAGCTTGAAGGTCTTTTATGTCTCTACGAAGCTGGACGCTGCAATGACGTCATCTTCCCACTCTGAATCACTAAATTACATTATTTGGTTATTTTTTCAAATTATAATTTTAGATAATCTCAAATGCAATGCATTTCTAACTTATAAATCTTTAAAAACCACAAAGCTTCAAAAATATAACTTACTTTATATTCGTGTCCCTATTATTTCGCACAGTCTGAATTGAGCCCACTTCACAATACAATCAACAACTTCGAAACGACGGAAAATATTTTTACTCTGATAACGATTCCTTACTGCATTGATATCCCAGCAACAAATGTAAAATTTTATCTCAATTTATTCAAACAGAAGCAGAGGTGTGTTTGAACTATTTTAATGTAAGTGTCCCTATTATTTTTAACATGACTGTATATAGTTAAGAAGCTCTGGTGCAGCAAGAGACCCAGTTACAAGTTGATGCAGATAAAGTATATCCGCAATATTTCTACGCGAGCTCAAAGACTGCATATGCAGTAAATTCAAACGATCCTCATAAGGAGGAAGGTTTAAAGGGTCAATCCAATTTAAGCCATTGAGAGCAAAACGAATAAAAGTTTTTTGAATTCTATTTATATGAATATTATAAAATGGTGACCATACTTGGCTAGCGTACTCTAAGTGACTATCTATCTATCTAAGCACTATTGTATTATATAAAGTCACCGTTACTAAAGGGCTATTAAATTCTTTTGCCCACCTCTTAATAAAGCCAAGCAGAGATGAGGATTTTTTACAAATTTGATTAATATGCTCATTAAAATTCAACTTAGTATCAAAATGTACACCTAGGTCTTTGACTACATCGACACGACAAATATTTTTATCTTTTAATTTATAATCAAATTCCACAATAGTTTTTTTAATGTATTATTAAAATGTTGAGAAAGCTGAATACCCATACCGCATAATTTTTGGTTTTGAGATTATTTATTATATACCATATTATATGTTCATAATATACTTCGCACACTTTTCTTATGGTATTATCAGTTTCTCCCCAAACCTTATAATTTCCCAGATAATCAGCTTGCACTTTATCATACGTCACAAAATTTTATCGTCCTAAACATGTTTTTTGTCGTATTTGCAACAATAATGGAGCCATTTCGTTGTAATTTTAGCAATATACTACTTCGAGTTGTAATCCTGCAAAATGATGGTGTCGCCTGGTTCGCAGCCTAATTTGATGAATTTTGACACAGAGTGATCGCAACTTCTATGAATACATTTTTACATTTTTAGTGCTCCCATACTGTTAACGTTGTAATGTATTCCATACCACCTTTCTGGAATATTTAAGGGACCGAATGATTTCTGCAACTGTGCTACCATTATTTTTTATTTTATGAATTGCCTGCCGGCGAATCTCTGAACACCACTCTCCTTTTGCCATAAGTTAAAATATTTTTTGTTAAAATTAAAATTATATAATTGAAGCATATCATACGAAATAAAACAAATCAAACAAAACTTAAAAAAAAAAATCAGCGATATTTTTAAATTGTGCTAAATTCGTCGCCAACTTGAAAGGCGCGTTAATTTCAAATGTTTGTAATATATGGAAAATTAGAGTAAAAACAACCATTTAAATTAACGGTACTTCATCATCTTGTTGTAAGCAACACTCACGAAAAAATATTAGCTTACAATTCTTGGACTATAATATTAATATTTTCAATAAGAAGTTACCACTGCAGTGTGTGTTAAATTCGTGGCCACCACTGTTTGTATATTAGGGTTGTTTTTAGAGAAAAAAAATTGGGGACACCCCTTCAATCGGTACCAAACTGGATAAAAAAATTTAAAAATTAATTTAAAATTTTTATCTTTAACCCCTAGGGACCCTATTTCAAAATGAAATAAAAACGTTCAGAAATTTAGAAAAACTGTCATATCTCAGAAACTATGGCACAGATTTCAATCTTTATAAACCAGAATTATAGTTTATTAAATTACCTTATGACCATATTTTGAAAATCGATTCAATTATAATGACTTTTTTAAAAGCTATATCCATGACTTCCGATGGCCACAACGCCGAAACTCGATGCGTCGCCCAACTTTTGGTTGTCAGTACTAAAAGCCTCGTAAGGAAACTAGAGTTTAATGAGAGAGATTATTTGTCTATGTAAGTACTTAAATGTAATCCAATATCCCCCAAGTGGAATTGTTTAAATGCTGTAATGATGCTACCAATGTATATCTGGCGCAGTGCGACTCAACCGGACAATATGGAGTGAAAAAATATAGTATGAAATCCTTACAATGAACCAAGCAAATGAAATGCATAAAATACGGCATTCGTTTATAATTTCGATGTTAATGCTATTCTTTACGGCATTTAAACTTTAATGAAGTTGAAACGGGTTACATTTGTATTGTTAAATTTAATTAATTATAATTTTTCAATTACTTAAAAAAGGCTTTACATTTATTTTATAGACAAAATCCTTGTTTTGTTTTGATTTTTAGTTTTGCAATTCAATGAACTTGACGTTTCACACTTGTCAGTATGTTTCAGGGATGAGCTTGTCAGTATCATGGAACTCATGATTGAATGATTAAGCCCAATTTCCATGTGATCTTATCTTATCTTATTTTATCAAATATCAGGGAGGACACTACATGCTATTAAGATAGCAAATGTATGCTATTCACTCTCGCATTCTCCAAGCGCATTAGGTTCTGTTCGCATGCTTTTTCTTTCTTACAAAAATTTGATTTGATATCCCTGATATGGGATGAAATAAGATAAAATAAGATCACATGGAAATTGGGCTTTATTCAATGATGATTGAATGATTATTCAATGATGATTGAATGATTATTCAATCATGAAGGAATTGAACCATGAAGACTCAAAAACAATGATAACGAGACGAATTTTTTTTGTAATTTTTCACGCGACGAGAATTTTGAAATATTCATATTTTTTTTTACTGAATTTTGAATCTCGTCTTGCCGCTATTGTTTTTACTGTTGAAATATTTTTTTTTTATTATAATTTACATAACAATGAATTATTACATAAATGCAGTTAGGCAGCTCTAGCAACTTAGGCTTTCGGCTCGCTTTTATAAATTGTGAATAACATGTTTGAACAAAAAAATAAAAAAACGTATTTATTAAAAAAGTGAATGTTAAGTCTTAAGTCTTAAATCTTTGGTCCTGTTCAAGTTGGCGACGACTATCGCATTCGAATGAACCATGAGCTGTATGAGCTCTACGCCGACATCGACATAGTTAAGCGTATAACAATACAGCGACTACGCTGGCTGGGTCATGTCCATCGTATGGATAAAGAAGCTCCAGCGAAAAAGGTATTCGAAGGGAAAGTCCCCGGTCAACGACGAAGAGGGAGACCATGCCTCCGGTGGATAGACCAAGCTGAGGAAGCCCTAACCGCGCTTGGCATTAACGATTGGAGAAGGCGCGCGCAAAGCAGAGGCGCCTGGCGAGAGCTAATGAGGTCGGCCGTAACCTGACAACGGGTTGTTATGGCCATCTAAGTAAGTAAGTAAGAATGTTAAGTCTATAATAATTTGAGTTTGTGAGATTTAATCGTAAATTAAGGATATGTTTTGTATGCTAATAATTTTTAGTGAATGGCTGGGAGTATTGTTATTAGAAATATTATTTCTAATATTACTGTGATTTTGGCAGAAGTCAAGAAGGTGTAGTATAGTTACGTGAGGTGTATAACAAAATGGGCAGCTAGGTGGATGCGAAGTGGAGGATAGTAAATGGCTATGTGTTTTCGTCAAATTAAGCAAAAAAATAGTTTGCTACGACGTAGTCTAAAATTAAAAAAATATTTATAGATGTTTTCTCTTAATTTTATTTTTAAATTTTCTTATGCTAAATTTTAAAATCAATTTTAGCTTAAAGTCCAATTTCCATGTGATCTTATGTTATCTTATTTTATCAAATATCAGGGAGAACATCACATGCTATTAAGTTAGCAAATGTATGCTATTCACTCTCGCATTCTCCAAGCGCATTAGGTTCTGTTCGCATGCTTTTTTTTTCTTACAAAAATTTGATTTGATATCCCTGATATGGGATAAGATAAGATCACATGGAAATTGGGCTTTAAGCTTAAAGCTTGGGCTGGGCATCATCATCACATCATCATACATGCTTGTCACACATCATTTGCAGACAAATTTTGAGGCGTACACATCACTAAATTTTAGCTCTGCTTTAACCTCTGAAGAGAAAACATTGTAATTGTTCTCTATGGTAACAATCGTATAGAGTTTATCTCTTTTTTTAGCACGTCAACCATAGCATTTGGCTCGATTTCCTTCAATTTTACTAAAAGCACTTCA
This sequence comes from Tricholauxania praeusta, assembly GCA_949775025.1. Lineage (NCBI taxonomy): Eukaryota > Metazoa > Arthropoda > Insecta > Diptera > Lauxaniidae > Tricholauxania > Tricholauxania praeusta. Next base: position 128,385,789 of record OX459029.1, on the reverse strand, counting down.
TATGCTTTATTTTATGTATTTCCTTTTTTGTACATTTCCCTTATTATTTTCCAAGTTTCTGAAAACATTTGATAAAGTTCAAAAAAATCTTGCCAAAACTGATTATTATTAATGGCCGCCATTGAAGCTAACTCCATGAAATCTTATTTGAAATGAAAAATCTGCACTAGGGTCGACAGCCAGCGTTCACACTAGTTGTACGGTTGCACAAGCCAGCAGAGAAATCAAAAATTTTTGAAATCCATCCAACATGTGTGTCAAGCGTTCCATCCTACAGTTCACATTATCGAACATTGATGTTGTCACACCATGTTGGACAGCATGTGTGATAATGTGAACTGGGCTAATAGCGCATATTTTCCCCAAAATGTAGTTGAATGAGAGCGCAAGTGCTTGAACAACAGCGAACTTGTGACAAAGAGTATCCTTTGAGATACTCTTTGCTTGTGAGTCGGTGTTACAAATCGACTCTGCGTATAAGCGCGGCTGGGCAAAACGTACCGCGCGCGGTACTGCGGCAGAATGAGAATAACTTTTCATATACGTATATAAAGCAGAGAGCATAAAATTTAATTCAGTTTGCTTTGTCAGCGTTTACACGAAGAAACTTGCCGGAAAGTTTCCTTGTTTGTAGGCAAGAAAGGAAAAACGAAAGGGTGGTGTACAGAATTTTCGGTACCCACAAATTCTCTTTCGTTCTGTTCGTTAGCTTATATTTTGCCTTGACTCTACGTTTGTTATGGTGGATCGACACAGTAACTGCTTTGATATTCTCAGGCAGAAAGAAATTCTAGTTTTCGTATGTAAACGCAAAACAAATTCACAAAAGGGAATGGACAAGAACTTGTTTCATCGAATTTGCTCGTGTAAGCCTTGACTTTGAAAAGCGAACAAAGCACAACTACACATGCGTTGAAGAACATTTAAGAGAAACACACATGTAGTGGTGCCCAGCTCTGGTATAAGCAACCAAGGTGTAATAACCAAGGTGGCGTACTTAAAAACGAAATTCTCAAAAGTTTGGGTTTCTTGTCCTTCATTGTCTTGTTTTTTTTGACACTTCGGTGTTTTGGTTAATTGGCCCGTTCAGCAACTTCAGTATTTTTGAAGCGCTTTAAACAACTTTTTACTGAGAGGTATTTGTGTTGAGTTTCAAAATTCTGATGCGAACAAAAAACTACACTAAATAATGTAGCAGGCTTTAATATGATAGCAATAAGTCTTTTTTGTTTTTGCAATAACAACCACATCGACTAAATTTTTAAGATTTAAAGTAGTTTGCAGCTATCGTTCAGAAAATGTTCAAGATCTTACGCATAAGCGCTGCAATTTATCAAAGCGCTTAAGTTTTCTGAATGGGCAATTGAAATGTTATGAATGTCAAAACTACAGCAAATAGGATGACAGATGATTGAAAATCGAGGCTCTCCCTAATTACTCCACCTTGGTTATTACACTATGTAAGCAACATAATAGTCACGATCGAATAATCATCGAATATGTGGTGTGCGTCGTACTGCTTTTCTCGGGTCTTCTCCAGGAGTTAGCGTAGTGTAAATATCTGGTCAATGGTAACCAATGAATGCAAGAAAAAGTAAAGCGAGACATGATTTTTGCTATACGTTAGAGCAAGATACACAATAGAACTTTTTTTGAACTTCCATTGCGCATCTTGCTCTAACATATAGAAAAAATCATGTTATCTCATTTTGTTTTTTTTTCGCACTTGCATATCCCATTCATTGTGTTCAGACTTTAAGGCTAAGCACTTTGATAAATTGCAACGCTTAAGTTCTAAACACAATGCATGCGATGTGCGAGTGAGAGAAAAAAAACACTTACACTTGCTCAGAATAACCCCAAGAGTAACATATTTCAAGGTCATCTGTGACTTGTAGCATTTTCTGAATAGTTACCAAAATGTTCAAACTCAATTTTAAATTTTACATGCAAATTTTGAATATATAAATTGTATAAATCAAATCGAACTTTCAGACTATATAAGTATGTACTTTAAAAACTGTAACTTATATGACATTGAGCTGTCCAGGGGTCTAGGAACTTTTTAAAGAGCTAATATGATGTGAATGATTTTGTATTATATTTCTCACCCCTTCCTTTTGTTTTTGATCTTTTTTAGAATTGATCTATAAAAATCTAGTAATTGGTGTTGAGACAAAATGCACTCAAAAATCGTTCGACTGTGTGAAAGCTGGCGTGGCACTGATCAGAGTTCCCATTTTTGCATGAGATCATCCCCATCATCTAACAAACATCTGGAGGAAGTTTCATATCGATATATCCATTTTTCATATTTTCGCCTGTAAATTGGGTAAAATTTTGTATAGTGGATTATTTGAAATTTAAGACAAAGAAATTGTTAATATTTTTCAAAAAAATTGCCAATTTTTTTGTCACATCGGTATAAAAGACATTCATGTGAAACATAAGCAAGAGAAAAAATATAATAGCAAAGGAGAAAAAATATAATAGCAAAGGTGAGTTTTTGGAGATCACAAAACAAAATAAAATTGATTATATATCTCGGCTTTGTTCTCAATTATTTCTATTCTTTTCTCGCTGAGCTACAGCTGTTGTCAACTAATTGGAAACGAAATCTTTCGTTGTGTTATAGGTAGTTTTTTCATTTATTTTTTTAAATGAACCAGAAAATTTATGGATATTATAAATTTGGATCATGTAAGCTCTAAAAAAAAGAATATAATTGAAATCACCCAGCGGCAAATCGATGAAGTACTCTGAATTTTCATATATGAAAAGCTATACCCTTTATGTTGTATGTTTCACAAATGAAATTTTTACAGTGATATTTTGTTTATTTGTTTGCTGGCTGCCTGCTTTGTATATGGAGCTGTAGGCAGTCCACTTGCTGGCTGCCTCCTTTGTATATAGAGTTGTAGGCAGTCTGTTTGTTGGCTGCCTGCATTGTATATGAAGTTGTAGGCAGTCTGTCTGTTTGCTGTCTGATTTGCATATGGAGATGTAAGGGGTCTTGCCTGTTGGCTGCATACTTTGTATGTGGAGATGTAGGCAACTCGGTAAACTATACAGGCACTTGGTAAGCGATTTTAAGGCAATCTGCCTTTCCCTTGCTACACAATGTATATAGATATGTAGGCAAGCTGCCTATAAAGCGGCCATCAATTTGTAAAAAGCATTTACAGTTGTGGCTGGGATTGTGAGCATTACTGCCTTCAATGAGTATAGCTATTCATCGATGTTGTGTATAACATATTTTCCGTTGGGCACATTCATAGCATAAAAAGTTTTATGAGAGATTTTCTGCTCAAACTTCATATTTGACTGAGTCAACTAATCGGAAACAAAAAAATAATTTGCAAAAAATTAAAGAAAAACTTGATAAAAGATTCCAGAAATGATATTGTGATCTTGTCACTGCTTGTAAGAACACTTTTTGACCGAATTCGCTTATAAGCGTAAGGATACGCAGCAGACTTACGAGGATCCAATTTTGCATTGCGCACAATCTGGCGATCCCTGTAACCAGAAGTCTTACGAGGTCTCTTTTTGCGAGGAACATTTTTTGCTGTGTCATACCTATTGAAATGATCAAGTACATTGAATACCATCTTTTTAAAGTAATTTAGCTGTGTGCCATCGCCTGATATCTCATGGCCGTCTTTCGAAGCTCAACAATTGACTTACGCGTGCCCGGTGTGCAACTTTTGGCCACAACCCATGATTAAGGATACGCTTATAAGCAAATTTGGTCAAAAAGTGTTCTTACAAGCAGTGACAAGATCACAATATCATTTCTGGAATCTTTTATCAAGTTTTTCTTTTATTTTTTGCAAATTATTTTTTTGTTTCTAATTAGTTGACTCAGTCAAATATGAGGTTTGAGCAGAAAATCACACATAAAACTTCTTATGCTATGAATTTGATGTCAATTATGTCCTTTTTTTAGAGCTTATATGTTTCAAATTTATAATATCTATAAATTTTCTGGTTCACATAGAAAAATAAATTAAAAAACTAGCAATAAAACCACGAAAAATTTCGTTTCCAATTAGTTGACAACAGCTGTATTTGGACTAAAACGCAGACTGTTACGTTACATTCGTATGCATATTTTGACATAAATTGTTCCTAAAACACATGAAATGGAGTGCTTTAAATATTTTTGTAGATGCATCTAAAGGTATGCTTCTCTAATACCATTTTGTATTATTATAAAAAATTTTGTATGCCTTATCATTTAGGAGTTATGAACGTGTTAGCATGGACTGTTACGTTACATAATTTTGGAAGAAGATTTTAAAGTTGCCTTACATTATTGGAAAAGTCTGCTCTTTTGGTGGACTATTTTACACGTAAAGCTTATAATTTCCAAGCTTAAGGATGAAAGTAATTAATTAAATTTTAATTACCCAGAAAACATTTTTTTTGAGTTTTATAGAAGCAAATATGTTCGGACTGTTACGTTACACGAAAAGACTGTTACGTTACCTTTGCGATCTACGTTTGTACAAAAACTAAAATTAAGCATTAAAATAGCTTAAATTGTTCAATTTCACAGCACATCATTAATTCAAGGGTCTTACGATTAGACATTTAAGAAGCTGCAGGTAATAGACGTGGAATCCAAAACAACCAACAAAGCTCTAATTATTCACTGAACTCATTAACATTTGTTAAAAATAATTTACAAAGTGGAGATCAGTAAAAATTAAAAATCGTATTCTTGTTCTGAAGTGGTAAGTGATGATTGTTCCATCAAACACTTGAATTTGGTGAGCCGACGCTATATCGCTGATACTTTTTGCACTATCGAAAATCGCAGGCGCGTTCAAATGTAATTTATATCTTAAGAATCACGTTCATTAACTTCCTAGTTGGCGATTCTCGATTCTGTACGATGAAATGCAGTAACAAAGTCTGAAGCACAGTTCACGACACATTTACGAGACAAAATATGCTTTCCCACAATCATTTTGGTAGTTGCGCCTATACCATCGATACAACCTTTCTCGTGAGAAGTCGCAAATAGTCCTGACAGCAAAATGTACATTACATAGTATCACAAAAAAAAAGTTTGAATGATCTCCACCAGTTTGAAAGCTAATAATGAAAGATTTTTAAAGAAAAAAATTTTTTTTTCGGCCCCTAAATTCGATGCAATTTTGTTTTTTCTTATATCTCCGCCATTTGACGTCCGCTCAACAAGTATTATAAATCGTTGTAAGTGTCTCAACATGGACTACATTTTATTCATAGAAGTTATTTGTCTCAGATTTTTTTTTTATTAGTTGTACACATTATCTCAGCTTCTACCACCCTAACGTGCCAAGAGCACATCATAAAATTAAAGTACGTACCAAATCATAAAATTCATTTCAGAAAAGTTTCCTCATATTATTGAAATTGAAAAAGTTACAGCGAATCTAAAATTTCAGTGCAAATATTTGATCAGAATAGTTGTCAGATACGAAAACATTCGATTGAAATTTTTCGTTGTGTTAGGAGACACTTTGCACTTCGTCTTGTCCCTCGCAAAATCAATTTGCAGCATTCCCTCCTCATTAAACTTATCATTCAATGCTCTCGGACGATCTAAAGATTCACAGTTCGTTCTTCTAAATATTTGCCGTGTTTTATTCGCTTTAGTTTAACCAAAATCTCATACAAATGTGTGAACCAGCTCAATTTCTAGTTCAATTGATTGAATTTTTTTTGTCTTTGCTAAAGTTTGAAGCATCATAGACACAAACCTAAGATAATCAAAAATATATGGCAACTTTGCTGGAATTTCGAAGAAGCGTTCTTAGGGCACCCGGTCAGTGCTAGGCCCTTAATATTAAAATAGAAACACATAATAAAAATAAAAACAGTGACGAACCAACAGAAAACGAAAAAAAAAACTTTGGTATTAGCGTCTGCGATACTATAAAAACAGTTTGAAATTATTTGACAGCAATAATTTGGAAAAAAAATAAATTATATACTGATACGTGAGGCCCCGTTCAACCACACTACCATAAAGCCGGCTCTTATTTTAAAATAGAATTTCTGTCAAACACTGTCATGCCACCTATTGGTCAAATGCAGAACTATAAAAAAACTTATGCGTTTTATTCACTTTTAGGTTTAACCAAAGCGAATAAAACGCGGCTAATATCGATGAAAAATGACTGTTACGTTACAAATTGTTTTTGGCTCAGGACACACACATAAGTAAATGACCGCTAGTTTCTTATTTTCTTTAGAAAATAGGCTAAAAGTGCTCGAAGAAAATGAGGTATTTCTCTTTTGTTAACGTGCTAGATTTTGCACCAAAAGACTTTTTGGGATTTTTGACTGTTACGTTACATCAAAAAATGCGGACGAATTCTTTTTTACACAAAATGGTGATAACATTTTTTCCTCTTCAAAAATTTTATTAAGTTACTTTCGCTATACCTAATTCTATCTCAGAGAACCGGATAGCACGTATAAAATAACATATTATTGAATACAACGTACCTTTTTAATTCGTGTTGTATTTTAGTTAATTTTTATTCATGAAGAGGCAACTTGGAAACAAGTCTTAAATCTCGCAGCAAGCAACAAGTTTCGGGTTGACATTTATGTTTTTCAATACTTTGGGATATTTACAACCAGAAAATAACGAAGAACCCTCGAAATTTAAGAAAAAAAATTTTTCTCTGTAGTTTACTTTTTGGTCCATATGTTGTTTTTGTGCTTTAATTTCTTTATCTCTTTTTCACGAAATTTTAACTAAACACTTGTTCGGAGAGTGGCAAAAGTAAGAATTTGCAAGCTCAATCAAAATTTTGGGCGAGATTAAACCTCTTTCAAAAAATGTGACTGATTTGACAGAGGAACTGAACTGAACATTCCGTCGATTGAATTTTTGAGAATTGAAAATCTTATATCAAGGAAAGTTTGCTCATACGACAACTATCTTTTATTCTTTGAAACTATGGTGTCTAGCTGATACCTACACACGTTAAAATTACGGAAACGTGAATAAGTCCATAAATCGGTTCACGGAACAACGTAGATTAGCATCACATATTGTCAAAAAAAAAACCTTTACGTTTTGGACCATAAACTTATTAAGATTTCTTTTTTAGTCAAAATCATATGCAAATTCGACATTTGCATTAAATAAAAATATATTATAAAGTAATTGTTTCGCTTTATTTCATTAAAAAGTTTCTGGAATACAACTTCATATCTAATGCGGCTTAAAGTAAACCTTGTCGTTTCAAATCTTCAAATGTCTTTCGGTTAACAACATTTCCCAATGAATCTTCAAATTCTTCTTCCTGATCGGCAATCCAACGCTCACTCTGTTTCTGAGATTTAAGTTTCTCCCATAATGTTATAGCGTCCTCGATTTGTGTCACATTAGCGAAATGTGCTGTATTTGGAATTCCAAGACAACGCATACCATGAGCATGTCGCCATTCAGCAAAATGCCGTTGAAATGCTTTGGGCCCTTTATAAGTGTAATTACCACAAATTTCGCAGTTATAGCTTATGTTAAGACCGTGTAATTTATACAGCCAATAAGGAATTGGTTTTCCATCCCAGCCAAGTGGCAAATTCTTAGGATTGTAAGGGACATCATCTGCATCGGGATCATCGTCATTATCACTTTCACTGGCTTCGGCATCGCTGTCATCACGTTCACCGCCTGTTCGCGCTTGTTTTCTTTGTACGTTTTCTTTCGTAGCACTACGCTGTTCTGAAACCAATTCAGCGTATTTATAAAGAAATGCTTCCAGTAATGCAATTTCTTTATTACGTTCTTGTTCGCGTTGATTTGCACTGGCATTCTTGGTTAAAGTTTTCTTTGCTAGCAATGAAGGATCCAATGTTTTTTTACCCTTTGTAGAAAAAAGTCGTTGTGCACGCTCTTCCAAAGTGCCGCCGCACTTAAGTCCAAGTGCCATTAAGGCAGATTTCAATCGATCCAAGCCCAAAGACGCAAGTTCTTCCCAACTGGAAAATGCCGAAAGGTCTAAGTGTGCACCAGTATTCGCTAGAGCGGATTCTGTTTCTTTGCTAGCCCAACCTAAAGAAAAAATTATGAAGTTCAATGTGATTATTTTTTGGAAAAGGTTTTAAGATTACACGGGATTTACAATGGGTCGTTTTGCAAAAAAATGGTGACAAAAAATAATTTTGAGTTGGGTTAGTTAAGTAAATCTGATTTATGTATTGTATGTATGTATCAGATAGAAAAATCTTTAGATTTGAGGACAGTGAAACTTTTAACTTATTTTGATAAAATATATTAACCTCAATGGATGCAATTGATTCCAAAAATATACGTTTATTGTTAAAGCTATTACTATACCATCAGCTTTTAAAGTTTTTTCGTTTATAGCTTCAAAATATTTTAATTAAAAATCATGTAAGGCATTTATTGTGTCTTCTGTAATTGAAAATTAAAGTTTGAGTGAATTTTGATAACAGCAAAAAAAGTTGAGTTTATGGAATTGAAAAATATAAGTTGAAATGGTTTTTTTTTTTCATATAAATCTCATTTAAATCAATAAAAATTGAAAAATGTTTTTTTTTTTTTAATTGCTTTTTTTTATCGTAATATTTATTGTTAAAGTTCAAGGTGAGTTCACAAAAAAATTTGAACTTCCATATGATAAGCTTACCAACTAACTCATTATTATTTATTTCTAAGCCTAAAACCAAAATTTTTTTTTTTTAATCTACGCCACCCTTCGGTACTAGAGCAATTTTTATTGAGAGGTCTATGGATCTACCATTCCTGTCTGCTTATATGCAAACATCGAACCTTGAACTAGAAAATTTATATACAAAGCCCTTCCGGCTCATTGTATTTCAATAGAAAAAATCAGCCGACTGTCACATCTATTTTTTTTTTTTTTTCAAATTCTATTTTCAATCCTTCAATACACTAAGACCGTAACTTAAAACTTTTATAATGACCGGAACTTCCCATTACAGGCGGTGCGCTTTAAGTGTAATAATTGATATAAGAATCCAACAGGAGATAAGAGGGAGTTGAAACGTTTTTAGTATAAGTAAAAGACAAATAAAAACTTTTTAGTACATACATATTAGGGTGATTAAATTTTTTTTTTTTTTTTTTTTTTAAGAGGTTTTTCCAATTTTTTATAGGACTAAAAAAAATTTGTTCAGCTTATTTCAATAAAGATATCATTAAGTACCATCCCTCCTCTTTGAAATGAGCTTTCAAGTGGTTATCTATAATGTTATCTTGCAAAGTTATAGCCATTTTAAAGTGATCCATTACGACCCACGTTGATAAACTATGTACCATTACGATTTTAGCAAAAACAACTTCAACTTGAAGTTTTCAGACTGATTCGTTTTGCTATTAAATTTAGTTTTCAAAATACGCAATGATCAAAGCTTGACGTCAGAGACAGTAAATATTACTAGCGCTTCGGAAATCAGAATCTTCCACTATAAACTGGCACAATCTTTACAAACTACCGATAGTTTTTGTTCTTTACCTGGAAAAGTCCCTTGTAGCCACTGCCTTTGAAACTCCAACTCTACTTTCAACATCTCTGAATCAATATCCAATAAAGGATCTATTTTAAGTATAATATTTTGCAAGTACACATTTAGCTGTTCGATATATTTACAATATTCACGATTTTTGCGTTCCTTTGGAATATCAAACACATGATCGAATGTCATCAAATAAGTTATGTAGTCGACCTTCTCGATGCCACGTATATTTAGATACTGCTCATAACATTCGTTCAAATCCAGATACCGGCCTCCACCCTCTTCATCGGTAAACTCTACCAGAGTGGCCATTTCATCGGGATTGTTGTAAGCTTTAGTGATTTCATCAAATTCAACAGAAAGTGGGACGCTCACCTCGTTTGGATGCTTTTTATAAAATTCTTTGATTTGCTTCAACCTCGTATAGAATTCAAGGAATTCATTTGGTCCAGAAAGCGCCTGAATTTCTGCCTTGCGTTCATTATCTTTGTCTTCGTAGAGTTCACGTAATTGTGTCGTTGAGTTGTGGTGCAGTTCCACCAGATACTTCAAGCGATGCTCCGCGAAAATTCGCTCCTTTTCACCAGACTTTTTATTAGCGTACTCGTCTACCATTAATTTAACTAGACGTTCACGCTCTTCATGATATCGACGTTGTTGTTCGAGCAAAGTTTCCATTTGATTCTAATAAATTACTTAAATGTGTTTCCAAAGAAAAAATATGCAAAAATGAATATGCCGAAGTACATAAACACAATTGCTAAAGCGAATATAAGCGAATAAAAAGAGGGATGTGTTTAGTTATAAAGCGAAATCAAAGTACTGTCAGCTGTAAACAGGGCTGCCAAACTGCAAATAAGGAATGCCCATTTTTTTTGGGAAAAAGCTCATACCATCGACTTATCGTCGAAGTTGACCCAGGAAAAAACTTCGGGTCTAACAGCCCTATTCTGATTGTTAACTTAACAAGGAATAATAAAGGTGCTCTTGTTAATCTAATTGTTATGAAATGTAAATATTGGTATTCTAAAAAACCATTAACAATATAAAAGCTTTTGAATTCCCCACACAAAAGCTTTCGTGGTAAACTTGTCAAATTTTGACTTTTTAATATTAAATTAATAAAATAACAACAAGAGTAATAAAAAAATTAAACGCACAAGGCAACGTGGCGAAGTAGTTAGGACTGTGAACTCATAGCTCACGTGCGTGGGTTCGATACTCGTAAATCCAAAATTTTTGTTATTGATATCAATGAAAATAAATATTTTTTAAGACATGGTTGTAAATTTTTGAAAACACGTTGTCTTGACTTTTAAATTTTATAAAAAAAATAATTTTTACTTAGTTCAATACTGAAATATCACTCGTTGTTAAGATACTTTCTGACATTAACAAAATAGTAAGGAAAAGAGCTTTCAAATTTTTGACAGAATACGGAACATTAACAACTTGTTGATATTAATTATTTTGTTAATGTGGTGAGCTTTGTTAAGCTGCCAGAATAGGGCTGTAAAATTGAACAATGTGATTTATAAGCGAGCTCTAATACGAAAATTCTGACAACAGTTGACAACAACTTTCAAACTATTTAATTACTGCCAGAGCCAGATTAACTTAACGACTAAAGGGCCAAATAGACGTTCATGTGTGCATGATGAATCAAGTGATTGTTCATGCAAACTGACCGTGTAGGTGCCTGATTGACTGATTGGTCATGCGCATGAGCAATATTAAAATATTTTGATTGATTATGCATGCATGATAGTGTGTGCAGAACTTAGCTCAGTTTACATGATTTTTTGACGAAGGTGACAATGAGTGCTGAAAAGAAATTAGAAATATTCTGCACTAAAGATAATTAGATGAATTAATTAAATTTTTGTATGAACTTTGTTTTTTAAAATACATTTTTAAAGATTTTTTTCATACTTTTTTTAATATTAAATGCAATTTTAATTGCCGCACATGCTTTTGACGTCATAATGTCAACTCGTTAAAAGTTCAACCAAAAATTATATCCGTCATGCGAGCATGAATGGTGTGTATCAAAATCATGATGGCGTCATCATTTTATTGATCATGCACGAATGAAGGTCTATTTGGGTCTAAAGTGACCACCAGCTTATAGACTCCCCACTCGGCATGAAACGTTTCCGAAAGTTTCAGAAATATTTCGTAACGTTGCAGAACGCTTCATTTGAAACGTTGCAAATGAAACGTTACAGAAATTTTTCTGATACATTTCAAATGTAATGTTTCGGTTGCAATCATTCTGAAGCGTTTCTGAAAGGTTTCAGATGCAACGTTTCCTGAACTTTTTCAACTTTGATTTTCATCATTTCATTAAATTTTTTAATGAATGTATTTATAAATTTGGTGTTTTAACATTATTATGCGAACTCAAATTAAAAAAAAAAAAAATTTCGAAGAACTTTTCCTGCCCTGGAGTTGAACCTGGTCTTTCCGGGTCGCTAGATGCGCTCCTTAACGCAATCAGCCAAACTCATTCTTGTGTATTTACTCATGAAAAGCAAATAATAATAATATTTCTAACCGTGTCATATTTGAATTGTCATTTTATCAGAGTTCCCAGATTTTGATGTTTTTGTAATGTTTGTTATTTTTTTTTCTGGAAATTTATGTGGTAGCTGCTCGATAATTGGAATTAGAATATTAAAATAACATAAGCTTACTGCAGCAATGACTTTTTATTTATAAACAAAAAAGCCTTTTCAATAATGTAGTTATGCAAGTTGTTGTTAAATAAGTAGAATAAAAATTAGAGACGAAAGAGTGGTTATACGACTGAACTATGAAGTGCCGAATTTTTTAAAAATTGCAGTTTTACTTATGTATTTAACAATGATGTCACAATTATAAAGTAAATAATTGTATGTGTAAGATTTCATTGTGTCATACAGCTTACCGCTTGCACTAAATTGCAATGTAACATTATTTGTATTATTTATTTTTGGTAATTGAAAAAAATTGTTCGTTGTTGTTATTTAGCTATAAATTTGTTGCAATGGAACCTCCTTTTTTAGCCATTTTTGATACAATTCCAAAGCAATTTTGAAATCCGATTGCATCGAGTTCATCCAAAACTTTTTTCATCACCTGCAAGATGCCGGAAATTATGTGAAATATATCTTTTCGAATTGGGACTCAAAGTAGTACAAAAGCAAGTACACTAGATAAAGCTGGAATAACTTAAATAGTTATTGCAACGTGCAGAAGTAAAAAATGTTTCCATAATTTGTTTCTAAAAGCGTTTTGCAAAACCACAAATATCCAAAATATATCAGAAATGATCAGAATTCGGTCGCCTTTCAATATTTATGCTATATTAGAGATCTCGGTTTCCCAAGTAAGCGTCAGCTTTGTATTATAAATCTGTTTTTTTCTTAAAATAAAACACAGTTCACACAAAAGCATTCAAAAACAAGCTTAATAAAGTAAAGCAACTTTTCAAATCAGAAGGAACATTAATTTACATCGGTTCATTTAATTGCCTAAGAAAAATTATCCAAAATGAAAAAAATTTTCCTTTCTACCAAACCAAAAATTTTCTACCAAATTTGGGGAAATCTATCAAATGTGGCAGAGCAGGTAAATATTGAATTTTACTAATAAAATCAAAATAAATTTTTATGATTCGTTATTACTTTTTTGTTTTCATAATTGTAAATATATGACATCAAATGCAGAAACATAGTGATGAACTATGTGAATGTTGCCTGACCCAGGTGGCTCTATGCTTTGATGTTGTGTCAAAATATGAATAAATAAGAACTCTGTGTTATGAATGGACGACTGACAATATAAATAAATAAACGTTACAAAAATAAATTCATTTAAAATAAGTCAACAAAAATATTAACTGGAAAGTTGTGGGTAATAAAATTCATGCACCGCAAAGACGTGGAAAAAAACAATCAATGATAAAAAATTTTCCCCAAGACACAATAACTTTTTTTCATTTCCCCTCTGTAGAAAGGTTTCTGCAACGTTTCAGAAACGTTTCAAATGAAAGTAAAAAAGCGGACATTGAAACGTTGCAGAAAGCTTTCTGAAGTGAAAATGAAACCTCTCAGAAACGTTTCTGAAAGACGTAAAGTTTCATATGAAAGGTTTCTGAAAGGTTTTAGAAACGTTTCATGCCGAGTGGGGAGACAAAGGCTTAACGCACATTTCAATAATCAACAAAATTACATACAATTTTATTAACGTCGGAGTTATGTTTAAACGCGCGTTGTGCCTTAGTCATTACAAGGTTGAATTATTATTACAATATTGAACTAGAAAAATACTGAATATTTTGTGACGAGAGTGTTATTGCTCTAGAGGTTTTTATGTAACCTTACATAAGTCACATGTACATTTTCTGCGTTTTCTATCACTCAAATTTTATCCAAGGAATTATTTAGTCGCATGAATGATCGATTCAAGTCTTTAGAGCGTCCCTGCTTATAGATTTACCTATTTCGCCGAAAGTGAATTGACACCCAGAAATGTATTCTCAGCTTTCCCAAAGTCGAATAAATTCTTCATAAAATTGCTTGAGGAATGTCTTAAGATGAGAATAATTGATAATTGCAGTTAAACTTATTTTTTGTATTAGATTTTTGGAAGCTTTTCTAAATTTAAATGGTTTATTGACAACATTTTGTATTATTGCAACTCTGCAAGAAATGTCACATTTGGACGCACACTTGCCGAGGAACGTTCACAAATTTGATTACACGGTCACTGAACACACACGCGCGTTAATTCGCTCAACATTTCATTCAAAATGGCTGCCAGAGTAGCAGCGATGAATTCGTCTCTGAGTAAAAATTTCTGTACAGTGAAGAAGCGTCCGAATCGTTGTTTTTTCTTTTCATTAATTAAACAATAAATTTAAACAAATGGATTGCAAATAATTGCAACAAATTTGTGCGTTAGCGATAAACGCTTATTTTTTTCCATAAATGTATTATTAACGAAGATCGAAAAATTTTTAATATATATAAAATTATGCAAAATTTCGGTCGAAAAACAAATACTAATTATTTAAAGAAGTGCAAAAATCTAGTGCATAAAAATTAATTTTAATCAATTCATTTTTAAGTGGAAAAAAGGAACTCTAAAATGTGAAAGTTCCGAAAAGTTGCTGAAGCAGAAAAAAATTGTCCAAAGAAAAAATAAGGTAGAAAAAAAAAAATTTTTTTGGTGTGGTTTCGCATTCTGCTTTCTCTTCTCTTCGGTGCGGTGTACACCAACTTTTGTAAGGTTTGCTTTAGCCGCTTCCACAGCTGCTTTGAAGCACTCTCCTGCCCGCTCACCGTCTCCAACATCTACAAATACGCACACATGGACATGGATTTAAGCGGTTGAAGGTTTTTTTTTTTTTTTTTCTATTAAACCAAAGTGAAATTCAAAATAGAGAATAAAATAAGAAACAAAAAGTAAAAATGCATTTTATGTAAAGAAATTCGAATTAAAAAAGAAATCTTAATTTATGCAACAAAAATTAAATTTTCAAAGCATCAACCATGAACATGAACATGAACACTGCAATGGAATTGGAAGAGTTGGAAAACTTGAGTAAAAGTGATTTTTTGCCGTTGATTCCACTAATCAAACAGGAGCAGCTTGATTCCAATCTTCAGGATGGAGCACAACAGGAGCAGCTCCCGACGACCGACATCTTGGCGACAGCATCGACTTCGTCTTCGTCGTCGTCATCTATCGGCAACCCCTGCGATAGCGTTGAGAAACGGGTAAGTAAAGTTTTCTATTTTATTGTCTCGCAACTGAGTCGAATTGCTGCTGTTTGCCTGCGTGTGAGTGCAAGTGTAGTGTGTATGTGCGTTTCTGCGGACATTGCCTAGCACTGGAGCATTTCCGTTGGCATATCCGCTCCATACCGGAAGCAGTGGGTTAGATTGAGTTTTATCGTTCAGTCGATAGGAGCATCCGATGTATCGAATAGCACGAATGCAGTTCGTAATATTTAATGCTCTTGTGTAAATATTTTGACTTTTCGAAACAGATGAGTTTAAGTTGATCATCATTTCCACAGAAATTGTCATTATGGCCGGCCATGGTTTCAATTTTTTTTTTTGAGCACACTCTTCAACCATGGATTTTCTTCAAGTTAAGATTATCTTGAATTAGTATTCAATGTAACTTTCAATGTAACTATGTATATGCAAAATTGGGGTAAGTTATAAATATAATGCTATTTACGAAAATAAAAAAATGGGCCATAACTAGTTGATATTAAAATGTTAAAAGAAGTACATAAAATCATTATTTTTCTACTAAATACAGGGTTACCAAAACTTTTTTTTGGGAACAGGTTTACTTTAGCTGACATTGTCCAATTTTATTTATTTTTTTTTTTGTAAAAGGGGGTTAAAAACAAAAAAATATAAAATTATCAAAAGAAGTCGCTCGGATCTAGTATCGGAAATATAGACATCGGAAGTTCCGAATATAGCTTTTATAAAAATGGTTATAAGTTGGGAACCCCTGAAGGGAAAATAAAAAATATGGGTATCATAAGAAGGATAATTTAACGGCCTACAATAATGGCAAGTAAAGTGTTGAAATTTGACCTATAGTTTTGGAGATATTACATATTTTCTGAAATTTTGACCAATTTTTTTTTGAAAAAATTTTTTTTTTCCGAAAAATGTGTTAATGACCTAAAACTTTTTTGGCATGATAAGAAAGCTTACTTTATTCCCTTTAAAATGGTATATAGTTTGCTGTAAATTTTTGCGAGTTTAACCCCTTTTTAAAGAAAAACAGAAAATTATTCAATGAATTCTTATGAAAACTATGTTTTTGTGGACAAAAACAGTGGAAAACAACAACAACAACGATTAGTACACCTACAACTATTATTATTTAAACGATTCTCATAATAAAATAATATGGTTATCATAGAAATTAAAAATTTTTTAAAATGTGAGGTTATGTTGAAAGAAAAGAGCGCCGCAGGCCGCAGTCGCGCGCGCGATTTTTAATAAAAATTTTTAAGTTTTACAATGAAAATTATCTTATAATAATTGTTGTTGTTGTTGTGGGTTTTTTTATTGTTTTTGTCCATAAATAGAGAATTTTCATAAGAATTTATTGAATATTTTTTTTATTTTCCGGCAAAAAAGGGGGAAGTACGCAAAAATTTAGAACAAGCTATACGCCATTTTAAAGGGAATAAATTATGCTATCTTAATATGCTAAAATAATTATAGGTCATTAACACATTTTTTGGGAAAAATAAGGTTTTTTCAAAAAAAATTGGTCGAAATTTCACAAAAATCGTAATATCTCCAAAAATATGGGTCAAAATTCAAAACTTTGCTTACCATTATTGTCGGCCATTAAATTATCCTTCTTATGACACCCATATTTTCCATTCAGGGGTTCTCAACTTATAATCATTTTTCCAAAAGCTATATCCGCAACTTCCGATGTCTATATCTCCGAAACTAGATCCGAGCGACTTTTTTTGAAATTTTTAAATTTTTTTATTTTTCACCCTCTGTTACCCCTAAAAAAATAAATTGATTTGGAGAATGTCAGCTAAAGTAAACTTAAGCCTTTTTTTGTTCTAAGTGACAGACTGGGGTAATGCATTACTTTCAATTTTCCATTAAACTTTAATGATAATTGAAAAGTTTCCATTACCATTGAAAATATCAATTACCATTAAAATCGCTTATTGGTAATGGACATTTTTCAATTATCATTAAAGCTTAATGGTAATTAAAAAATTTCCATTAATTTTTAATGATAGTTGAACATTTTCCATTCCCATTAAACTAAATTAAATGGAAATGAAGTAAAATGCATTAAATATTTAATGCATTACCCCCATGTCTGGTAAGCGAAATACTTGACCTTTGTTTTTGTCATCAATATTGACCCTGACTAAGCAGCTAAGGTTACATGGTGTTCTTTTTTTTAATCTTATGATTCGTCGAGGTTATGCTTTTCGGCTTGGTTCTTTTCCTTTTTGTTTTACATGAAGTTCTAATGAAAAAAAAATAAAAAATTCTATAATCCTTAAGAAATTTAATGACAACGGAATTTTTTTCAATAATTTTTCATCCAACTTAGTAAGATCAGTTTTACGAAAATTTCAACTATTTTGAAAGGTAAACAGCAGTTGTGAACTGTATTTATAAGTCAAGATTAGCGTGTTTGTGAAAATGGACAAAACTGAACGTTGTGTTTCTATAAGACTCGGATTTTTAGGTAAAGCATACATAGTACGTCGCACAGTGTGATTTTTTGCTAATCTGGAGGAACTTAATTCAATTGCAGCCGTAGTTTGAGAGATATCGACTTAAAATTTAGTATGTGAACTTTTAGTCTCCATGCGGAGAAAACAGTTCCAAGATGAGCAAAATCAGACAAAAACCACGCCCACCTCCCATACAAACCTTCCCTTTTTTTTTTTCTAAAAAAAAATTAAATAAAATTAGTTTAATGAGAGGTATAACGCCTACTTATTTGACCACGCCCTTTTTTTGTTCAAAATTTGGTTTTATCTCTCTTTGTATACGTGTCAAGTTTAGTTGCATTTGCTTTATTTCATTTTAATTTGTTTATTAGTATTTTTAAAGAAACACTTACGATTACATAATTTTGAATCAGAGCATTCTTCAAAAGTTTGGTAAAACGTAATTTATGACCGATTCAAATTTTAAAGAGTTGATATTATTCAACCAAACTTCAAAAAGTGCATCAAGTGTTATAACAGTTTTTGTAACAAAAAACTTTTGGGGCGAATTCTGACAAAATTTGTTTTCTTCAATTTAACGCTGGGAACCTCTTCGATTATCTCTATATGGGGAGAACATGGAATACGGTGAAATTTTTAAGTTTTAGTCCATGAAAGTTATAAAATTGATGATTTGATTGATGATGAAATAAATGAAATAAAATACTCCAGTACAGATATTAAAACACTTTAGTTGAACACTTTAGGTTAAACCATTGAGAATTATAAAATAAAACATTTTTTTGAAAATAATAAGCGGGCGACTAAGTTTTAATCGATTAAAATTTTGGGAATTATTCACTTCATAAGTTATTTTTTGCGTGCATTCTAATAGCACTTGTTTGATAACAGATACCTTGCTGATGTTTTTATTTTCATTCTGTTTTGTGTTTATTTTCGTAACAAAGGGATAATTTCCTAACTTGTACTAAAAAATCATTGAAATTGGAGCATTTTTTTTTTCTCAATTTGTTCCTATTGATTGCAAAATCTCACACTGTGCGTCGGCTGAAATAAAAGCTACATACATAATTTTTTTTTTAATAGGATCTTTCTGCACTATTTAAAAATTAACAGTTTGTGACAAATTCTTGGCTACCTAATAGTTAAACAAATTCAATTAAGTTGTCTCTCCGGGTTCAACCCTCTTACAGCAAATCAAAATCAGTATCTTTCAGTGAAGTAGATTAAGGCTGACCAAAAAAAAAAAAAAGAAAAAAATTAAGCTGAAATTGGAGGCCGAACATCTAAGAACGTATACACTTGTTTATAATATATAGGTAGTAAATACTAGGTAGTTATTACTATTTTTTTTGTTTTGATTGTACCAATATTTATTTATATAATAACGAATTGTTCATAAAAAATCGCCATAGAACTACTTACTCCGGCATGAAAAAATCCGAAAAAATCAGGAATATTGCTCCAAGTATGAATAAAAATATATCAAAATTTCAAAGTGTGCGGTTTTTCAGTATAGAATTTATAGCTATTTTAACTCAGCGTTTCATAGTATTTTGAAAAAATATAATGAAACTTGGGCTTAAATTTATTTTAGTACAAATCCTCCAATTTTTTACATTCCGGTAAAAATGGGTTAATATAAAAAAACTTGGTACATCTGATATACCATTTTAAAGCTAATAAATTGAGCTTCTTATGGTGCTAAAAAAGTTATATGCTAATCATAAATTTTTTTGGAAAAGTAGGATTTTTTTCGGATTTTTTCATGCCGGAGTAAGTAGTTCTATGACGATTTTTTATGAACAATTCGATATTATATAAATAAATATTGGTACAATCAAAACAAAAAAAAAAAGTAGTAATAACTACCATGTTCAATATACAACGTACACAAATTTCATGTAAATCGGTCGAACGGTTCGTGACCTATAAAAGAAAGAAACAAATAACAGGTTGAAAATGTTTATGACAATAAGTCGAAAAATACAATTATTTTCGATACAAAACTTTGCGGAGTGATTTTACTATTGAATAGCTACTAATGTGTCATATTTTCATAAAAAATTAAATACAGTCGAAAAATAGTGATACGCTTCAAAAATTCTAACCCATATGTATTTCAAGGTCTCAATGTCATTGATAACGTGTAACATTTTCCAAATAATTATCGAATCTTTTAAGAAAGACTCCTTAACTAGCTCGGTTTCGGTAAGTTGATTCGAATCAAAATAAAACTGAGTTTTTAAATCGCTCGTGTAATAAATTTCTGTAAAGAATGATGCAATAAAATTTGTTGACGAAATTCCTTCCAACGGAGATACAAAATTTGTTTACACTTCAAAAACCGAAGCATTGGGTGCAAGATTGAACGCATTAAGATTTCTTGCATACACCAATGACCCATAAATCCCTTTAAGGACCCCTTTACATAGTAGTAGCTTTCAAATGACATATTTCATGAATGGTGGTCACGGGTACCAATTTGGGCATTTCTCTCATGTTGAATGGGACGGAAGTACACTTTTAAAGTGGAATAAAAGTCCAAGTACATCACTTTTATTTTCTTCTGTTACTTCAAGGAATAGCCCTTTGGTAGCACTATATTTAGTGATAAAGTTGATGCCAGACGTAGTACAGGTTCCAAGATAGAGGCAATAAAAAAACCATTCGAACGGGACAAAAAACAGAAGTGTTTTTAATGGCCATCAATAGAAAAGCAGAAGTCAGCGAAACCTGGCAAAATTTTTTTAATGCGATTAATTTTAAAATGTTATGGAATAATATAATAATATAACTTTTTATTCGATTTCGTTTGATTGAAAAATCTTTTTTACTTTTTTCTTACAAGGCATAATATCCATTCGAACGGGACATATTTTTCCATTTTGGTTCACTTGGACAATTCTCCAAACGACTTTAATATTTAAGATATATAGTCTAAGAGCTGGCTACATAAAAATGCACTGACCGACTATAGTCGTGATTTTTATTTTATAAGTTCCCAGTGACATCGTCGAAACTAACGTGCATTTTGCAGAAGTCGCAGTGGAGGCGAAGAGCGTGGGTGCACGGTCAAACGTGCTAAGTTTTCTTGAAAAAAAAAATGATCAGATATAGTTCTGAAAATTGGTATAATATTAGACTCACAATATACAATTGACTAGAAAATATTCCCAGAAGAGTAGGTGGGGGCCTAGCCGCTCTCAGAAGTGATAAAGTGGTAAGCTATAAGTTGAAAATGAACTCATAAGATATAGTTCTGAAAGTTTTTTTATCGATAGCTTACGATACAATTAGACGAATTATAAATTTGCAGTAGTTAAAAATGAGTCTTATTGGCAAAAAAAGCGTTTTTTCACTGTGCGCACGAATTTCGCCTTTGCTATCCGACCTCAACGTTGCAGCCCTTTTATTGTTAGAAAATGATCAAATATAGCTCTGGCATTTGACGAAATTATGCTTTACATATGTAATTATCTGTAAAAAATAACAGAAGTGAAATCGGAAAAGTTTTTGTATTGATTAAAAAAAAACGAGTTTTTTTTAAAAAAATATTTACTTAATTTCCTTACAATAATTAGTTAACGAAATATAAAATCAATCAAAAGATTGAGTTTTTGCGAAACATAAAATGTTTCTTCTTAACCAAATAATAACGATTTGTTTTGCTCCATTTTGACAATTTGCAAAGAAGCAAATAATAGAGAAAGAGGCACCATTTGTCTTCTCTCCAACCATGTTAATCTAAACCAGGGTAATCTACATATCGTCATATGAAATCAAAAAAGCCCTAAGTTACATTGAAAAAATTTAACAGGAGAAGCAAAAAAAACTCTTTAAAATGAAAAATTGACCAACATTTTTCAACACTTTTTCAGGTTAAGCTTAAGATAAGGATGTTGTTTTTAATTGTATGAATTGTAAAATTTTGCAGGTACACGTATTTTGATATGGTGCATCATAATCAGTCAAAAAGTCGATTTTGAATTTTTTGTAAATTAGGGCTTTTTTGATTTCATATGACGATATGCTCAAAGACTGACTCAAACGATCCTCATAAGGAGGAAGGTTTAAAGAGTCAATCCAATTTAAGCTATTGAGAGCAAAACGAATAAAATTTTTTTGAATTCATTCAATTCTATTTATATGAATATTATAAAATGGTGACCATACTTGGCTAGCGTACTCTAAGTGAGGACGCACTATTGTATTATATAAAGTCACCGTTACTAAAGGGCTATTAAATTCTTTTGCCCACCTCTTAATAAAGCCAAGCAGAGATGAGGATTTTTTACAAATTTGATTGATATGCTCATTAAAAGTCAACTTAGTATCAAAATGTATACCTAGGTCTTCGACTACATCGACACGACAAATATTTTTATCTTTTAATTTATAATCAAATTCCACAATAGTTTTCTTCCTGGTAAAAATCATAGCTTGGCATTTATCAGGATTAAGATGAAAGATATTCTTAGAACACCAAACTTCAAAGGATTTCAAGTCAAACTGAAGTGGAGAAGTTTCACTAAATTTTCATGTCATCTGCATACACTAACAGATGGGAGTTTTTAATAACATGTGTAACGTCATTAATTGCTAAAATGAACAGGAGCGGCTCCAGGTGGCTTCCTTGTGGAACACCTGATGTCGCGCTAAATGGGGAGGAAAACACTCTCCGAAATTTTATTTGATACGTACGATCAGATAAATGAAATTCAATCCAGCTGACAAAACTTAGAGGAAATCCAAGCTTCTTAAACTTAAACAAAATCAAATTATGTGGTAATTTGTCAAATGCTTTGCTGAAGTCAGTGTAGATGCAGTCAACTTGCCCACCAGAGTCAAAAGAGCTTTATGCAAAAGAAGTGAAATCAAGGAGGTTAGAAACTGTAAATCTGGCATTAACAAAACCATGCTGACTAGTTGCTATGATTTCACTACAGCACACCTTAACCTGATCATATATAATATGTTCAAAAATGTTCGGTATTGATGATAATGATGCATATTAAGGTGATTCAAATTTTTTTTTTGTTTCAAACAGAAATTTTTGAAACTTTTTTCATACAAAAAAACTAAAATTGACCGGAAAAAAATGAAAAACTCCGATTTTATACTTTAAAATTGCAAAATCATCCCATATTGTTTTACCGCCGATCCCGTGTTACATAATTTTTATTGATCTCTAATTTTTACTGAACACTTTTTTTAGTGCTTGTTGAGGTACATGTTTCCATTTTTTTTTCATTTTTATTTTATTATTGTAAATTGAAATTGATTACACAGGTCTACATACAGATTTACATAAGTTCCAGTACGGCATGATAACTAGAAAATTTAAACTAACGATATTTCGGAAAAAAGATATATGAATGTAATTCAAAGTGGGTTTTGAAGGGAAAAAGTTCAGCTTTTCAACTATGTAAATACATCATAACAAATTTGATCTCCTTAAAATATAAATCGACGATTCGACGATTTTGACAAGTACAACTTTGGAAGAAGAAGTAGAGACCTACACGTCTGCCTACTATATTTTCAGCTTCGAGGGCCAAGACTGAATACATCGAATTTCTGGAGAAAAACGATAAATTTATTTAATAGTTTTATCTTTACACACATATGTATTTACAATTCACAGTGTTCAGGAAGACCAAACAGGTTTGCGGCACCAGGAACCGCCTGAAAACTGTTCCTTGGCAACACTAGTAACCGAAAACACTTTACTTGAAATCGGATCAGCTACCCTTTTATAAAATTTGGAAGATTAAAGTTTTATAAGCAGTGCTTTGTTCTGATTCTTAAGCTAGACAATGTTGTATTGTCTTACTATAAAGGTGTATTGGATGCCTATAAAGCTATTTAGGATTTGTTCTTGTCAATAATGTTTGATGCAGTGTATCTTTCAGCGTACGTATTGTACAGATTTGTTTTACACTTTTCGATGTAATTGGTGAATTTTGGTACACATACTAAGCACACTAGTTGTTACGCAGAAAAATTCATTACAAGACGTTTACAGAAAGGGTATGTTACTAGTCGTAAGTGGAGAATTCGCAATAACTAAATTAGTTTTAATTTCTCCGCGTTATCAACAATCTGTTAAACTAAATGTAAGAAATTTTCTTTCTTTAAATCTTGCGCTATTTGTGTATAGATATGTATTTCTTTTTTATTTTCACTTCAGCTTCTTGCGGATGTTTTGTATAGCAACATGAAATGTTGGAGTTTGACAAAGTAATTTAAAAAAAATTGAATAAAAAAATATGTTTTTCTTACAAACAAACAAATTTATAGAAAAATAAATACTAAGATTAACAGTTTATTATTACATTAACGATAAGACTTTTTCTATATAAATAAAATGTCAGCTAGGTTCGTCGATGTGTGATCATCAAAAACACCACAATTTCGCCATCAACATTTGGCGAAATTTTTCGTTTTTCACCTCTTCTCTCCTGATTGATTGGTGGTGATTATCATTTTTGTTGAAGACGATATATTATTTAGAATACACTAGAGTCCCGATTTGCGTCGCTACATACGATTTGATTTTTTCACTGAAAATCACATGTAAACATTTTTTCAATTTGCGTATAAAAAGGGGAAT
The DNA here is from genome assembly GCA_949775025.1 of Tricholauxania praeusta. Taxonomy (NCBI): domain Eukaryota; kingdom Metazoa; phylum Arthropoda; class Insecta; order Diptera; family Lauxaniidae; genus Tricholauxania; species Tricholauxania praeusta. Next base: position 128,361,418 of record OX459029.1, on the reverse strand, counting down.
TCTCATTTTATTCAGTAAGGTAAGTTATTCTAGCATAGCTGCGTGTTAGGAAGTAAGAATTTAGTTCTCAATAGGAAGTGTTGTGGTTAAATCAATAAAATAACTTAAGAAAAGAAAAGCAAAAAAATGAATAGAAACAAAAAAAATTTATTAGCTTGGAACTAACAATAAAATTAAATGTTTCAAAACCTTATAAGTCGGGAGAAAAAGCTGTTGACATAGGAAGAGCCTTTGAGTTATCACCTACAACAGTAAAAACAATTTGCAACAGAGACACTTTTAAAATAACTAAATTTGCTGAAATTGCCACACCATTCCAATGTAAACAAGTTACAAAAGCAAGAAATTCTTTAATGGTTAAAATGGAGTCCCTTCTTACTATTTGGATACAAAATCAAAATAAGCGAAGAATGCCATTGACCAATAAAAACCTGCATTTATACAGAAAAAGTGATTCGATTTGCGTTGCATATCTCCCGCAATTTATAAAAAGATTACAAATAAAAAATATTCAACTTTCATTAAAATTTTTGGAAAATAAAAATAAAATTCAAAAAATACAATCGCACTGCTATTTTAATGTTTCATAAAAAAAACGTGGTTACATGCTTTAAAACCCTTTATCTACAGAGTTGAGATTTTGTATTATGAGATTTAAGCCCAGAACCCCTAGTAATAAATTAGTGTTCAAATTGTTATTCATGGCTTGTGTGAAAAAAAAATTTAGATGAAGGTACTGCTATTATCATGTTCACAGCTGTATGTGTCTACAATGTGTGACATCTGTTGTCAATAGCGTACAGATTTAGCAAAGACAAAAAAAGTTCAATAAATGAACTTGAAATTGAGCTGGTTCACGCATTTGTATGAACTTTTAACCTGAACGAATAAAACACGATTAATATTAAGCTTTTAAAGTTTTCAAAACTGAAAAATAACTACTTGCGCAAATAGAAACAAGCATGCAAAAACAACAAAGTATTTTAATGCAAGTTAAAACTGTTTTTGTGTGTGCGTTTTGTTTTTATTTGTTCCATGGTGAATTTTCGGAGCAGTAAATCGATTTTGAATTGGTTATTATTCTATTTGCTTTTATTTTTTTAGCAATCGAAACAAGGATATGTGATGATAAATTTCAATGTAAATGGAGGAATTGACGATATCCACCGTTTGAGAGAGCACCCTTGCTTACTTTACTTCACTTTTTTAAATCCACCATGGTTTTTTCTAAGAATTCGAGTTTGTTTTGAAAAAATCAAAACAAAGGAAATCAAAAGAAAATCAACAGCTAGTTTCTAAATTAAAATCAACAGCATTGTTAGTACAAAGTTTGTTATATTTAATTTAGTCTTATTTAAGGGCTCATTCAGGGCATAATTAGTTCTATGAACAATAAACATTCCGCTATTTCCCAAGTTTTCTTAATCAATGAGCTTGGTTTATTGTTTGAAACAAAGAAAACTTGACGTAAAAAACTTTATTATTTCAGCCCAGTATCAGTATAGCGTCTAAGATCACTTTTTTATTTAATTTATTTTTTTTACTCGAAAACTAGCTAGACAAGGTTTACGATCTTTCTGCTTATTACTTCAAAAGCTTTAATCACACAAACACTGCACGGTTGTTTTTTGCAAAAATATTTTATAAGTTTCCAGTTTAGAGTAAATTTGTTTGATTTGGGTTTAAATTATTAAATTAAAAATATACCGAGTTTCTCGATTGAAGAAGCTTGGAAAATAAAGAACATTCTAGTGGAATTTATATATGAGCCGTTTAGTGCACAAATCGATTAACTCCACTTTTCAAACTTTTTAATTTTCATACGGTACAGCAATCTTTTAGATTCTACTTATTTGTAGATCTGGGAAAAATCGTTAAAAAAACATCGATGTTTTCGATGTTTTTTGGTAACAAAATCGATTATCATCGATAACATCGAAATTTCATGGCTTGGATAGTTAGTAATAAAGAATTTAATTTTACATTTGTATATAATTCAAATTTTGGCGCAAAAAAAAAAACAGTTTTTCAGCCATCTCGGGGCAGAGTGAAGCTCTCTATTTGGATATAATATTTCCCGCTGCTGAATTGACCCTCTCTGATGATGTGGATGAAGCCAGAATAAACAGATATCGCAAGGCCACTCTTCTTAATGCATCACAATTTGTATAGCTATTCCAGTATTGAATTATGTTCGTTCCTCACTTAACAAAGGTTCTTCGAGAAAAAAAAATGAAAAAAAATGTCGCTCGGATCTAGTTTCGGAGATATAGACATCGAAAGTTGCGGAGCTAGCTTTTGGAAAGATTATAAGTTGGGAACCGCTGGATAGAAAATAGTAAATATGAGTGTCCTAAAATGAAGCGTGAAGTTTTGAAATTTGACCTATAGTTTTGGAGATCTGACAAATCATCTGAAATTTTGACCAATTTTTTTTTTAAAAACCTTATTTTTTCCTAAAAATGTGTCAATAACCTATAACTTTTTTAGCACGTTAAAAGCTTAATTTATTCCCTTTAAAATGGTATATAATTAGTTGAAAATCCTTTTATATATATACAATTTTAAAAGAAAAATAAAAAAATATTCAATGATTAATATATTTCGATTTTAATCGTTAGGGCTCAAAACTATCGATAGTAAGCGATGCTGAAAAACATCGATGAACATCGATATTAATCGATTTTTCCCCAGCCCTACTTATTTGTTACAAATTTGACTAAAAAAATTGGTTGAATATCACAAACTTATTTTTCGGTCGCCATACACAATGTATGGAAGCTTCAATTTGTTTTTACGTTTTTTTCGACCATATGTTATGTGGAGTTAATCGATTTGTGCACTGACCGACACATATAAGACGCTGGAATTGCAAAAAAACCTTAAAATCAATTTTTTTCTAATAAAACCAATATGAAAACAAATAAGATAAATAAAAATAAATAAAAATTATCGATTGGATAATAACTACGTCTTCTTTCCAACGAATACTACTCGAATGTAAAGGTTTCGAAGAGTTTAAAGATTCTAATGCAAACTTTATGAATTCCGTTTGTATTCTTTCAAAACGAATAGATAATTTTTGTGCAAAGTTAATAGTTGCAATAAATGGGTTAATTTTTTTTAAATCAAAACTTCCATAATTGATATGAAAAATTAGCTGCTGCTCCGCGGCTTCATCCAATCCCGCCTACATTTTTCGTTTTGCTTAGTACATATAATTCACAGCCATTTGTTAAATTTCAATAAATTATACATACATTGTCGATAAAATGTAAATTTTAAACCCTTGTTGAATCAAAGAAATTACAAAAAAGATTTACAATTTTAAAACTGATAATCAAAGAATGTTTATCCAGAAAAATTTGTTTTTTTTTATATTTCATAACTAGTTATTTTAGTAATTCTAAATGATTACAAATTAAATGAAGTGTGCAGCGATCACTATTCTTGTAAATTTACAAATTGATTCAATGCTTTATTTCAACAAACTTTGATAACAAAGGAACAGCAACAACTCTTAAACATGACATATGTTTCGATTCTCAAAATCTCATCGCATATTTTTTGGTTAATGCCACGTCAGCGCTCAAATTAAATGCCATATTTAATCATGCAAACATATCGAAAAGCTAATTTTTAATCCAATACAGGTGTGGTAAATTTAAGTGGAATTTTTAGAATTTCACCCTAAATTATGAAATTTTAGTTAATTTAGTGCATAAGCATTCTCTTCGCTAAAAAATGCACATCTACATTGTAATACTTGATATTATTTTTTAAATTGTGTCTTATGGCATGGAGTTCCAGTAATCCTAATATGTGCTCCGCATTAATTCTTTTAAAGATAAAATAAATCATTCTTCCGTTCCGCTTGCTGATTGTTGTTATGGACATGCCATATCTGCAGTTCTCGGTCTTCCGGGCCGAAGCTTACTCTCACGACTCGTCATCGCTCAATCGTACCCTCAGCTCCTCGTTAACTTTAATTGTCAGCTTCACTTTTAATGCTAAACATTTTTCAATACTAATAATAGCGTTTTTCTCATAGGGTTGTTGCTTTTTGTTCTGACTAGAGTAAACGTTTTTAAGTTAAATTAATAAACTAACTGTTACTGAGGGAAGTATAAGGCTTTCTAAGTTCTTTTACCCAAAGTAGATAATAAAATAACTTACTACCGTACATCTAAATAAAAGCCAAAATAAGGATGGAAAATAATAGAACTGAAAAAAAGAAAAATTCCCAACTTGTAACAAGGTAAAAAGAAGTAACAAAAAAAATTTAGATTCTGTGCACAAACTTATTTTGAAACCGGTTTTGGTCTTAAATTTTTGACCGGTAGTGTACATTCTTCGGCGCGTCCCATTTAATGCGTTACAAACTGAGGGGAAAAGTTCTTATTCAGCCGAAATGCCGTTTTAAGGATTTGCGCAACAATGGCGTAATTTTTATTGAGTTTAATAAATTCTTATTAGTATGCCATTGAAACAAAAGTCTATCTTCGATGGATATGGTTGGCTTTGTTTCGTTTGTTGAAATTCGGCGCAAATTATTATGGAACGATGAAAATTTTTTATCATTTTTTGTTTTCTTCTAGAGAATTAAAGATGTAAACAATACTAAAAGATGACATTATCAACCGTGCTCCCATTTTCGGAAACGCAAAAATATTGCGGTTTACTTTTCAAATCGCAAATGAACGTGCTCCGATATTCGTAAATTACAAAATTTTTCCGGTTTCAAATCGGTTGCTGTTGAGTCGGTGAAATGAAAAGTAAATTGCCATTTTCGTGTAAATAAAGAACTGACTAAAATCAAAATTTTTTTTATGTTCTTCTGTAATGTCTTAAAATAATTTTGGCGTACTCAAAAATCAAATTCAGATTTATTTGATTCTTTAAATAAGTATTTACTGGCTACACTTCAATTTTTAATGTTTAAAAATTTTTCAAAACAACAATAAGTTGCGATTTGCTTTTGCGTGACAAGTGAAAGGAAATGAAATGAATGAATGAAACTATCGATATGTCTGATAGAGTTGCCTTTGTGTCCTTGTCCACTCGGAATGATTTTATGAACCTACAAAATACGTTGTTAATAAACAGCCCACTTTAGGCCTATGATTGCAACTCACATTTCGTCTGACATGTTAAATGCATTTGCCTTCGACCGTAGATGCTTCATTCTTCTTAATTCAAGAAGTCTCTGTCTTCTTTTTGCTTCAAAACAAGCAATTGAAAAAATAAATGGCATTTTTTGGTTCTTATAACCCTTAAATGCATGTCTCCCAGTATGGAGACCAAGCTCCTTTTATGTAAAATCAGACGCTGACCACGAAATGAGCATTCATTTTCCTGGAAAGTGCACCGTTTTCCCGGAAAAGCTCAAAAAGTTTGATATGTGCAGTGTTCCAAGCTTAGAAAAATAGGTAAAAAAACTACTCCAGGTGATCGAGTTCGGACTAGATTCTCAATAAGTTGCTAAAACTTATTCCCCTATACTCCCCAATATTTTTTTTTACAAGAATAATGGAAATTATCAATATACAATTCACTGATGAAAATCACTTTTAAAATAATTTGTAAACACAATGTCCGACCACTTCGACAGCTTACTGGGAGCTGAAAATAAACATCGGAGAGCTGAAGAGGCATTTATGTGAAAGCTGGTAATGCCTGCTATAAGTTAGAGCAAAACTTAACGAGATGCAGTTTGTTTGGGTAGATTTGGTTATGATTTTAGGCACGTACCATATATAGTACGCTATGCACTTAAGGGTTAAATTTATTTAAACAACCAGAACAGCTGTTTTATCTTGCCAAAAACAAAGTGAAAATGAAACATATCGATAACTAAAATTTACGAATTTAGGAGCACCTAAAAGTTAAATCGTACGATTTGTATAAAAACGCAAATCGCAAAATCAAGTGTAAATGGGAGCACGGCTGTATGGCCCATAATTATAGTCGCAAAATTAAGAGCGTTCTAAATTAAAACCTGGTTTTTACCCAAAATCGAAAATACAGAGTGACCCCATAAAAAAAAACTTGCATTAAATAATGAGAAAATTTTTAAAAATAGATTACCCTGCGTTATTGACACAAAATATTGTAGACACTGTGAACAAAGGAATATTAAAAAACTGGAACACACAAGGCAACGTGGCGAAGTGGTTAAGACTGTGAACTCATAGCTCACAGGCTTTTTTCCATTTTGTTGAAATAGCTTCAGATTGGCATACGCTATAGAGCTCCGAAGTCGTAATGTACTGCACAATGCATCAACAAACCATAATATATAAAGAATTAGATGCTTTGCTATAAAAGTTAAGTGTAATTTCAAATACAAAAATACCTATATCACAATACCCGAAATAACTATATATGTTACCGGTCAAACTAGTTCTTAGAATAAACTAGCTTTCCTGGGCTAAACTAGTTCATTCGAAGCGTGTAAGTATGCACTGTTTCTTTTTTGCTTTTGGACCGTTATTTTGTAATTTTCAAGTTTGTCGCCTAGGTATTCGAACTGAGCGTCTATAATGCCTTAAATCTTAATCTACTTAAAGCATACATAATCGAAATACAACGGCCAATGGCTTCCCTTTTTCCATTTTTCATGCTATCTTGTTAAAACAGTAATTAACCGTGTGAAACATTTTTTTCTTGTTAATCTACTTACCTGAAATTCGTCACAAGTAGACAAAACAGAATTTGTTTTATGAAATTTAAAAAAAATATATGAATTGAGTTCCTGGTTTTAGCCTATAACATACCAAATTTTCTATTTTTTTTACTTGTAGGCTTAAAACAGAATTTTAAATTTCGTATAAAGTTCTGTTTTGAGCCTAAAAATTATAATTTTGCCTGAAAGTTTTTTACACATGCTAAAAAAGTTTTTGAATTTTTGTGAAGTCTGCTGCATGCTAGTGTGAGTTGCCACCACTAACGAAGCCAATACGTATTTTGTTGACATTATTAACATTGAAAACAACAATTGTCACCGGGCACAGCCTCGTCAAAGTTTCTTGGTGCATTTCAACAAACTACTGGTTATGTTAGTTGGGACAAAGACAAAATTGCAACCTGGCGATGTAAGAAATGCGTAAATGACAAGCAAATAAAAACGGCGAAATCTAATTTATGTATGCATTAGTACTCGACACGCTTCCTAGAGCTCGTCACTTTGTGAAAACTCGGGCGTGCCGAGTACTAATGCATACATAAATTAGATTTCGCCGGTTTTATTTGCTTGTCATTTACGCATTTCTAGCTATCCCACTCTGAAAGTTATAAAGGTGTTGCTGAAGAGTTGTTTTTTTCGAATCGTGTGAATTTTATTTTTAAAAATTTTGGCGAATTTTAGAGAAACGTCCCGAACTTCAAAAAAGGGTTTAGAAGAAAAATTGATGGCACCATGAGCAGATTAAACTTTATCTATTATGCTTTTTTATTATTGTTTTTTTAGACACTTCCCTGCGATTACGAGTTGTTGAACTAGTTGAACAAATCGCTTTTTGTGGAAAAAAAAGCGCAGCACTTGTCAAGTGGGCCGCTATCGGACGCACCTGTATGTAGGTAGTGCTTGCTGTAAGGCCGCGATGGACAAAACACGTAAATTGAGCCAATTGTGGCTCATTACAACAAACAAGTCGTTTTTCTAAAGAAAAATAAACGAAACAAGAAACACATGCACAGGATTTGTATTCTTGTTATTCAAAAAAAAAAAAAAAACAAGTTAAGGTGTTATTTTCGACGAGGCCGAAACTCACATACCCTACACTGCACTGAAAGTACCTTTTCATCAAATGTTAAGAAGACGTTGAAGAGGTTGAATAAGTCGAAAAAAATGTGAAGTGTTAGAAAGGTTGACAGTGGTTGAAAAATGTTGAAAAGTCGTAAATATATGCAAAATGTTGAAAAAAGTTGAGAGAGGTTGAAAAACTCTAAAAAAAATGAAAAATTTTGAAAAATTTCAAAATTGATTAAAAAGTCGAAAAAATAAAGAAACTTATGAAGAAAGTTGAAAGAGGTTGAAAAAGTCGAACAAATACATATAGAATATATTGGAAAAAGTTAAAGGGTTGAAAAAGTCGAAAGAATATGGAAAATGTTGAAAAAGTCGAATAAAAATGAAAAATTTGAAATATGCCACGCCCACTTCTCCAATTCCGCCCACTTTTGGTTCAACAAATTATATTTGTGATCGACATCCTCATATTAAATTTCAGCACAATAGCTTGTATAGTTTGCGATATATGCTGCAGTTTAATTTAAAATTTAAGGCAGTGACACACCCACTGGTACAATCCAGCCCGGTTTTGATCCAGAAATAGCTTTTCATAAGCAAACCCCTAACACCAAATTTTAGTATGATTGCTCACTTATTTCGATAAATATGCTTACCGTATTTTATTTGTATAGGAGGTGCCACGTCCACTTGTGCTATTTCAGCCACTTTTGATTCAGATATACTCTATAGCAACTGAACCACTTTCATTAAATTTCATAGCAATTGCTGCAATAGTTTACTTAAAACAGCGCTTACAAATTTATGTTAATATGTGAGGTGCCACGCCCACTGATGCAATTCTGTCAAAACTAATTTATTTTTAAAGCCTATAGTAACTGACATCTAAACACCAAATTTTATGAAGATTACTCTCTTAGTACACTATTTATAACAATAAACAGTTTTTGCTTATATGGGAGGTGCCACGCCCCCAGATGCTATTGTACCAAATTTTTGTAATAAATATTGTGGGCGGTGCCACGCACTTCAACGAGTTTTTTCAATAAAGAGGCTGAGCTTGTATTGATGACAGCTTTCAGCGGCATCATCTCCAAGATTTTTATGAAAATCGTTTGTGCCAATTTTGAGATATATGGAATCAAAATTTTTAGCAGTTGAAAAGTGCCACGCCCACTTTTTTTGCACGGCTTACGAGATATGGTGGTATAAAGGTTAAAATTTAGGGCTGTGCCACGCCTCTGTAGGAAGTTTTGAAAACTTGAAACCTAACCTAATCATAATCTTGTTCACATGTGCATCAAATCACCAATTTTCATCAAAATCGCTGCAACTTTTTTCAAAATTGACCTGGGTATATATACATAGGGTATGGGCGGTAGGCGTGTCAGTTAACCGATTTTGCCCATTTTCAATAGCAAGATGCCTGCAAGAAGATGTGAACTGTGTGTTTTATTCCATTAGCTCTCTTGGTTTTCCCGTAAACCTGATTTCAACAGACAGACAGACAGACGGACATAGCTAAATCAACTCAGGTGGTGACGCTGATCAAGAATATATATACTTTTCCATACCTGCCACGCCTCCTTCTATGTGTTACAAACGGATGGACAAAGTGAATATACCCTCGGTGTAGGGTATAAAAAAAAAACGAAGCGAGCGAATAAGGAAAACCAATGCAAACATTGAGGCGCAAAATAAGTTTGTGTATGAAGTTGTCTGATACTTTCAGGAAGCTGCTTAGCTGCTTAGATTTCTGTTTATTACATCAGATAGTATTAATATTTTTATCAAATTATACCTTATGATTTTTCAATAAAACTTTTCCTATCCAATTATTGGACCAAATAAAGTGAAAAAATAAATTTTATGTTTAAATTATTTGGAAAAAGCAATAATGTGGTTTAATTTGTATGGCCTATTTTGTTTTTAATTACTTTTGCCGACGTTTTTGAGATTGCGGAGGCCATTTAAATTTTTCTATCCCGTTTTCTTCAGAATTCTGAGTTGCTATGCTGCTTGTGTGTTTAGGATCATTGTCCTGCTGGAATGCGAAATCCTTTAAGTTTATCTTTTCAGCAACTATTTCTACGATATCCTTGATGTTGACCACAGTCATTTTACTATCAATTTTAGCAAAATGTTCTACACCTGTTGACGAAAAACATCCCCATACCATCATCGAGCCAACTCCGTGTTTAATTGTGTGAGCGACGTTTTTTTATTTCAGGCCTTACGACGGTTAACACCATACTCGCTTTCATTTCTTTGAGTTTTCAACTCAACTCGAATTTAGACTTATCATATATGTTAGTGCAAAAGCACTGTGGCTAGTGAAAACTAAGGCAGTAGCGAAGTAAGACAATAAAACTTAGCTCTTTTATTGAAGGCAAGTGGTTAGTGAGGGTAAGTGGGCAGCCTTCGGCCGCGGCTCAGGATTTTCATCCTCCAATATCTAGAACATGTGCAACACCGGCTTCGCTATCCACAGTGCTTTTGTATTAAAATTAAATTGCATACTTTTAGGCATTCAAATTAACTAGTTTTGCCTAGAAAAACTAGTTTATCCTTAAAAATTAGCTTGGCCGGTAACATAATATGCTAAAATACAAATATAACCTGTGAAAATACCTTTCAGTAAAGTTAAAATTTAAATAAGAAAGTAATTATTTTGAGAAAAAAAAAATTCTGCACTGCAAAAGAATAAATCAAAATTGTTGTTTGAACGAAGATCTCCAGATAAAATTGTACCGATTCGGGGATCTGCCTAATATATATAAAAAAGAATTTGAACGCATCCGTATTTCAAAAAAATCAAAAGATTCGAATAAATTTCAGTGCAATGGGTTTGTGCTTTATTGCGTCCGATAGTGTATCGGGCATTTCACGCGAAGCGGACAGGGAAAATGGGGTCATGTTTCCAATTTCAGATTTATTTGAATATGTTGTACCTGTATATGTCCTCGACACAGAAACAAAATATTTTTATAATGGCAACACTGGTTTACATAATATGGGTCTTTGAAAATTTGAAAAAAAATTTTGTTAGGCGAACATTGAAAAAACGATAAAGAAAAATATTTCTCATTTTTTTTCAGTGTATTTTTTTTATTTTTAAAATCCAATTGTGAGGTTGAAAAGGCCAATAAATGAAGTATAAAATTCAGTGGTTAATTCATTTTACCAGACTTTTTTTAAGCTGAATAATGGCATTTGAAGTAGTACATACCTAACGTGACCATTATTTTTTGCATCAAAACGGGACGCGGCCATTGAAAATAAACTATACATATATACTGAACTTGAAATCATTAAGCATAGAAATACAATATTGGAAAAACACTTTCGAATTAAAAAAAAAAAGTTATTTAAGCAGATTTAGAATGATATTTCTAGAAAGAAAGAAAAAACTATAGTCTTAAGATTAAATTCAAATTTCAAATGAAATACAAATTTATGATTTACCTGCACTGCAAAAGAAATAAAATTTAACTCGTATTATCCGGTTTGATATATTTTTCGGAGGAGCAAATTTTCTTCAAAATGTAGGGCTTACTTTTAAAATAAAACTTGCAACAGAAACATCCCAATTTTCAATATAAATGACACACATTTTTATTAATATTTGAACGCGAGGCGGGTAGCCACAGTTATTCGAGTCGGCTCAGGTAGCCAATCACAGATTTCAAACAACGACGTGACGCTTTGTTTTACGCGTGAAGTAAAGCTATTACATGGATTTTAAAATTCATTAAAACATTTTCTGAAAACGGGACGATTCTGTCTTCTTTCGGGACAACGGGACAGGAGGCTTGGAAACGGGACTGTCCCGTTAATAACGGGACGTATGGTCACCTTATACATACCATACGATTTCTCAAATTTTCAAAGACCCATATTATGTAAACCAGTGTTGCCATTATAAAAAATATTTTGTTTCTGTGTCGAGGACCAATACAGGCACAACATATTCAAATAAATCTGACATTGGAAACATGACTCCATTTTCCCTGTCCGCTTCGCGTGAAATGCCCGGTATATCAAATGCAATAAACAGAAATTAGCTAAAGAAATTCTTGTAAATATAAGGTATTTTTAAATGTGGCTCAAACCATGCAATGTAAAGAAAAAACTGAAATTAAAGTCATATTTAGGACTCAAAAATCTTTCGGACCTATATAGTCTTGATGTCTACACCAAAATTTTTGGAACAGATTTACTTTAGTACAAATGTCCCAATTTTTTTAATTTTTTTAGGGAAAGTAGTGCCATAAAAACAAAAAAATAAGTATGCAAAAAAAGGGGGTCGGGCGGATCTAGTTTCGTATATATAGCTATCGGAAGTTGCGGATATAGCTTTTATAAAAATCAGTATAAGTTGGAAAATCCTGTATAAATATCCAAAATATTGGAATCATATGAAACGTAATTAAATAAGGCATAAAATCGGCATAGAAACATTTAAAATTTGTTGTATAGTTTTCGAGATATAACGATTTTTGTAAAATGTTGACCCTTTTTTTTCTAAAAATCGTTAATTTTTCCAAAAAAATTTATAATTAGTATGTAACTTTTTAGCACCATAGGAAAGCTCAATTAATTAGCTTTAAAATGGTGTATCAATTAAACCAAATTTTTTTATATTAACCCATTTTCTACCGGAATGTAGAAATATTAATTAATGAAATAAAGACATCCTTCAGAACGTTATGTTACCTTACACAGAAGAGTAAATGCCCTAGAAGTAAACCTTTCTTTACGACAACGAACCCAAAAACACCTCGATGGTTGTGAAAGAGTATATGATAAGTAAGAATATCGAAGTTTTGAAGTGGCCTGCATAATCCCTAGACCTCAATATAATTGAGAACCTTTGGGAAATTGTTGTCAGAAAAATAAATAGACAAAATTATAAAAATCCAGATTTCCTATTTGAGCAAATAAAAATAGCCTGGTATAATATTCGCAACGACATAATCAGCAACCTAATATAATCTATGCCAAGAAGATGTACAGCAGTTATCAAATCAAATGTATTTTCTACAAAATATTAACGTTATTTTTTAGTTTTTGTACTTTATAAATTACTCATTAGAAATGTGCTTTTGTTTTGTCGCACCAATATTGAAGGCGCTGCTCTTTTTAAAATCGTAATTTATTTAGTAACAAATAATGTTTAATACAAATATGATTTTTTTAATAAATATTAGTAACTTAAGAAAACAAGTTAAAAAAAATTAATTAATACTTCTTCTTTAAAGTTTTACTAACCAAAATGTAAGTAGTCATTACTCCGTGCTTATGTTTTGTCCGACACTGTATATGTGCGTGCATTACCTATACGCCATTTCTAGCCCTTTGTGGAACTAATTCAAGACTATAGTAGCGCTATTCCTAAATAACACCGAAAATTTCGTGTGATGAAGAAATATTAAAGGTTCATAGCTGAAATATGTTAATGATGTATTCACAACACGTATTCAATTTATTTAGTGAGAATGATAAAATCTACTAATAATTAAAATTGAGTCATTTAATGCATTTTGAAAGTAGAATAAGTCACTCTTCGTTGAGAAATAAAAATCAATAAATTTTTTTTAACGAATAGTGACTTTTGTCACTTTCAAAATAAATGACTCATAGAGGATTTCCACAGAAATTGAAATTTTAGTCGGCCATGGCTTAGATTTTTTTTTTTTTTGGAGCACACAGATCATCCATGGTTTTTCTTGAAGTTAAGACTATCTTGAATTAATATTCAAGGTGCAACAATTAAAATTCAAAAACCTATATCTTTTAATGCAACTTTATATGTAACTTTTCATTTTTTTATATTAAATGCAATTTTAACTATGTTTACCTCTGAATTTAAATTGTTCCTTCTTGAATATTAATTCAACATAGTCCCAACTCAAAAAAAAAAAAAAAATCTTCATCATCCAATGATGAAGTAACAAATCTCACCAGTATAACTCTTCTTGTCCAATATATACAAAAAAAACCGGATTTAGTATCCGCAATAAATACTTAGTTAAGAAATAGTGGAAATAATCTTAGTAAGAATATAAGCGGCGCTAAGGAAATTTAGTTTATTATCCCTGGATAACGGAACATTATTTAACATCTGCTCTACCGTCCAGTATTAAGTGCAACTTTCATTCCAAAAATCTATAATTTTTATGCTTTGACAGCAGTTTTGAATTAAAATTCAAATTTTTGATAAAAATATCCTGTGTTCTAATATATTACAAATCGAGTCAGCCACCGCCACCCTGTTTTGTATTGAACAATGTCATGTGCATGTTTTTGATTCACAGTAAACAAGTTTCGCTTTTATGTCTAAAGATGGTGTTTCCTTTTTGTTTTGTATATTTTTACGGTGAAGTTTTCTGACTTTAAAGTTGACGTTCACAAATTAACTCTCAAAAAGGCAAACAAAATTCACAAAGTAAAATACACAGTGTTGCCAACGTTACACAAAACGTCATTTATTTAGCAAATGCCGAGTAATTGTTGAACGAACTTAAAACCCATCAGCCGATCGACGGCATGATCGGTATTTGTATAGTAAGTACGAATGCTTAGAATAGGTCGCGACTTTGCCAGTCACCATAACCGCCATTGCCATTTGGGAATCGTTTTGACGATTACCGTGTTGCATGCATAGGTATCACTAGCTATAAGACGCTTCATTGTATATATGTTCGTATGTATACATACTTACATATATTTTTGTATGGTAACTGCTGCGGTTGAATGAATATACTTGCACGCTTGTTATTTTTTTAAAAAATTCGCTTGTTAAAAAAAACTGCCCTTTGTTTATAGCATCAACATTTTAATTTATTACTTTTAGCTAAAATACGATTTCTCATCCTTTTATTTCTGTACAATGCTGCATTTATGACTTAATATGTGTACAATATATGAACTTTGGGAATTATCTCAAATAATATTTTTCAATTTTTCGAAAATTTTTTACTGTCACAAAATATGTTGCAATAATTTATTTTAGCACCTTATATTATAGGTACATATTATGATATGTCGTTGGACAAATAATTTTCTCATTTTTTAGACGAAATAGTTTTTGAATTACTAATGATGACTGTCAACCCCTTCCTTATATTGAACGTTAACACCAGCCAATTGCTTTTTCTAATAACAAAATTTATATAAGGCAGTGAAAATGAAAAATAATTACATGCATGTCATGTTTGCTAATTTATTCACGAATAAATGAGCAAATTATTCACGCATAAAATAGTTCGAATAATAAATTTATTCGATTAATTGTATACATAAAAAATTATTCGAATGAAATCCTACTCTGATTGCGAGTAATAACTAAATCGGCAGAGGGAAAACTCAGAAAAAAAAATATTTAAGAAAGGATCTATAAACTCAAATTCAAATGTTATTGTTTTTTTAATTTACTGTTTCTCTTAAAAAGGAGAAAATTACAATTCACAATGTTATACTAAGAAAAGGCTTTGGAAGAAAATTGCACACAAATATAAGAAATGGTATGGCTTCGCATTAGACAAAGAATGGGCGCATATTCTCATATAAACACTATCTTCAAAACTCTATAAGTAGTTACTGAGAGCTATTCAAGTAAATGTTGCCAAAATTCAATGTGGGTACGTTTGGTTAAACCAACCAGCACGTTGCGTGGTGCAAGAAATACTATTTAAATAAAAATTTAAAAATGATTATTTAACCTTTTAAGTCATTGCGTTCACAAATAAAGTATCATTCTCTTTGTACTTTCCAGAAGATTTATAGTTTAATTATTATAAAAAGCGTTATTTCTCTTCTAATAATTGTAAAGAGAAGCATTATTAAAGAAAAAATTAAGTAACTCCAATTTAGCCGCAAAGTTACCTGCTTTCCATAGAAATGGAAGCACATAATTATCTTTCGGAAACTATACATTGTGCTAGTGTGTAATTAGCCAGGTGGTTAAATCGGATCAACGTGTTAAATGTTGGACTGAAGCATGTCGCACACTGATAGATTGAGTAAATAAAACTATACTGAAGAAACGATTTGTTTGAATATAATAAATGCATGTTTAATAAATATATATTTGATAAATATATATTTGAGTCAAATGATGTTTGAAGCACTTTATGTTTTATTCACTGAAATATTTAATTATCATATATCAAATATAATTTGTTATATTCAAACAAATCCTTTTCTCAACTATACGATTTCACTTACACTTGGTGTTTCATGCTGGGTTGCTTACATTGTGTATTACACTTGTACTGGGTGTTTTTTTTAGAGGTTTGTTTTTCGAATAGAGATAAAACTGGCATTTTATGGTCAAATCTGGCAACTCTAATGTCATTTATGTTCAGTTTGGTTTGCCATTTCATCATGAACAGGTCGACAAAAGAACAACGCTTGCAAATCGTGCAAATTTATTTCGAAAATAATGGTTCAGTTCGCGAAGTTTACCGCAAGCTCCGTCCATTTTATGGTCGACATAATCGTCCATCAGAGCAATTAATTCGGTTAACCATGGGTCGTTTTCGCACTACGTTTACTCTATGTGATAATACGCATCCGCAGAGACGTCGAACAGTGCGCACCGAAGAAACAATTGCCGCTGTAGAGCAAAATGTTGAAGAGGACCCGAATGAATCGATTCGCCACCGTGCACAGCAATTGGAGCTTTGTCCATCAACTTTATGGAAGATTTTGCGCAAAGATCTTGGCTTGCGACCTTACAAGATCCAGCTTGTGCAAGAATTAAAGCCGCGAGACCATGCAATGCGTCGTGATTTTGGTGTATGGGCCGAAAATGAGATTGATCTCGATGCTGATTTTCATCGCAAAATTTTGTTCAGTGATGAGGCTCATTTTTGGTTGAATGGCTACGTCAACAAGCAAAATTGCCGCATTTGGAGTGAAGAGAATCCACATGAGACCCTTGAGACGCCATTACATCCACAAAAACTGACTGTTTGGTGTGCTCTATGGGCTGGTGGAGTCATTGGGCCATACTTCTTCCGAAATAATGCTGGAGAGTCAGTTACCGTTAATGGAGACCGGTATAGAGCCATGATAACCGACTATTTTGTTCCCGAATTGGATGGCATGAATGTGGATGAGTTGTGGTTCCAACAAGACGGCGCTACATGCCACACAGCGCACGTCACAATCAATTTATTGAAGGAAACATTCGATGAGCGCATAATTTCGCGGAATGGACCTGTCAATTGGCCACCAAGATCGTGTGATTTGACACCATTGGATTATTTTCTTTGGGGATATGTGAAGTCGCTCGTCTACGCCAACAAACCAGAAACGTTAGGGGACTTGGAAGCCAACATTCGTGGCGTTATTGCCGACATACGGCCCCATATGCTCGAAAAAGTGGTTCAAAATTGGACCTGTAGAATTGGCTTTATTCGAGCCAGCCGCGGCGGCCACATGCCCGAAATCATATTTAAACATTAATGGCATAAAATTATCCTTCCAATAAAGCCAAATTGATGGACATTAAAACGATTTTCTTGTGTTTTATTTCAATTCGAAGCTCTATACCTCTAAAAAAAACACCCTTGCTAGTTTAAGGAGCGGAGTTTTTTTAAAAATTATATGAAAGAAAAAAAAAAAAGAAGAATACAGCATAGTTAAAAATCTTGCAAAGCTATGCCTCTTAATATAAGGACCACGTGTTTTATATTCGAAGACAGCTGTCTTCGTGAAATTTCTATTTAAAATATACTTTTGCATGAAGACCACCCTAGCAGCCCTATTCTGATTGTTAACTTAACAATAAATAATAAAGGTGTTCTTGTTAATCTAATTGTTATGAAAGCTTTTGAATTCCCCACACAAAAGCTTTCGTGGTAAACTTGTCAAATTTTGACTTTTTAATTTTAAATTAATAAAATAACAAAAAGAGTAATAAAAAACTGGAACACAAAAGGCAACGTGGCGAAGTAGTTAGGACTGTGCTCATGTGCGTGGGTTCGATATTCGTAAATCAAAAAAATTTTTTTATTGATATCAATTAAAATAAATTTTTTTTTAAGGCATGGGTGTAAATATTTAAAACCACGTCCTGTCTTTTAAATTTTATATAAAAAAAAACATGTTTACTTAGCTCAATACTGAAATATCACTCGTTAAGATACTTTCTGACATTAACAAAATAGTAAGGAAAAGAACTTTCAAATTTTTGCCAGAATACGTAACATTAACAAATTGTTAATATTAAATATTTTGTTAATGTGGTGAGCTTTGTTAAGCTGTCAGAATAGGGCTGTAAGTATACATAAACACATATAATACACATATAAGTATATATAAAATTTTTATGGCCTAAGCTGTGCCTCTTAATATAAAAACCACGTGGTGTAAATTTCATCAGAATCGAGAAAATGCTTTTCTTCAAATATTTTTTTATGAGGGCCACCCTAAATAAAAGTTTTGTAGTCTAAGCTATGCCTCTTAACATAAAAGCTACGTAGTGTAAATTTGGTGTGAATCGATTAACCTGTCTTCGTGAAAATGATATTTAAAAATATTTTTGTATAAGGGCCACCTTAAGTAAGCACTCTAAATAAATTTTTTACGATCTAATATGTGCCTCTTCATATAAAAGCCATGTGGTGCAAATTTCATGAGATTCGATTAAGTGGTTTTTGAGAAAATCCTATTTTTAAAATATTTTTATATGAAGGCCAATCTAAATATGTACCTCAAATAAAAGTTTTATAGCCTATGACACCCGCCTGATCGACACTAACACCGGCTGGATAGTTTCCGCGTCCATAAAAGGCAGACAGACAAAAAATGAATTTTATATAATAGATTACGAGAACTACTCTATCTAACTGAACCCTATTCGTATGAACGAATGGAGCGAATTTCCGTACATGCATCTGGTGATGTAAGTCCACATCGTGACTTTTCTAATGTTGTACTTATCCGCTAGATCTGCACCTTGCGGCTCCTTATTATGGGCCACTGTTCAGTCATACTTATGTATATCGATCTTTCATTTTTTCAGAAAATACTGTACAAAACGTACACTTGTACTTGTTTCTTATTTTTATTTGTAATTCACAGAACTCATGAGCAGACTTTGCTCATTATTCACAGATCATAAATTATTTATGATATTGTTACAGCATTTAAGCTCAGTTCATCCATCGTTTACCATTACCCAAAGGTTTCGGTCTGAAATCTTTAAAAAAAATTAAATTAAATTACGATACAAATAAATTAATTTTTCATGTTTTATTCAGATTAAATTTATATCCCTACAGGGGAATGAGCAGCTTTGAAGTTTCTATTCGTACTTTGCAAATTCGAGCCTTCGTTCAAGGAAATAAGTTTTATTTTTTTTTTGTAAAAAGTGATAATGGAGGGAAAAAAGTTTCCATTTGGTTAAAAATAAAAACATTTGTTCGAGCCAACAACCGTAATTTTAAAAAGTAAAAACTATATAAATTGCTCGTAGTAATATCGTTAGATTTATGCTTGCAATGATTCGTGTTTACTCTTAATTTGACTTAATTAATTTGATTTCTGCATATTAACTTACAGTATTGAACGAAAGAACATCTAATCAGTGTAGATGAATTATAATTTTTTTTTTTTAAAAAACCTTGAAATCAAATAATAGGCTATTGATTATGTCGTAAAAAACAGAGCAATAAGGAACTAAGACGTTCACGGCTTTTTATTGCAGGAATCGGTCAATGGGTCATTTAGGAAGAAAAAACCGCGGAATGCTATTAAATTAGAGGGTGGAAATTGGAGATATGGATGAAAATGCACCCTTTTTAGTTTTTTAATTATAATCTCGCAAACGAAGCAAAATTTCGATACACTTCATTTTAAAACTTTCTGTAGAGAATTGAGTTTTCCATCGAAATGGTTTATTTAAAAATTTTTGGAACACATTTTTTATGCCGCAAATGTTGAAACCTAAAATTTGTTTTTTTTTCCTTTTTTGCCTATAATTTTTTCTTGGATCAGAGATAGGTACACGGTTAGAAATCTTGGAATAAATTTGAATACAAGCAAAGTATTACAAAGATTTTTAATACAATTTTGATTAAATTTAATACTGAATTTAATATGAATTTTAATATCTAGACAGTATTGAATTTTAATACAATTCTGGTGTAGTCATATATGTAAGCTTAAAAGTATTAAAATTTATTCCAACATTTCTAACCGTGTTCAGGCATATCTCTATAAAAAAGTAGACAAGATTTTCTTTAAAATGCTGGGTTGAAAATTTTTTTTTGTTAAAAATTCACCAACATATGGCCATTCGAACATAGCTTTTTTCGATTTTTATCTCTTTGATACAGATATTGAATAAAGTTTTCTCAACTGGGCACAGTATAACCCAAGTTATTGAACTTAAACTTTTTATTGCATAACTTTGAAGATATATTGATCAATATTAAGGCCTTATACTTATTTTTGCAAAATTTGGATTTTTTAAAAAGTTATGATACCATCCGATAAGAAAAATTTGAATTTTACAATTCAAATACAATTCAAAAAAAAAAAAGAGACAATAAAAATTTTTCTTATCGAATGGTTTTTGGGATTAAAATTGCCTAGGTGGCGACACTTAAACACTCTTACCTTTTTTATTTATGAAACGTAGTAAAATTTTTTTCAGGAAAAAGTTGTGTAGACTTTACAGAACAATTCTGTGGAAAAATGTTGTTTCTAAACATATGAGAAGTTGGTTTAAATTTTATTTCATATAAATTGTAAAACATTTCTTGTCCTATCACGAAAATTTCATTTACTTTTTCCCAATACTTACTGAGAAATCGCAATTTAAAAAAACACCCACATAAAAGTTCACTTGCTCATAACTTTTTAAAAAATCCAAATTTTGCAAAAAAAGGTATAAGGCCTTAATATTGATCAATATATCTTCAAAGTTATGCAATAAAAAGTTTAAGTTTAATAACTTGGGCTATACTGTGCCCAGTTGAGAAAACTTGACTCATTGTTTTCATTTCTCATAAAAAAGGTATTTTAGGTTTATCGATATTCATCAGAATATATTGTACCTTCTTTGTATGAGGCAAAGTTGAACATGGCCCTAAGCAACTGTCGCTTCCAGCATTTTAAACAAATTATCAAAAAGTGCAAACTTTTCTCTGGCAAAGTTACCACCAACAAGTGATGCAATCAAACAGCATGGCTTGAGAACGTTTTTCCAAATCCAATAGTAGCAACGAAATCACTTTAGCCCTCTGAACTGGGGTTGGAAAAATTCTAAATATGGATTAATTGCGATTCGCACAACAAAAATTAATTGTGGTTGCACTACAAGTTGCCATAGTAACTGTGGTTGCAGAAAATTACAAATTACTTAGAGATATTATTGAAGATATACATAGATGATGATACAGTTTGAGAGTGTTATTGATGAAATATATATATTATAAATAAAAATATATAAATATATATGGTTACATACATTTGTTGCAATAATTATGTATTCTTAACCAATAAACTTAAATACCTTTTTTTTTATGAGAAATGAAAACAATATCTGTATAAAAGGGATAAAAATCGAATAAAAAGCAATGTTCGAGTGGCCATATTTCAGTTTTCAATTTTCAACAAAAAAAAAAAAATCTCTCCCAACATTTTTTAAATAAGCCATTTCGATGGGAAATTCAATTCTCGACCAAAAATTTTACATGAAATATATCGAAATTTTGCTCCGTTTGCGAGACATAAACTAAAAAGGGTACATTTTCACCCTCTAATTTAATAGCAATCCGAGGTTTTTTCTTCCTAAATGATCGATTCCTGCAATAAAAACCCGTGAACGTTTTAGTTCCTTTCTTAATGACATAATCAATAGCCTATAAGAACGAGTACTTCAAAACTCATGTAAATCATAAACGTCCTCTATTCACTCTACATACTTGTACTATGCAGTGGCGAACCGTGCACATTGGGCAAACAAAAATTAATTTGCCGTCTACCAACAGAAAATCTCGTGTGTTTCAAATTGTACAAAATTTTCTTACTAAAAAAAAAAGGATCCTCACTCTTCATCGTTCACAGGCCTAGTAATTTCCTACACATTCTCTCGAAATATTTTCCGTTTGCTAAAAAAGTACACACCATTTTCAAAATATCGTAGTTATGCTAAGAACAACATTTTAATTTCATATTACGAAGAACATTTTGCCGTCCCACAAGTGTTTGCGGCCGGCCCCCCCTAGGTACGCTACTGGAACTATGTGTGTTATTCTACATTGAGCTCGTTACAACATAACTCTATTTTCTTATAATTTTACTGAACTTTCTGTCCAGTACTGTCTGAGTCACAGTGTTGGCATGTCGCAAATGAGCGCGACATTTGCGACGTTTACGACCGTAGGTCGTAAGCCTTGGAGCCCTTGTGACAAAAATTGAGTGTGTGACAAAAACGAATTCTTAAGTTCATACTGAGAAAAACTATTTACATATTCATAACTTGATTCAAATCATCAAATTCTTTGTCAAACATGTTCAAATTCTCATCGAATTACAGATATTTTTTTGTTCATCAAATTGTTTGACAAACAATTTTAGCAGTTGTGAAAAAGAGGTTGATCTGGAGTTTGCGACATTTGTGACATTTGCGACAGTTTACGACATTAAAAAAAGATAAATTAGGAAAAAAAAACTAAAGCTAGTCATACTAGTTTCGTCCGTTGCTAAGCGGACTGACTCATCAGTGACCTTTAAGCCGATTAGTAAGAATTTCTAAGCGTGATGTATTTCCCCTTTTGGATGGATCTTTTGAGAATCCAAGCAAAAAGTGAAACAAAGCAAAAATGTTTTTTTCTGTTTGTTTATCTTTGTTTTTGTAACTCATTTGATATTTTTATCAATCCTTTTCCTATCTTAATCTTGCTTCAGTGAAATATAAAACTGTAATTTTTCCTGTGTTTCACCTTTCTGCCATTTCAATCGGATTAGGGTAGTAGTTTCGTAGAAAGAAGGCAGATTATTTTTGACATTTTAATGTTTTTCTATTTTATTGGTCTTGTTGTAATTAAAATAATAATTGATCTTATTATGCACTCCAAGGATATGATAAAAATGGGTAGGAAATAATTATTGCATTAATAAATTGATAACAAATTTCCATTAAGTCTTAATTTAAAATATTTAATAGAATAATAATTTCATTTTCACCATTGTGCACAAATTTTACAATATTTTCCATTGTCATTTTAATATTAAAATAAATAAATTTATTAAACATTTTAATTTAAATAAAATTGAACATTTTTCTAGTGTTATTAAACTTTTCATATGTAATTTAAGTGGAACAAGGCATATTTTAAAACTTGTAATTCTAAATCTAAAAACCCAATTCCTTAATGTTTATTTCCAAGATGAAAATATCGAGTTTTGCAACTGTATCTGTGTGAGTTTGTGCACATGAGAGTTTGTCCATGGCTGTGCGCAAAAGTTTATTATTTCCGAAATTTTTAATTTGTTTTTAGTCGACTGAATGTTATTAATTAATTTGAAATTTTTTAATCGAACTTTACAGTCAATTGCAGTAACCAATATTCTTGTGAAATTTCACAAATCGGTTAATGCTTTATAAACAAACATGACAAAGACAACAAATGGAACAATTTAACCTGGTAATTGGTGACATATGTTTCGGCTATTACCACATATATACACATATTCATATGTATATACATAGCCTCATCAGACCAGTTTTGGTTAATTTGTAATGTGATTCGAACCCCCGACCATTCCATGAATTATATGTGGACGGCCGCTCTAACACTTGAGCCACGGAGGTTGTGCTGAACAACATGTACAAAGTGCAATTTATATTATGCGATTGCGCCATCTGTTGTCATTTTATTGTCATTTCTCGTTTGCTGCATAGCTTTGTTAAACCTTCGGTTTAAGGACTTGCTATATGATGTAGCTTTATTATTTCGAATTTCGGGCTTCCGCCACTTTTATTCTTCGAATAATTGTTGGACGTATTCTTCCGGTTTTAGAAATTTTTAATTTGTTTTTAGTCGACTGAATGTTATTAATTAATTTGAAATTTTTTAATCGAACTTTACAGTCAATTGCAGTAACCAATATTCTTGTGAAATTTCACAAATCGGTTAATGCTTTATAAACAAACATGACAAAGACAACAAATGGAACAATTTAACCTGGTAATTGGTGACATATGTTTCGGCTATTACCACATATATACACATATTCATATGTATATACATAGCCTCATCAGACCAGTTTTGGTTAATTTGTAATGTGATTCGAACCCCCGACCATTCCATGAATTATATGTGGACGGCCGCTCTAACACTTGAGCCACGGAGGTTGTGCTGAACAACATGTACAAAGTGCAATTTATATTATGCGATTGCGCCATCTGTTGTCATTTTATTGTCATTTCTCGTTTGCTGCATAGCTTTGTTAAACCTTCGGTTTAAGGACTTGCTATATGATGTAGCTTTATTATTTCGAATTTCGGGCTTCCGCCACTTTTATTCTTCGAATAATTGTTGGACGTATTCTTCCGGTTTTAGAAATTTTTAATTTGTTTTTAGTCGACTGAATGTTATTAATTAATTTGAAATTTTTTAATCGAACTTTACAGTCAATTGCAGTAACCAATATTCTTGTGAAATTTCACAAATCGGTTAATGCTTTATAAACAAACATGACAAAGACAACAAATGGAACAATTTAACCTGGTAATTGGTGACATATGTTTCGGCTATTACCACATATATACACATATTCATATGTATATACATAGCCTCATCAGACCAGTTTTGGTTAATTTGTAATGTGATTCGAACCCCCGACCATTCCATGAATTATATGTGGACGGCCGCTCTAACACTTGAGCCACGGAGGTTGTGCTGAACAACATGTACAAAGTGCAATTTATATTATGCGATTGCGCCATCTGTTGTCATTTTATTGTCATTTCTCGTTTGCTGCATAGCTTTGTTAAACCTTCGGTTTAAGGACCGAAGGTTTAACAAAGCTATGCAGCAAACGAGAAATGACAATAAAATGACAACAGATGGCGCAATCGCATAATATAAATTGCACTTTGTACATGTTGTTCAGCACAACCTCCGTGGCTCAAGTGTTAGAGCGGCCGTCCACATATAATTCATGGAATGGTCGGGGGTTCGAATCACATTACAAATTAACCAAAACTGGTCTGATGAGGCTATGTATATACATATGAATATGTGTATATATGTGGTAATAGCCGAAACATATGTCACCAATTACCAGGTTAAATTGTTCCATTTGTTGTCTTTGTCATGTTTGTTTATAAAGCATTAACCGATTTGTGAAATTTCACAAGAATATTGGTTACTGCAATTGACTGTAAAGTTCGATTAAAAAATTTCAAATTAATTAATAACATTCAGTCGACTAAAAACAAATTAAAAATTTCTAAAACCGGAAGAATACGTCCAACAATTATTCGAAGAATAAAAGTGGCGGAAGCCCGAAATTCGAAATAATAAAGCTACATCATATAGCAAGTCCTTAAACCGAAGGTTTAACAAAGCTATGCAGCAAACGAGAAATGACAATAAAATGACAACAGATGGCGCAATCGCATAATATAAATTGCACTTTGTACATGTTGTTCAGCACAACCTCCGTGGCTCAAGTGTTAGAGCGGCCGTCCACATATAATTCATGGAATGGTCGGGGGTTCGAATCACATTACAAATTAACCAAAACTGGTCTGATGAGGCTATGTATATACATATGAATATGTGTATATATGTGGTAATAGCCGAAACATATGTCACCAATTACCAGGTTAAATTGTTCCATTTGTTGTCTTTGTCATGTTTGTTTATAAAGCATTAACCGATTTGTGAAATTTCACAAGAATATTGGTTACTGCAATTGACTGTAAAGTTCGATTAAAAAATTTCAAATTAATTAATAACATTCAGTCGACTAAAAACAAATTAAAAATTTCTAAAACCGGAAGAATACGTCCAACAATTATTCGAAGAATAAAAGTGGCGGAAGCCCGAAATTCGAAATAATAAAGCTACATCATATAGCAAGTCCTTAAACCGAAGGTTTAACAAAGCTATGCAGCAAACGAGAAATGACAATAAAATGACAACAGATGGCGCAATCGCATAATATAAATTGCACTTTGTACATGTTGTTCAGCACAACCTCCGTGGCTCAAGTGTTAGAGCGGCCGTCCACATATAATTCATGGAATGGTCGGGGGTTCGAATCACATTACAAATTAACCAAAACTGGTCTGATGAGGCTATGTATATACATATGAATATGTGTATATATGTGGTAATAGCCGAAACATATGTCACCAATTACCAGGTTAAATTGTTCCATTTGTTGTCTTTGTCATGTTTGTTTATAAAGCATTAACCGATTTGTGAAATTTCACAAGAATATTGGTTACTGCAATTGACTGTAAAGTTCGATTAAAAAATTTCAAATTAATTAATAACATTCAGTCGACTAAAAACAAATTAAAAATTTCTAAAACCGGAAGAATACGTCCAACAATTATTCGAAGAATAAAAGTGGCGGAAGCCCGAAATTCGAAATAATAAAGCTACATCATATAGCAAGTCCTTAAACCGAAGGTTTAACAAAGCTATGCAGCAAACGAGAAATGACAATAAAATGACAACAGATGGCGCAATCGCATAATATAAATTGCACTTTGTACATGTTGTTCAGCACAACCTCCGTGGCTCAAGTGTTAGAGCGGCCGTCCACATATAATTCATGGAATGGTCGGGGGTTCGAATCACATTACAAATTAACCAAAACTGGTCTGATGAGGCTATGTATATACATATGAATATGTGTATATATGTGGTAATAGCCGAAACATATGTCACCAATTACCAGGTTAAATTGTTCCATTTGTTGTCTTTGTCATGTTTGTTTATAAAGCATTAACCGATTTGTGAAATTTCACAAGAATATTGGTTACTGCAATTGACTGTAAAGTTCGATTAAAAAATTTCAAATTAGTTTATTATTTCCCATAAATTTTGGAAGATTTTCCAAGCTGATTAATCTTTGTGAATTATGTTGCTACTGATAATAAAATAGGATACCAACTTAAAGAGCGATGTTCTTTATGATTAAAATGAAAAGTGTTCTGGTAGGAAAAAAGTTTAAAATTTTTTAATATCATTATCAAATGTAGTAGATATGATAACATTAAACTTTAAATGTAAAAAAGCCACTTTTGGCAATATTCCAACATTTATTGAATGGGACGTCTATTTTAAGCATATAAAAAAGTTGAGCTATAACGAAAAGCCATTCTACTTCTACATATGTATATCCTTGCTGGTGTTTTCAAACAATAATTTCGTATGAAGCATCCAATCGTATTGCAAAGATCGAGTAGTAAAGTTTTATCATAAACTTGTGCTATAGAAAATATAATAAAGAATTTAACATTAAATTTAACATGATAAGCTTAGGTAAACCACAGAGAAGTGCTATATTTTTACCCAGGACATTTCGCAATCATTAATTAAATTTTTAAGGCGCGTGCCACATTCTGTGCCCACACTGCAGTTAAACGTTGAAATGAGGTGGTGGTGCACATGATCATAAAATTATATTACATAATTACGGCTAGGCAGCTGTTGTTGTAAACACGACGTAATTGAGAGTTTGCATGCACTATTTCTTAATAAAATTCGATATTGACCTGATTTTGTTTGAAATTTAAGTTCCATACAAACAGACCTTTGCCACTTGAATATCAATATTTTTGTAACCATAAAAGTTAGAGCTTATGTTTTTACCATTTTAGAATTTGTTTGAAATATGCAATTTTTAAGCAAATTGGCCACCCAGCTTGTCATATATTTATTTTATACCACATCAGCTGAAAGTTTGAAGAAATATAGAGCAGAACAAAAATTTTAAAATTTGTGGCTGTGGTACTAAAGCAACTGACCAAGAGCGGCATTTTTTCGAAAATATGAAAAAGGTCGATATTCTCGAAAACAGTAGGACTTTTACCAAACATGACATTATTACTTTTTCTAACCCGCCTTAGGGCCGCCCATCCGCTGTTAGGAGGTTGTTCTCTATGGAACACCCTGTACAGATAGCATTATCATCGACATTATGAAAATAATATAGCAATTAGTGATGCCCGTTTGTAGCATTATTAAAAGGGTTTGCTTTAAAATAATTTGAAATTCTGTGAATTCCTGATAAGGATAGGTTTATGCTACCTTAAAACATATTTTGTACAACGTTACAATTTGAATTCTTCCCTTGCTGGCAAACATTATTTTTTTTTTTAAATAGCGCAAAAAAAGCTTGTACGGATTAAAAAACAATAATACGGGGAATTAATGGAAATGTCTTAAATATTAAAAATATATTTATTTTCTTACAGAAGTTTAATCCCAATCTAGCATTAAAATATGTATCTTTAAATTCATTACTAACCTCAGTTTGAGACCTGAAAAACATGAGTAATAATAAGAATTTAACATCAGTGATAAACCCGATGAAGAATTATTAGGAAATGTGCTTGTGAGAGCTTTTTAAAAAACAACAAAAATGGCATGCTTGTTGTAAGAGAGTCGAAATGAGTGTTTAGAAACCCAACAAATTTAACTGAAGAATGCAGTAAATTAAATCGAACTCGATTTTTAAACTTAACTGAAATTTCTTTACATAATAATTATTCGATCTTGGATCTCATTTGTGATTATTTGGAATAAAAAAATATATATATATTAGCGCAATACGTCCTGTGTGAAAGGATATAATAAAAAGATTTTATTATACCAGTCTTTTTTTTTTTGTAAAAGTTTATGTCCTTTCCGACTAATAAAAACACTGTAATAAAATATATGTACGTAGATACTCGCGTAAGCTTTATAAAATTTTATGAATAACGTTAAAAGACAATGCTCGTAAAATATGTTGTTTTTTGCTAGTCGTAAGTTGAACATAAAGTTTTTTTTACGAACTTTGTATCTTTTACTTATTAGCAACCTTTATAGCAAGGGTAAGGATGCAAAAAATATAGCAAAAAAAAATATTTACTTAATCTTGATATCAGGAAGCATATGATAAGACTTCTAAAATAAAAAGAAAATCGTTCTAATTGCAATTTATAATGAAATATATTAATTAAAAGTTATAAATGTATTCGTGTAATATAATAAATGTTTCGACAGAAATGCTTTTTGTGAATGTAGGGTATATACATTAGGCATGGCATAAGTGACTTGACAAAGTTCTTTCGTTGGAATTCTCCTTTATGCTGTTTTGAAAACAAATATTCAATTAATCATAAATAATGATCGTATTTTCATTCCTTTGCATGGGTGTTTATAATTTGAAAGTCATTGAAATTAATGTTTATTTGTGGAAGTATTGAGCATACTTTTTTCTCTCTAAATTTATCTGTGCAAAAGGATCCAGAAGCTTCAATAACTTTCCGGATAACTTCAATTACTTGCAAAATTTTACAAATTCTTGCCACATTTTTGTTTGAATTCTTTTACTCCGCCATCTCTTTTCGTTCAACTGTAATGAGTTACCATCTCACTTGCACGCTTTTAACAAATACTGCATTTCAGAGTGGGCAAAGATTTTGTAATGTCTGAGCTCTAATGGGACTGTGTGGCTGAATTTTATGATGAATGGTTTTCATGTGGGACGACGGAATAGAGATGGTGCCAAGTGATTTATGTGGAACGAACAAGCGAACGAGCGAGCGCACGAACTCACGAACGTACGAACTAACAAACGCTTTCAGAAACTTTCTCTTAATTTGAACATGTTGGTCTTCTTGACAGTCTTTACAGTCTTCCACTGTACTGGTTCATATATATGTTTGTATGCATGTGTACATCAATTTGGATAAATGAAAATCCATGAATGTGTACATTTATTATATTTATGTATGTTAGTGTAAATGGATACTGTATCTGTAATTTATTTTCAATTTGAAGTTTAAATTGCTTTTTCAAGTACTTTTAGATCTTACGTGCGTTGTTATAAAATAATAATAATAGTAATAATAAAAATAACAGCATTATAAGGCTAATTACATTATTGTGGTCGCCATCTTTCCTTTTAGGTCTTATCGCATGTCTGTTTCAAAATGAGTTTAATTCACATTAATTAGAAACTCGTTAGAGTTTTAAATGGAAAAAATCTACTAATGGCATTTTGCGCAGTTTAAAATGAAAAGATATTCATTATGATACGTGTATAATATACACGGTGTTTTTAAGGAGTAAAAAATGAAATGTATTGTAGTCAGGAATTGTTTGATTGAAATGATTTGTGGGTGTGCCATAAAGGTTTATTTTTTTTTAATTTAAAACCATTGATGGAGCAATATTTTAAAAATGATCAATATATATATAGGAGTATATCGGTCATTCTTTAAATAACTACGCACTTTGTTATCTTATTGAATAAATGAAAATTTTTTGAAACGGAATGTCTCAAAAACTGTAGGGAATAGAATAAAAAAACATAAAATCTTTTTAAGTTTTTTTATTCTATCCCCTATAAAAAAAAACAGTGTGCAGTTATTCTCAACACCAATAATTTGTGCCTCGTTTGAAAGGACTATGAAGAAATATTATATAAAAGTGATAATAATATTTTGCGCTCTATTGAGTTCCAAATCGTTCTGTGTTCCAAGGAATCCACCTTGATATCCCATTAAGTTTTTTTTTTTTTCCCAAAGTAAATATTCTTGAAATTAACTTTTGTATTGTACCTTAGGAAACTTTAATAATGTGCTATTGATCAATATTAGTCATTTGATTCTAAAGTCATTCTTTAATTAACTAAAATATGTTTGTAGCCTTCTTTATTCAAATTCTCCTCGATGTGCTTCAAACTTCCTACTTATTTAGCAGAGGAATATCCCTATATCATAATTCGGCAGTTCTTAAGCACTGTATCTGAAAAAATATGCCCTTTTTGACACAAAGTCCTCCTCATTCGACACCTTTCAATCCATTCTTTACTTTTTTCCTTATTGGTCAGTCGAAGCAATTATGTATATTCTAACTGCCATATGTATGTTTATGAAATCAAGCTTCTCTCAAACGTCTTTGCACTGTTATCATTGAAAGAGATATGGGCGAAGGCAAGGATATTGACGATCTAATTGAAATTGCGGCATTTATTTTGCACTTTCTAAGTGATCTCATGATTGCCAATATGCTGGTTATGGTTCTTCAAACTTCGGTATCTTTAACTATGAGGCAAGCTGGCAGTCGGTTTTGCCTTAAATGAATTATTTTTCTTTTGCTTTATGGTGCTAAGGAAAATATGAACCTTTTTTTATACTTAGTATTATTATCCAAGATAAGTAATTGATAACTAAGTAAATGAAATTACTCAATACCTGACACTTAAACAAAATAAAAACAAAAAAAGAAAGTGGTCAGTAAACACACATCAGAAGTGAACCTTGATCTTACGCTAAAATTTAATTAAATATTAAAACAAAAAACGAATGAGTTGATATAATTCGACAATTATCGAATGGTTTCGAAAATTTAAAAACTCGATAATTACCGGATAGTAAAAAAAGCCGGAAAGCATCAAATCGAGAAAAGTCAAATAGTATCGAATATAATAGAAAAATTTCGGAAATGCCTATAGATAATAAACAAATACATACTACTTACGTATATCGAATAGTATTGACTTTTACTTTTTACGTATATCGAATAGTATTGACTTTTATCTATGAACTATCTATTTATAAAAAAATAATTTAAACTGTTTAAGAAAATATAGGAGAAAAAATTCTTTCAATTTTCACTAAAGAGTTGCGTTGATTAAAGTAATTAATTTCCTTCGTAATAGTAAATGACGTTTCTTTAAAAAAAGATAAGATTCTTTAATCTAACTACAAGGACAAGGTGCCATAAATAAATGTATAAATTTACTATATTCGAGGGAAAATGTTGCTCCTCAGAATTCCTAAAATATAGGAAGTTAGGTGTGTGATTTGGTTCATTGTCCGAGTAAATGAAAGGTACGAATGTTTCGATTAAAATGTTCGAAAAAAGCCTCTCACGGCTATGCTGGTAAACTCTTGCCCTGTTAATGAAATTTTCGATTTTGGATCACCCTCTTTAGCTCAATGTGATCAAAAAATTTCAAAGAAATAAGTTGCATGGTGTCAAATCACACGACCTTGATAGAAAATTATGATGGCATTTCTGCCATTGATTAAGTGCATAATCGTTAAAGAAGATTTTCTACGAAGTTTGGACATTGTTTCAACAAAACTCCCCGCATTCATTAAGTAAAACTTACTTTGAACAAATTTTTTTTTTATGGATTTTAACAATTAACTTAGATAATTCCTATTTTTTTTCCATTACAATTGAATTGTAATGTCAAATTTATTAATTGTTCACCCATTTGGAGTTATGGGCTAAAAGCAAGTATATAAGTTTTAATTTTCAATTATGTATTACTTCTATGATTTCTGATTTAACTCCTTTATTTAAGCAGTTCTTTACTTTTAATATTGTTCAGAAAAATCTGCTTTTAATTTAATTAGAATCTGCAAATTCCGCAAATAAGAAAAAGTGTTTTCAAACATAATTTAAAAGTATGAAAGCAACGTGCAATCAATCAATCAATCAATAAGATTTATGTGTTCTTACTTAAGATAAAAACAATCAATCTTGTCAGGGCTTCAAGTATTTTAAGCAGCGCCAAAATCAATAGGATAGAGAATATTTTATAGTTGAGGCAACAAAACAGGAACGAGTGCTGCTAAAAGGGAGAATATTGGTTTAAGATTTTTCATTCAACAACAAATTCAACTTTTTGTGTCCAGTGATCAATTTTAATCAAAACTTTTTCTTGCATTATCTCTCGCGTCAAATTGTGCTATTAGCCATTAGATAAGATTACCTACTATCAGCATTTTTAGATAAGCAGGGGTCAGAAGTCCACCCAAGTTATATATGTTTGAATTCGTATGACTTGCTCTATTTGGGCTCAAATATATTTGACACTTATTAATCACTCAAATCTTATCAATAAAAAGATAGTATGTATGCAAAAAAAAATCATTTTGCATAGATATACTTGTACATTGATTAGAATAATGATCCTTTTCTTATCGAATAGTTGCGTACTTTAAAACTACATTCGACGATAAACAAAAGGATACTGATAACATTTATTTAGTTCCGTACAAAATTTTCATTTTGCTTAGTGAAAAATTAAAAATAAAGAAAAGTTTTAAATGAACCCATGAACCCCGCCGCTACACAACCAAGCATTTTGAATGAATAATATGCTGGCACTGTTGCCTTGTTTTCAAAGCGTAGCGTTTTATGTTTTTGCATTGCAAATGCCTGGCTCAGCAAAATGTGGCCTGACCTGCTTAAATAATGCAAACTCATTAATATTTTGTTTTTTAAATTAAATATCTTCAATGGTCGCTTGTACGATCCAAATTTTAAATGAAGGGCTGGCTATTCATGTATGACGTAAGTTTGAGGAGGACAGGAGGAAGTTAACATTTTCATATTTTTGCTGACACGAGAATTATGTAATTTATTTATCCTATTGAGTATTTTTACTTTAATTTGCTTTATAGAAAATGTCCGATAATAGCAAATTAAAATTAATTTAAAACAGGTTTTTTTACGGTAAAATAAGCGTAAATGCACATTGGTGTAAGATTTTTCACGGGTGATTATAATCGTAAATTAAAATTCGTTGAAATAGTAAACACCAAAGTATTCCAGTCTATTCTGCCGCTGTACGCTTTAACGTGCTATCTCCATTACGCTATTTTGTTCTGCAGTATAGGCGTTTACGCTGTAATGCGATTCAAAAAGCAATGCGATTCGTAAAGCATAACCTAAGTTTTTAGCTCATTCGCATAAGGGAACGAGGGCTTTCGTTGAAAGCCTCCTATCACTGCCGTACAAATATCAAAAATAGAGGGAAATGTGTGAAAAAAGGATAAGTTAAAAGCGAGTTTTGCATTTTAGAGTACAATTTATGCGATTAGATTTTATTTCAGTTGCTTGATATACCATAATTCTTAAGGCTTTTTCTTATGCACTTTCTATAAGCCCTTGTAAATTTTTAATTGAGTCAAATGATGTAAAATACTTTACTAAACATTACTGCAGTTGTATCTCTATTTATCAAAATAATACCACATTTAGCGTACAATGCGCAATGCACATTTTATATGCCCTTTTCCTGCGTATTCTTGGAACCATTTTTTTTTTCTTGCTAAAAATGTTAAAACCGTGATGTAATTATATATAAGGTG
This sequence comes from Tricholauxania praeusta, assembly GCA_949775025.1. Taxonomy (NCBI): domain Eukaryota; kingdom Metazoa; phylum Arthropoda; class Insecta; order Diptera; family Lauxaniidae; genus Tricholauxania; species Tricholauxania praeusta. Next base: position 128,327,297 of record OX459029.1, on the reverse strand, counting down.
AAATCATTCGGTAGAGCCATGCGTAAAGAATTTCGAGCAATATTCAGACCGTGATATCAAATTGATTTTCAATCGCTTGTCATTTCATTTGCTTCAACTTTTAACACATTTTAGGATGTAATATTGCTAACAAACGATAGATTTTAACTTGAATTTGTAACTCCGTAAAATTTTTCCTTGATACAATATATTTGCAATTGAAGATGTCAGTCAAAGATCCAATTAAAACAACCATGTGTAAATAAAAGAAACTCAGTTAAATTGAATTTATAATAAATGTCAATGCGAGTGGAATTACTATTACCCAACTTCTGAGAACCAGATCTCTCTTACGACTTCACCTTAGATAATTTCGTCATTACAAATCAAACTAAGCTTACCACTGATGTTTCGTCATATTGGCAAACTTCTTTACTTCATGTACTCTCAAAAATTTTGGAACAAATCTTACAAAGCATAAAAAACATAATTGAGTGAAAAAAAATAATTCCAAATCACCAATTAGGCTTTAGGAAACAGCACTCTATTATAGAGCAAGTTCACAGAATTTGTGATATAATTAAAAAATCCCTTGAAGAAACAAAAGTCCGCACTACGATAAGCAAATTCCTTCGGGAAAATCTATGCCAATTGATAAAATCGTACCTTACTCAACGATATTTCTGGACAAAATACGAAATGCATACTCGAATTTGAAGTTGATTGAAGCAGGAGTACCACAAGGTAACATTCTAGGCATATTACTTTAATTGCTTTATACGAGTGATGTGCCACAGTTACCAAATTATACATTAGCTACATTTGCTGAGGACACAGCAGTACTTATGACAGGTGACATTGTTATTGAGTCAACTCAAAAAGCGCAGGCAGCAATTGATCAGCTTATAAATTGGACAAAAAAGATGGAGAATAAATCACAACAGCACAAAGTCGACATATGTGAATTTTACAAATAAAAACATTAAGTATCATCCAATTTCAATACTCAACAATCCAATACCATACTCAAGTAATGCAAAAACGTTGGTATGAACTTAGATGCAAAATTCAGATGGAACGTTCATGTCAAGAAAAAAAGAGAGGAATTAAGACATGCGATATCGACAGTTATATTGGCTACTTGGGAAATGATCTGTTTTGTTCCTTAACAACAAACTTTTAATTTATAAACAAGTTCTAACTCCAGTGTGGTCCTATGGTATACAGCTATAGGTGTATATACGTAATATTGCATGAAACACAATGTCATTATATTATTCATTGATTGAAACAAACTACTTGTTAGTTCTAAGTATGTGAACTAGTTGTAGTGTAAAAATGCAATATAATAAAATATACGGCATAATGTAAAAAAAAAAAACTAAAAACCAAACTTATATTATACAGTGTGTATTTGCAGGATGAGTTCTAACTTATGGAATTGATATTTTACTTTCACTTTTTCTGTTAAAATATGAAGACATTTTTTGAGTTTTTAATAAATATATTTGAGCTAATCTACGTTTACATAGCGACTGACATGTTATTAAAAATTGCACTATTTTTGAGATTACAAAGACAAAAATATTTAATATATTTTCTAAAAATGAGATTCCATTTTTATATATAATATTTTTAAATTGTAGATGCTATAAAAAAATTTATACATTGTTTTTAAAAAGTTTTTCAAACAGCCATCAAAGCTAAGATTTTTGAAATTTAGTCTTTGTTAAGTCCTCTGCTCAACTGATTTTATGTACGACATAAAATTTGCAAAGAATTGCTTAATCTTTTGAAACTTTTCAACAGCACGTTTCTGAATGTACAAGAAATTTCAGCGACGGATTTTTTGAGTCAGCTGAAATTTACGTACGTATCTCAAAAACTATTAGAGATAGATAAAATAAATTAGATTTGAAATTTGTTTTTGCAATAAAAATCAATACTTAAAAAGTCAAACGTTTGTTGTGATATTTAATTTTTCCCTATTATTTTCGAATACTCAGAGGGCAAAAATACTGCACTGTGCAGCAGCAGTATTAGAAGCACCTGGTGATATATGAGAAATAAAAAGTATGTTGAATTAATAATTTTATAAAGTTAAATATAACAAAAAAAAAATGTTGATATCTCGCTTAGTTTTTGAGATACTTTGTGTTAAAGTTTTGTTAGTTTAGGCTTTATTTGGACTTTAAAATTTTAAAAATATTATATGGAATGAACAAAAATATATCTAATTTTAATTCTATAAGATGGTTCAAAATATCGATATCAATAGTAGCAGGTAAAATGTATTGTCTTATTTGATGCCTCTTTACATACAGTGAGCCACAAAACTGTTCACGAAAAAACACATTTCTAGTTTTAAGGCTGTATTTTTTTTTTTTGTAATAAAGGTTTTAAAAAGAAAAGTATGCAGAAAACTTGCAAATTCTTTATTTTAGCTAAATAAAATCAAAACTAAAATATTTCTCGTTTTGTTTAACTTGGGTTGTTATTTTTATACGTACGTCTTTTGTGAACAGTTTTGTGACTTAAAGTAATAAAAACATTTTAAATCATTTTTTAATATTTTATGTGGCTTTTTTTTGGCTTTAGTGGTGAAGTGTATTTTCTTAGGCATACGCGCTTTCAATTTGTCAAGTATTTGAGTACTGATCACGGATCATTGTCCATTGGCGACCTTCCATAGCTCGTCCAGATTTTGTGCGGTAGTTTGACTCATAGGTATTTTTATTTTTTAAATATTCCACAAATTTTCAATGGGAATAATTTCTGGTGACTCTGCTGGCCAATCCAAGCAGGAATATTTTGGTCTCGAAGCCATTTCGTTGGAATTTTAGCCATATTCTTCGAGTCATTATCCTGCAAAGGGATAGTATCGCTTGGTTCGTAGCCACTTAAATATTAAAATAATCTCTTGCTTCCATTATGCCATTGATTTTACGATGATGATGATGCGCACCATGCTTTTTTATCATAAAATGGAAAATAGCATGCAATTCATACAATTAGACTGACGCGCCCTTATAAAAACTCGTTTTTTCCAAAGTTATGTCGGGAATTTCGATTTGAATGCAATTTGAATTTTATGTTGAAAAAACGTGGTGCGCGTCGCGTCACCAGTAAAAAATTTGTAGTTTCCAAAGTTATGGCGGGAATTTCGATATGAAAACACATGCATTCTTAAGATTGATTAAGGAATAACATATAAAAAAATCAAAACAAAAAAAAATATGTTATATTTTTGAGAAACATTTTTTTAATTAAAAAAATTAGTGTTTTAACAAAATTATTTAAATATTTTTAACTTTTTTTTATAGAGTTATAGTATTTCTTTACAAATATGATTAAATGATTTTTTATCCTATCTACTATAGTTTTTGAGATATTTCGTTTCAAAAAATGTTCAAAAACGTAAAAAAAAACAAAGTGTGCACTTATTAAAAGAATGACCGACATACATTAAGTTGAATAAAATTATTAATTTGTTTCTGTTTGAATTTTTTTTTTCATATTGCGATTGTGAGTTAGATAAAATGGTTAAGTTTTTGAGTACAAAATATGTTGTGCTTGATATTTTTCTGCTTATACTTAGCAGTTATATATAAATATATGATTTATACTTTTTATATGCATTTTATAAAACATTATTAATATGATTTTTTTTTTCTTACAGTCTGAGTCGACATCATCAGCGTCTACCAAACTTGCATTGCTGAAATGTGTTTGGTGTTCTCAGCTCTTGGGTATCAACGATCGACCTAAATTACTCGAATGTTTACATGTCGCTTGTTCACAGTGTGTGACGACAAAATTCTCAGAACTTGATCGGACCATGCCACCTTTAATACATTGTCCTGTGTGCAATATGGCTTCTCAAAATGAGTTTATAATTGATAATCAATTTCTAATTGAGCAATGCACAACGGGGGATAATTCAATTGCTGGCGCTGATGGTACCTCATCAATAGACGCGTCCAAAAATACAACCGCTGTAAATATACAATGCAGCAGTTGTTCGGATAATGCTGTGGCAACGTCTTGGTGTGTTGACTGTTCTGAATATATTTGCGATAGTTGTGTTCAGGCTCATCAACGTTTAAAGATAACAAAAGATCACACAATTAAGCCAAAGGAAGAAGCCAATAACGATCAAATGCAAACAGGTGGTGGTGTCGATAAATTACATATGTGCCACCTACATCCACAAGAGAAACTTTCGCTTTTTTGCGAAACATGCGATAAGCTGACGTGCAGAGACTGTCAGTTAAGCGATCATCGTGATCATAAGTACAAGTTCGCCCACGAAATCGCCACCGAAACACGTCATGCGCTTTCAACGTTAGTTTCTGAAATAAATTACAAGCGTTTCTTACTCTCATCTGCGACTAAAGTTATCGATGATAGACAACAATTAATTTCGGATAAAAAAAAGGATTTAATTAAAGAAATCACAGCCATGGTAGTGAAAATAACGAACACAGTAAATATGCGTGGAAAACAGTTGGTGATGCGTTTGAATGAGGTGTGTGATAGTAAATTAAAAGTTCTGATCGAAAAGAAAGATGCACTGCAGTTACTCTCCGATAATACGGATCACTGCATAGAATTTATGGCCAATGCATTGGAAAAGGGAAGTGATTATGCAATATTGTCGAGTAAAAAATCACTAGTGCGCCATTTACAGAAGCTAAAATGTCAACGAGCAGATATTCCAAATCCAGAAATTCCAGTCCGTATACAAGTACAGTTAAATCAAGTTTCAGAATTACAAAAAGGTAAATACAAAAAAAAACGATTTACAATGAAAAAATCTTAATTTTTAGGCTACTTCTTTTTTTGTTTCGTTGTTTCCGGCGAATCACTTCTCAGTTTTATGTACTGAGGAATGCTTCAAAAATTGGTGTCCTTTGTGCAAGAGCAATATAATATTTAAAATCAGTGTTCTTGACCGCAATTATTTAAAAAAATCAGACGTGTTAAAAAAAATAGATATCAAATTCGGATTAAGCATGGAAAATTGCATAGGGAATGCTAAACAATTTTTATGAACGTACATATGTATGTGGCAAGTAAATTTGTGTCTCAAAACAGAATTTTTTGAGAAGTGCCACTAATATGATACGACTTTTAATTTCATTGATTCTGACATTTACTGACATTTTTATTCAACTCACATCAACACATAGGTACAGAATTACGATTTGATTGGTAAAAATTGTATATTCAGAATGAAACAAGGCCAACCCCAAAATATTTATGTACTTGAAAAGAGAGCCAAAGGCATACTAGAGGCAAACAATAGTATTTGCCGGCCGCTATTTAATTCATAAGGTGAAACTCTAGCGACATACCGCTGAACTACAACAGTCTTGTCCTCACTCCAAATGATCGATGTATGAAAACAAAGTCAAACCCAATTTAGTTCATTTTTGAGCTTACCTTGTTTTCCTTCTACAATTCTAAAAATAATTATTTTTCAAAAACATATCTGTAACTACATACAAACTTCTTTGCAAACAGTTCTCTGTACACATAAGAAAGTAAAGTTAAGATTTATAGGTTTAATTAACAAAATACTTATTGAAAAATATCTGAAGAAGTCCAAGGCTTGTATACCGACAACTATAGTTAACCAGCTGCTGCCCACGGCTCTGCCTTGATTCGGAAAATGCCACTCCTTAAATTCAAGAATTTTGCATACAAATGTGGTAGTAATTTTTCTCAGGGATAAATATATGCAGTGTTAGTAGATACAGTGCAAAAAAAAAGAAAACACTTTCTTTAAGCTTATTGTTAATATACTGGTAGTTTCTTATGAACAATGAGTATCTAACCAGTCAGTCAGTGATATCTACGGATCCGGCGCGTCAGTAGCAATGCAAATCAACTATATAATACAGAATTCAACACGTATTTGTTTCCGGTTGTTATTTAAACGTTTCCAGAATCTTTATTCGATTTTACTTCCACGGATGTTCGTACATCCGTAGGTCTTCAGCGGAGGTCAGAGGTGCTATACGGAGTTGTCCGGAGTAGGAATTCGAATTGAATGTGAATTTAGTAAATTTCTACCAAATATCATAACCTCAAAACTCTACAGACAAATTAACAATTTTTTAAGTAATTAATCTTAAAAAAAAAAAGACCGTAAAAATCTTAATTACTACGAGGAAGAGAATGTTGCCAATTTTGGTTTCAGATTTGTAGATTAGATTCGTTATATCGACATTTGTTATACTGGGCGTCTACTGTATGCTGTATGTCTACTGTTACCGGCCAAGTTAGTTTTTGTGATAAACTAGCTTTTCCTAAGCTAAACTAATTCATCCGAAGCGTGTTAGTATGAACCAGTCCTAAAACTACTTTGACCGGTAACATATACTTTTCTACGCCTCCTTCTACGCGTTATAAACGGAATGACACCGTGAATATACCCTGAGTGTCGGGTATAGAAATGAATAAAAATTGGAATGATACATAAGCAGATGTGAAAACTTTTTTTTCTTACAATTGCTAAGTAAAAACTAAAATTTTCCCAAATTTTAAGTATTTTTAACATTTAACTTATATTTATCTACATATATTATGTACTTTTTTTTTTTAGTTATATCTCAACTTGGAACGGTTATAGTCGATGGCAAACCATATCCCCCAGCGCCATCTCCCAACGGTCCTCCAAGGCAGCAGCCTAGTCCAAATATGGCTCCACCACTACGTCCAGGTCTTCCACCTGGAATGCCCACGGGTATGTCACCAACCGGCCCTCCAGGCGGGTATGGTCCACCACAGAATGGTCCTCCTATGTATAATAACACATCACCGCAACAGCAATACAACAATATGCAAATGAATCGAAATTTCGCTGGCGAAACGCCAGGTATGGTTGTGCCTATAAACCGTTAGCACATATTTTAGTATTTAACATATTTCATTTCTACTACTATTTAACATTATTTTTGAAATTAATAAAAATATCAAGATAAAATTGTACTTAATTTCGCTATTTCTTCACAGTTCGCTTTGGTGGAATTCCAGCAGTTGGAATGCAACGTCAGGGCCAACCACATGTCAGTTCCTCTACGCATCCGCAGAATATGGGTAAATATTTAAACCAAAAAAACAATACTAATCTCCAAAAACGAAATGTCTAACTTAACTTACTTCATCAGATATAAGCCTTCGTGGCTTATTAAATAATCAAGCAGCACAAAGTCCAAATCAACCACATATGTCCTTTAATGGGCCACCAAATTATCCTGGTGGCCCACAGGGAGCACCCTCACCACACCAGCACCAGCAGATTGGTCCACAAATGCGACCGCATTTTATCGGGGGTCCACCGGGTCAACAACATCAGAGTTTCCCGCAAAATCCGCCTGGTGGACCGAACAATCCAAATTTTATGAATAGCAATGCGCGTTTCCAGACTTATCAACGCATGTCGAGTCATGCGCAACAACAAGCTGCCGTTGCTGCAATGGCAACGAATCAAGGCGGACCAGGTGCTGGTCCATGTGGCAACCAGATTCCTTCGCCTGGACCAATGCAACGTCCACAAATGATGCCGAACCCAATGCAGAACGTATGGCTTTGAAATATATTCTTAATATCTTGAAATTATGTAAATATGTATTTTATTTCAGAACATGGGGTTTCATGGCAGCCAAGCTGGCTTTAATCCCGGACCAGCAGCGACATCCCCACAATTGGGAGGTGGTATGAGCAGCATGCATAGTATGGCCAAATGGCATATACCACAATCTGCACAACAAACAAACGGTGAGACTAAAAATGTGTAGATGTTTATTAGCAGCAAAGATATTTGTACGTTAAGAAATATTGAAAATTGTAGATACAAAAAATGCAAGTCGTTAATAATCTCATATATTTGTTGATGCTAATTCTAAATTCGGTCACAGAATTTCTCTAGCAAGTCAGGATTTTGAAATTTTCAATCCATATGTAAATTGAAATCTCAATTATGTATTCATATTGAATAGAAATAGAATCGAAACAGCAAGAGAGACTGAATTTCTTGTATCTTTCAGTACAAAAACTGTGTGAGTAAACTGATGTATCCCAACAACTAACATTGTTATCAGTTTGCTGAAAGTCTGAAATCTGGTCAATTTCACAAAAATTACCTTTGATAACCAACAATATTACTATTAAGGTTGCTATCAATATGAAATCAATAGCTTTATTAATTAAATCGGCATGATTTCTAACAAGATCTGTGTAGTAAAATGCAACTTAAGTGAAATTTGAATGCAAATTGAAATATAACTGACAAAAAATGGAAAGTTTATTTTAAGGCAAGCTAATGCTAAACAGAAAGCAAGCGTTATCAACCTTAATTGAATTCAAAAACTCGATGGGAAAATAACCCTTTCATTTGCAACAACCATGGAATCGATTTATATACTCTTTCCTCGCCAGTAATATTGTTTTGAATTTTTAAATGAATATCGTCAACTTTTAAATAATCAATTTGAATTTGTGTTCAATCGGATATATTTAATCTGTTAAGTCATCTGGACTGTTATTACAAAAATCATTCGTAAGGTCAATTTGGTCGATCATTGGTCGTAAGGTCGAAACTCGATCATTGTGCCTTCACCAATTTGTAAGAGTTTTTCGGCCAAATGTCTCGTTTATTCAGCATTGAAAGTTTAATATTTGTTCTTAATTGTACTTTCTTCATTCGAGGCCAGAAATTATTGCTTCAAACATGCATTTATTTCATATGCTGGAGCTGATTTTGGGATCGTTTGTCGAAAATATCCAGAAAGTATAACTAATTTACCTCCCATTAATTCTGTATAACTTCGGAGATTTTGTAGTCTTCTAGCTAATGCTTCGAATGACTTTTCATTCGCCATTGTATGTCCGTCCCAAATGATAACCTAACGATCGTCCAGATTCTCTTGGCACATTACAAACTGTAACTGAAGTTAGATTACTTATTGCTAAGCATTTATCTTCTAAACGAGTAAGTGATAAGTTCCGGATGAACTTTTCGCACCTGAAGCAATATATCAACTACACGTCGTCAATATTATTTAGATCTCCCACTTGTGCTGTCACTTCTCGAAGTGGCGATTCCCAGCGGATATCATCTAAGCTTCCTATCATGAACAGCTGGGTGATTTCCAGGTCGTTCTCATAGAATTACGTTTCATCAACCACTAATGATATTAATTAATGTGATAGTCCTTTTCCAATTAATAAGCTAAAATTGAACAAGACAAACACGTGTCTCTTTTTGACCTTATTGATGAAGTCCAGTTCTTCAGCAATCATTTCTTAGATGAATTTTGTTTTTGTTTAATATTAAACAAATCAGATAATATCTGTTGCGCCATCTTGTATATATGTACGTTATTAAAAAACACTAAAACCATATTTCTCTTTTTTTTTTATTTTTTTTTTTTTAACCAAATATCGAACAATTTGTTACGACGAATATCTTGTTTGATGTCCAAAAAAAAAATCGAGTCCAAAGTTTTTGCAACACGATCTATAAAATCTTTGCTCACTCTACTACCAGAATGAAACCTAAAATTTTTTGTAAATATATCGATGCTTAATCTAAGTCAGATCACAGCATTAGTCAAGTTTCACTGAATTTCAAGATATTTCATTTTAAATGTGCCAACAGATAGAGATTTTTACATTATTGATATTAGCCTATTCGCCACTTTTAAAGTAACGAGAACTATTTCGGCATACCGGATATGTATTATTTGGTCAAGGGCGTAAAACTTTAAAAAAATTAAATAGGTTACAAAACTGAATTTTAATTTATTTTTGATTTTTTTTTTCAGTCTGTCCTCAGCAAGGACCTCTTATGCAATTTGCAAATGGACGTCAAACAGAAAATTTTAAAATTTCTCTAAAATCACCTAATACGTTAAAAAATACAACTCCTCCTAATGGTAATCCTTCCGGGCATGGTATGCTTGGAGGAAGCTCATCATCTAATATGCATACATCAAATCTTGGACTGGGTCCAGCTGTATCAATCTTGCCAAATGTCACCTCTACAAATCCAAAAACGCCTAGCCCAAGCACTAATGAAGTGAGTACTCGTTTCATATAAATATTTGATAAATACTATTTTAAAATAAACCCATTACAACAAAAATTTAAAGCAATGTAACTTTAATTTCTCATTCAATTATGTGCTAAAGAACTCAAAGGATTTTACTGAACCTATTGACAAAGTTCGTGATGATTCTATTAATGATTTGATGGCAACCATAGCAAAACTAGACTCAAATGGAGTACAAGTCTTGCCAGAAGGGCGCACAAAGACTACTTCACCACAGGTGCACAGTTCTACTGATTTGTCAAATACACAAGAAGGTAATCTATTAATGTCATTTCAATCGGCCTCTAGAGTAGTTAGTGCATTTGTTTGCTCTTTTGTTTTATAAAAAATTTTTACTGGATTAAAAACGTTTGAGCCTTAGTTTTCCAGAAGTAACACTCTGGACAACTTCAAAATTATTATTTCAAACTTTTTTTTTAAGTATTTCCAGTGTTTATTAGTAATGCAACAAATTATTTAAATAGATTTAATTAAATTTTCTGTAACTGCAGCCTCTATAATTACTGGTTATTTCGCTTTATTTTCTTTTTCACAAAAAAAAAAAAAAAAAAAAAAAATTAAACGTACAAAAATAAATTTTCGACTTAAATACTAATCATTTACATAATAATGACAAAATCATTAAATATGAAAACCTTCATAAAAATATACGAAAACTAATAATCAGTTAATAAAAATGATCAAAAAGACGATCCAAATGAGGATTGGTGTGCTGTTTGTCTGGATGGAGGCGAGCTCATGTGCTGCGACAAATGCCCAAAAGTATTTCATCAAAATTGTCATATACCCGCCATCAGCTCATTACCCGACGAAAGTGAGAGTTGGCAATGCCTTCTCTGCGTCAATCTTAAGGACTTAGCTAATAATGCAGAGAATACACAAAAGGCTCCAGGAGAATTAAGTCGACTTGAGCTGCAGATAATGCAACGAATCTGCTTAGAATTATATTGTCAGTATGAGCAGAGTTTGCATTTTCGTGAATCGGAATCACCAGCAAATACAGCTTATTATGAAATTGTTTGCAAGTGAGTATTCTTTAATTGTAACAAAGTATTTTCATTTAGTAAAATATTTGCTATACTATAAAATACACACTTTGTTAGTCTTTAGGATCGGACAATAATTACGCAACCATACATACACATGGTGCATAATTTGCCAAACGTCCTAGACCATGAAAAGTTGTCCGATATGGCTGAAAATTGGGCTTATGGTTTTCATAAACATACAAATACAAATACAAATTGAAGAGCTGAGATGCGAAACCCGCCAAGTCCAAAAAAATTAAAATGTGTGATATTGTAGGAGGGGATAGAAAAAATGTTTGTCTACAAGCCTACATACTCTAAATTGTAAAAAAAAAATGTTTCCCTTCACAAAATTTTGATTGCAAAAATTTGTGATAAATTCTTTTTATCGAAACCCGCCCAAGTCCACATTTCTGAAAATCAAAACCCGCCAAGGTCAATTTTATTTGTTATTTGGAGCGAAACATTTATTTGTGAACAAATTATGGGTATTCCAAAAGCTGTGAGAAGTAATCCAAATTAAAAGTAATCAATCCTTATTAATATGATATGAGAGTATTCAAATTATAAAACCACCTTAAGAATATTAAAATCACAAAATGCAGAAATATTGTAAGAATAAACGTTGTTTTGGAATGAATTTAAGCTTAGCCATTTTTAAAAAATGATTTCGAAACATTTTACTATTATAATTTTTCAAAATCCGCCAAGTCCCGAGGTTTCACTTTCAAAACCAGCCAAGTCCACGTTTTCAATTTCAAAACCCGCCAAGTCCACAGTTTTTGTTTCAAAACCCGCCAAGTCCAAACGTTTTTTTATTATAGTGCTTATAGATTAGGTCATAAAATGTAATACAAAATCAGGATTTTAATAACTTTTGACACCTATTACAATGGATCAATCTACTTTTTTACTATAGTTAAATTTCAGTGGAATACAGTTTTTTTTTTGTTTTTCTCAAAAACGCAAAATATGGACTTGACGGGTTTTGCATCTCAGCTCTTCATATATTGTTGTTTGAACAAATATTGAATGAAGAGGAGAGCGTGCAGTTTTTGAACTTTTCAAAGCCTTATTTTCAAACGTTTGTAACTTTTTTCCGGATGCATAAAAAAAATTTGTTCGACATTTTGAATATAGTTTTCTACTAAGTTTCAGATTCACCTTATTACTCATATGTAATAAGGTTAATCAATAAAATGCAAATTTTTGAATTTCTGTAAGTTTTGGTCATAACCGGTTATTTTAGATTTTGTTTTTTTTTTTCAGAAAAAAGTTTGGTACTTTATAAGGTTTTGAGTTTTGCATATACAGTAGCGAGCATAAAAATGCAACTGCGACCACTGAGTCAGACAATTTGCGATATCTCAAAAACTCAATTATGTTAGAGCTTTATAACTTTATATATACATGCAAATTGTCCCTCACGTTATTGATGCAAATAAAATAAATGCATAAAATAACAAGACAACCTCAAAAATTAAACGAGCAAAAAAAATGCAACTCTTCAAAATTAAATTTCTTTCAATAGTTTCAGTATTCTTATAGGAGAACATTTTTATCTTAAGTTAATACTTGGAGGCATAACCACTATTGGCGATGTTTGCACGCAACCTGGAGGGCATAGAATCAACCAAGGACACTAAAGTCTCCATTGATGTCTTATTCCACTCTTCCTGGAGGACTTTTTCCAAGTTTTTTACATTGGAGTGGTTTTTCTCCTTCACTTCGCGGTCTACTAGCGGATCTCTATAGGGTTGAGATCAACGAAAGACAACAGTCTGCTAAGATCTACAAATGATGTTGAAGGTCGAAAATGATACAAGGACCACGGCAAAAGATGTTGCTGAGTACGTGATCGAAAAAAAAAATTGCCATTCCCATTCGTGTTCATACAGTTAGACGACGGTTAAACAAGGGAAATTTGCTTGCCAGACGGAAAGCTATAATACCTCATATAAGCAAAGTCAATAAAAAACGGCATACATTTCCAAAGTGGTATTTGCAGTGGACAAGCGAGCAATGGGTCAAGCTGTTATGAAGCAAAGAAATGAAGTTTAATTTGTTCGGCTCTGATCGAATAAATTATGTGCGGAAGCTCCTAAGACGACGTTATTTACCTATGTATATATCAACTACCCACTGTAAAAATGGCAGCGGGTCCATAATTGTTTAAGCTATGAAAAAATTAATGATGATAAAAATTGATGTTTAAATCTAAATCGTTCTAAGGTTCTTTCACCCGTAATGAAGTTGGTCCGTTGGTCAAAATTAATGAAATCATGAATGCAAGAGTTTACTGCGGGATCCTTAAAGAGCACATGCTGCCACATCAGCCCGAAACACAGAAGTCACTTACCTCGGGAATTTTTAAGTAACCATGATGTGAACATTTTTGGAAAGATCAGCTCAGTAACCGGATCTCAAACCCACATAGGATCTATGGGAACTAGTAGACCGCGAAAAGAAAGAGAAAAACCACTCCAATGTAAAAAAACTTGGAAAGAATCCTCCAGGAAGAGTGGAATAAGACATCCATGGAGACTTTAGGGTCCTTGGTGGATTCTATGCCCTCCAGATTGCGTGCAGACATCGCCAATAGTTGTTATGCCTCTAACTTAACTTAAGATAAAAATATTCTCCTGTAAGAATACTGAAACAATTGAAATAAGTTTAATTTTGAAGAGTTGCATTTTTTTTGGTCGCTTAATTTTTGAGGTTGTCTTGTTATTTAATGCACTACAGAATACTGGATGCAGATAATTCAACAAAAATGTACATCAATAACGTGAGGGACCATTTGCATGTAGATATAAAATTATAAAGCTCTAACATAATTATATTTTGAGATATCGCAAATTTTCTGACTCAGTGGTCGCAGTTGCATTTTTATGCTAGCTACTGTAAGTTACGAAATTTTTCTTAACGAATCGAACTTCCAGATTCTCGAAAATTGCATTTATTTTTTGAATTCACGGTGTAAAAATATAATTTCTTATTGGTAATAAACTGCTATCATTTACACAAAGCATGCGCAAAAACTTTTTCACTTTAATCAGAACTTACCTACTTACTTAGATGGCCATAACAACCCGTTGTCAGGCCTCTGTTTTGCGCGCACCTTCTCCAATCGTTAATGCCAAGCGTGGTTAGGGCTTCCTCAGCTTGGTCTATCCACCGGAGGCATGGTCTCCCTCTTCGTCGTTGACCGGGGACCTTCCCTTCGAATACCTTTTTCGCTGGAGCTTCTTTATCCATACGATGGACATGACTCAGCCAGCGTAGTCGCTGTATTGTTATACGCTTAACTATGTTAATGTCGGCGTAGAGCTCTTACAGCTCGTGGTTCATTCGAATGCGATAGTCGTCGCCAACTCGAACAGGATCAAAGATTTTGCGGAGAACTTTCCTCTCGAACACCCCGAGAGCGGCTGCGTCTGTTGTCGAAACCACCTATGCCTCAGCGCCATAAAGAAGCACAGGTAGAATGAGCGTCTTGTAGAGTGTTAGCTTTGTCGATCGAGAGAGAGCTCTGCAACGTAATTGCTTACTGAGACCGTAGTAGCACCTATTAGCAATTGTTATTCTCCGCTTAATCTCCAGACTGACATCATCAGAACTGCCTTCAGCTAAGTAAAAAGGCGGATGGGTAGGTACAGGCTCTATCATATTTCCAATTCTTTCGTAATATTGCACAAAAGTAAAGTGTATATTCGTCGAAGTATGAACATTGCACCGCACTTGAGAACTTTCATTCAGAGTACCGAACAAAGTTTGTATTATCAACTTAAATCTATCATGGTCGCATTCATGTACGTTATATGTAAGACTGAAATATGCGAAAATAAGGACTTCTGAGGCATTTAAACGAATAATAACTGATTGGCTAGTAATATTAACAAAAACCCTGCCTTTGCTTGATTTTCTTAATTAATTAAATCGAAAAATTCAAAATAATAAATTTAACGTTTTTGTCGTAATTATTTTATTGATAATTGTTCTGATTGTTACATCTCGAGGTTTCAATGCGAAAATTCCGCGATCGATCGTCATTATAATTTCGGGAAACTCCGAAAACGGGATCTCGGGATTATTTTCTTAACATAATACACGTACGCATTCTGAATAAAAAGATCCCAAACGTGCTCTAAAATTTATTTTGAATAATTCCTCTTATGCCGAAAATCAGCCTTATCAATTTATCAATCCTCTACCTCGGCTTCATTAACATTGAACATTTTTATTTTCTCTAAGTGTGATTTTAATGTTTACAAACATAATTATATTAATTTAATTTTTATTTTACCTTTAGTCCAATGTCTTTGGATGTTGTACGTACAAGATTGGATCCTTCAAGTCCAAACCACTACAAGGATATTGCTGGCTTCATATCTGATGTTCGGTTAATTTTCAAGAATACATACTTATTTTATCAAGTAAGATATTTATTTTCCTATACATTTGTGAGCGACATTAACTATTTAAAAAAAAAATTCTCTTTTCATATACTGAAGGAGGATTCGAAAACGTATTCAAATGCTCGTTATTTGGAACATTTCTTTGAGGAACAACTGGTCAAGTGGTTACCAAACTTCGCATTGAAAAATATTAATCCAAATATAAACAATAATATTGGTAACAGCGCTTCCACTTCCACAGCTTCTCCGACAGGGCTTATGAATATGGGGTCAGTTGTTCCAGGTTCGCCGCATGGTGGAGCATCGCTTGAAAATGGCACAAATAGCTGCAGCGCGGCATTAAGTGGCGGTGATGATATTGACGATGGTTGCAATCCACCAAAAAGAATACGAAAATTAACAGAATAGGATAAGGTCAAATTTAGATTGATAAAAAGCTTAACAATATCATTTTAGGCTTGATATAAATCTATTTTCACACATTTTATCATAAGAATAACAAAAAAGTAATAATAGCGGCATTAAATAAAAATCGAAGACTGTCAATCTGTCAATCTTAGTTGACAATATACTTCAATTGCTCTTTGTCGAATCGCATGCAGTTTTCGAATGATATCTATAAACACAAAAAATGTATGTGAAAAGGCTCTAATGTATTCCAACAATGAACACTTTCATAAAATTGCTAGGTTTTCGAATAGATTGACAGTCTTATCAAACACAGTTCTTTTGTTTTGTTACACATGAAAAAAATGTTACTTGTTTAGCAATATTTTGTCATATAAAAAAAATTTAATTGATCTGTTTTCAAAACGTCGAAAAAGACCAATGCTATTTAGATCGAATTTTACGTAGGTTAACATGTATTTTTCACTCACGTTGAATTTAATAATTTAATCTTGCTAATAGTAACTCAGCTATATAACATAATTTCACAAAAAAACAGCATTGGAAATATCACTCCATTTTGACATAGTTCGAAACAAGAATGTTTTGTTTTTAATCATCGTCTTCACATGCATTATATCTGTTATAACATAAAACTTCCCCGGTAGTTATAAACAAAATATCTCATAATATTATTAGACATTTTCTAAAGACAAATCGAAAGAATTAAGATTTTAAGTATATACAATTTTATAAGTAGTGTAGCATTAAACATTAAAATTAACATTAAACACTTACTAACATTTACATTGCATTGAGGTAGGCCGAAGAGAAAACTAAAAAGGAGATCACAAGCGAAGTTGTAAAAATTATAATAATTATTTTCGTTAGCTTTGTGAGCTCTGCAGAACAATTGTAAATACGCATATATTCTTATTACTTTTATTTTTACGCTATAAGAGTTTGAATAATTAATTGAGAAATAAAAGCAATCGCAAATGAGGTAACTACAAGCATTACACTGCACACATGCTAAAAGTTATACTATTTTTATTCTTTTATTAGATATTCTTACTAAAAAGAGATTAGCAGGCACCTTTACTAAAAATATCTTGAACTACATATATGTGATAGCAGTCTCTTGAAAATTTCAAAAATAATTTTCATTATTGAATTTAATTTTTTTCTTCTATTTTTTTGATGTAAAAATATTAATTTTTACATCAATTTACATGCAGAAATCAATGCGTGTTCTATTATTGTATACGTTAATGAAGAGAGCGTCGTAGAAGACACTATTATAACTAAACATTCACATTATTAGTATTTATATCAGAATAAACTAACAAACAACCCTCTCAAAAAACTTCGCACGGCTCTTTATAAAAACCAAACAAAAAAAAAAAAAAACAATACAAATTATAAATTATATACTCTAGCGAAGCTTAGGAAATATACTAATAACGTATGTATGTTAATATGCTAATACATACTGAAATTTTAATGTGGAATTTGAACAAGTAAATAGAAATCATGTATCATCAAAAAGAAAAACAAAAGAAAACAATTTCAATCATCGATTTTTTAAATAATTAAAAGGAATGAATTGATTTATAATATACACATACATAAATTGTCTCGTATATCGATTAAAGCCTAGTTTATAGAACATCTTGCGGTTTAAAGAAATTATTTTCTTCTCGCATTTACATATAATCATTTTATGCTAAACAAATTGTATTTAATCTAAGGAATGAGAGAAAAAACATACATAATCGAAATAATAATTAGCGTAATTTGATTTATAATGTTTAAAAATAATATTGGTAAATACCTACTGATAATATTGTGTATGATTATTATTAGTAAAAATAATTTAGTTTATTTATGTAATAAAAATATCATTGTGAGTTATTTAACTCTCTTTTTAGGTTACACATAAAATTATTAAATAAATAACTACTTATGTATTTAAATGTAATTGATTGTTATTTTTTACAATTGTTGAGATATCACTGTGCCTAAACACTTTGGGAAAGAGAGGGGCGAAGTCCAAGTCATGAATCTGGGAATGGAATATAATCTGTAATTTTGTACAAAGCTTTCCCTAGACATTTTATAAGCTGACTCAAAAGTATCATATAATATCGTGTACGCGAGCCAAGGTATTCAAGAGCAAAGGTTGCGATAACCGATTTTTTGTAAATATCTCGCTTCCTTTGGTCTGAATGACACTTAACTACAAATTTTGTCTTGGGTACAAGACATACATTTTATGTTTTTGAGACAGAGCTTTTTCGAGTAATATTGAAAGTGGGCGACCGTAGGGCTTAAAAGTCACTGATGAGTTTGTAAGCAACGGACGAAACAAGTATGACTAGCTTCAGCCCATCTTTTCTGTTTATTTTATCTCTCTTTAGTGTAATTTTTTGGCGTTGACACACACAGTATTAAACAGTAAGTTCAATAAAATAACAATTATAAATTATTTTCTGTTCTGACACACCACAAAGGAACAGTAAATAAAGTAAACCAAGTGATTAATTTGTGAAAACTTGTTGTTCGTTAAAGGCACGGCACTACCCATAATACTTTGATCCGTTGTAATAAGATAACTAATGGAGTAATTGTGATAAAGTTTAATATTTATCTACGTGTTTTAAGATATTTCCACACCAAAAATGGCCGTAACAATATCAGTGGATGGGATACATCTCCCATACAACTAAAATACAGTGGAACCTCTATAAGTCGAACCTCGATAAGTTGAAAACCTCCCAAACTCGAAAAAATGTTGTGTTCCCTTCCCTTCAAGCCCTAAAACCTCCATTGCTCGAAATCTGACCCCTCTATAAGTCGAAATAATTAGTGAGTCCCTGCAAGTAAATTCAGTACATGTTTTCCTTCTATAACTCGAAAAAAAAAATTTGACCTTTGCATCTCGAATTTAGCAATGTTTGATTTAACAACCTTTATAACTCGATTATTTGAAAAGAATTACCTCTATAGCTCGAAGAAAAATAAGATACCGACTTTAAGAATATGCCGACAATGTACATCATTGTTTCTTAGAAATCAATGTAAAAGCCTGCTTGTACAATAAACTAATTCTATGAAATGATAAAGGAATTTATGGCTGACGTTAACACGTGTTTTCATTTGAACTTTAGCGAAGTTACTTTATTGCTGTCGATTGAAAAATTATCAGAAAGAGTTTGGTCCTACTGCAATACACACCAATGTTTAATGCCTCTATAACTAGGATTTATTTCACGTCTCTAACTCAAAAT
Organism: Tricholauxania praeusta; assembly: GCA_949775025.1. Taxonomy (NCBI): domain Eukaryota; kingdom Metazoa; phylum Arthropoda; class Insecta; order Diptera; family Lauxaniidae; genus Tricholauxania; species Tricholauxania praeusta. The sequence goes on along the minus strand of OX459029.1, from coordinate 128,308,075 downwards.
AAGTGGGAATAAATCTTAAATCCTCTACAAGCCGAACATTTCCTGTCAAAATTCGCTTCAGTCGAAGTCCTCCATAAGTCGAAAACTCTATAACTCGAATTTTTTGGCGTCTCCCTTCAACTTTGATTTACAGAGGATATACTGTACCTAAAACACTATATCTTGGCACCTAAGGCAGATTTTCTACGTTTTAGTAAGTGTTTTTTTTTTTTCATTAAATTTCAACGAAATCGGACATAAACTCTATCCGCGCCGTCACAAGTTTGAGCTAGGAAGCTCAAATATTGGAGCAATTATTTTTATTCCTCAAGCTAAAATATAGCAAAAAAAAAATACATTTACATTTCAACAGTTTTGTGTGCTTTATTTCAATTCGAAACTACGACCGTCTTAAAAACACCCTTTATAATAAATGAATTTTAAAAAGTATGCTCAATATATCATCTGTTTCCTTTTAATTCCAATATGGAATATAAACTTACTATAAGAAATTGGGTGGCGTAGTAAGTGAGGACTACCCCGGGACCCAAACTTAGCAACGGCAACTCCCTTAATAGGTTGTAGGGTCCCTATAAGGGTGCTTATTATATGAAGAATGGTTGTTAGTAGTTGTTTGTTGTGATGAGAAAAAAATGTCATCAGTGTTGATTACATGGGCAAAAGAATACCGCATATACATATGTAAATTAAGGTTGGGACTGGGGATTAATGAGCAAAAGGAAAAAATAACTTGATTCCGTAGACGAAAATTCCAATTTAAAAAAAATATTTTAACAAAGTTTATTTATGAGGGCACCGCTGCGATGTTGCTAATCCGCTGAAATATGGAATAAGTTTCTCCTCTTTGCAACCTCTGAATGGATGTGATCTGTTGAAATGAAATCTATGAATGTAGCTAAAATAAGCACTAAGATATTTCAATATTTTATATTGAAGTTGTGAGCACATGAATTTCATTGTGAGGCTTCAATTAAGTATGGTAGTTAATTCAGAAAAAGCGCAAATTTTTGCCTTTAAAAATATCGGCAAAGCTTAAAATTAAAATGTAAAAAATTGTATTTATAAAAAAATCTTAGAACTTAAAACGTTTGGCCATACAACATTAATCAAAAAGTAAATAATGGTCTGCATTCTTCTCTCATTAAAACGTTTTTATATTATTTTATATTTATAATGAATACAAATGTTATGCAGTTATATTAAAAATCTTTTGTCGATCAAAGCTTTTTGGGCTACATTTTGTCGTACTACGTTGCGAAATCCAGTCTCGAATAGCTATATTAGAAGTAAAAAAATAGTGTAATAAAATCTAGCAAATTTATAATTGATCTGGCACTAAAAAAGCTTTCCGTATACAAAATTCAATATGATGAATTTCGGTCCAGGAAGACTTCGAAATTCATAACCTGAGGTAACTGTATGAAATTAGTGGTTGATAAACCACTGACAGTGGATGAGATAAAAATAATAAGTTATTAAATTTACTACCAAAAGGTAATGAGTTAATCTGATTTTGCTTGTGGAAAGCCTTCTGGCACCTAAGCCAATAATACAAAGCTACGGGTAATAAAAACCAAACATTTTTGTTTGATATGGAAAAACTTAAACAGCTCAAAGTAGACCAATCGGCACAAATTTCGTGTAAATCGCAACCTCGTTCAGTACGATTTCGCATTTAAACTTCACGATTTTTATGCGTGATGTGCAAATATGTAATAATTGCATTTTTCCATTTTTTATTGTCCGTAATTAGATCACTGTATGAGTATTTTTGTTATTTACCTTGTTTAAAACACAAGCAATCACAACTGTTGCTGTCATGTTTTTTATAACCATAAATAATGAGATCAAAAGCAGCATTTCAATTAAAATCAATTCCAGAAAGTTGCCAAAAAGAAACAACTGACCAAATGCATAATTTGTGTCTATATAGAACGTACCCTTGTCTACAAGGAAATTAAGTCTTAGCTTAGTTATATATGTTTATCGAATTAATAGCTGAGAACTTACTGATAGTTAAATAGTTATTAAATTCACTGCTAAGCACCTTTTCGACAAATGTTTTCTCTTTAATGATGTAGTCCATATCTCTGATAGCCTTTGATAAAAAGAAACTCTTAATGTTGAAACAAAGTCAATGATTTTTTTTCACGTACATGATCGATGAACGCGCAAAAGAAACGATTAATGCTATTGTAAGCAATAGACGTCTTTTCCAGATTACCACCGCCTCCACATTCCGTATTGCAATTGTCCTTTTTAAGATGAGCTTGCGATAGATTACAAGACTTTTGGAATGGAATCAATAAATTTTCACAATACAGTCTAAAAGGAAGATATAAACGTATTAAAATTACTCGTACAAGAAAAATGTAAATATTTTTTCAAATAGATATGTACCAACCTTAGGTTAACTGGTGGTAATATTATGTATGTCTGATAGTCCGAGTCACTAAGCAATCCTCGCCTGCCACACATATTTTGCGATTCACGTTTTAGTTGCATTATCATCGAATGAAGATCGGTGTCTGAAAAGCCATGTGGTGATCGGCCATGTATGTAATAACCATATGAAGAATCTAACAAACTGATAACTGAAATGTTTGCTAACGAGCAAATATCAACGAACTTTTGTAGTGGATTTCCGAAAATACGGTTAAAAAGCAAAATTCGAAAAAGTTGTTGCACCACTTGGACAAAAAAGTAGCACAGTAAGAATAGAAAAAGTTGCAGAGTTTCATCTTGGTGGGTATTAATTTTAATCACAATAAGCTGTAGGGGAAAATAGAAAAAGTATTTTATCAAAACAATATCGATATACATATAGGGTGTCCCAATAAGAGCGTTGCACTTAAACTTTGTGGCTCTAAATATTTCATGTTTGACATCTGTCAGTGTTGCGATTAGAAAACATGGAATATTACATGATAACACAATGCGTTATCATTAAAACTCACTATAAAAATTAAGTATTTTCTAGAAGTTTCATTTGTCTGATATTTAATTTCCTATGTAATCGCAATATTTGCATTTTACAATAACATAAAAATATTGTCACTTTTCTAATAAATAATTTTATTTAAATCAGAAACTAAAAGTCCGACGCACTTATTGAGCCACTCTATGCTCTTATAAAAATAAATTTTACCTTAAACAACATGAGCGAAAAAATTCCCTGTAAAAATATTGAGGACTTTTGTTCGGTACTTAAATTAATCCATTCGTTTGCAATAAAAAATGTACGCCAAGCCGAAACATTATTCTCCGAAATGTAAGTTCTCACCTGAAAGTAAATTTATTTAAATGGCAAATACATAGATGGTGTAAAAGCCTTTTGCATTCGCTTGTTAGCCTGTTTACACACGAATTTTTTTTATTTAAAGTGGTAGAACTTTAAATTGAAACAAAAAACGTATGACTTAAGTTTGAAACAAGTTTTTTTTTGTTATTTGAAAGGTTATTCTATGGCATTTCTGTTACTTCCCGGACTAACGCCTTAAAACAATTTCTTAATGGTTGGATATATATTTTATTGTTTGTTATTAACGTTTTTTTTTTTAAAAAAGTGATTTTGAGCCAAATTAATTAAATCCACTTCTTAATTTGATTGCGGCAAACAACTTAAGGCCACAATTGTTTTGTCAAATTTATTTCATGAGCTAAGCCTAGGTCTTGTAGATATTTTTAGAGGTGTGGTAGGTACAGCACTGAAGTTTAAAATTTACCAAGTCAAATCTTGCAAGCCATGCAAGATATTGCAATGAAATTCAGTCGAAAAGTATCGTAACAGGAGAGCATCATACTCTCATTACATCTAATCGATAACACAGTCCTACAACAAATTCCCTTTTAAAAGTTTTATTTTTATTTTATTTTTAAGATTTTATTAAATTTTTGTGTGCTTATTACGGAAAAAATTGTCAAAAAATTCCATCACGTAAAGTTTTTGAGATATTCTAAGCTAACAGAGCAAAAAACACTGTTTATGACATATTTGAGGTTATGTAGCACCGTGAACTTTTTTTTTTCAAAAAACAATGTGTGATTTTAAAGTACGATTCTTCTTCTTTAAAATGCCATTTAGTTTTCTGAAATATCTTTTTTTTTCGCCAAGTTGTCGCATTTTGAAATTTTTATGTTTCTGATTTTCCCTATACCTGCAAACTCATTAGGGACATTTGTATGTATATAAAAAGATTTCAAAATGCGACAACTCGGCGAAAAACGGCATTTGAAAGAAGAAAAATTCTACTTAAGATCCCACACATAGTTTTTTGAAAAAAAAATTCATGATGCTACATAAACTGTGTAATTTCAGAAGTGTTGATAGTTAAATTTTTGAAGTTACAATATAAATGAATTACGGTTTGTTCGTCAAAATTGGCTCAGTAGTTTAGGAACTACGTCTTAGCGAATTGAAAGTAATTGTTTTGCTGACAGCGTTCCCTATGAATAGATTTTGGCCAGTTAAGTATTCCTGTATAAATCAGCTTAGAGATCCAACAAGAACGACATTTCAATTTTGTTAAAATTGGCAAAGTATCTTAGGAGCTACGAGCCTTCATTTGTTTATGTGCACCTTTACCCATTTACTACTTTGTGTTGTAAAATTGTATCTGTTTCAATATATTCGAGAAATTACAACTTAGTGCTATTAAAAAAATCATTAGCTTAAGCCTTAAGGGTAATTTTCATTGTATGGTAATGTTATTAATTAAGAAAAAAAATATTTTTTTTTTTGGGAACGCCGAAAATTGCTTCTTTTCTAATTGGCATCTCTTAGGGGCCATCCATTAATTACGTGAGCCAAAATAGAGGTGGAGGGGGTCCGGACAAATCTCACCAAGGGGAGGGGGAGTCACTGAAAATCTCACATCAACTTTTTAATGCAGATTACGTTTAAAAATTATAGAGCAAGCCTCACGGAAGAGAGAGGGGAGTTCCGTTAGAGCTTACCAAGGGGAGGCGGATCCGAATTTTCAAAAAAACACCTCACGTAATTAATGGCATTAATTACCTAAAACAGTGATTTTTCATCGTCGATTTTAGACTTAATTCATTACTTCGGGAAGCCAGATTTATCGGCACCATGACAAGGATCACTTAACTCTTATTTTCGAAATAACACGAGCTGTATGTTGATTTCCAAAGCGTTTACCGTTACTGGATTATCAGCATAGACCAGTAACTTTAGACTCAATTCATTAGTGTTTCACAATTCAATCACTCCCGAAATTCTCTTGCGAGAAGAAAAACTTGGACCATTAAAATCTTAACAAACGAAATACATACATACATATGTACATGCATACAGCAGATATGTATACTTACACTAGAGCAAACCGAGGATGTTTCTAAATTGCTCTTTAAATTAAAATGATTGTTGTCGCACATTTTAGGACGTTCCCAGTCAATAAAGAACAGGTCTATGTGGCCAAGACGCCAGAAATACACACATAAATACGAGAACTAGAAGCAAAAATCGCACTTTAAAACATATTATGCATCATATGATGCTATATAGAACAAAACAAAAAAGGCAAGCAAATGTACCTTCAGAATGAATGCAGTATAAATCAGCACCTCTAACAAGCTACTTCCATCTGGACCATTCATCTCAATAGGTAACGTTATTGTCACATTCTGCTGTGTCAGATAAACGATCGATTTATAACTTATGTGGACAAGGAAGAAACTCAAAAGAGCATTCGCAATATTTGATATCAACAAAAGCACGAATTCGCTAATGCACGCAAAATCACACAAGTCCCCAACTGTGCCATCACCACCACTCACTGGCGTCTGTGAAGGATGACGTCGTCTGTTGTTATGTATTCTTAGCGCGGCGAAACCTAAGGCGATGAACAGGAAGACAGTGAGTAGAATTTCATTGAGAATGGGTTCATTGGTTGCTTCAGCCACGCGACTTGTAAAATGTATGCGAAATCTGAACGCATAAACTGTCTCGAGTGATGAATTGATGTTAAAGTTTATGGTTCGATAGTGTAGTTTTATGATCGGTATTGAAATACGATTCTGTTCCAAGATATTGTAATGAATTTCGAATTTGTCAACGTAGCGTATGCTTTTGTACAGTTGAAGTTTGTGAGCATCTTCGTAGAGTGGTGCCTGTGAAATGCTGTTATGTCTAGCATGTGACTCAATCAGTTGAAATCTCTTCACCAATTGCCAATCTTCTACTTCTAGGCGCTGAAAATTTGGTCAGTAAGTAATGCTTTAACTAAAAAATTTTTTAATACAATATATATTAACTTATATAGTCAAGTGAACTTTAATGATAGTAGCGGAATTGTCATCTTACGCAAAGGTTAACCAGCTTTGCTAAATTTACCTATGGTAAAATTTGCCAAGCGTAACAGGTTAACTTTTTTTATGTTCCAATATTGTTCAAATTTTTGCTATTTCTAGTTTTAGTAGAGATCAAATAAATTCAGGGAGGATCTGGCTCCAACATTATTAGTTTCCAAAATACAGAGGTGTAAATTTTGTAATTTTTTCTACGAAAGTCTTTTTGAAAATTCAGTACTTAGATTTTATTTGCAAATTAGGAACTGTAATGACTGATTCCAATAGATTTTTTCATGATCTTTATAAAAAAAAAAATACTTTATTGTTTTTAAAAATATTTTCTTAAAAAAATTTTGCAATTTAAAAATGTTTCAGCATTTTTTGGAAAAACATATTTTTTAATACTTTTTTAATTTTGCTTATATGAAAGTTTGATTTTTTAGCTGGTGTGTTAGCGAAGCCCGTGTTCGATATAGTAGAGTGAACCGATGTAAGCCCTGTGCCGCGGCTGAAAGCCGCCCACTTATCATAACACACTAAAATATTTAGAAAACTGGGTGGGAGGCCGTTAAAGTAAATCATAACCCTAGTTCATCATAGGCTGAACTGCTTCACACTAACACGCTTCGGATGAACTAGTTTGGCCTAGGAAAAACTATATGTAATATATCTCATCAATAATACATTCCAACAGGCTTTATAATAATTCGTTCAAAGTAATTGGATTCCGAGATTTTTACATTTCAGGCGCTACGTCATATGTGACTGACACTTTAAGTACAAAAGTGATTCACACTAAGGTTCAGATTAATGCAAAATTCGGTCTTCTATTTTTACGATACCTTGGTGCAAGACCAAACTTACTTGATTTTCTGCTGATAAGTTTTCGATCAATACTGGTAAATTTTGCAAGAAAGTTTTGTCCGAATCTCTCTCCTTTGTAAAGTTGAGAAAGACATTGAAAAACTGTTTGTCTCCGAAAATTGTAGCTAAATCAACTATATCTTCCAAAGTTAATTGACAGCTACCATCTGTGTACTGAATGCCAAAACGAAACTTTTGCGCCAAATTAAAGTTCTCAGTATTGCGAAAGGTATGTAGTTGACATAAATTTACATGAGTGGAACGAAAGTTTCCCCAACGTTGCAATCTGCCATCCATTGAGTAGACGGTGGTGTATAAGTTTAGGAAACAATGCTAAAATGTAAATAAAATAATATTGAGTAATATATAGATAATTTAAAATTTGATAGCTTTTCTATAGGATGTTAAACTTAGATTGCACTATGTAGCCAAGGACCAAACCTAAATATATGAGTTACGCGGATTTTTCAAAGATTAGATGAAAAATGGTAATGAAAACTTTGACAGCAAAAAGATATATGTATCCCCGGATTTCGAAAATTTTTTTATATATCATGTGAGAAAATATGGTTAACAAAAACCCATAGTTTCAGATCTTTCGGATCTTTCAATTTTTTTTTCTATTGTAGTTTTTGAAGGAGCAATTGACATTGACTTTTATGAAATGCTCTTATAAATTTATTTGTGTCGAAATTTACTAAGATAGCATATCGGCAAACAGTTCATTATATATTTTTTAAAAAATTTTTGTTTGAGTTTTTTTATAATTTATGTGTGATTATGTGATTTTTTTTTTAAAATGAAGAGCTTAAAAGTCATAGTTGAGAAAATTCGCATATTTTGACAGTAAAAAAAAGTACATACATTTATCCCCGAATTTCCTTCATTCTTTCATGTATTATGTGTTCAAGTGTTCAAAGTTTTAACGTTCGGAATTCACAACTTTTTTTTTATGAATATTTTTCTGTTGCAATGAAGGAAACTATTTTTTTTCGCATTTTGCGATGTATTGCAATAATTTTATCAAGTATAAAAGCTCACCATGTAAGCGGAGGTGCTTCAATTCAGAAGGGAGTTCCCACTAAAGGGCGGGGAACAGGTTAGGGGTATTTTTCGCCTGATCATGCCTTTGGGATAAAATATATAAATGCAAATGATTTTCAAAAAAACAGAAAAGATTAGCCTTCAAAACGGGTTTTCTCCAATAACTTGAAAACTATAAAAGATATCGCAGAATTTTTAACATATTTCAAATGAGCATTGACAATTTAATGGAAATTGATACCCATTTTGAAGAAAATGCTTCAACCACATTCCACCTTTGTATGGGATGTAGGCGTGTTCGTGAGCCGATCTCGTAATTTTGTTGTTTTAACCTAAAAAACATCTGTATGTACCGAATTTCAAGAGTCTAGCGCTATTATTACTATTTATGACCGCCGATATATATAAACCCATTCACTGTGCGACATAGCGATTTATTTAATTACATACATAGAAAGACAGGTTGTGCGTACGGTAAGAATGAACAAAAAAACATTATCTTTTACAAATCCGTTCATCTTCTAGGGAATGCAAATGCTATATCCATATAATAATTTATTGGAATAAAAGTACATTTTTATTTATTAATTCGAATATCTTTTTTTCAATTAAATTTTTTTATACTCAGGCTAGGACACATCGAGAAAATAGAAGACATTGCTGCTCCATGATTTAGGGATCATATGATCGCTGACATGAGAACGGGATCGATTAAGAAGGCTTTTCTTTTTAGTTTAGGCCATGTAATGCACACCCTATTTTAATGTCAGACAATCTTATTTACCTTATTATTTTCATCTAAACTGTACGGAAAACTCTTTACAGCGTCTTCTAGCATTTTGACCGTATGCTTTCCTTTTTTATAAAACAGAAATGGACGCACCATTTGTAACTGCTCGTCCAGGTGTGAATATTTAATAAGCGTCTCTGATGCTTGCGCCAACAAAAATGCACTGCATGGTGAGTTCTTATCGAAGGAAAAATGTGACTTAACGCACAAATTAGCCAGCTGATTGCATGCAGTTGCGTTATTCATGCTGAGACAAAAAAATGCTACAAATTTGAGGTCACCAAAGTGACCATTAATGGACACCTGCTGCCAGAAAGCATTATAATTCAGATATGGCTTTAGCAAAGCATTAAAAACGCAAAAGTCTTGATAATGAAAGTTGTACTGTAAATTACAAAGCGTACAGTTTTCCCCGACATTTGGATTTGTAGACGTAATGCGTATGTTCTTAGGTTGGTCATTGGTTAGATTTACAAATTTAAAATCGCAGCGCAAGTTGGTAATGCTACCATCTTCAGGATAGTATGGCAGAGTTGATAGGCAGTTATCTGTGCTGTTTGAATTCGGCATTTTATCCTGTTGCGATATTTCATATGATTCCGTAACCAAACATGGATTGACGCAAACTGGATTCCGTTTACTTGTATCGTAAAGTGCTACAGTTAGAGATGTTGGTCTGCATTGGCACGCAAAATCTGCAAGTATGGAAAATAACTTCTTATTAAATGTACTCTTACAAGTAATTAATAGCAGTTGAATACAAAGTATGACTCTTAAAAGAAAACAAATTGCTTATTATTTTTGAGCTATAATTACGCCTCAATAATTGGTCACCTTTTCCGTTTCCAAACACGCAATGTGCGTGACAGGTACAATTTAAAGTTCTGCTAAATGGCTTTTTTTTCTGTATGCCCTTTTAACTTATGGGTAAGAATTTCTCAAACGGGCCACTTCTCAACTGCAAACGCTAATTTTTTCACAAAACTTTATTGTTTAGATAGTGGTATATGCTAGAAATCAAACTGTGTTATTTTATTTTTATTTTTTTTTGTTGTTGTTATAGGCAATTTAAATTCGGGGACAAAATTTTTTCAAGAACTTATAACTTTTGAACGAGTTCGACGATTTTTATAAATTTAACGGTGTTCCATTTGTATTGAACTTGAGTATAAGTGAACTTTTTTTCAATTGTAAGTAATGTTTTTTTCAGTGTATAAAATACGTTTATTTATTAAAAGTTAATAAAAAACAGTGTTCCCTGTCCGATTGAAAACCAAAACAAAATTCATAAATGTACTAAACGCTAAGGTACAATATCACGTTGAGAAAAAAAAATGAATCGCCATTGACGTAATTTTTATTAATATATTTGTATGTTCTTTAAATTTTGTTTACTTTTCGACATAATAGTTCAGCAGAAATAGGGTATGAGTAACAAAATAATTCGTTACAGCAATCTGACAGCGGAATATTGTCGAACAAGCTCTTATAAAAGAGGACAAAATAAATCGAACCGACAGGAGCTATCCAGGGTGGAATGGGTGCATTTTTAGAGGTTGAACACTGTTTCCATGATTTCTGGCTAAACTGTGCATTCTATAAAAAAAAAGTTTGGCTTAAAAGGTGTAGGAAATAATAAGACAACTTCTGTATTGGTCATTTTCGAAAAAATGGCTGAAGACCTGTTTTTTGGTTTTTTAGTTTTTTTCTTTGACAAAAAAGTTTCTATGGAGCTGAAACTTGGGCAAAAGATATTTTTCAGTGTTACACAAAGGCAGCAATTTTTTAAGACGGAAATATTCAGAGGTTGTTGTTAAATTTAATTTTCAAACCAAAAAAACCGAAGTTTTTAACGGCGATTCCTCTTAAAACTACACCTACTAAAGATTTATGTTTTGGCCCACTTACTCGTTGTTATGTCTACTTTAGGTAAATGGTAAAAAAAATTATACTGCAATGGAAAAAAAGACCGAAAAATTTAAAAAATCGCCATTGACGTAATTTTTATTTATATTTTGTAACTCTGCTCAACGCGCTTATCAACGTTGTCAGAGCTTTGACTTTTTTGCGTTGTCATTTTCTTCACTTTTATGTATGTAAGTGTATTTAATAAGTTTTTATTTTCAAAATGCCAAATCAAAAATTTTGTTGTAATCCACTAAATAAGTCCATTCATAAGCGTGTTTACAAAAATATAAAGTTAGTGAATGAAAACTGGAGTTCCTTATTTTTGAATTTGGTTGGACAATATATCTGTGATTCATGCAGAATAGTAATTTGTTCATCAAATATCTGTCTACCAGTCGAAGTTCCAAATAGTCCAAGTGAAATAAAAAATCTCGTGATTCAAACCGAAATTGATTTTAGTTCTGAAGACGAAGAAACAGGTGATACTTCGTTTGCTTATGAATCAAGTAAAAACTTGAAAAGAAGAAAAATTGGTATGTGTTTTAACTTTATATTTCGTGTAATCGTTATACAAATAAAATTATGTTACTTTTCAGAGAATCGAAACTTAAATAATGATCAATGGGTGAACGAAATGAAAGTGGCTTTATCTAGAGCAACTTCAAAAATTGAAAAAATAAGAATTTTAACTACAGTTCCACAGAGCTGGAGTGTACGGCAAATTCATCGCCAGTTTAATGTTTCCAGAAGACTTGCTTTAAATTCACGTGCTACGTGGTTACGGGTCTTGTCCTGATAAAAAAAAAGGTAGCGCTTTATCAAAGGATACTGTAGATGCTGTTAAGAAATTTTACGAATCCGATAAGTGAAGTCGAATCATGGTAAAAAGAATTTCGTTACAGTAGTACAAGACGAAAAACGTAAACAAATCCAAAAACGCTTGTTGTTGCTCAACATCATAGAGTTGCACGAAAAGTTTTGTTCAGAAGCTCCTCAAAACAAAATCCGTGTGTCTGCGTTCACCAAACTTCGTCCTCGCTGGTGTATTCCAGTTGGGAAAAGTGAAACACACAATGTTTGCGTCTGCCAAATTCTTCAAAATTCAAAATTAAAGTTTACCAGCTTAAATTATAGTCTGCAAAAAGCTGGAGCTACAGTTGACTACACTATTCGTAATGTTTTAAGGAAAATGGTGTGCGACAATGAAACTGAAGCATGTTTTCTGTTAGCGTGCAAAAACTGTCATGGCGTGATACGAGTACCAATCCTGAATGATTTAAAAAAGTCATTCGATGATTACGCAATTAAACAAATTCAGTTCAAAAGTTGGTTGAATACAGACAGGTAAAATTTAACTCATGACTTATGTTCAGATGTTAAATACAGACTTTTAATCAAGAAAAAACTTTATTTCTGAAAGATTTAGAAACGGAATTGCCATTACTTTTGAAACACGATTTCATCGCAAGAAAACAAAGCGACTATCTTGATGATGCAAAGCATTCTGTTCAAAATGGAGAATTTGTTGTCACCCTAGATTTTTCGGAAAATTACAGTTTTGTGATTCAAGATTCTATCCAATCGCTTCATTGGTCAAATGAACAAGCAACGCTTCACCCGTATGTAATTTATTACAAAAAAGATAACAAGGTAATGCATCACAATTTCGTTGTGGTTTCGGAATTTTGTAAACACAATGCTGCATCTGTAAATTTGTTTAATAAACAAATGATAAGATATTTGCAGAATGTTCATGGAAAAAAAAAATGTAACAAAACTGAAATTTTTTTCTGATGGTGCAGCATCGCAATATAAAAACAAATTCAACTTCATAAATCTTAAATATTTAGAAAAATGTGAGAAAATTGAAGTTGAATGGAATTTTTTTGCAACGTCACACGGTAAAGGTGCTTGTGGTGGAATAGGTGGAACTGTAAAGAGGAGTGATCGCCGTGCAAGCTTGCAGCGTCCAGTAAACAATCAAATTATCACGCCCAAAGATTTGTTTGATTGGACCAAACATTTTTTTAAAAATATTGATTTCGATTTTTGTACCAACAAAATGCATGAAAAGGAAGAAAAAGCCCTGGTTTCTCGCATCGCAAAAGCAATGAAAATAAAAAATACACGTCAGTACCATTTTGTTAAGCCAGTAAAAAATCTGAAACTTATAACCTGTAGAGAAATTTCATGTAGTTCAAAGTTTGAAAAATATTATGTAGGAAAGTAAACAAAATTTAAAGAATACAGAGTTACAAATATATTAATAACAATTACGTCAATGGCGATTCATTTTTTTTTCTCAACGCGATATTGTACCTTAATGTTTGGTACATTTATGAATTTTGTTTTGGTTTTCAATCGGACAGGGAACACTGTTTTTTATTAACTTTTAATAAATAAACGTATTTTATACACTGAAAAAAAAACATTACTTAAGATTGAAAAAAATTTCACTTATACTGCAGTTCAATACAAATGGAACACCGTTAAATTTACAAAAATCGTCGAACTCGTTCAAAAGTTATAAGTTCTTGAAAAAATTTTGTCCCCGAATTTCAATTGCCTATAACAACAACAAAAAAAAATTAAAAATAAAATAATAACACAGTTTGATTTCTAGCATACACCACTATCTAAATAATAAAGTTTTGTGAAAAAATTAGCGTTGCGGTTGAGAAGTGGCCCGTTTGAGAAATTCTTACCCTTATATCAAAGGTTATGAAGCCACCTTTCGTAACGTGCTACTTTTATTGGATTCTCTCTGGTGGTTGAAACACTATATTCATTAGAACTGAATTTAAATATGTCAGTTGAGAATTCAAATGCCCTCCCTAGAATAGTTCAAAGTACAGTACATTTTCAAATCGAGCTGTCTGTAGGGCCCATTTAAAACTAATGAGGATATAAATTTTTTTTTTCAAACAGCTCTATCTGCAAATAACTTAAGTATTTTAATGTGTTTGGAAAGCCTGAATATTTTAGTTTGGCATAAAATATTTTATAGTTTTCTTAACCTTTGATTTCTTTATGAAAAGTATTTTTTTAAATAGGGGCAGTAACATACCTAAGGTGCGCCCGAGGGGGCGGAAAAATGGTCCTCGCAATATGAAATTAAAATTTTGTTTTTTGCATAATAGGAAATTTTGAAATTGTTGTGGACCTTTATATTTGTTGAAAAACACAGTATCTTTCTTTGGAAGGGGACGGTAAATTACCTCTTGCTCCGGGCGCCCAATATCGACGGTACTTCACTGGATAGAACCTCTATCATAGAGGAGTGTGTATGTTGCACCGTGTGACACCATTATGGTGGTAATACCCGTTGGGTAAAGTATTTTATTATGTAAGATCTTTTTGAAATTGAGTTCATGACTTTGTCATTGAAAAAGGCGACACACAAGTGAGTAACACTTCTTATGTGACATTTATCTATTGCTGTTCGCAAAACTTTATAATTATACTTAATTTTAAATTTATAATTAATATCAATTTCAAATTTATATGCTTCTTTTAAATACTTTGAATTATATTTAATAAGTTACTATTTCTCTTATGAACTAATTAATTGCATTTATAAGTACAAATTCAAAGAATTAATTAACATGTCATTTTATTCTAAATATTGTTATTCTTTACTGTAAACACTTATGCACACGACCCTGTACCAAAACCAGTTCTTACTTACACTTTTTATTCTCACTTGCAAATGCACTAGCTGAATAGCAAAGGCATAAGCAAGAGAGCATCGCATCAATTGCTGAATTAGCAAAGCATAAATCAATTTCTAAATTTAACATAACTTCACTTTGCGATCCACCATAAGAACGGTAAGAACGGCTGTGCGCTTAAGCGTAATATATCTTCTTCTTCTTTTATTCTTTGTGCATTAACTTTAAGATTCACAGCAGTTGAATAAAATAAACTTTTGTGTGAACAATTTATTTAATTGAATTATTAAATTACATTTATATACATTTTTTGGTGCCGAAACCCGGGAATCATTCCCATTTATATAGTTCAATTAATAATAAAATTGAAAATTTAAAAAAATTTACATAAAAGTTAGTGCAGTGTGAAAAAACAATGGTGGTTGTTCTTGAATAGTCTTTGCCCTTCAACCATAGCAAAGTCATTTGTAAGGCATTCGTTTTTTGTTATAACTGCCGTGCTGCAAACAAAAATTGCCTTAACATTATTCAATTTTTTGTAGGAAAAATTAAATAACTTTTTTTGAGTTAAACATTGGTTTCATTTAAGTGCAAATCGATTTACTTAAAGCTAGTTTCTTTACGTGATTTTTTGTGGAAAACCAATTTCGTTATTTGCCTTGTTAACTGCCTTGCTGCAAACAAAATTATTTAACAAATTTCAACATTTTCTGCAAAATGAGTGAAATTAGTGAAATGGTGCCTCAGCAACATGATTTGCTTATACACATCAAGCTGCTACAAGCTAACCTTGATAAAAAAGCTCCCAGTGAGAAAACTAAGGGATTTATAACAAGTTTTTTGCAAGAACTTGACAACTTATATAATCAGTTTATGCAAACGCATAATAAAATTAATAGTGCTATCCGCACCGAAAAAATTGAAACTGATAAGGTACCTTACATAAAAAACAATCTGTTTTCTGAATTTTTCGACATTTACATGAGTTGCAAAGCAAATTTAATTGATGCTATGCCGCACGATAGTGCATCTTCGCCATTTTTAACTAGCACTTTCGCTTTGCCGCATCAAACAGAAATTGATAACAAGACAGAAATAAGTTTGCCTAAAATTACTTTACCCAAGTTTTCTGGTGATTACATGGAATGGGTCCCATTCAGTGACATATATATTACTTTAGTTCATCAAAATAAAAGCATTTCTAATATTCAAAAGTTTTACTATTTGAAAGGCACTTTATTGGATGAAGCTGCTGCTTTGATTAAAGCAATATCTGTCACTGAAGCTAATTATGCAACTGCTTGGTCTATTTTAGAGAACAGGTATCACAATAAACGAGTTATCGTTGATGCACTTTTAAATAAACTTTTTAGTGTTCCAGAATCTAATGGAACTTCAAAGGGAATATGCATTATTCTGGACACATTTCGGGAATGTCTGCAATCATTAAAAAATCTAAAAATAGATATATCCAGTTGGGATGCGATATTAGTGTATCAAATTTCTCAGAAACTTGATAACCAGTCACGTAAAGAATGGGAACAATCTTTGAAATCTTCTACTGATGTTCCTTCAGTTGATGACATGTTTTCCTTTCTTGAAAACACTTTTCGTGCTCTTGAATCTGTGAGCAAGGCTTATAAAGCTCCTCATAAATCTTTTAAGCCACAAATTTTAAAATCTAAAAGAAATACTTATCACTCAAATAATGTTACGCAATGTTCAAATTGCTTACTTTGTGTGAAACCTCATTCATTGTACCGATGCTTTAAATTTTTGGGACTTTCTCATAAATCGAAAATTGAGTTTCTTACTACTAAAAATATTTGCTTTAATTGCCTAACTCTTGGTCATAAATCAAAGGATTGCAAATCATCGTATCGTTGCAATACCTGTAAAAAACTTCATCATTCAATTTTACATTCTCAAGAGGTTGTGGCAGCAGCCACTGTGAACTCAAATTTACAAGATATAACTTTGTCTACCAACCTTTGTAATGAAGTGTCAGCAATTTCTACACAAACACTGCCTCACGTGTTGCTCTCTACGGTTCGTGTTGTTGTAAAAAGTGCAAGTTCTCAAATTACTTTACGAGCTCTGCTTGATCAAGGTTCTCAAGCAACTCTTATATCTGAAAACGCTGTTCAACTTTTAAAATTAATCAAACACAAAATTTTTTGTGATATTTTTGGAGTGAACAGTAAAAGTCATTGTCGTGCTTTGGTTCACTTAGACCTTTGGTCGGTTCGAGATGAACCAGTTTTGCAGTGTAAGGCTCTAGTTCTTACTAGTTTAACCACATACATTCCAAAGGCTTCGGTGATAAAACATAATTTTGAAATGTGCGGTATTAACGTACTAGCTGATCCATTTTATTATAATTCAGATCCAATCGATATTATTTTGGGTGCTGATGTGTTCACTGGTATTGCTTTGCCAGGTCAATCTAAAATTTACAAGCAAACTTTTTTGCAAAATACTCACTTTGGATGGGTGATTTCTGGTCCAGTTGAGCAATTCACTGGTTCAAGTTTAACCGTCAATAACTTGGTTATTGAAAATTTATTAAGAGCTTTTTGGGAACAAGAAGAAATCCCAAACAAACGCGAGCTTTCTGAAGAAGAAAATGCTTGCGAACTTTACTTTCAAAGGACTACGAAACGTGATCCTTCAGGAAAATATATCGTGAATCTCCCTTTCAAATCTCTGATTTTTAACAATGAGTCTTTTGACCTCAATAATAATCAAAATAACGCTCTTAAAAGACTTAAAAATTTAGAAATTTCATTTTCTAAGCGTCCACAATTACGTGATGCTTATAAAGATTTCATTCATGAATACGAACAATTAAATCATATGTCCAATATAGGTTTATTTCCGTCCAATCTTCAACAAAATGCCTACTACTTACCCCATCATGGAGTTTTTAAAGAGAATAGTACAACAACAAAGTTAAGAGTTGTTTTTGATGGAAGTAGTAAGGCTTCGAACTGCACTTCACTCAATGAAGAGTTATGTCCAGGTCCAGCTTTACAAAATGACTTATCACAAGTAATCTGTCGATGGCGTAAACATAAAATTGCTTTTAGCTCAGACATTGAGAAAATGTTTCGCCAGATACTTGTAACAGATGAGCATCAGATATTTCAACAAATTTTGTGGCGTGATTCTCCAACGGATCCTATTTCCATTTATAAATTAAAAACCGTAACCTACGGTACTTCAGCAGCGCCATTTTTATCCATTCGAGTCCTACATCAGTTGTCTGAAGATTATAAATCTGAATTTCCGAATGCATCTCGCGTTTTAGTTTCAGATTCTTACGTCGATGATGTCATTTCTGGTTGTGACACACTTACGGAGGCAATCTCACTTCAAAAAGATTTATGTTCCTTGTTAGGAAAAGGACAATTAAATCTTCGTAAGTGGATTTCTAATTCACCAGAATTGATTCAACAAATTCCAGAAGAATTCAGAGAAAAATCTGTCACTTTTGATTTGGATACTGATAGTACTGTTAAGGCTCTAGGCGTTCAATGGAATACAGTATTCGATTCTTTCACTTTTAAAGTCAAATTTTCTGACTCTGAGAAAATAACTAAGCGCACAATTTTATCTGATACTGCTAGACTTTTTGACCCGTTGGGATGGCTTACACCTTCAACGGTGATAGCAAAAATAATATATCAAAGATTATGGTTAGCTGGTTTGGATTGGGACAGTGAAGTACCTCATGATATTGTGTCTGATTGGTTACTTTATAAAAACTCTTTACATTTATTTGAGAAAATTAAAATTCCACGATATATTGGATATAAATCTGATCTTCGCATCGAATTACATTGTTTTTCTGATGCATCACAAGTTGCATATGCCGCAGTGGTTTACTCACGTATTAAATACTCCGAAAATCATATCATTGTAAGTCTTTTACAAGCTAAGAGCAAAGTGGCACCGGTTAAAACCGTAACTATTCCTCGTTTAGAACTTTGTGCAGCATCGCTTTTAGTAAAACTTACAAACATTGTCAAAAATGCCTTTGGTGAAGATTTAATTTCATCAAGTACCTACTGGAGTGATAGCTCCACTGTACTGAGTTGGATACGAAAGCCACCAGCTCGTTGGTGTGTTTACATTGCTAATCGTGTCGGTGAAATTCAAAGATTTTCAAACATTTCTCAATGGCGATATGTTCCATCAGCTGAAAATCCAGCAGACTGTGCTTCGAGAGGCATCATGCCCGAAGATCTTATAAACCTCAAATTGTGGTGGTACGGTCCACCTTTCCTTTCAATCAATCCTTCCTTTTGGCCGTCAAATTTAACGGACTTTGAAACGAATTTAGAAGAAAAAAGAACCAAAATTACTACTCATGCTATTACTGAAAATATTGATGCAAACATTTTTGCTAGATTTTCTAATTTAACTCGAATGCTACGAGTTTTATCCTTTTGCAGACGTTTTTGCAAAAATTGCAAAATTGTGAAACAAAATCGTAAAACTGAACCTTTATCTTCACAAGATATAAATTGCACTTTGTTTGCGCTCATAAAATATTCTCAAAATTTTCATTTTCATTTTGAAATTGCAACACTTCAAGCACAGGAGCAATTAAAAAACAAAACTCTACTTAAACTTATGCCATTTGTTGATAACGCAGGTGTTTTGCGTGTTGGAGGTAGACTACAACACTCAAATATTTCAAACGAATCGAAGCATCCAATTTTTCTGTCAAAAAGCTGTCCACTTTCTAAGCTTATTATATTAGATGCGCATCATCGTACTCTACATGGTGGACTTTCTTTGACTATGTCTTTCGTCAATCGGAAATACTGGATTCTTTCCGGTGTTCAGCTTGCAAAAAAGGTTATTAGCAACTGCTTACCTTGTTTTAAATATAAAGCACATACTTCTCAGCAGATTATGGGAAATTTACCTCCCGTTCGATTGAACGTGACAAGACCTTTTAAGCATAGTGGTGTTGACTACGCAGGTCCCATTCTCATCAAAAATAGCAATTTGAGATCTACAGCAGTCTCAAAAGGATATATTTGTTTGTTCGTATGTATGGTGACCAAAGCCATGCATCTTGAAGCGGTTTCAGATTTAACCACTAGTGCTTTTATGGCAGCATTTCGCAGATTTGTGTCCAGAAGGGGTTGTTGTACCGATTTGTACTCCGATTGTGGCACCAATTTTGTTGGTGCGTCCAAAGAACT
This sequence comes from Tricholauxania praeusta, assembly GCA_949775025.1. Lineage (NCBI taxonomy): Eukaryota > Metazoa > Arthropoda > Insecta > Diptera > Lauxaniidae > Tricholauxania > Tricholauxania praeusta. The sequence goes on along the minus strand of OX459029.1, from coordinate 128,288,270 downwards.
TAAAATTCTGTTCTCTAAAGGTGATCCTTTGCATGATGGTTTGATTGATAGGTTGTCTAATCAGAGCACAAATTGGCACTTTATACCACCTGCTTCACCTAACTTTGGTGGCCTATGGGAGGCGGGGGTAAAATCAGTTAAACACCATTTGAAGCGTGTTATTGGTGAAAAAATGCTTAATTTTGAGGAACTGACAACACTATTATGTCAAATTGAATCCTGTCTTAATTCAAGACCACTTTGCCCTCTGTCTTCCGATCCAAGAGATGTCGATGTTTTGACACCTGGACATTTTTTAATTGGTGAGCCAACTAATTGTATTCCAGATGATTCTTTACTAGACCTTAACATCAACCATATCACACGCTGGAAGGCTATTGAGAAAATGAAACAACATTTTTGGAAACGCTGGCATGCGGAATACTTAAACCGCTTACAAGCTCGTCCCAAATGGCTTTCCGCTAAGCAAAACGCAAAAATAGGTGAGCTTGTTCTAGTGGCAGACGAACGCTGTGGTCCTGGTCGATGGTTACTTGGCAGAATTCATCAAATACATCCAGGAACAGATGGATATGTTCGCGTCGTATCTATATATACTAAAAATAAAATAATTAAACGACCAATTACTAAAATATGTTTTCTTCCCTCAGATTCATCTACAAATTTGGCAGATACTCAAAACTCATCCGAAGAATTGAATGGAGCCTACCCTTCGTGCTGCGAGTTGGAGCGTAGCTCAGCATAAAGCTAAATAAATATTACTCCCATCGATAGGCCGTTCAATATTACGTTTGGATGAAGAACAGTTGTTCTTGGGGAGGAGAATGTTCGCAAAACTTTATAATTATACTTAATTTTAAATTTATAATTAATATCAATTTCAAATTTATATGCTTCTTTTAAATACTTTGAATTATATTTAATAAGTTACTATTTCTCTTATGAACTAATTAATTGCATTTATAAGTACAAATTCAAAGAATTAATTAACATGTCATTTTATTCTAAATATTGTTATTCTTTACTGTAAACACTTATGCACACGACCCTGTACCAAAACCAGTTCTTACTTACACTTTTTATTCTCACTTGCAAATGCACTAGCTGAATAGCAAAGGCATAAGCAAGAGAGCATCGCATCAATTGCTGAATTAGCAAAGCATAAATCAATTTCTAAATTTAACATAACTTCACTTTGCGATCCACCATAAGAACGGTAAGAACGGCTGTGCGCTTAAGCGTAATATATCTTCTTCTTCTTTTATTCTTTGTGCATTAACTTTAAGATTCACAGCAGTTGAATAAAATAAACTTTTGTGTGAACAATTTATTTAATTGAATTATTAAATTACATTTATATACAATTGCCATGTGACCTGCTATGTAACCTTTGTATCTTTCATCGTACGATGTCATAAGCATATGACGTCAATTCTTTTCAGAATATCACCGATTCCCGGATTTTGCGTTCAACGATCGTTTCCTTAATGAATTAGGACAGTGATGGTATGTGGGTTTTGTGGAAATGTACTGAATTGAGACTTAAACAATATTTGTTTAAAGAGCTCTTTTGCCACAAAAGTTACAAAATAAATTGAGATTTTCCATATTTTTTAAATTAAATAACTTTTTTTCTATTTCTTTATTTTTTCAAATCTGCGAATCATAAAAATGTCATCAACATTTTTTCCAAAGAATTTTGTTCATATCCTCTAGCAAATTTTAGAAATTCATTCAGTACGATTATCCAAATTCATTGAAACAAAAAATCAATATTCTTGTCAAAATGAGATACCTTCACTTAATTGTGAATAAAAGCAAAACGAATTCATCGATTTTCAACACTTATGTCTCATTTTTCTTACAGGTTATGTGACTTTACGTGAGAGTAACAAGACTTGACACTTTTACCAGTTATGGATTTTTCATGATTTTTAAAAATAAGAAATTTTAATTTTTTAGGCAAAAAATTATTTTTTTTATTCATAAATTTATTTATAGCTGCAAAACTGTTGATTATGTAATTATGTAATTATTAGAAACAGTATATCAATAGATAAAAGCAATTGTATTGTATTGATCTCGAGTTATATCAAACAAAAGAGCCCCAAACGTGACAAATTCCCCTATATGATACTTACTAACTTCAAATCGATATATCTCGATTCCTAGACGTGGCCCAGCGAAACACCGGGACACGTATATCTTTTTTTGACCGATATAATTTTTCAAGGTAGTCAGAACCTTCGCCGATCACTGACTCTTACCACTGTGTAATGAATGTAATTAAACATTTTTACAATGAACTTTTCAGTCAGACAAGGATCAATAGTTCTGTAGCACCTACAAATTGATCAATGCTTTTTATTCAACAAACATGACAAAGATAACGAAGGTTGTTGAGTTGCAGCAATAGTTTTATTTTAGATGAGTCCAGCAGATTCCGAACTGATCACCAGATGACGTCAAGATCCAAATTACATACAAATCGACGAAAGTGGAAATAGATTGAGTTCACTTTCCGGAACTCACCAATTGAAATCTGCCGGCAAGCATTGTAGTGGAATCGCTGGAGCTGGAAATATGTGAATAGGGGAAATGTTGGAGAGAATTAAAGGCACTCGCTACTAATCGTGTACGTTGAAATAGTTTTGTGGAGAGATAAAGGACACAAGTAGACAAAATTCTATTTAATTTCATTGGAAGTTGCTCTTGATATGATTTCTAAAAATAATGGTTTCTATACGAGGTACCACGTTCACTTGTCAAATCTAGCCAAACTCTCATTACTATGGTGTTCTTCTGCATATTTGATTCCATTTCATTCTCATGAAAACCTCTGTAGCTCTGATAACTCTAAGTCTTAACTTCTATTGGAGGTGCCACGCCCACTTGTTTAAACCCATCCACTTTCTGTACTTTGCATCTTAGTAAAAAATATTATTCCAATCTTAACTTAAAGGTTATTTATGCTTTTATGCCAGGTGCCACATCTAGTCTAATTGGCAATCCTGATTTTTATCGAATGCTTAGAAAAAAAACGGTTCTATATGACGAAATAAATTTTTCGATATATTTTTTCACAAATTCATTGCCAAGTCTAAGTGCTTCAATTAGGTTAATTGACTATATGAGGCATCCAGTTGCAAAACCGGCCAAGTTTCTTTTTCATATTTTTGGAAAAACAACGAAAAACGTCTTCATCTACTTATGTATGTATTGTTTATTGAAAAATTAGAACGCATTTCCCACATAATACTTAGTTCATAAAATTTCTTAAGGGCAGGGTAACGTATTTAACTTATTTTTTTCACTTTTTTTCTATTTTTTTATCTAAATGAAAAACCTTCCAAGGATATTGTGTGAAAATTTGAGACGGATCGGAGCAAAAACAACGAAGATACAGCAGTTTAAGCAACCATGCCTCATACATGACTCAGTGCACGTTTAAAACTTTAAAGCGTTTTTCCCACAACTCGCGATTTCAAAGTCGGTGTCCACCGTATCTTCAAAACTACTGCATCGATTCTTTTGAAATTTTGAACACTATTTCTGTACATAATTTACGAGGTAACGCTGGAGAAATTTTTTCAAATTTGTCAATATTAATTATTTTATAATAACAAATTATCCGATTTTTTTTTGCAAAAATCGCGTTTTTCACTTCAAAGTGTTCCCAATAATTTAAAAATTGAAATTTAAAAAAAACCTCCAGCGTTACCTGGGGAAATCGATTATCAAACGAAAAAATTTTTTTTTAATTTGAGATGATCCAGCACCGACTTATAGTGGACACTGCAATTCTACTTTTTTCTGAGACGCTTCCAAATAATTGCTGACATTGCCGTAGTTTTCAATATTTCTACCTGAAAATTTTTCAAAATATTCTTCAAATGTTAAACTTTGATCTACCATTGGTTTTAATAAATAGATTTTAACTGTGTTGTCGAGAAAAATTCACAAAAATGTGTCTGTTTTTGTACGAATTAACGTTACCCTCCCCTTAATCGAAACACGTTAGATCAGACTTTTCGAGTTTCATCTGTATATGTTTTTTTAAAAAACATTTTTGGGCTTAGTGGTTTATGATTCATTGAACATGGACTTGTCTGGTTTTGACATAGTAATTAACAATTTTTGTTTGGAAAAAAGTGGACTTGGAATTGGCTAGTTTTGAAAGAAAGCTTATGGACTGGCCGTTTTGAAATCTATGCATAAAAATAAATTTAAAAAATGTAATATCACTTTCCAAATTTTGTTTTTTAATCTTAAAACATAGCAGAAACATAAAGCATGATCTAGATTTTGATATCTGAGAATATCTCAAAATTTGATATTTTTGGATTTGGCTGGTTTTGCAACTGGATGCCTTATATGTGTCCAGAGATATGATGACACGTCATCTCCTGAAAAAAGCCTATTCCAAGCCGTATCCCCCTTGGGGTCTATGTTTGTCTTTTTTCTGTCTTGGGTGCAAGTAACTAAGTTTCAAATTTGTGACCATATAAAGCTCTGACCATGACGGTGTTCGTTTTGGGGGTGCACAATGCGACTCAGTCCCCCAAATTTGCGAAAATATGAACAAACCACTATTTTTGCAAAGATCGCTTCATAACTATTGTATAATTTTCAAAGTGCTGTAACTCGGTTAGATTTCAACAAACCAAAAACATCGAACATGTTTCAACTTTGGTCATGCGCAATGAGTAAAATTTAAAAAAACTCAATTCGTTCAACTCAACTCATGTTCTGTTCATTTGTTGTCCGTATTATGATGAGATGTGAGCAAACATATCGAACTAAGCGAACTGAGTTGAGTCGAGTTAACCGTAGACCGATCCTAGGGTCGTTTTCGACGATTTTTTTTTTTTATTTCAAATATCTCGAAAACTGTCAGCTGTGTGGATCTGTGTCTTCGTTACTTTGTCAGTAGGTATGTTATGAATGAAAACATGTAGTGTCAGAGCTTATTGATAGTTGTCCCAAATTTTTTTTCCACTTTGGGACTTTTTTCGTCATTCGGGTCGTTTTCGACCCGTACTAATTTTTTTATGTAAAGACATGTTTTTGTACTTTCTATCGGCTTAAAAAGTTAACCACAGTTTAGTGTTTACTAAAGCTGTGCAACGAGCTGATCGAACATGTTCGAAGTTCTGCCATATACAACGAGTCAAGCTCGAGCAACTCGATTCGTATGACCCAACTCAAGTTCAGTTCGCTCGTTGTTCATATCATTTGATCGCAACTGATGATGTCCGAGTTCTGAGTTGGTCGTGTGTTATGTGTGCATAATAGTGTGATTGCAATACAAAATATCGAAATGTGACATCGAATACATCGAACAAAACGAACTTAGGCACACGGCATTGGACAAATTCGCACCAATACGAGAATTGTGGGACCCATTTCAATTGCTTCCATTTTTCTTCAATCCAAGTTAATGTGTCACTATTGACGAGCAACTACTGGTTTACCATGGGCGATACTCGTTTAGACAGTACATGTCAAGTAAGCCTGGCCTGAGAAGTACGGTCTGAAATTTTGGCTTCTCACTTGCGCCAAGACTTCATATGTATGAAATATGCAACCATATTTGGGAAAATTTACTGGAGCTGCACCGGATTGAAATCAGGGTGAGCGGGTGGTTCTTGATTTAGGTGAGGGGCTCAAAAGTTCACAACATTACAATGGATAATTTTTTCTCTTTATACGACTTGAGTCAGAAGTTGCTACAGAAAAATTTGACCATGGTAAGCACATTGCGGAAAAATAAGCGTAGCATTCCGCCTAAGCTCCTTATCGAGAAAAAGCAGCCATTAATCCAACTTCGCCTTCACCGAAAATACTGCTTTGGTTTCATATGCAAGCAAGAAAAATAAATGTACCATTGATCAGAACACACTGCATTATTTGCTTGATATCGGACTAGCACCAAAGAAATTGCCTGAGAGAGATTCATATTATAACAAAACAAAAGGCGGTGTTGACAATGCTGACAATATGGTTTCGGGATTCAGTTGCAAACGGAAGACTAGCCGCTGGTCGATGTGCGTTTTTCCAAAAATACCAAAAGCAATGTCGCAAGAACTTCCTACATGAACTTGGTTTTGCATTGGCAAAAAATCACATATTTGACAGAACCAGAAATCCACGAAACGCATCTTCTATTTTACTTCTGACAACGCTATCAAAATCATCAAAAATCTTATTTGCAACGAAGAAGAAGAAACTGGTCCTTCTGCCAAGCAGCCTAGAACGATCCCGATACAACTTACCAGACGGGGTAGATGTACTCTTTGTTTGACCGAGAAAACCTTACACACAGAGTACAACAGCGAATTGGTTTGCTGTATGTGTAACAAAAATGTTTGCAAAGGAACACACAACTGCCTTCACATATGAATGTAATCAATTAAAAAATAAATCGAAATTTGTTCGGAGTTGAAATTTTGTGAAAAGCTCGTGAGTTTCTAATTTGTTCGAACGTGATTGGCTCGTTGCACAGAAAGCCTTAATACTTTTCATAAAATATGAATGTACGATATTGTGCAAGTGAAAGCTAAACAACTTTTTTTTATTACATGTTTCTAATTAAATGCTTCACAAGTACAATAATTTTTCTGAATAATAGTTTTTTACCAATTTAATTTATACTCACTATCCGAGCTAGATATCAAATTCGAATCATTTTCATCGCATGGAAGACACGCGAAATAATCCATATCGTAGAACTGGTTTCTTTTACATTCGCTTATGTGATGAAACTTGAAGACATGCTTATTGATTTGTATTTCATCCATATCCTTGGAACGACATTCGATTTTGAAAGCAAATATGAGCAGTAGGAAGACGATATTAAAGTAATGGAAGCACATTGTACTTAGCTTAGCTTAAGCCCTACACAAAATTAAGAAAATAAGGTTTTATTTATTTTTTTCTTGAATAAAATCTGCCAGTTAACTTGAATCATTAAGAACCGCCGACGTAATGTTGTTGATACAAGTGGTGACAGGACATTGCTTGTATACTTTATACGTCTTGGAGACAGGTGACATGACTTGTTTGTTTATATTAGTCTTAGAGTTGCTATAACAACTCAACCCCTAAGGCATTTGCATACGCATTGCAAAATAGAATGAACACTTTCAGCGGGTTATGGTGACCTTTTAATTAACCCTGTGCTTTCAATGGACTAAAATGGTACTGCGCAATGATCTAGGTAAAATGGGAGCAGTTAAATTTTCTCCATTCTCCAAATTACACATTAAGTGAATTTTGAACTAAAATCTTAAAAGCTCCATGGATGAGTATAAAAAAGTTACAATTTTTTTAGAGTGTAGGTTCGAGTTATGGAGTTGTCGCCTCTTATTGTCCATAATGATACCCCAAAGCTCTTCTAGTTACTATGACTTATTTTTGAATATCAATACTTCTTCCGAAGAAGATCTCGCTGAAAATTTACTGATTGCCACGATTTGTAGAGCTCTGTTGAGAACATTGTCAAGTACTATCAGAAACAAGATTGGTAACAACAAACAACCTTAGTACACACCTGCGACGCACAATGGATGGATTTGTATGGAACGGCGCCCATAAATAGTAATAATTGCGCTAGACTCTTGAAATTTGGAACAAATGTTTTTAAGATAAAGACAACAAAAATTGGTGACTTTTAAAAAAATCGGTTCAAGGACACGCCTACCTCCCATACAAAGGTGGGATGTGGTTGTGATTTTTTTTTCAAAATTTGTATAGATTTTTATTAATTTGGCAATGCTGAATTCAAAAATGTTATAAATTTTTCAATATATATAGTTTTAACGTTATAAGAGAAAGACCAAAAAACGGTGGCCATAAACAGTAAGAATAGCGCCAGAGTCTTGAAATTGGCACAGACGTTTTTTTAGGTTAAATAAACAAAAATTTATAAATATGAAAAAAATCGGTTCACGTACACGCCTACCGCCCATACATAGGTGGGATGTGATCGAGACTTGTTCTTCAAAATGTGTATCGATTTCCAATAATTTGGCAATGCTGATTTCAAAAATGTTACAAATTGTGCGATATCTTTTATAGTTTTCAAGTTATTAAAGAAAAACTGAAAATTCAATAAAAAAACCTAATTTGAAAAATAGATAAAAAAACAGGAATGCTTTTTTTAAATATATTTTAATCGTCTTCTTCATAGACTTCAAGCATTTCTTGTGCCTTTGGTGATAACTCTTTATATTTTTTATCTCGCTTTATTCGAATTTGGCTGGTAAGAGGATCAGAAGAAATCAGCAAATAATGCAAACCATCTTCGTTGTTTTTAAAAACTTTATTTAATGTACCTGAGCTTCTCCAGAAAGACGTTCAATTGGAACCTTTGCATAATTTGACTTCAATGCATTATAACTTTGTGCACGGAAGGAGGCATGTTGTACCAATTGTAGTCCTTTTTATAAAGTTGCACAGTTTTTATGGGTATATTTGTAAAAGCTTTCGAGATTTATAACTTCTCCGGAAGCCAGAACGTAAAATATTCTACTATATTTGTTTTGATAAAATAACTGTAAAATATTAATAGTAAAAGCAATGTTCGGACGCAATGACTTTTGAAACACTGTACGTTTAGTTTCTAATAAAAACATAAGTTTTTTCTGAACATATATTAAAGACATTAAAAACATAAAACAAATTTATTGGAAAATATAGAATGATAACTATCATAATTAAGGACATAAGAATTTAAAATAAACTTTTTTGGAAATATATTACCATAATAATAATAACAAAAATGTTTATAATCGGACCCCCTATGCTGCACCATCCGTATCTGCACTACGCTATGTTTAGTTCTAAAAAAGCGAAAGCAAAGAGGGACGAAAAAAGAAAAAAACAGCCTTAACCAGTTCCCCTCTATTTGAGGGAACTCCTATCTAAATTCAAGCAACTTCCTTCACAATGCAAGCTTTTACAATTTATAAAATTGTTGTAAAGCATTGCAAAATGCGAAGATACACAAATATTTTTTTCTTCAAATATTGCAATAGAAAAAAATTCATTAAAAAAAAGTTATGAATATGCGCAAGTTTTTTTTTTGTTTTTGCTAACCATACCTTCGCACATAATATATAAAAAAATTTTTTAAATCTGGAGACATACTTTTTTGTTTTTTGCTTTTTGACAGTATGCAATCTATATTTGTTCTCATTTCGAAATTGATAACAGCAGCAAGTGTGTCAAAATTTTTGCACAAACAGAGTTTCATGTACATAATTAAAAAAAAACGAGTGCAAAAAAAATAAAATTTTAATTGTTGGAGATGTTTGCAGTTGGTCATGTTCGGAAACATATGTGTAATAAATAGGCAGTTCAAAACGGTAAAGCCCAATTTCCATGTGATCTTATCTTATCCCATATCAGGGATATTAAATCAAATTTTTGTAAGAAAGAAAAAGCATGCGAACATAACCTAATGCGCTTGGAGAATGTGAGAGTGAATAGCATACATTTGCTATCTTAATAGCATGTGATGTCCTCCCTGATATTTGATAAGATAAGATAAGATAAGATAAGATAAGATAAGATAAGATAAGATAAGATAAGATAAGATAAGATAAGATAAGATAAGATAAGATAAGATAAGATAAGATAAGATAAGATAAGATAAGATAAGATAAGATAAGATAAGATAAGATAAGATAAGATAAGATAAGATAAGATAAGATAAGATAAGATAAGATAAGATAAGATAAGATAAGATAAGATAAGATAAGATAAGATAAGATAAGATAAGATAAGATAAGATAAGATAAGATAAGATAAGATAAGATAAGATAAGATAAGATAAGATAAGATAAGATAAGATAAGATAAGATAAGATAAGATAAGATAAGATAAGATAAGATAAGATAAGATAAGATAAGATAAGATAAGATAAGATAAGATAAGATAAGATAAGATAAGATAAGATAAGATAAGATAAGATAAGATAAGATAAGATAAGATAAGATAAGATAAGATAAGATAAGATAAGATAAGATAAGATAAGATAAGATAAGATAAGATAAGATAAGATAAGATAAGATAAGATAAGATAAGATAAGATAAGATAAGATAAGATAAGATAAGATAAGATAAGATAAGATAAGATAAGATAAGATAAGATAAGATAAGATAAGATAAGATAAGATAAGATAAGATAAGATAAGATAAGATAAGATAAGATAAGATAAGATAAGATAAGATAAGATAAGATAAGATAAGATAAGATAAGATAAGATAAGATAAGATAAGATAAGATAAGATAAGATAAGATAAGATAATCACTTGGAAATTGGGCTTAAGCCACTTTCTCACAGCCATAGGACAACATAATCGCACTACACCGATTTTGATGAAATTTGGTATGTAGATTGATTCAATTTTAAGTAAAAATATTTTTTTAAGTAGGCGGTGCCACGCCTCTTACAGGAAAAACGTTTTAATAGCAAAAAGACAAGTTTTATATAATTTTAAGAAGAATATCTACTCCTTCCTCTTTTCTTTGTTAAAATTGATCTCACTAATTAATTTGATAAATATAAACATTAATTTTGTTTTTTTAATTACTGTATATATCATAAATATTATTATTATAATTAAACATTATGAACTTACAGTCATTTTAGCAAAGACCAATATTGTAAATAAGTAAAATTTACAATATTGGTCTTTGCTAAAATGACTGTAAGTTCATAATGTTTAATTATAATAAAAATAATCAGTCGCAAAAATCAACTTTCATAAATATTATTGTTTATATAAATATTAATTTTGAAAAATTGCCCAAGTGAACATTAACGGAAAATATGTCCCGTTCGAATGGATTATTATGACTTGTAAGAAAAAAAGTAAATAAGATTTGTCAATCAAACGAAATCTATTAAAAAGTTATATTATTCCATTCCATTTTAATTTTAAAATTAGTTGCATTAAAAAATGTTACCAGGTTTCGCTGACTTCTGCTTTTCTATAGATGGCCATGAAAAACACTTCCGTTTTTTGTCCCGTTTAAATGGCTTTTTAATTGCCTCTATCTTGGAACCAGTTCTACGTCTGGCATCAACTTTACCACTCAATATAGTGCTACCAAAGGGCCATTCCTTAAAGTAACAGAAAAAATAAAAGTGTTTTACATTGACTTTTATTTCACATAAAAAGTGTACTTCCGTCCCGTTCAACATGAGAGAAATGCCCACATGTTATTCTTCAGTCAATCCTTAGAATGTGTCTGATTTCAAATCGAAATTCCCGACACAACTTTGCAAAATATGAATTTTTTATTGAAAAAAAAATTAAAAAAAATTAATTTTATAAATAAAAAAAATTATGTTTTTAACATATTAACTTAAACAAAATAATTCCGACAAGCGCGCGTGAATTGGAAAATTGTTAATGGAAAACTATTTTAATGTGTGTTGTGGTTACCGCCGCCAGCTGGACAAGACGAATCTCAAATATTGTGCACGTGTAGATTTGGTTTGGAAAGACGTGCGTTACGATCTCTAAAACTAATATTATATAAAGTTTTTCTAAAAATAAAAGTTTTTGATTTAAAAAAATCAATTAGTTTGATTGTTTCACCAACTGATATTTTGAAATTTAAACATTTCTGTTTTGTCAATAATAAACAAAAACAAAACAAGTTAATTTTGACAGAAATGGCTGGCCAAGAATAAAGAAAAAGAACTGTCACTTACAATTGCTGCTACCATGATAATTGTACCGTGGATTCGACTTAAATTTATTGATTAAATACTTAATATTAGAATAAAAAAATCCATTAGAAAAGTTCAGTTAAATAAAAATTGCCGAATGGGAGTGAAAAAATGAGTCTGTATAAGTACCTGTACGAAGCTCAATTCCTACTGGGACCCCGGCTTTGACATGAAATTCCGGGCTTGGTTGGGTCAATCCCGACCACTTGACAGCCCCGTGTAATACTCTAGATTTGAAACCTTCGTATTGAGTCTTGATGAGATAATAGATCTTGGGTGCTGCCCTTCGTCTATTCTACGCATCTTAGTGCAATTTCGGTCGATGTTATCAAATTGAGTACTCTAGTCAAAGTCACTCTCATTTATCTGCTCTACGATATTGCGAAGGGTATTAATTTGATCAACACACGATCTGTTCTGATAAGTGGTTCAATATTAGAAAAAAATAATTATTCAGAGCAATACTGATAAATCGTTAATTAATAAGTCGTTAATTTTCGAAAAAGTCTTCCCAGTAGGGCCCGCACCGCAAGTTCAGCCGAGATGTGGAGACGAGAGTAATTGAGCTTTTCTTTTAGTCCAAAGTTACAGGCTATAGTTCAAGACTTAACTAACATGTTTGGAGCAATGCCAAATGGTAGAAAAGAAAACTTTTGCAGAAATCGTTTCTCAAATGGATGTTGCGACAGAAAGTAATGCCTAATTTCAATGTGATCTTTCTTGAACTTATCTTATCAAATATCAGGGAGGACATCACATGCTATAAAGATAGCAAATGTATGCTATTCACTCTTGCATTCTCCAAGCGTATTAGGTTCTGTTCGCTTGCTTTTTCTTTCTTACAAAAATTTGATTTGATATCCCTGATATTTTGAAATTTAAACATTCCTGTTTTGTCAATAATAAACAATAACAAAACAAGTTAATTTTGACAGAAATGGCTGGCCAAGAATAAAGAAGAAGAACTATCATTAAGAATTGCTGCTACCATGATAATTGTACCATGGATCCGACCTACATTTATTGATTAAATATTTAATATTAGAATGAAAAAATCCATTAGAAAAGTTTAGTTAATAAAAATTGCCGAAAGAGAGTGAAAAAATGAGTCTGTATGAGCACCTATACGAAGATCTCTTATATGTTTGACAAAATTAAAATTGGTCGGCTGCCACAAAATAATGTGTCCCCTGTGTTTATTAAAAAAAATTATGTTTTTAACATATTCACTTAAACAAAATAATTCCGACAAGCGCGCGTGAATCGGAAAATTGTTAATGGAAACTATTTTAATGTGTGTTGTGGTTACCGCCGCCAGCTGGACAAGACGAATCTCAAATATTGTGCACGTGTAGATTTGGTTTGGAAGACGTGCGTTACGATCTCTAAAACTAATTTTATATAAAGTTTTTCTAAAAATAAAAGTTTTTGATTTAAAAAAATCAATTAGTTTGATTGTTTCACCAACTGATATTTTGAAATTTAAACATTTCTGTTTTGTGAATAATAAACAAAAACAAAACAAGTTAATTTTGACAGAAATGGCTGGCCAAAAATAAAGAAAAAGAACTGTCACTTGCAGTTGCTGCTACCATGATAATTGTACCGTGGATTCGACTTAAATTTATTGATTAAATACTTAATATTAGAATAAAAAAATCCATTAGAAAAGTTCAGTTAAATAAAAATTGCCGAATGGGAGTGAAAAAATGAGTCTGTATAAGCACCTGTACGAAGCTCTCTTATTTGTTTGACATTAGCTTAAGGTGGTACAAAAATTAAAATTGGTCCATTCGGTAAGAAAATGTCGATAATGTGTCTCCTGCATTATATTAATAATGTGTCCCCTGCGTTATTCGCTTTTTTCGTAATAATAAAAAAAAGAGATGCTGAACAGCTGAAATGTAACTTTTGAAACTGCCTAAAGGACCAACTAAACCTACTGTCAAATTTGAACGAAAAGCATCTCAGATGCATTAGGATCAGAATAGACTTTTTAGTGGTATATTGTACTCACGGTACAATTATCATGGCAGCAGCAATTCTAAATGCCAGTTCTTTTTCTTTATTCTTGGCCAGCCATTTCTGTCAAAATTAACTTGTTTTGTTTTTGTCTATATTATCTATAATAATTCTACATTAGCCGTGATTTTTTTGCATGAGAATGATAGTTAATATAGTCGGCGATACTTATTAAACCAGAGTCATTAAAAAAAATTTTAGCACATACATGTAACCAAAATCAGCCCAATTTCCATGTGATCTAATCTTATCCCATATCAGGGATATCAAATCAAATTTTTGTAAGAAAGAAAAATCATGATTGTAATTGGATTTGGATAAATTGTTAATATTTTATTTAGATACGATGTTGGAACATTAAGACTAGGTAAACATGGCTTATGATGGACAATTTGCCGCCACGACTAGCATTACAGACTTTCGCCTTTTTGATTAATTTCCATTAATTTCCGTACGGAACCAAGATTTTCCAACGAAACAAAATATTTTGACCTCTCTGTTTTAATTGCTGTTCCTCAATACCGCTCATTTCGGTAAGCGGCAACACTTGCTCAATCTATTACAACGTTCTTCTTTCTCTAACTTGGCAGCATTGATATGCAACTGTCAAATTATTCAGCGTTGGGAAAAACGCTATAAACGTTCGTTTATTAAATTATATGTGCAACAAAATAGTAATATTTAATAAAATTATAAATATATATATTCTTAAGTATACAATTTATGCTTCACATTGATATATAAAGGAAATGGCGAATGTGGAATCAATGATTGTTGAAGAGAAATCACAGATGAAACAAGTCGATAGAGAAAAGGTAAGCCGGTCTGATGCTCCAATTTTTGTTATATGAAAACCTTAATGATTTTCTTATTTTTAGACTTGCCCACTGCTCCTGCGAGTTTTTTGCTCAACTGGGAGACATCATTCCGTATCCGAATATATGTACGGCAACGTACCATCCAATGAGTTGCAGATTTATACCTGGCAGGATGCAACTCTACACGAACTCACTTCCCTGGTGCGTGATGTCAATCCGGATACACGCAAAAAAGGCACCTACTTCGATTTTGCTGTTGTCTATCCAAATTTTCGGAACAATCATTTTCAAATGCGGGAAATTGGCGTAACGTGTACTGGACAAAAAGGAGCCGATGATAATAAAACGCTCTCTCAAGCAAAATTCTGCATTGGTGACTTTTTAGATATATCTATTACGCCTCCAAATCGCCTGCCACCCATGAGACGACAAAGACCTTATTAGTACTAATTAAGTGTACACATACCTATTAATGATTAACTGGCCGTTCGATTAAACATTTAGTTCAAACAAAAAAGAGAAACTGGTGAAAAAAATATAAAGTTCACACCACTGTCAAAGTTCTTTATTATTTCCAAAAATAGACGCTTTTTACAAAAGATGAATAAAGTAATTAATTATAATTATATCAATCTGGTGAAACGACTTTTTTGAAGTTAAGACTAAAACGACTGCTTAATAAATTTGCTTAATTTCTATAGTACTGATTTTGTTGCGGTTGCGTTTGCTGATCTCGTGGTATCGCGCCCGGTCGTCTTGATTTCTTCTTACCCAATTGCGTCATATCAATTTCGATACCATTCGGCAGCACTGCCTTATTGTCCTCATAGTTGATGAAACCGTTTTCTTGTAACTCGTCTTCAGTTTCACGAGTGTTGGGATCACATTTTATGCCCGTTTCATAATGGTATTCGCGTTTGTTACCATCAGGATCAATGTATCCGTACGTGCCTCTAAAATGTGTAAAAACTGTGTTTAATATTATGCTCTTTAAATTTTTATTAGACATATCTATTTTTGTTTTTAATCAAATAATTTTGGCGGAGCTTAAGCTTTTTAAAATACCAGAGTTAACTCCAAGTTGATAAAATTTATCGTTAAATTTGCTTTTACGTATCCCAGCTTTGCGAAAAAGCTTATAAAATGGCTCAAACGCTTAGAGTCACGCGCGCGACTGCGGAAAAAATAAAAGGATATGTCCAAAGAATAAATTCTACAAAAATAATTTAATAATAAGGTCGTTCAGCTCAATCAGAAAATTTTATTCCTTTAAAATAAATTAAACAATATCCATTTCTTTAACATATTAGGATGAAGGCAAAAGCTATATCATAAAGAAAGCGCAATCGTTTGAAAGAGATTAGACAACATGAATACAAAAAATGCTCAAAACGTAAATTTTAATTATTTTTGTAAAATCAATAAAATTTGGTCTAAAATTATAGAATTTTTTTTAATACATACTTCTTTTGTCATGACTTTTTAATTAGTGGGTGGTATTAAGAGTGTCGTCCAAGAAATAAAATAACTCAAAAACTCTTTTGTAAAACGGATATAATATTTTAGCTAATATTTCTTTAGAAAAATTTCCCACAACTCAATAGTCAGATATTCAGGGTCAGAAATGTATAATTTTTAAGACAAAACTGACCAAAAAATGATCAAAAACCTAAACGAATTTCTTGTTGTTTTTACTCACGTTGTTATGCAATTAGTACCGATTATTTCCTCCTTGAAGGAACCATCATCGTTTTCATAACCCCATGTTATGCTGCCATCTTCATTTTCTTCACGCCATTTTCGTAGTGTCTGCGCGACTGGTTGACGCTGTCGTTTCGTATGTGCGTCACGATCATCACTTAATACATTTTGATCAATTGGACGCGACTGTATTGGCTTAGGACGTGGCCTTTGTGCTGGTGCTGGAGATGGATTGCGTTCGACATTTTGTGGCTCATATTGTGGACGTGGTTCACGGTAAGCTGGTCGTGTACGTATAACATTGGGACGTTGCGGAGCTGCCGGTGGAGGTAACGATGCTTGAGGACGCTCGAGACCAAAACGTTGTGATCCAATATTCGCACCAATACCATAGTCATTAAATTGCGGCCTGGGCTGTGGACGTTCTGACAATCGTATGATCGGTGTTGGTGTATGTGGTGCTAAAGCAACTACTGGCTCCTCATGGAAAACCGTCGGTACATCTTGTATGGAATTTGGATCTCCATTAAAGAACGCTGCCGCTGTTTGATGAAATTGTGCTTGTTGCGACTGCGCAATTTGCTGTTCACGTAGAAGCTGTGGCAAAAACGCCTCTGGTGTATTGTCTTCTTCTGTTTCAGTGACGGGCTTTGGCTCCTCAATAGTTCGTGGTGTTATGGCAGGTACATTGAGGTCTTGTGACCGGAACGCGATGGGTCTGCGTACACGTGCAAGTTTCTCATTGCGAAATTGTTGACGAGGACCGCCACCAACGGGTACGGCACCGGGTATACTGAGTCTAGGTGGAACAGGTCCATTCTGGGCGTTGACTAGAAGATGCGCTGACGCAAATAGTAAAATACTAATCTGTAATAAAAAGACAAAAGTAAACGTTTCTGTGATTATTTCCAAGCATTACATTCAAGGCCGCCAAGAGGTTAAATGAACAAAAAATTAATTATATGTTCAAGGATGGAATTCGCGCTCTTTACTCTTAAGTTGAGCTGAAAATTGGGACGGCAGTTCATTTGGAAGGTTCATAACCAAAAACGTCTTTTTTTTTATCAATTTTTTGCTTTCATTTAAATAGGGCGAATTCTTAAACCAAATGACGATTTAACGGCGATTTTAGACTAAATGAACTGCAGGCTCATTTTCAGTGCAACTCAAGAGTAAACTTTCCTTGGATATATACATAACTCTTTGTCATGAGTAGGTACATTTTGAATCTGAACTTTTTAATTTATGTATATGTTTTGATTTCAGGAATGAAGTGTCACAATATTTCAAAAAAAGGTTGCCCAGTTGGAAAAATTATTAAAATTGCGCTAGGCTATTTTGAGAAGGGTTGCCTCGAAAAATCTATAGTTTGCTTTATGGTATGGATGCGGTTCAAAAGCCAAAAGTCTGTCGACTGCATTTACTTGGACATGACAAGCAATTGTTCTAGCTAAAAGAATTCTCCATTCGACTGATTTGAGAAGAAAAGTGCGTTCTAATTTTGGTGTAGTACCTACATTGAAAAGAACCCCCTCAAACATATGCAAGCAGTTACAGTTGAAACAGTAACCCTTCCTGATTTGGTAACTACTTAAATGTCATTTGG
Organism: Tricholauxania praeusta; assembly: GCA_949775025.1. Lineage (NCBI taxonomy): Eukaryota > Metazoa > Arthropoda > Insecta > Diptera > Lauxaniidae > Tricholauxania > Tricholauxania praeusta. Next base: position 128,270,376 of record OX459029.1, on the reverse strand, counting down.
GAACTGCAATTATATTACATATAGTTTGTTTCTTAATCTTTGAGTGTTCGCTGTGCTCTAAACCTCAATTTGCTACGAAAACCAGTTGATTGTTAAATTTGTCCTAGACAGTGAAATGAATTCACATTAACCGGAAGTAATTATGAAAAAATATCCATCAGGAAAAGCAAGAAATCGCAGGTGTAAATAATCAGAAACACACACATTGTTACAGTATTTTGCACATATTACGCAGCCGTGTTCGGAGCGACTTTTCATTTTAAACACAATTTGTATTTTTTTTTTCATAATCTATGTAAGTCAAAGTAAAGAGTACATAGAGCTGAACAATCGAACTTACGTATGGAAAAACAACGCGCTGATTGATCGTGCTCTCGTAAAAAGCGAATGGTGGTAAACAAAACTCATAGTTAAATTAATTGTGTTTTCTGGTTAAAGAAAAACTGGTTTATCTGCTGGACTTAATGTGGTTCATTGCAAACAATAAAATATTCTTATTCAATTGCACTTAACTGCGTTTTTTTTCAGATACAGATGTTAAATAAGTTTTTATTACAAGTGAGATCATATATCTTGTCAAATAGAACAACACAAGAGGGTTGCTTACACATCACATACTGCTAATTGAAAATACCGGATGTCAAAGATAAAATTGGACTGATTTCATGAAATAGGATTCTTGAAATAAAGAATACCGGATAAAAATATAGTTAGTCATTATTAAAATAACGATTTAATTTGATCACTTAGTTCAATAAGTAAGATATGAAGTAATTTCGCAAATTGACACAAAGTTAAGGATACATATGGTCACTCTTTAAATAACTGCACACTTGACTTCTTGGAACATTTTTTGAAACGAAATATATCAAAAACTATGGGGAATATGATAAAAAACATAATATAATTTTTGCTTAAAAATAAAATGGAAAAATTTCAAAATAGATGCAAACGTTGGGCATTTGCAACTTTTGGAATCGTGCCCATAATAAAATTTATGCAACCATTTCATTTAAGTTGTTAGACGCTATGTAATTTAGCGTTTTGATCATGTTAACTTTTATTTCAATTATATCAATAAAAGTTTTGCGTTAAGACTTTTTGCCTAACTCTTTTGGCATATAATTAAAGTGACTTATAATTTTTTTTTGTGTATAATATAAACCTTAATAAATTTGAGTTTCCCACATTCATTGAAACACTGACCCAGTCAACGATCAACCAAGTTGGCTACTACAGTAGTAATATTTTTCTTTTATTTTTTTTTGTTTTGTTTTCTGTTTTGTATGGCCAGATTTGTATACCTACGAGTATAATTGTTTTTTTTTTCTTCACTGGAATGCAACGTCTAATACTCGACCACCGCCCAGTTCAGTTATTGTTACCGCTGTTGAGTAGTCTGAGGCTGAGTTATTTCTTGATTTACACTTGGTTGCCTTTGCTGCTGCTATTGGCAATCTTGCAAAATTTTATGGTATCGAATTTTGGACTAAAACAGCACGCGTCCATAGATTCGTACGTTGATTAGTAGTAATGAAAATTTAAAGCAAAATAAAACTTGCAATGAATGAACCTTTACAGCGGGCTGTTGCTATACTTTTACAGTTTGTTTACAAAACAAAAATAACAAAAAAAAAAAAAAAATGATTACCGGTTTCTGGTTATTGGCCCCAAGACAAGAGTTTTGTGTTGTTTCGAATAAATTGATTTGCTTATAATTGTTACAATTTTTACTGGCGGCTTTTGTTATTTTGTTAGAAAATGATAACTTATTACTTGCATTTTAAACAATAATAGGAAATTGTTTTGGTAAAAGCATTATTATAAATATAGAAAGGTAATTTCAATACTTTTCAAATGCTATGCAGTGCACCTGTACGTGTCGTTAAAGGGCTCAAATACTCAATTTTGTTCACAGCTCTGCCAATCTTAAACCATTTGTAATGCTTTTGATCTTCTTTTGTTTTCTGCATAGACTTTTAATGAAATAATGTCAACAATTTTTTATGTGAACTATTCTCTGCAAAATCTGAAAAGTACTGGAACTACCCATAGATTGCTTTTAAAAAATATTGAGAAATTATCCAATAAAAATAAGTTTATAGGTTAAAAAAATAAAAAAACTCATGAACGGCTATATATTGTCTAGAACTAGAAACACGCAAATACTTTCAAATGATTTTTGAGTTCTAAGATGCTCTTCAATGAAATTATTTTTGAACTTTTATATAGCCCTTTTTGGAGTTCATCCAAATGATTAATTCCCAACAAAACTTTCATAAAGATATAACGTCTATTAAGACAATCATAATTGGAAATATTTTCAAAATCTCAAACTACTTACTAAAAGCTACGTTTTAGAATTATTTGTGGCTCCTAAAATCTATAATTTCCTTGCATACTTCTCCAATAAGATATAAGACCTTTTATTATCCGAATCAGAATGCCGCAATACATGACTTCAGATGATACTTTTCATTATTAATTATGGATGTTGTCTTTATAGGCTAGATGGTAACGCTAATCCAGGATATGTCAATATTTTTAAGACTTTGATTTAATTCAGTAGGTTGGAAATTATGTATTTGAATTAAATTAGATCTTTTAAATTAGAATGCGAAATGATATGTTCGCCCACTTTGCTGATGGCACTCATATTTGCAAGATCCTCATATGTCTAATCCAAATCTTTTATTTAATTTTCATTATGTATATAAAACTTCAAACTTGTCCGAGGTTAAATATTTATTGAATTTCAAAAGGCAATAATTGATCTCGAAGGTTTTTGTCATCCAAATATTCTTCATTCATTGAAGGAGTTTCAACTACCGGAATTCACCACATTTCCATTGCTTAGGGATAAATTATTTACATAATGTACTTACTCGTGGTGATTTCCACTAGGTGGGATTACTAAAGGTGAATTCATTAGAAAACTCCTTATTCATTTACCACTAGCCACATTCTAATAACACCCGGCATGAGAAATTTCGCTACGCTAAATCGAATAACTCTCTCAATATATCGTCTGCTTTCGCCCATTTTCGATTCAACGAGCTATTCTTGAAGGTGTAGAGTTAATTTCAATTATCTCGCCTGGTTAACCCATAATCGGCAGTTCCACAGACAGATCGACAAAGCTAACTGACTCAGTTGGAGATGCTGATCAAGAATATATACATAGTTATTTACCTGCCACCCCTTCTATGCGTTACAAACGGGATGAGAAAGCGAATATATGCTAAGTGTAGGGTATATTTATGTATATATTATATTTATATATTATACATACATATTTAAACAACATAAAACTAACTCGATCGCTAATGACTTCAGCTTTAGGAATTTCACCATGGTGTTAGATAACTTTTTTGATCTTTCATTCTTTAAATATATAATTTTTGAGGGCACTCAATTAATTATAAACATAATGATGAGCTTATTGTGAAACCACGCTGCACTAAACCTACCCATCCAAATTGGTTCCTCGGTCGTTTTATTTTACATTGATATTAATTGATTGGATTGACATTGATTGATTTATAAATTTTTATAACTGAAATATGAAGAGGAAAACCTGTTATAACTGTAATAAAATCTACCAAAATTCAATTCAAAAATGAAATAAAAATTCATATTTCAATACGTTATTTTAAACGATAACGAAATATGCTATTGTACGTAAAATGAGGCCTTTATTGGCCAATAGCTAAAAGTCCTGTCATAGAAATTTATCATGCACATTGAAACTTTTGTTTAGGAAGCAATAAACTAGCTCTGCGAAAAACGGGAGCATTTCATTGAAACTACTTTTGCATTTAAATAGTGAGGGGTTCTTTCATCAAATAATATTGATTCTTTTTTCCATAATCGTTACAAACTGAGTGACAAAATTAATAAATCCTGTGTGTAGAGTATAACAGACATTTACCAAAACACATTTAACTTATGTTTTATTAGCTATTCACTTACTATAAATTTTTTAAAAAATTTAAAATTATATGTATGTATATACAAAATTTGCGTTAATTGCAAAGTTCAACAGCATTTATCTAGAAAATATGTTTTTGCACAAAAACCTGGTTCCCGTTGTCCAGGTCATATATGTGTATGTATTAAAATACCATTAAAATCAGAGAATGCGATCAACTAAAATGTAGTATTTACAGTGAAATTCCCATTTCGGACAGCCGGTTATGGGACAGCTCCCATAACCGGACATATTTCAGCATATTTCAGCGACACTCACTAACTTTTAAATACAAAATAGATTCCGATAGCCGGCCGCCCCAATAACCGGACAAAAATACTGCGACGGTGGGTGTCCGGTTATGGGGAATTTCACTGTAAAAGATTTTTTGTCTTCTGTAATTCGTATAGTTACTTAGATGGCCATAACAACCCGTTGTCAGGTTACGGCCGACCTCATTAGCTCTCGCCAGGCGCTTCTGTTTTGCGCGCGCCTTCTCCAATCGTTAATGCCAAGCGCGGTTAGGGCTTCCTCAGCTTGGTCTATCCACCGGAGGCATGGTCTCCCTCATCGTCGTTGACCGGGGACCTTCCCTTCGAATACCTTTTTCGCTGGAGCTTCTTTATCCATACGATGGACATAACCCAGCCAGCGTAGTCGCTGTATTGTTATACGCTTAACTATGTCAATGTCGGCGTAGAGCTCATACAGCTCGTGGTTCATTCGAATGCGATAGTCGTCGCCAACTCGAACAGGACCAAAGATTTTGCGGAGAACTTTCCTCTCGAACATCCCAAGAGCGGCTGCGTCTGTTGTCGAAACCACCCATGCCTCAGCGCCATAAAGAAGCACAGGTAGAATGAGCGTCTTGTAGAGTGTTAGCTTTGTCGATCGAGAGAGAGCTCTGCAACGTAATTGCTTACTGAGACCGTAGTAGCACCTATTAGCAATTGTTATAATTGTAATTATGAGTTGATGCATGCACCTTATCAATTCATCGCCACCAGCTTTAAACAGCTCAGCTGGCAGGCCGTCAGCACCCGCTGCTTTGTTGTTTTTGAGTCGCTGGATAGCAACTCGAACCTCTTCATGGCTAGGTGATGGTACTTCCACTGCGTTATCATCGATTGGTGGTATCGTACTGCATTCTCTCTGGGCGGAATTGGTGGAGAAATGCTGCCTCCATAACCTCAGTACACTCTGTGTATCTGTAACCAGATTTCCATTTTCGTCTCTACAAGTGGATGCTCCGGGCTTGAAACCTTGAGTTAGACGCTTAACTTGTTGATAGAATTTTCGTGCATCCTTCTTGCCCTGGTACACCTCAAGTTCCTCACGCTCACGCTTTTCCTGCTCCCTTTTTTTACGTCTGAAAATGCGCCTCTCTTCCTTCCTCTTTTCGCGGTAGTTTTCTCGCACGGCTCGCGTTGCGGCTGACTGCAGCGTCTTCTTGTATGCGGCATTTTTTTCAGCAGTCGCATCGCGACACTCCTGGTCATACCATTGGTTTCGAGGTTGTGGGCGTCGAAAACCAATGACTTCCTCGGCAGCAGAGCGCATGGAGTGGGAGATGTGTGTCCAAAGTCCACCGGCGTCGTTGGTTCCAGAGGTTGGTTGGTTGAGCTTAACCGAGAGTTGAGCGGAGTACGCCTCGGCAGTCCGTTGTGATTGCAGCTTGGCAACGTCCAGCTTTCGTTGCATGCCCGTGCGTACATTCTTCGCATTGCATAGCCGCATGCGGATCTTAGCTGCAACAAGATAGTGGTCGGAGTCAGTGTTGACCCCCCGAAATGTACGCACATCCAGAGCGCTTGAAGCGTGCCTTCCGTCGATCACAACATAATCAATTTGGTTTTTCGTTTTTTTGATCCGGGAATAGCCAGGTGGCCTTGTGAATGTCGAGGTGTTGAAATCTGGTACTACTAAATACCATGTTTCGCGCCGCGGCGAAGTCGATCAGTCTCAGACCGTTGTTTGAAGTGGTCTCGTGGAGACTGAACTGACCGACTGTAGCGCCAAAGATGCCTTCTCTTCCGACCTTCGCGTTAAAATCGCCGAGGACTATTTTTAAATCGTGGGTCGGACAACGGTCATACATGTCCTCTAGGCTCGCGTAGAAATCATCCTTGGTGGCATCGTCCTTTTCCTCCGTCGGGGCGTGCGCGCAAATTAGGCTTATGTTGAAGAATTTTGCCTTGATACGGATCGTAGCCAACCTTTCGTTTATTGGCGTGAACCGGGAAACTAGGTGGCGTAATTTTCGACTTACAACGAATCCGCAACCAAATTCGCGCCTCTCCGCATGGCCGCTGTAGTAGATATCACAGTTCGTCCGTTTAGAGCAGCCTTGTCCTTTCCATCGCATCTCCTGGATGGCGGTGATGTCAGCCTTTATTTTTACGAGGGCTTCCGCCAGTTGGATAGTTGCACCTTCCCTATGGAGGGTCCGGACATTCCAGGTGCATATCCGTAAATCATTGTCCGTTTTTGGTCGTCATCGTAGTGGGGGCTATTATCCGAGGCTGATATGGTTTTTATTGGAAATGATGATAATGTGTGGTGGGACCCAAACCCTACGCACATATTCCAAGTTTTAAGTCTAGGAGAGACTCGCCTTCTCACAACTAGCTCACCCCCGGACGGGTGTCCAAGGGATCTCCAGAGGATACTAATATATATAGTAATTCGTATATATTTCCTTTAAAAAAGTGCCTCAACTAAAAATGTAGGGAATCTTCGTTTCTTGCAGCAGACATTTTTGATGTAGGGATAATGTCCTTATTTGGAAAAATCAATTTTGGACCCTTTTGAAATTAAGTGCTCAAAATGACGACATTTCATAATAGATGTAGAAATCGTCGATGTTCCACCTTTTGCAAAACAAGTTTTTCTCTCCACTGACTGAACCAAAACTTTATGAGCAAAGAAAAATATATACACTATGTATATTCAACGGGTAAGCTATAAGATATCACAACTATTTTAACCAAAACCTTCCATACTCAAAAATCTACTGTTGCAGACCCGGGCCTTTTCCGCAGTATTCTAAGTTCGAACTTGATTACCGACCAATAGCGGTTTTCCTCCACATCCTTACAACTTCTACAGATGTCATAAGACCCAGCGCCTTATCTTTTTGCGTGTCTGCCTATGAGTCGGTGGCCAGTTATGACTTCAACAACTGACGAGACACTACGTCTTAGCTTAGCATATCATTTCGGCCAGATTTCCCTTGTTATATTGCAAATTCACCTTTGGGTGCATCTTGTCATCTTGTGTATGTCTTGCAGGTAGAAAGTGGCATGAGGAATTTGTGTAGTAGTTCCCTCCCTAGCTCCCTCCCTAGATGATGAGCCATCGCATTAAGAGACCAGCAGCATTTCTGGACCACTAGTGAGTTTAGGAATACTGAATCCTAATAGCAATACTGGAGACTTAATAGCAGCTTGACTATCTGAGTAAATGCTTAGTTCCCTATTTGGATATGACACTTAGCCTTAGCTAGGAAAAAGAAAAGATGTTTTAGCTTCAGACATTTAAGCTCTCCATATGAACACCGTGTAAGTTAAGTATGGTTTCAAAATAAATTATGCTCTAAATGTATTTCTCATATAAAACAGGCTGCCAAAATATGCAATAAAATTGCAAAAGTAAACTGTATCAAGCACAAGTAAGGCGTGAGCCTTACGTAATATTCAATAGCAGAATTGGCTTAAAAATGTCTGGTATATCTATAAAAGAAAAAAAAAAAATGCTGGTAGATACAGAGTTACCGGCTTTGTGAGCAACATAACGCGCCAACGTGTAAAACAACTACGCGACTTAAGCCAACTAGCACCGCACCAGATTCGCAATACCTTCGTCGAGTTCCAATTTCAAGCAATTACTTACGCATACAAGATATTTCAATCAAGTGTGATGGTGCAGTTTTGGAGCAAGGGAGTTTGGATTCAGCGGTGGAGGTTGACGCTAACATATACACATATGTATACATAAGTTATTAAATACATGCATACTCGGAGACAAATCAACACATACTCAAGGACAGCCAGGTTGGGTCTTTAGCGCGAATGTACAATGCAAAAATTATGATTTTTTACGATTACTAGCAGCTCAATTGTATCACTAATGAATGCTGCATTCCTTGAAAAAAGGTCGGAGAAGGTTGTTGAACAGTACAATAGCACACTAGCAATTAATACGTTAAATCAAAAAGAAATGCAGAAAATGGCATCAAAGAAAAGATTATACACTTAAAAAAAAAACAGTCGGAAATTTGCTTTACGCTGTGTTAAACTTTACTCAATTTAGAAATAAAAAATTAAACTTTTTTAACCAACTACTTATATACTATATTTTGTGCAGCTTGATTTTAAAGTGCATTTAAAAAAATCTATATGTCGCAATATCCATTTATGAAAAATTTTTCGATTAAAAAAAGATTTTGATAACGAAATTTCAAAATATGTTAGAATCCAATTATGGGTTGCTGGTGGTATTTATTTTGCCGCTATTACCCTATTTGTCCTTCGAACAAACATTATTTAAGCAATAGTTCATAATGAGAACTGTAAAAAGTTCTATACATACTACTCTGAATTTGACAGCGAATAAGGAGATACGTAGTTTTGCGTTAAGTATTACTTGTAATATGTGTGCAAAATAATCTACGCAATTTTATTTAGAGTGTAAATGTTACAACATAAATGGCTTAAATGACACATTTATTACTCTATGTTGTATATGTTAATATAAATACTTTTGAGTACTTGAAGGCATGCCATATTGCATATTTAATCTAAAGTGGCGCACTCATTTGGATGTACGAATCAGGGAGTTGCCGACGAGTAAGGTAGAGCTTGCATAGATTGCCATTATTTGTTATGGTACAATTTGACTCATTTAACGTTTATACACATAGCTGTTAAAAAAAGGTGGGCTGAAAAAGATCATCAATCTTTCGTCTACACTGAGAAAAAAGCATGTCTCTTTCGAATAAAATTATTTGGGCAATTACTAAAAATATGCGTTAAAAATAAACATATTTTGATATACATACATGACAATCCCATGAGATTTATCGAGATTTATTTAGTAACATTTCTTTTTTCAACTTCTTATTTATCTAGTAACATTATTTCTCATTTCAACTTCTTATGTAGAATTTTTGACCTATTTTTGCAAATTATACTTAAAAAATTATTTGATTTCACTTCATACCAATCTAATTATTATAAATATAATTCTCAAAGTTGTATATAAGTAAAAAATTGCTTAACCCATTAAAGGCCAAGACCTTTTAAAATCAAAAATCATAGCCTTCGTGTATTTCATGTTTATGAGAATAACATAAAATAATTATAAAATATGAAAAAACAACAAAAAAACAATTTAATCGGTAGGTTTTTGAGCCTAAACCCAAGCGGGTACATTGCAGGATATATGAGCATTCGTTAAATTTTTTGTAATTTTTTCGATTCAACTCGTTAAAACCAGATAAACAGAAGTGTTTTGTATTTCAAACCAAAACCAAACTTTTTTAATTTAATTTTTAATTTTTAAAAGACTTATGAACACAGATCTCCTCAAAATACGCAAAATTGACGATGAAGTATCAAAACAAAGCAAAATATTGATAAACGAAATTCGTTTTCCCTTCATTATTTATGTGTATTTTTTAAGCACAGTGTTGTGTATGATGAAATTGCGCAATAAACTTTGCAAACATTTTTTTTCTGATTGAATTTACTGCTGTTTAAACATTCTGTACCCAAGCAGGTACAGTGGCTATTAATGGGTTAAGTACTATCTGTTTGGTGTAAAATATAGATATTTTTTTTTTCGGAGTGGTGGATGAGAAAAACGCATTCTGCGCTAGCCTAAAGTGTTAAGTCACTAAAAAAACATCATATTTTCAGACCTTTATCTACCCTGGGACTACGTAAGCATTGCTACGGGGAAATATATGTAGCGTACCGACTACAACTATTGGCACCATCAAATTTTGCGCCAACTATTGGCGCCCTTTACTGGAATAGCATTTATTATTAGATTCATTATTTCCCTTTAGTTATGAACTGTTTTTTCTCATTCTGTGGTTTCTTTCCTCTCTTATTTACGAATTGTCAATAACATTAAGCAGTTCAGTTGCTTATAATCTTCTGAGCTGTAAGTGTATTTCTAGTGTAAGTTTTATATCAAGTGTACAGTGTTGATATCAGTAGCAAACTGAAATTTGGTGAGTACTGTTCCTTTTATATTTATAGATTTTTGAACTAGGCAGTTTGGGTTGTTTTAATTATAAAACATTTAATATTATATATTTGTCTTTAAATTTATACTTTTACCATATTTTAATAAAACGTGGGTGCCAACAATTGGCTCCAAAAAACTATAAATTCTATTATTGGCAGGGTGGTGCCAATATCTGAAATGTATGTTACTACAATTATTGGCACTGCCAGTCATTGTACCTTTTTTGAGTGGCAATAATTGCACATTTTATTTTTTCATAATCTTTGAAATGCCCAAAAACTTGAACTCAGATGATGAAAGTTTTCTGCAGAAGGCTCTCACAGAAATTAAAAATGGCAAAATTTCAAAAAAAAAACTGCAGCCAAAACACGGCTGGCCACGGCCAACGCTTCAATTTCGTTTAGGTCCCAAATTTTCCAAAATTCGTCCAGGTCCATCAACCATCTTAAGTGCCACAGAAGAAGAGGCTATTGTGGACTGGGTAAAAGTTTGCCAGCAGAAAGTTTTCCCGAAGAGAAAGGAAGACGTGATGCATGCGGTGAAAGATTTTTTAGAAACAACTGGTTATACTGATAGTTACATGAAATAGTTTGCTACCTATATTTTCTTTTCATGAATTATATATTTTTATTTTTATGTTTTAAATGAAATATTATGTTCCTTTTTCTTGTGCTTTATTTTTATTTTGGAAATTATATTACCAAGAGGTAGCTATAGTTATTAGCTATGTAATAAATAAACTGTTTTTGAATGAAATAAGTATGTTTTTATCCTTCTGGCTAGCTAGCTAAAGTGGGCTCTGAATTAAAAAAATTAAAATGGATCCTTAATTGATTTTGAATTCCACTGTGCCAATAATTACGTTTGTGTGTGTGCCAATAATTATGGTAATATGCCAATAATTGTGGTTTTTGAAGGGCCAATAATTGTAAACTTGAATATGCCAATAACACTAGTTTACAAAATGATTTTTTTTTTCTGTTCCATTGATCTGAGTTTACTTTTCGTATGTAGATTTTCCTGCTGAGTTCGAAAATGAAAATGAAAATTTTTTGAATGGTACAGTTTTCGAGATATTGTGGTTTTTTCACTTTTTCGACCTCTCTTCACTTTGAAACTCATATCTTGAGCTACAAATGCCCAATTTCCTTTTTCTTGATGTCATATTAAAGATAATAAAATTAAAAATAAACGTATGCAATTACATTTCTTATTAAAAAAGTGGTTCAAAAGATATAGATAAAAATAGACCAGATTTTAAGAAAAATCAAATTTTACATTTGATTCTGTGGCCACGAAAAAATAGAAATAAAATAAAAAAAAATAATTTTACTTTTTGCACGTAGAGCTGATACTTTTACGCAAATATTAAAACATTTTACAAGAAAATCGACTGTAAAATAACAACGTTAGAAGCGATTGAATGAATGAATCCAAATTCGACATTTTATGAATATATTAATTTTTTCGACAATTTGTTGATCCTAATCGTTACAAAAAGATTTTTCTCATGTACCTTTGATAAGAGGATACTTTTCTTATGTACTTTTTCCTGCTGAATTCGAAAATGAAAATGAAAATTTTTTGAATGGTACAGTTTTCGAGATATTGTGGTTTTTTCACTTGTTCGACCTCTTTTCACTTTGAAACTCATATCTTGAGCTAGAAATGCCCAATTTCCTTTTTCTTAGTGTCATATTAAAGATAATAAAATGACAAATAAACATGTGTAATTACATTTCTTATTAAGAAAGTGGTTCAAAAGATATAGATGAAAATAGACCAAATTTTAAGAAAAATCAAACTTTACATTTGATTCTGTGGCCACGAAAAAATAGACGTTTCACTTGTCAAGAAAGAAAGTATAATTCTTCCAGCGTTACATACTTAAAACTTGGCCTTATTAAAAATTTTGTGAAGGCCCTCAACGTAGAAGGCCAAGCTTTCACTTACTTGAAAACTCTTTTTCCTAAGCTGTCTATAGCTAAAATTAAGGAAGACGTTTTCGATGGTCCAGACATAAGAAAATTAATGAAAAGCACAGATTTTCCAATATATTTGACATCGGTTGAAAACGAGGCCTGGAATTCATTTCAGCTGGTTGTTACTAGTTTTCTTGGGAACCATAAAAGCCCTGACTACGAGGCAATTATTACCGATTTGCTGGAGAACTACAAAAAGATGGGTACGGAATGTCATTTCATTCTTATTAATATTCTGGTGTATTTTCATTAAATTTATTTTTATCAGTCGTAAATATGTCTCTGAAAATCCATTTATTGCATTCGCATTTAAATTTTTTTCCCGACAACCTTGGTGAAGTAAGTGCCGAACACGGTGAGAGATTTCACCAACAAATTAAAACTATTGAGCGGCGCTATCAAGGGTTTTGGGATGAAGCAATGTTGGGAGACTACGTATGGTTCCTCACTAGAGAAACGGATCCCAAAAGCAACAGAAGACAACACAAAAGCCACAACTAAGTACATACATATATATAACTTTGTGTTGTATATTATGATTGTTTTTGCTAGCCTGTGCTTGTGTGTGCAAATAAATGTGGTTTTTTGGACATAGTTCCTTTTCCACAGTAACCGGTGCATTTTTATTTTCAGGGCTATTGAAGGTTTTAATCAAATTTATTCTAATAATACGAAAACACCAAACAATATAGAGAATTGCAGCGATTAAACTCAACAAATTGTCGAAAAAATTTATATGATCAAAAAATGTGGGACTTAGACTTATTCATTCAATCGCTTCTAACGTTGTTATTTTACAGTCGATTTTCTTGTGGAATGTTTTAAGATTTGCGTAAAAGTATCAACTCTACGTGCAAAAAGTAAAATTTTTTTTTTTATTTTATTTCTATTTTTTCGTGGCCACAGAATCAAATGTAAAGTTTGATTTTTCTTAAAATCTGGTCTATTTTCATCTATATCTTTTGAATCACTTTCTTAATAAGAAATGTAATTACACATGTTTATTTGTCATTTTATTATCTTTAATATGACACTAAGAAAAAGGAAATTAGGCATTTCTAGCTCAAGATATGAGTTTCAAAGTGAAAAGGGGTAGAACAAGTGAAAAAACCACAATATCTCGAAAACTGTACCATTCAAAAAATTTTCATTTTCATTTTCGAATTCAGCAGGAAAAAGTACATAAGAAAAGTATCCTCTTATCAAAGGTACATGAGAAAAATCTTTTTGTAACGATTAGGCTCAACAAATTGTCGAAAAAATTAATGTATTCATAAAATGTCGAATTTGAATTCATTCATTCAATCGCTTCTAACGTTGTTATTTTACAGTCGATTTTCTTGTGAAATGTTTTAATATTTGCGTAAAAGTATCAGCTCTACGTGCAAAAAGTAAAATTATTTTTTTTTATTTTATTTCTATTTTTTCGTGGCCACAGAATCAAATGTAAAATTTGATTTTTCTTAAAATCTGGTCTGTTTTTATCTATATCTTTTGAACCACTTTTTTAATAAGAAATGTAATTGCACACGTTTATTTGTAATTTTATTATCTTTAATATGACATCAAGAAAAAGGAAATTGGGCATTTGTAGCTCAAGATATGAGTTTCAAAGTGAAGAGAGGTCGAAAAAGTGAAAAAACCACAATATCTCGAAAACTGTACCATTCAAAAAATTTTCATTTTCATTTTCGAACTCAGCAGGAAAATCTACATACGAAAAGTAAACTCAGATCAGTGGAACATTTTGAGTGTAAACTAGTGTAATTATACTATTTAAGAGACTTTTTTCATTTTCTTTCTCAAAACACGAATACACCTCATATCAACGTGCTTTAAATTCCATATGACAAAGAATATATCAAAAAATTTGATAAAGTTACACCGAGAATGTTCTCATCAAAATTTAATGATTGATACGTGTTGCAAGTCAAAATTTCCTTATGGGTGCCAATAGTTGTAGTCGGTACGCTATTTATAATAGCCTACATTCGATTAATGATTAAATTATGAATATTATGTCAGATATCAACATTATTTGAAGACAAGAAGAAACAAGAAACGTGAACAAAATGGCACAAAATTAAAAATCAATCAAAAAATCTCGAACAAAAATTACCTAGTGGGGGCTTTGTTAATTTATTTTTTTGGAATTTTTCATTTCTTAGGGCTGATATTACTGATTATTAGACAGCATTTTTTTCCCCAATTGTTCAACTTCATCTCACTAATGTTTAAATTAAGATATGACGAAATCAAAACAAAAAATATTTCACACAAACTATTGAGACCAGATCCTACTATTTCGGAGTGGAGCCTGGGAAATTTTATGTCGAAAGATATTAAATATTTTCGAACGCAAGTCAAAACATAGGCGCTTGAAAATATTTGATAACTTCCGATCTAATAGGGACCGCAGTTTTTCGTAAAACGCGTTTTGTAGATAATAGGATATAGAGCAAAATGACATTTTTCAAATTAATTCAATTAAATTCTTTTTAAATACAGTTCGAAAGCTAACGTTATAAAGCGTAAAATAAAAGAAAACCGATATTGATTTTTTCAACAAAAAATACGACACAAAAGTTTCTTTTGTAATGTTATTATTAAGGAATCCTAAGAATGTATCTGCATTCAAATCGAAATTCCCGACATTACTTTGAAAAATATGAGTGTTTACAAAGGCGCGCATCAGTCTAATTGTATGAATTGTATGCTATTTTTCATTTTATGTTAAAAAAAACATGGTGCGCGTCATCATTAAAAAAATCTTAGTTTCCAAAGCGGTAATTTCGATATGAAAGCACATGCATTCTTAGGATTGAAGAAAAACGGAAGATGTTATATTGAAAATATTTTGAGAAAAAACGGAAGATGTTATATTGAAAATATTTTGAGAAAAATTTTTTCAATTAAAAAAATTAGTGTTTTAACAAATTTATTTTAATTTTTTTAACTTTTTTTATAAAGTTATAGTATTTCTTAACAAATATGATTAAGTGATTTTTTATCCTATCTACTATAGTTTTTGAGATATTTCGTTTCAAAAAATGTTCAAAAACGTGCAGTTATTAAAAGAATGACCGATATACATACATACTATGTATGCATGCGATAATTAAATTTTTATCACATTTGAAAACAATTTTTTTTTCCTGAAATCCATGCGATTTGTAAAGAAATTACCCATATGTGTATGTATGAACATTAGACTGTCTGTTCTTTTTCAAATTTATTTTCGAACTTGTCGTGGTATTAATTTTTGTTTTTAAAAATCATGCTAGGAATTTTTATAGTATGTTTTATATATTCTTTAAAGCTTAAAAATAACAATCAAAAATATGTGAAACTGCTAGATCTATTATTCTGCTAGTCTTCGAGCAATAAAATAAACACAAAAAAATATTAAGTGCTCGGTGATTCGCTATTCTGGACAAAAATAACGCAGTTGACACACAAAAAAAATTCTGGTTAGTGTGATCCATAGTTGTCAAGCGACCGGGATTGTCCCGGCCAAGCAGGAATCTTATGACAGGGCTGGCAAACCGGTAGTAACTTAAAAATTTTTGAATTAGCCGGTAATTGGACAATTTTGTGACATGGCCCTCAAAGTTTTGTTGAACGAGCAATAAAGAACAAAAAAGGTCATAACTTTTTCCCAAAACATATTTAACTTTTTCCCTATGACGAATATATTAAATTTTTTGGGAAGGCCGGGAATTATTTCTTTTCAACTTGGCAACCATGGTAAATTTTAATTTCCGCAATCCAATATCTCCAAAGCTAAGTAAAGTAGTGATAAATGTTTTGGGCAAAAGTTATAAGGTTTCTAGTGGGTCAAATAACAGTTACCTGTGCTTTGACCTGAAAAGCAATCTTTAAGCTCAATTTGAGGTCAACTGAACTAGGCAGTTTGGGTTGTTTTAATTATAAAACATTTAATATTATATATTTGTCTTTAAATTTATACTTTTACCATATTTTAATAAAACGTGGGTGCCAACAATTGGCTCCAAAAAACTATAAATTCTATTATTGGCAGGGTGGTGCCAATATCTGAAATGTATGTTACTACAATTATTGGCACTGCCAGTCATTGTACCTTTTTTGAGTGGCAATAATTGCACATTTTATTTTTTCATAATCTTTGAAATGCCCAAAAACTTGAACTCAGATGATGAAAGTTTTCTGCAGAAGGCTCTCACAGAAATTAAAAATGGCAAAATTTCAAAAAAAAAACTGCAGCCAAAACACGGCTGGCCACGGCCAACGCTTCAATTTCGTTTAGGTCCCAAATTTTCCAAAATTCGTCCAGGTCCATCAACCATCTTAAGTGCCACAGAAGAAGAGGCTATTGTGGACTGGGTAAAAGTTTGCCAGCAGAAAGTTTTCCCGAAGAGAAAGGAAGACGTGATGCATGCGGTGAAAGATTTTTTAGAAACAACTGGTTATACTGATAGTTACATGAAATAGTTTGCTACCTATATTTTCTTTTCATGAATTATATATTTTTATTTTTATGTTTTAAATGAAATATTATGTTCCTTTTTCTTGTGCTTTATTTTTATTTTGGAAATTATATTACCAAGAGGTAGCTATAGTTATTAGCTATGTAATAAATAAACTGTTTTTGAATGAAATAAGTATGTTTTTATCCTTCTGGCTAGCTAGCTAAAGTGGGCTCTGAATTAAAAAAATTAAAATGGATCCTTAATTGATTTTGAATTCCACTGTGCCAATAATTACGTTTGTGTGTGTGCCAATAATTATGGTAATATGCCAATAATTGTGGTTTTTGAAGGGCCAATAATTGTAAACTTGAATATGCCAATAACACTAGTTTACAAAATGATTTTTTTTTTCTGTTCCATTGATCTGAGTTTACTTTTCGTATGTAGATTTTCCTGCTGAGTTCGAAAATGAAAATGAAAATTTTTTGAATGGTACAGTTTTCGAGATATTGTGGTTTTTTCACTTTTTCGACCTCTCTTCACTTTGAAACTCATATCTTGAGCTACAAATGCCCAATTTCCTTTTTCTTGATGTCATATTAAAGATAATAAAATTAAAAATAAACGTATGCAATTACATTTCTTATTAAAAAAGTGGTTCAAAAGATATAGATAAAAATAGACCAGATTTTAAGAAAAATCAAATTTTACATTTGATTCTGTGGCCACGAAAAAATAGAAATAAAATAAAAAAAAATAATTTTACTTTTTGCACGTAGAGCTGATACTTTTACGCAAATATTAAAACATTTTACAAGAAAATCGACTGTAAAATAACAACGTTAGAAGCGATTGAATGAATGAATCCAAATTCGACATTTTATGAATATATTAATTTTTTCGACAATTTGTTGATCCTAATCGTTACAAAAAGATTTTTCTCATGTACCTTTGATAAGAGGATACTTTTCTTATGTACTTTTTCCTGCTGAATTCGAAAATGAAAATGAAAATTTTTTGAATGGTACAGTTTTCGAGATATTGTGGTTTTTTCACTTGTTCGACCTCTTTTCACTTTGAAACTCATATCTTGAGCTAGAAATGCCCAATTTCCTTTTTCTTAGTGTCATATTAAAGATAATAAAATGACAAATAAACATGTGTAATTACATTTCTTATTAAGAAAGTGGTTCAAAAGATATAGATGAAAATAGACCAAATTTTAAGAAAAATCAAACTTTACATTTGATTCTGTGGCCACGAAAAAATAGACGTTTCACTTGTCAAGAAAGAAAGTATAATTCTTCCAGCGTTACATACTTAAAACTTGGCCTTATTAAAAATTTTGTGAAGGCCCTCAACGTAGAAGGCCAAGCTTTCACTTACTTGAAAACTCTTTTTCCTAAGCTGTCTATAGCTAAAATTAAGGAAGACGTTTTCGATGGTCCAGACATAAGAAAATTAATGAAAAGCACAGATTTTCCAATATATTTGACATCGGTTGAAAACGAGGCCTGGAATTCATTTCAGCTGGTTGTTACTAGTTTTCTTGGGAACCATAAAAGCCCTGACTACGAGGCAATTATTACCGATTTGCTGGAGAACTACAAAAAGATGGGTACGGAATGTCATTTCATTCTTATTAATATTCTGGTGTATTTTCATTAAATTTATTTTTATCAGTCGTAAATATGTCTCTGAAAATCCATTTATTGCATTCGCATTTAAATTTTTTTCCCGACAACCTTGGTGAAGTAAGTGCCGAACACGGTGAGAGATTTCACCAACAAATTAAAACTATTGAGCGGCGCTATCAAGGGTTTTGGGATGAAGCAATGTTGGGAGACTACGTATGGTTCCTCACTAGAGAAACGGATCCCAAAAGCAACAGAAGACAACACAAAAGCCACAACTAAGTACATACATATATATAACTTTGTGTTGTATATTATGATTGTTTTTGCTAGCCTGTGCTTGTGTGTGCAAATAAATGTGGTTTTTTGGACATAGTTCCTTTTCCACAGTAACCGGTGCATTTTTATTTTCAGGGCTATTGAAGGTTTTAATCAAATTTATTCTAATAATACGAAAACACCAAACAATATAGAGAATTGCAGCGATTAAACTCAACAAATTGTCGAAAAAATTTATATGATCAAAAAATGTGGGACTTAGACTTATTCATTCAATCGCTTCTAACGTTGTTATTTTACAGTCGATTTTCTTGTGGAATGTTTTAAGATTTGCGTAAAAGTATCAACTCTACGTGCAAAAAGTAAAATTTTTTTTTTTATTTTATTTCTATTTTTTCGTGGCCACAGAATCAAATGTAAAGTTTGATTTTTCTTAAAATCTGGTCTATTTTCATCTATATCTTTTGAATCACTTTCTTAATAAGAAATGTAATTACACATGTTTATTTGTCATTTTATTATCTTTAATATGACACTAAGAAAAAGGAAATTAGGCATTTCTAGCTCAAGATATGAGTTTCAAAGTGAAAAGGGGTCGAACAAGTGAAAAAACCACAATATCTCGAAAACTGTACCATTCAAAAAATTTTCATTTTCATTTTCGAATTCAGCAGGAAAAAGTACATAAGAAAAGTATCCTCTTATCAAAGGTACATGAGAAAAATCTTTTTGTAACGATTAGGCTCAACAAATTGTCGAAAAAATTAATGTATTCATAAAATGTCGAATTTGAATTCATTCATTCAATCGCTTCTAACGTTGTTATTTTACAGTCGATTTTCTTGTGAAATGTTTTAATATTTGCGTAAAAATATCAGCTCTACGTGCAAAAAGTAAAATTATTTTTTTTTATTTTATTTCTATTTTTTCGTGGCCACAGAATCAAATGTAAAATTTGATTTTTCTTAAAATCTGGTCTGTTTTTATCTATATCTTTTGAACCACTTTTTTAATAAGAAATGTAATTGCACACGTTTATTTGTAATTTTATTATCTTTAATATGACATCAAGAAAAAGGAAATTGGGCATTTGTAGCTCAAGATATGAGTTTCAAAGTGAAGAGAGGTCGAAAAAGTGAAAAAACCACAATATCTCGAAAACTGTACCATTCAAAAAATTTTCATTTTCATTTTCGAACTCAGCAGGAAAATCTACATACGAAAAGTAAACTCAGATCAGTGGAACATTTTGAGTGTAAACTAGTGTAATTATACTATTTAAGAGACTTTTTTCATTTTCTTTCTCAAAACACGAATACACCTCATATCAACGTGCTTTAAATTCCATATGACAAAGAATATATCAAAAAATTTGATAAAGTTACACCGAGAATGTTCTCATCAAAATTTAATGATTGATACGTGTTGCAAGTCAAAATTTCCTTATGGGTGCCAATAGTTGTAGTCGGTACGCTATTTATAATAGCCTACATTCGATTAATGATTAAATTATGAATATTATGTCAGATATCAACATTATTTGAAGACAAGAAGAAACAAGAAACGTGAACAAAATGGCACAAAATTAAAAATCAATCAAAAAATCTCGAACAAAAATTACCTAGTGGGGGCTTTGTTAATTTATTTTTTTGGAATTTTTCATTTCTTAGGGCTGATATTACTGATTATTAGACAGCATTTTTTTCCCCAATTGTTCAACTTCATCTCACTAATGTTTAAATTAAGATATGACGAAATCAAAACAAAAAATATTTCACACAAACTATTGAGACCAGATCCTACTATTTCGGAGTGGAGCCTGGGAAATTTTATGTCGAAAGATATTAAATATTTTCGAACGCAAGTCAAAACATAGGCGCTTGAAAATATTTGATAACTTCCGATCTAATAGGGACCGCAGTTTTTCGTAAAACGCGTTTTGTAGATAATAGGATATAGAGCAAAATGACATTTTTCAAATTAATTCAATTAAATTCTTTTTAAATACAGTTCGAAAGCTAACGTTATAAAGCGTAAAATAAAAGAAAACCGATATTGATTTTTTCAACAAAAAATACGACACAAAAGTTTCTTTTGTAATGTTATTATTAAGGAATCCTAAGAATGTATCTGCATTCAAATCGAAATTCCCGACATTACTTTGAAAAATATGAGTGTTTACAAAGGCGCGCATCAGTCTAATTGTATGAATTGTATGCTATTTTTCATTTTATGTTAAAAAAAACATGGTGCGCGTCATCATTAAAAAAATCTTAGTTTCCAAAGCGGTAATTTCGATATGAAAGCACATGCATTCTTAGGATTGAAGAAAAACGGAAGATGTTATATTGAAAATATTTTGAGAAAAAACGGAAGATGTTATATTGAAAATATTTTGAGAAAAATTTTTTCAATTAAAAAAATTAGTGTTTTAACAAATTTATTTTAATTTTTTTAACTTTTTTTATAAAGTTATAGTATTTCTTAACAAATATGATTAAGTGATTTTTTATCCTATCTACTATAGTTTTTGAGATATTTCGTTTCAAAAAATGTTCAAAAACGTGCAGTTATTAAAAGAATGACCGATATACATACATACTATGTATGCATGCGATAATTAAATTTTTATCACATTTGAAAACAATTTTTTTTTCCTGAAATCCATGCGATTTGTAAAGAAATTACCCATATGTGTATGTATGAACATTAGACTGTCTGTTCTTTTTCAAATTTATTTTCGAACTTGTCGTGGTATTAATTTTTGTTTTTAAAAATCATGCTAGGAATTTTTATAGTATGTTTTATATATTCTTTAAAGCTTAAAAATAACAATCAAAAATATGTGAAACTGCTAGATCTATTATTCTGCTAGTCTTCGAGCAATAAAATAAACACAAAAAAATATTAAGTGCTCGGTGATTCGCTATTCTGGACAAAAATAACGCAGTTGACACACAAAAAAAATTCTGGTTAGTGTGATCCATAGTTGTCAAGCGACCGGGATTGTCCCGGCCAAGCAGGAATCTTATGACAGGGCTGGCAAACCGGTAGTAACTTAAAAATTTTTGAATTAGCCGGTAATTGGACAATTTTGTGACATGGCCCTCAAAGTTTTGTTGAACGAGCAATAAAGAACAAAAAAGGTCATAACTTTTTCCCAAAACATATTTAACTTTTTCCCTATGACGAATATATTAAATTTTTTGGGAAGGCCGGGAATTATTTCTTTTCAACTTGGCAACCATGGTAAATTTTAATTTCCGCAATCCAATATCTCCAAAGCTAAGTAAAGTAGTGATAAATGTTTTGGGCAAAAGTTATAAGGTTTCTAGTGGGTCAAATAACAGTTACCTGTGCTTTGACCTGAAAAGCAATCTTTAAGCTCAATTTGAGGTCAACTGAACTAGGCAGTTTGGGTTGTTTTAATTATAAAACATTTAATATTATATATTTGTCTTTAAATTTATACTTTTACCATATTTTAATAAAACGTGGGTGCCAACAATTGGCTCCAAAAAACTATAAATTCTATTATTGGCAGGGTGGTGCCAATATCTGAAATGTATGTTACTACAATTATTGGCACTGCCAGTCATTGTACCTTTTTTGAGTGGCAATAATTGCACATTTTATTTTTTCATAATCTTTGAAATGCCCAAAAACTTGAACTCAGATGATGAAAGTTTTCTGCAGAAGGCTCTCACAGAAATTAAAAATGGCAAAATTTCAAAAAAAAAACTGCAGCCAAAACACGGCTGGCCACGGCCAACGCTTCAATTTCGTTTAGGTCCCAAATTTTCCAAAATTCGTCCAGGTCCATCAACCATCTTAAGTGCCACAGAAGAAGAGGCTATTGTGGACTGGGTAAAAGTTTGCCAGCAGAAAGTTTTCCCGAAGAGAAAGGAAGACGTGATGCATGCGGTGAAAGATTTTTTAGAAACAACTGGTTATACTGATAGTTACATGAAATAGTTTGCTACCTATATTTTCTTTTCATGAATTATATATTTTTATTTTTATGTTTTAAATGAAATATTATGTTCCTTTTTCTTGTGCTTTATTTTTATTTTGGAAATTATATTACCAAGAGGTAGCTATAGTTATTAGCTATGTAATAAATAAACTGTTTTTGAATGAAATAAGTATGTTTTTATCCTTCTGGCTAGCTAGCTAAAGTGGGCTCTGAATTAAAAAAATTAAAATGGATCCTTAATTGATTTTGAATTCCACTGTGCCAATAATTACGTTTGTGTGTGTGCCAATAATTATGGTAATATGCCAATAATTGTGGTTTTTGAAGGGCCAATAATTGTAAACTTGAATATGCCAATAACACTAGTTTACAAAATGATTTTTTTTTTCTGTTCCATTGATCTGAGTTTACTTTTCGTATGTAGATTTTCCTGCTGAGTTCGAAAATGAAAATGAAAATTTTTTGAATGGTACAGTTTTCGAGATATTGTGGTTTTTTCACTTTTTCGACCTCTCTTCACTTTGAAACTCATATCTTGAGCTACAAATGCCCAATTTCCTTTTTCTTGATGTCATATTAAAGATAATAAAATTAAAAATAAACGTATGCAATTACATTTCTTATTAAAAAAGTGGTTCAAAAGATATAGATAAAAATAGACCAGATTTTAAGAAAAATCAAATTTTACATTTGATTCTGTGGCCACGAAAAAATAGAAATAAAATAAAAAAAAATAATTTTACTTTTTGCACGTAGAGCTGATACTTTTACGCAAATATTAAAACATTTTACAAGAAAATCGACTGTAAAATAACAACGTTAGAAGCGATTGAATGAATGAATCCAAATTCGACATTTTATGAATATATTAATTTTTTCGACAATTTGTTGATCCTAATCGTTACAAAAAGATTTTTCTCATGTACCTTTGATAAGAGGATACTTTTCTTATGTACTTTTTCCTGCTGAATTCGAAAATGAAAATGAAAATTTTTTGAATGGTACAGTTTTCGAGATATTGTGGTTTTTTCACTTGTTCGACCTCTTTTCACTTTGAAACTCATATCTTGAGCTAGAAATGCCCAATTTCCTTTTTCTTAGTGTCATATTAAAGATAATAAAATGACAAATAAACATGTGTAATTACATTTCTTATTAAGAAAGTGGTTCAAAAGATATAGATGAAAATAGACCAAATTTTAAGAAAAATCAAACTTTACATTTGATTCTGTGGCCACGAAAAAATAGACGTTTCACTTGTCAAGAAAGAAAGTATAATTCTTCCAGCGTTACATACTTAAAACTTGGCCTTATTAAAAATTTTGTGAAGGCCCTCAACGTAGAAGGCCAAGCTTTCACTTACTTGAAAACTCTTTTTCCTAAGCTGTCTATAGCTAAAATTAAGGAAGACGTTTTCGATGGTCCAGACATAAGAAAATTAATGAAAAGCACAGATTTTCCAATATATTTGACATCGGTTGAAAACGAGGCCTGGAATTCATTTCAGCTGGTTGTTACTAGTTTTCTTGGGAACCATAAAAGCCCTGACTACGAGGCAATTATTACCGATTTGCTGGAGAACTACAAAAAGATGGGTACGGAATGTCATTTCATTCTTATTAATATTCTGGTGTATTTTCATTAAATTTATTTTTATCAGTCGTAAATATGTCTCTGAAAATCCATTTATTGCATTCGCATTTAAATTTTTTTCCCGACAACCTTGGTGAAGTAAGTGCCGAACACGGTGAGAGATTTCACCAACAAATTAAAACTATTGAGCGGCGCTATCAAGGGTTTTGGGATGAAGCAATGTTGGGAGACTACGTATGGTTCCTCACTAGAGAAACGGATCCCAAAAGCAACAGAAGACAACACAAAAGCCACAACTAAGTACATACATATATATAACTTTGTGTTGTATATTATGATTGTTTTTGCTAGCCTGTGCTTGTGTGTGCAAATAAATGTGGTTTTTTGGACATAGTTCCTTTTCCACAGTAACCGGTGCATTTTTATTTTCAGGGCTATTGAAGGTTTTAATCAAATTTATTCTAATAATACGAAAACACCAAACAATATAGAGAATTGCAGCGATTAAACTCAACAAATTGTCGAAAAAATTTATATGATCAAAAAATGTGGGACTTAGACTTATTCATTCAATCGCTTCTAACGTTGTTATTTTACAGTCGATTTTCTTGTGGAATGTTTTAAGATTTGCGTAAAAGTATCAACTCTACGTGCAAAAAGTAAAATTTTTTTTTTTATTTTATTTCTATTTTTTCGTGGCCACAGAATCAAATGTAAAGTTTGATTTTTCTTAAAATCTGGTCTATTTTCATCTATATCTTTTGAATCACTTTCTTAATAAGAAATGTAATTACACATGTTTATTTGTCATTTTATTATCTTTAATATGACACTAAGAAAAAGGAAATTAGGCATTTCTAGCTCAAGATATGAGTTTCAAAGTGAAAAGGGGTCGAACAAGTGAAAAAACCACAATATCTCGAAAACTGTACCATTCAAAAAATTTTCATTTTCATTTTCGAATTCAGCAGGAAAAAGTACATAAGAAAAGTATCCTCTTATCAAAGGTACATGAGAAAAATCTTTTTGTAACGATTAGGCTCAACAAATTGTCGAAAAAATTAATGTATTCATAAAATGTCGAATTTGAATTCATTCATTCAATCGCTTCTAACGTTGTTATTTTACAGTCGATTTTCTTGTGAAATGTTTTAATATTTGCGTAAAAGTATCAGCTCTACGTGCAAAAAGTAAAATTATTTTTTTTTATTTTATTTCTATTTTTTCGTGGCCACAGAATCAAATGTAAAATTTGATTTTTCTTAAAATCTGGTCTGTTTTTATCTATATCTTTTGAACCACTTTTTTAATAAGAAATGTAATTGCACACGTTTATTTGTAATTTTATTATCTTTAATATGACATCAAGAAAAAGGAAATTGGGCATTTGTAGCTCAAGATATGAGTTTCAAAGTGAAGAGAGGTCGAAAAAGTGAAAAAACCACAATATCTCGAAAACTGTACCATTCAAAAAATTTTCATTTTCATTTTCGAACTCAGCAGGAAAATCTACATACGAAAAGTAAACTCAGATCAGTGGAACATTTTGAGTGTAAACTAGTGTAATTATACTATTTAAGAGACTTTTTTCATTTTCTTTCTCAAAACACGAATACACCTCATATCAACGTGCTTTAAATTCCATATGACAAAGAATATATCAAAAAATTTGATAAAGTTACACCGAGAATGTTCTCATCAAAATTTAATGATTGATACGTGTTGCAAGTCAAAATTTCCTTATGGGTGCCAATAGTTGTAGTCGGTACGCTATTTATAATAGCCTACATTCGATTAATGATTAAATTATGAATATTATGTCAGATATCAACATTATTTGAAGACAAGAAGAAACAAGAAACGTGAACAAAATGGCACAAAATTAAAAATCAATCAAAAAATCTCGAACAAAAATTACCTAGTGGGGGCTTTGTTAATTTATTTTTTTGGAATTTTTCATTTCTTAGGGCTGATATTACTGATTATTAGACAGCATTTTTTTCCCCAATTGTTCAACTTCATCTCACTAATGTTTAAATTAAGATATGACGAAATCAAAACAAAAAATATTTCACACAAACTATTGAGACCAGATCCTACTATTTCGGAGTGGAGCCTGGGAAATTTTATGTCGAAAGATATTAAATATTTTCGAACGCAAGTCAAAACATAGGCGCTTGAAAATATTTGATAACTTCCGATCTAATAGGGACCGCAGTTTTTCGTAAAACGCGTTTTGTAGATAATAGGATATAGAGCAAAATGACATTTTTCAAATTAATTCAATTAAATTCTTTTTAAATACAGTTCGAAAGCTAACGTTATAAAGCGTAAAATAAAAGAAAACCGATATTGATTTTTTCAACAAAAAATACGACACAAAAGTTTCTTTTGTAATGTTATTATTAAGGAATCCTAAGAATGTATCTGCATTCAAATCGAAATTCCCGACATTACTTTGAAAAATATGAGTGTTTACAAAGGCGCGCATCAGTCTAATTGTATGAATTGTATGCTATTTTTCATTTTATGTTAAAAAAAACATGGTGCGCGTCATCATTAAAAAAATCTTAGTTTCCAAAGCGGTAATTTCGATATGAAAGCACATGCATTCTTAGGATTGAAGAAAAACGGAAGATGTTATATTGAAAATATTTTGAGAAAAAACGGAAGATGTTATATTGAAAATATTTTGAGAAAAATTTTTTCAATTAAAAAAATTAGTGTTTTAACAAATTTATTTTAATTTTTTTAACTTTTTTTATAAAGTTATAGTATTTCTTAACAAATATGATTAAGTGATTTTTTATCCTATCTACTATAGTTTTTGAGATATTTCGTTTCAAAAAATGTTCAAAAACGTGCAGTTATTAAAAGAATGACCGATATACATACATACTATGTATGCATGCGATAATTAAATTTTTATCACATTTGAAAACAATTTTTTTTTCCTGAAATCCATGCGATTTGTAAAGAAATTACCCATATGTGTATGTATGAACATTAGACTGTCTGTTCTTTTTCAAATTTATTTTCGAACTTGTCGTGGTATTAATTTTTGTTTTTAAAAATCATGCTAGGAATTTTTATAGTATGTTTTATATATTCTTTAAAGCTTAAAAATAACAATCAAAAATATGTGAAACTGCTAGATCTATTATTCTGCTAGTCTTCGAGCAATAAAATAAACACAAAAAAATATTAAGTGCTCGGTGATTCGCTATTCTGGACAAAAATAACGCAGTTGACACACAAAAAAAATTCTGGTTAGTGTGATCCATAGTTGTCAAGCGACCGGGATTGTCCCGGCCAAGCAGGAATCTTATGACAGGGCTGGCAAACCGGTAGTAACTTAAAAATTTTTGAATTAGCCGGTAATTGGACAATTTTGTGACATGGCCCTCAAAGTTTTGTTGAACGAGCAATAAAGAACAAAAAAGGTCATAACTTTTTCCCAAAACATATTTAACTTTTTCCCTATGACGAATATATTAAATTTTTTGGGAAGGCCGGGAATTATTTCTTTTCAACTTGGCAACCATGGTAAATTTTAATTTCCGCAATCCAATATCTCCAAAGCTAAGTAAAGTAGTGATAAATGTTTTGGGCAAAAGTTATAAGGTTTCTAGTGGGTCAAATAACAGTTACCTGTGCTTTGACCTGAAAAGCAATCTTTAAGCTCAATTTGAGGTCAACTGTGATTTTTTAAGAAAAAATTATCATTAATAAAGCCCTATATAAAAATTTTGCACCCAAGACCTATTTTTTTCTGTTGTAGACAAATGTGCAATAAGAAATATAGTTGCCTAGTATTTAAGAATCACAGTTGACCTCTAATTAATCTTGGAAATTGGTTTCAAGGTCAAATGCAAGGTAACCACTAGAAACCTTATAACTATTGACTACTATTCACTACGTCACATTTTTGCTATATTTACAATTATACGTTGCTCATACGACATGTTGACAAAGTAATAAGTAGTACGAGGGCGCTTCGCCCACCCAAGAGGAAATTTTATAAGGCTATGTCAATTTTGAAACTACCAGAGATAAAATCTGAGAAATTTTATTTTTAATAAAAAATAAGTTACTGTTAAATTACAATTTAATTCAGATTTCAATAGCGCGAAAAAAAAAATATAATTTTCTTTTTAACGTCCACTCTATGCGAGCTCAATTCCGTTAGATTCTTAGAAAATGACGAAAAAAACGGGCTAATAACAATTGAAAACTGTACGAATAATTTGTAACTCCCACAAAATGATTTTTTTTTTAAACTTTTGATATATGTTCATGCATTTTTTAATAGTAACGTGAAATCATTTTGAAAAAAATTGTTTTCGTATCTGTGGAATACTCAACTTTTAATGTTTATTCCTCATATGGAAAGTTAATCTTATGCTGATATTTTTCTCCAACGTTTATACATATGTAACACGAAATTTTTTATTTTGAAGTGTACTCGAAGTTTGTAATTTTTCGCACTTTTTAATTCGGATATTTCAAAAACCAGACTAAAAAGTGTTAGCTGGGATATGAACATTCTATAGAACTGAATATTCCTGCTTTTTTTTTGACTTTTTTTCATTTCAAACTTCCGACAACCACTAGTTAGCTCGAGAAAATGTGTATATGTTTTGAAACATAAATGGAGATTAACGTTGTTTCAAAAAGTTGATTTACACAAAATTACCGTTCCGAAGATGTGCTATGTCAAAAAATACTGATCTATAGCTTAGTCCGTTTCCACAATTAGTTAAAACATTGTAACGCAATTATTAAAAATAGGTTTTATCCAGATAATGAGCTGAGTGTATTACAAGTTTAACTTTCACAATGACTGTTGAATTGCCGAAAATTCAAAATTAACTTACCACCAGCGGTTGATACATTTTCAGGTGGTATCTTAAAACTTGCTGCTTTTATTTAGTAAATGTTTCGTTTGTTATATCACTGCAGCAAAAGTGCAATTTGTATGTACTGTCACTTGAAGATATTGAACTCAAAATCCTGGTGACTGTTTGATGAAAGAAGTGAACGTTAAATGCTTTGCATCACAAGCTTCCCAACATGTTTTATAGACAAAATGCTTTTAGTGCAATATTAGTGAGTGTTGAGCTTTTGATGCAAAAGCTTTTAATTTACTGAATACGCTAAGCGTTAAAGAAATTTTTAAAATCTTTAGGTATTTCCGCCGGAAGTTGTAGCATTTAATTTATTTGAATTTTCATGAAAATCGTATGTTATTTGAAATTTTGAATTTGAATTGAAATCGAAAACGGCAAAATGAATTGAATAAATAAATTTAACGCTGCATTGAAAAAATAAATAAAATTCGATATCTGGTAAGTATGGCAGTACGTGAATCGCATGTTTAAAAGGGTGTTAAAAGACTTGCAAATAAATGAAATGAAATGAAATGGTTTTATTAACGTTACGCTGCTGTCTCTTAAAATGAAAGTAAACTTCGTATGAGTTAACGAGATCAGCTAGAGAAATATTTACGTGTTTTGCATTGCATTTTAAGTTTTAATTTCTTTGTTATACATTTTGTTTTATTTTAACTTTTAATTGTACCTACAATACATGTATGTATGTACTTATGTATCGGTTAAGTTGCAAACTTGGCTTTAGTAAAAAGTTTTGGACTTACAGTTTTTGATGTTTTTTTTTTGCCATCGTTAAGCTTTTATATTCTTAAGCTTGAATGTAGCTTTTTTATGCTGATTTACAAGCTTAAATTATTTACTATATTTGTTTCCCGAAACTTCTACCAATAACTTTTAATTGTATAGCTTTGGACTTTGGTTTATGTACGAGTTAGTAGTTATCAAAGTTGGTGCGTTACTGGGCTATAATAAACATATCGTCAGCTCAGAGTGTAAGTGTCCTATCGCACTTTTTGACCAAATTTTTTTAACACGCCAACTTTTTAAAGAAAATACACTCTTTCGTCTGGTGTCATCGAAATTTGGCTACCTCTTCCCGTTCCAAAGATCTCAGATCTGCGACGCAGACTCTGCGTTATGTCCTAACTGCAGCTTTCAGAATAAAATCTCGGAGTGCAAAAGTCCTAACTGCTTTTTTTGTCTTTGAAGTCACATTAAATAGTAAACAATCGCTCTCAGGTCAAAAGTGAGAATGGAATTTAGTAGAAGAGGGGAAAGGGATCCCCGGCGGTGATTTGGCCTCGTTTCAAGACAAAAAAATTTCTGACACCAATCTTTGCAAAAAGGCCGAAAATGGATTTTGAAGTACGAATGGTACTTTCTTATAACTGTTTAGGCCTCATTTGATGAAACAAAAAAAAAAAAAAAATAATTGCACTAGCTGATGCGAAGAGGTCGAATCTAAATTTTGGAAGGAGTTTGTTTGGCCCTATATAAGGAAAATAAAAACTCTCAAAACAATTTTTTGTTTCCATTTTCGACGTTATCTATCAACCTTTTTTTTCATCCTTCCAAAACTTAATTTCGACCTTTTTGCATCGATTGGTGCAATATACATATAAACACGAATGAAGGTTCGAAAGCAAAGAGTATCCTCTTTGAGCTTTAGATCAAGTAAATATGTTTCATTTTGTACGTTATGATTCCATAATTAATAATAAAATGATTGAATACCACTTACATGGCCATATTAAAACTTATAGCAATATAAATGTTGTTATATGGAAATTTCCACAATGGGTCTAATAATATGGCACACCACTGTATGTATCACTCTCCATATAAAGTCGTATAATCAATTCTACTGTCAAAGCAAGTCAAATTGTATTAAGAAATAGTTTCGTTGCCGGGAAACATACTCAGAAAATTTTTGATCTTAAAGTTATGAGTGAAGTGTGTGTCAGTATTCATGTAAGCGAAAACTTCAAAATGCTATATTGAGAGAACTACCTAAGTTAATGGAACCAAATTTCACTGAAATGGTAAAAGTGATTCGGAAAAGCTTGTCTACTTTTGAAAAAATATTGATTTTCCAACAAAATAGGGGTGGTTTTCGAACTATGTATATTCGGTCGAGAAATTCGAATCCTTGATTGGTTTTTCTTCATCATATTTTTTTCTAATGGAAAACACAGATTTTCTATTTTAAAATTGCAAAATCATCCTCTTTTTTTTCATTGCCGCACCCGTTTTACATCAGTTTTTATGTATCTTTGTCAGCTTAACAGAATGCCGTAAACCGTACATCATAATCGGTGCTGCCCAGAGAGTTGACTTTTTCCACGTGTAGTAAGTTGGTTTTTCGTAAAATTTCAACGAAATCGGACACAAACTCTATCCGCGCCGTTTACAGGTTTGAGCTAGGAAACTCAAATTTTGGGACAATTATTTTTGAACCTCTAGCTAAAATATAAGCAAAAAAGAAAATCAAATCCATCTATCTACGATACATACATATAACAGAATAACGCAACTGCCAAAAATGTAGCCCTACATAAGTATTATGAGTGATGCATGTCTTCGTAAAAACTTTTTCGACGAAGTGGACAGCTTCAGCAACAGTCGAATTTTAATGGAAAATTATCAAGACTTCACTGGATGATGCGCCAACTATAGACCCGAGGCAAGATACCGCACAAATATGTATATAGAGTCATTAATAGAAAAGTAAAAGCCTCCTGCAAAATCGACAAGTGAGAACTCCTACTTCTACTACTTCTGTTTCTCCATGTCGTTTGAGTGAGGTGTGAAGAAGAGTTCACCCAGAATGCTATTGCTTGCACAAAAAATCAATTTTTCTCCAGGTTTTCAGAGAAAGTGCAGATTTTAAGTAGAAATTCAAAATGTTGCTGTTATTCGAGCAAAAATCTGAAGAAGTGCTAAAATACAACGTTGATATGTGTAACCTAACACGTACACCATCCGAGTGCTGCTTGGCGGGTAACTAATTAATAATTTCAAACTAAAGCCAGTAATATATTTTATTTTTTAAATTAAATGATTTATTTCAATAAATGATAAGTAGCATTGTCAATAATACATACTGTAACTAAACTAAATAATAAAGAAGAGGCATTAAGCTAACTGAAGAATTGATTTGTCTCAGTATCCAAATATCACAGTTATCATTGCAGCGCAGCTCGAGCTCGTTGTGTTAAAATGCTGATACAGTGAATTTTATTCAATATCTTTCATCATCAACAAGGCGATAGCGCCTACGATACCACAAACTCCCATTACGGTCATTGGCAGTAGAGTTTGAATATGTTCCTTAAAATAAAATAAGTTTTTATATTACTTAGTATGTGTGGAAAAAGTGCTAGAAATTTCAGTTACAAGAGTGATTTTATATTCAAATATGTATCTCAAAAATGTTTCGTGGCAAAAATCAAACTTTAAACTAAATTTTGAATTGAAATGTAAAACAGCTAAGCTTAAATATTTTTTTTTATTAAATTAAAAATAAAGAGTTTATTGTGAAAAATGTTCTAGCTTCGTAGATA
The DNA here is from genome assembly GCA_949775025.1 of Tricholauxania praeusta. Taxonomy (NCBI): domain Eukaryota; kingdom Metazoa; phylum Arthropoda; class Insecta; order Diptera; family Lauxaniidae; genus Tricholauxania; species Tricholauxania praeusta. Next base: position 128,237,781 of record OX459029.1, on the reverse strand, counting down.
AAGATAAATCTTTTATACAACACCTGTTGATATATGTATGTATATATGTACTTACAAGCAGCCACATGTATGGTACGAGAATCAGCGCAATACCTGCCGCGAGATTTCCCATGCCAAGACCGAAATTCCGCACAACTGTTGGATACTGCATTGCTGTGTATGTTGGTATGATTGCGTTGCTTGCACCAATAACGCATTTAGCTGCAAACAAAGAAATAGAAAAGGATGTAGGAGAATTCAAATTAGTTAAATCTTAAGAAGGAAAAAAGTTAAAGATGTTGGGCTTTAAGAAATTTCAGTACCATAATACGGCTAAGGAAAAATTTCTCAGAGGTAAATTTAAAAAAAAACTAGTGAGGATGTTATCTTTGGTCTCGCCAAAAAATAAATAACTTATTTATTTATTTACTCAACAATTTTTCTTATACATGAATAATAAAAGGGAAAAGCAAAAACTTTTTTATCATAGTTGCATCAGGAAAAAGATATATAACATTTGTTATATAGTATAGTCTTAAATGTTGCTTTAAATCCAGTTACATATGAAAGTGTAAGCAGTAAAAGTGTACGTAAGGCTTAAATTTTTATTAAGAGACTGTTTCTTCCACGACACTGCGCTGGCTGGTTTGACCTAACATACCCACAAGTGGGAACACTTACTTAAATGTCTCTCCTACAAAGAGTATTATTTCTCCGGATTTGTTGCAAGGGCGCGGTATAGATGCTGTGCTAAACTATATTTAAAAGCACGTTTGTCTTATTTGTCAATCCTTCTTGGCAAAATTTGCAAAACATTTTGTTCATTCCATCAGAGTATTTGTGTGAAATTTAGTTGCATTACAATAAATGACCCTCTCCCAAAATTCTAAAAATAGAATTTCATTTGATAAATTTATCTATCATATTACATGAACCATTATTATTATTGTAAATTTGCTTAATTCGAAAAAATGCTTCCAAAAATTCCGTATTTCCTTAACTTTAATCCATAGGAAGGCCATAACTTGACAACTAAGACTCATACAAAATAAAAATTGTGTTTCTTCATTCACATATTTTAGAAGTAAAATTAGTCGGAATGTAAACGAAATTCATAATGTTAAATTTTTTTTGCTTGTCCAAACTTTATTTGGGGATTGTTAAGGATGTAAGTTAGAGTCGATATATGCTAAAACAAAATAAATCCTTAGAGGTTTTATTTTTAATTCATATTTACTGTTTTTTTTTAATGATATAACATACATACGAAATTTAAACAACATCCGATTTCGTTCAAATTTTGATACGTCAAAGAATCTTAATAAGTGGCACCACAGCCCAAATTTCAGTTCCCTTGGGAGTCGGGGTCCTGAGGAATAGGCATATTTTAGCCTGAAAATAGCCGTTTTTAGCTCGTTTTAAAAATATTAGTTCTAAAAGTCGACAGATCCAAATTTAAAATTGTGGATATGATTTTTTTTTTATTATGTCATTTACATGATTTAAAAAAAAATTAAGCTCCTAGACCTTAAGACTTATTTTTGCGACCCGATTTAGTGAAATAGGTCTTAGTAAAATATGACCGTTTTGGAAATGGTGCCCTAAAAAGTAGTTTTATTCATAATACTAAAGACAGATCTTATTTTGTTTGTCTACATATTCGTTTTGAAATGAGACAACGTCAAGTGAAAATGGTTGAACAGATCCAGAGATATTAAACATTGAATTCGGTTATTTTTGCAAAAATTGCGTTTTTTTCGAAATTTGGCCTAATAGAACTCAAGATCCCGAATACCTAGGGAGCTGAAATTAAAGCTGTAAAGCTATATTTTTAGGTTCTTTAACGTGTCGAAATTTGAGCTCAATCGGATGTTTCTTAAATTTCATACGTACGTTACACATATTTATTAATAAATATGGAATAAAAAAAAAAGCTCTAAGGATTCTTTTCCTTTTGACGTATTTCAACTATGATTAACATACCAAATAATTCCACATTCAAATTTTTGTTGTAGCTCAACTTGTCATTTAAAGTTGGTTAAAGCTCACCGTGACGCCCGATATGTCAGTCTTATGATATTTTGTTAATCAGTAAAGTCCATTAATTTCTTTGATAGCAAGGTATCATCCACCACGAGTTCGTTCTAACTGTACAAATAGTTACTGGTGCTCTCTATTTGGAAGTATTACACCGTTTGATGACCAGAATTCGTCGTCAGTCAGAATCATTGATTGTTCATTAATTTTTGGCACGAAATCATTCACCGTATTTGCCTGATTTAGCACTATGCAACTTAGAACTATTCCCAAAAATAAAAATTCTGTTGAAAAGATGTGATTTCGATGACATTGAGGCCATTGAAACATTTTCAACACGCATTTTGGATGTAATACCACAAAATAACCTCGAGAAGGCACTTAAATCACTATTGAGTCTCTGTAAGAAGTGCATTGAATCAGAATAAAAATGAGGCTTGAAGAGTCTCAATAGAATACATGAGGTTGCATTGTTGTCTTGTCTCTAAAATGGGTTGCCAACGGTTTTTTGGGTCAATTTTTGCTAATAAAGATTACAGCTTGAATATTGTTGCATCAAAAGAAAGAACAACTTTTCAAAAAACAACTTTTCCAAACTTGAGGATCAAATTAAATTTGATTTGTTTACAGTTTGTAAAATATTAGTTTTTCAAAAAAAATATTTCACATGATTTTTGTAACTTAAAAATTTCTTATACGGAAAGGTGTCCGTATGTGGAAGCTTTAGTTTCTTGAAACCAAAATTTGAGAAAGTTTGGGAAAGTTGGGAGGTTTGGGAACTATAAGAGTTTCGATGGTACATACCAATCATAGCCAAGGCAATAACTGCAATACTCGTGTTAGTTTCATCTTCAGCTACAGGAACCAAATTAGTAGCTATACAACAAATGCCGGGTATCAGCGTGTATGCAATAAGATTGCGTCTGATGCCAAATTTAAGAACAGTGAAAATACTCAGACATATAGATATAGCCTCCACAGTACCGGCAATCGCCTGCAATAAACGAGATAAAATTTTAAATAAAATTATCATACGAGTAATGTAAATTCGGTTATATAGCACAATAAAATTCACAAGCGTATTGACATATAATATGTTTGAATAGATAGGCAAATGGCTCAAAAAAGGACAAAATTTATAATTCAAAAAGTAGCTGCAAAATCTTTTCATTTTATGTATCAGCTAACAATTCATTTCCATTTATCAATATATGCTATTCAAGTCAATATCGTATATCTACAACTTTGCATAAATACCACAAGCTTACAAAGCAATATGCAATATAAATGGGTGGGGTTTAATTGTCTCCCGTCACCAAGTGCACGTGTCCAATCACACCCACTGCGACCTTTGCACACACACACTCACACTTATTAGCATAGCACCACTCACCGTATTCAAATAGATGTTGCCACCTAGGTTGCTCAAATGCAATGTCAATCCAAAATAAATGATAATCATTGTCAACCAGACGATCAAAGTCAAGCAGGTGGTGCGCCAGTATTTTTTGCTGAACACCACTACCAATGGATTGGCATTACAATCAATATCCGGCTTGCTGAACTTGATATTTGTGTTGATGTCAGTGTTGTCACCTTCATAATTTTGTCCGCCATTGGATGTAGCCGTTTTTGTGGCATCTATTCGTTCAGCTACAGTAACCGCATCTACAGTTGCTGTTGCTGTTGGTGTTGACTGTGGTTGTTCTGACATTGTGGACATAGCTGCCTCAAGTGATTTTTGATAGTTCGATGGCAACGTAATGCCATTCATTTTGGCAGCTCGTTCAACCAAATTGTATAATTCATTTAGGCGACCACGAGCCAAAAGCCAACGTGGCGATTCCGGAACACAATACCTAATAGAGAGAAATAAATTTATCAAATATAATTTAATTGATAAAAAGGAATTGATAATGGAAAGCAAGCAAGGTGCTTGCATGAAAATTGCTCTAGTGCGTATACTGTCAAAAATTAGCTCTGAATTGTCCTATTACATCAGAATTTCGAGATATCCTTGCTTGAAGTAATGGATAATGCTAAAGTACATAATGCATTACCTATTATTAATAACCATACGGACGCTGTCACAAAACTGCAATTAAATGATAGATAATGCAATACATTGTGTATTACTAAATTTGGAAAAGTTCGCAGGTGCTACTTTCAAACTCTCGGCACTCGAAAGCCGAGGTTCAAATGAGGCGTCTATGGGGTCGAAAATAAAATTTGGACATGACGAGGGCTTGCCTTCAGGCTAACAAGTGCTTTGGGTTTTTTTTTCCGAACATTTTTTTATTGCATTTACACATGACCAGATGCACTGGTCCATTTTTCAAATAAAAGACGGCCTTTGGGCGCAAATTTGTTTTCCACCTTTCTTAATCGATTGGTACAGTGAAATATAATCTAAAAATGAATCAACTTGACATAACTAATGCTAATAAAACTAATAGTAAAGTTAAGGAATACACCGCTTTTTTTTCAATGAATTTTGAAAAAAAAAACTATTAAATTATCTTATCGCGTCTGCCTCCGACATATTGTGTTAAGGACATAATATAGATAACAAAAATATGAAAGGCAGACGTCCACACTGCCGCATTTTTAATAACAGCAACTGCAAATATGTTAAAAAACCCTGTTAAATAATTTTATCATTTTCTTCCACAATTTCATTGTCTTCAGTATTGCCCCTCACGGTGGGCTTTAAACAAGATTAAATGAAAGTTGAGTTACAACAAAAACTTTAATGTGGAATTATTTGAGATGTTAATCATAGTTGAAATACGATAATAGGAAAAAAATCCTTAGAGCTTTTTTCTTTAATTAGATATTTACTGTTTTTTAGTAATATTATTTAGTATAATATAACATCCGATTGTAAGTACTCCGATTGACACGTTAAAGAACCTAAAAAGACAGTCCCACAGATCAAATTTAATTTCTTTAGGTATTTGGGGTTTTGAGGACGCAATTTTTTCGAAAATAGCTAAAATCAATGTTTAAAATTGAAGGTTATAAATTCTACAAAACCTGTCACCCTGATGGTAAAGCACGAGAAGGTACAGGAATACTCATTAAAAGTCGTATAAAGCACTACGAATTCGAGCAGTATGAGAGAGACTACCTACAAGCTACGTCGATTTCCTTACAATGTTGGGATGACAAAGTAACAGTTTCAGCTGTATATTGTCCGCCAAGATATAAGATTACGACAGCCCAATTCGACCACTTTTTTAATTCACTAGGATCAAAATTTGTAGCTGCTGGTGACTATAATGCGAAGCAACTCTCAAGAACCAACTAAATGGTTCCCTGCATCTGATAACTTGTTGCACAGTGAGTTCTTAAATGAAATATCTACGCATGGGCTTTACCAATTGAACCATGTTGTAAATCATAATTCTCGAATTCTTGATCTCATCTTTTTTGATGATACTGATATCATCCAGCTATCAAGGTCCGAACCTCTAGTGTTGCCTGAAGATGTACATCATCCAACCCTAGAAATTATACTTGATATACCATTCAAAGAATCTAAGGTGCGTTCTCCCGAAATACGCAAAGTTTTTAATTTCAAAAAAACAAACTTTACATTGCTCAAAGATCAATTATCAAAAGTAAACTGGGAATCGATATTGTCACTTAACAGAGATAATTTAACTCAAGATGATCTTGATATTGCAGTGCTAGCTTTCAATAAAATTATTCACGAGTGTTTTGCATCGTCTGTACCCAGACATTCTAATAGGACTATGTCTGGTCCTTGCTGGTTTACTCCTGAAATTAGAAAACTACGAAATCAAAAAATGATTTTATGAATTACACTAGAATCAGATATAAATACCAACATCTGAATAAATGTGCTTATAAATCATATATTTTGAAAGTTAAAGCTGATATAAAACACAACGCAAAATCCTTTTGGAACTTCATTAATGTTAAACGAAAGTGTTGTTCTTTCCCCTCTAGCATGAAATACCATGACATTGTGTCCAATAACGATGACATGACTTGCGATCTGTTTGCAGAATTTTTTATGTCTACATATTCTTCCAAGTCGTACAATGATCTATATTACCCGTTTAAGGTAAAGCCGTGTCAAGTTAACCAGCCCACTATAAGTCTTGATAATGTGCAGAAAAGTCTTAAAGATATAAAATCATCATTTAAAGCTGGTCCTGATGGTATTCCCTCATATATTTTAAAAAATTGTCACAATGAACTTGCTTTTCCAGTTTATTTACTTTTTGAGTATTCCTTACTCCTCGAATATTTTCCTTGCACCTGGAAATCTTCATATATAATTCCCTTGCATAAGTCGGGAAGTAAATCTTTAATAAGTAACTACCGTGGGATCGCAAAGCTAAGTGCATTGCCAAAACTGTTTGAAAGTATCGTTACTCCACAAATTGCACACAACGTTAACCCTATAGTTTCACCTTATCAGCATGGTTTTTTACCAGGAAAATCTACGGTAACTAATTTAATTGAATTTACAAATATAACCATAAATCAATTTGCAAATGGTTTTCAAACTGATGTAATCTACACTGATTTTAGCAAAGCTTTTGATGTGGTGAATCATAAACTCTTGTTACTAAAGCTTTCCCTAATTAGTTTTCCCATAAGTTTACTAAATTGGATTCAGTCATATCTTTCAAATAGAAGCCAATCTGTTAGTTTTAATAACTCCGAATCTAAAAATTTTATTGTTACTTCCGGTGTTCCTCAAGGAAGCCATATTGGACCTTTGCTCTTTACAGTTTTTATCAACGATTTGCCCAGTGTTTTAAAGTACTGTAATATTTTAATGTACGCTGATGACGTCAAGCTTTTTTGTCCACTTAAGTTTGCATTTGAATCATCATATCTTCAGTATGATCTCAATAACATTTTTGACTGGTGTAAAGTCAATTGCATAAATCTTAACTTAAGTAAATGCAAGCATATGTCTTTTACACGAAAAACCCCATTATTGAGTACATATAAGATTGATGACCATACCCTTGAAACTCTAAGCTCTTTTGAGGACTTAGGCGTAACAATGGATACAAAGCTTAAGTTCAATATTCATATTGACCGAATGATTAATAAGGCTAACAGCGTCCTTGGCTTTATAAAGCGCTGGTCCAAGGAGTTTCGCGATCCTTACATCACTAAAACTTTATTTTCGTCTTTAGTTAGACCTATTTTGGAATACGCGTCAGTGGTTTGGTGCCCTTGGTATCAATGCTACATAGATGCCATTGAGTCAGTACAAAAACAATTCCTGCTTTTTTGCCTCCGTAGTTTCGCTTGGGATCCAACAGTACATTTACCACCTTATGAACAAAGGTTAAAACTTATAAACTTATCATCTCTCAGAAATCGTAGAGTAATGCTAAATACTATGTTTATCAATAGGCTTATTAATGGTAGTGTTATTAGCGAGCATCTGTTGAGTAACTTATATATAAACGTGCCTCAACGTCCCATGAGACGATTTGTACTGCTGAATTTAAAAACATGCAGATCGAATTACTTGCTACATGAACCCTTCAGGAGTGCATGCACTGATTTCAACAGTGTTTACGCCGTTATTGACTTTAATCAATCTCAAAGCATAACAAAAAAAAGCATTTTACGTTTTCTTGAAATAGTTAACATTTAATTTGTTTTATTTGATGTAGACGCTTATGGAATGTGGATGAATGAACGCATTTGCAACAAATACCGCCTGCTGCTGTCGGTGTAATGCTGTTTTCGCATTCTACATCTACACTGCTGCTTGTAGGCGTCTACCTGACTGGATAATGCATCTACATATCAGATGTGGTCAGCCGTTAGCGCGGAAGTTTTTAAATCACTGCTGCTTTCAGGCAGCTACCCGACCAGATGAGGTCAGCCGTTAGCGCGGAAATTTTTAAATCACTGCTGCTTTCAGGCATCTACCTGACCAAGTGTGGCCGGAAGTTTTTAAATCACTGCTGCTTTCAGGCATCTACCCGACCAGATGAGGTCAGCCGTTAGCGCGAAAATTTTTAAATCACTGCTACTTTCAGGCATCTACCTGACCAAGTGTGGCCGGCCGTTAGCGCGGATTTTAAATCACTGCTGCTTTCAGGCATCTACCCGACCAGATGAGGTCAGCCGTTAGCGCTGATTTTAAATCACTGCTGCTTTCAGGCATCTACCAGCCAGTTGAGATCAGCCGTTGGTGCGGAATTATTTTAAGTACTTTCATTTATAATTTCTCAATTTATGAGGGCTTATGAGCCCAGTAAATAAAGTTTAAATAAATAAATAAATAAATAAATAAATAAATAAATAAATAAATAAATAAATAAATAACCACTGGGGTTCACGACTTATCAATTCAAAAGGCAAAGCACTTTTGCTTTCATTAACCAATCGCCGCAATGGACTTGATTATGTCTCCACTGGTCAGCCAACTTATTGGCCATCAGACCTTCAAAAGACTCCAGATCTTATGGATTTTGCAATTACAAAAGGAATCAATAAGAGGCAAATTTCTGCTGAATCATGTTTTGACTTGAGCTCAGACCATTCTCCTGTCATTTTGCATCTGCATAAATATGTAGAGCTGATGCAGACACCCAATGGGCTTACAACAAATAAAACGAATTGGCTTAAATATAAAAAATACATTAGTAGTCATCTTCGTAATGACGTTAGCCTTAAAGACTCGGAGGAGCTGCAATCAGCCATACAATTATATAACAACATGCTTGTATAAGCTGCTCTTCATGCCACTCCTGTGCAACCAATCTATATAAAGCAGCGCCTCAGCTCCTCACAAATAGAACGTTTAGTGAAGGAAAAAAGACGCCTCAGTCGACTATGGCAAGAAGTCAGGTCACCTACACAAACATAAACTAACCTTAGCCAAACTTCAACTGAGAAATGCCCTCCGAGAAGAGTCTGAAAGAGGTATAGACTCTTACATAAAAAAGCTGAGCCCTACAGAGTCTTCGAACTACTCTTTATGGAAGGTCATCAGAAGTATGAAAAAACCCACTGACATAGATTCTCCCATTAGACTAAGCAATGGTTGCTGGGCTAGAAGTAACGAAGAAAAAGGGCAAGCATTTGCTCACCATCTTAAACATGTATTTCAGTCGAATCCTCCGGGCAACAGCTTTGAAATACCACAAGAAACTCAAAATATGAGACAAATTTTGTTGCGCTTCACAACTAAAGACGTTCATTCATACATAAAAACTCAATTGAACAAGAAGAAAGCACCAGGTCATGACCTAATAACTGCTAATATGCTTATTGAATTATCTTACTGTGCAGTCAGGCACCTAACCATACTTTTTAACGCTATTACTCGATTGGGCCACTACCCAAAAAGCTGGAAGATGTCTCAAATCACAATGATTTCTAAGCCTGGGAAAAATCCCACACAAGTTTCATCATATCGGCCAATAAGCGTGTTGCCAACCACATCAAAACTTTTTGAAAAGCTGCTGCTCTCGAAAATTTCGCCCCACATGAACCAAGTTAACATAATACCTCAGCACCAATTTGGCTTCCGCAAAAAACCTGGAACTATAGAGCAAGTTCACAGGATAATAGCAAAAATTAGAAAGACATATGAAGAAAAAAAATATTGCTCTGCAGTATTTCTAGATGTAGCTCAAGCTTTTGATAAGGTGTGGCACGATGGACTTATACACAAGATAAAAAAATTACTCCTTAAAAATATCCATGCTTTACTAGGGTCCTACCTTACAGGACGAAAGCTCAGGGTAAAATGCAACGACTACATTTCAGATGACGTTGACATTTTTGGAGGCGTACCACAAGGTAGTGTTCTTGGCCCAATTCTGTACCTAATTTACACTTCTGACTTGCCAACAAACAACTCTGTGCTTACATCTACTTTTGCTGATGACACTGCAATTTTGTCTTGTCACGCAGACCCTCATAGTGCGTCACATACCCTCGAAAAAAATATGCGTCTAGTTGAAACATGGCTTTTAAACTGGCGAATAAATGTAAACGAGCAAAAAAGTAAACATGTAACTTTTACACTCAATAAAAATACTTGCCCCACAGTTCACCTAAATAACACCGCAATACCTCAGAGCACTGAAGTTAAATACTTAGGTATGCACCTCGACAGACGCCTTACTTGGAAAAGTCACATTGAAAAGAAAAAAATTCAAATGAAGTTAAAAGCATCAAGCATTAATTGGCTTTTGCATAAACATTCAAAACTCAGCCTTGAATATAAAGTTCTTCTGTACAAAGCTATTATTATACCTATATGGTCATACGGAATCCAGCTGTGGGGCAACCCAAGCTCATCGAATATAGAAATATTGCAAAGGTCTCAGTCAAAAATACTTCGAACTATTTCCGGCGCACCATGGTCATGGTCAAGAATATAAACATACACCAAGATCTTGGTATACCCTTCGTTAAGCAGATACAGGAAAACATAAAGCGATCGTATCAACAAAAACTACAGCAACATCCGAACATACTGGCTAGGAACCTACTCCTAACATCGAATACGTCTCGATTGAAGAGACAAGACTTACCACCCCTGTAGCTATTATGTATACGCATAATGGGTACTCTTTTCACAGCCGAAGGCAAAATTTGAAAAAATAACATTTCTAAGCAATGGCTTGGAAAAGTCCGAATCTTAAGATTTGTATAATTATTGTTAGTCTCCAAGCGAGTTGGTTCAATAAATAAATAAGAAGATGCAAAAAAAAAAAAATAATGTTTAATATCTCTGGGTCTGGTCAACAATTTTCACTAGATGGTGTCTTATTTAAAAGTGAATATGCGAAATAAGATCTAACTTTAGTATTATGAAAAAAATTAGGATTTAAGGCACCATTTTGAAAGCTGTCATATTTTACTAATACCTATTTCACTTAATCGTAAATTTTCCAGTACAGTATTATATCCTTAATAGTATGCCGTAGGGGCTCAAAAACGTCTGCCCTCGAAAAAGCAGCACTGAAATCGTTTGCCTTCTCTGTACTTATGTTTTTAATAAGCAAATAAATCAGTCAGCCAAGAGGCAGACGCGATAAAATGATTTAGACGTATTTTTTTTTTTTGCATATTTGTAGTATAACAGAGGTCGTTTCTCTCGTTTCTTATGACATAATCTTTTTAATAATCTCAATCTGTTTGTCTTAACTTAAGTTTGTATGAATCATTTAAAAAAAAAAAAAAATAATCACCCTTAAACGCGGCAACAGAAAAACTGCCTCCTGCATTTATCTGTTTTTGTGTATAAGCACATTTTCTAATATAAAAGGCAGACACGACAAAAATGTTTATGGTACCATATTTTTTTACAGTTTCAAAGGGCGCTCAACTGATAATGCAAAGGGAACGCAATGGCGAACATTGTTGGTATTATATATTTATATTACTTAGAACTTTATGATTTTCAACGTCTGCCGCACAATAAAATCATATATAAATTTAGGCAAATTTGAAAACAAAGCATGATGACTTTGAAAGAAAATATAGTTTTAAGTCAAAGAAAATTTGAAGGATTAGAGCAGAAAAAAGCTTAGCCAAGAAAACTTCAAATTATCAACAATGCAACGGTGTTCTTATTGGAGTTCAAGGGATCTGTGTAAGGCTCTTTTTCGCCCATTTCAAAATATCATCATATAAGCTGTATTTTGTTGCAATTAGACCATTTAACCGATGAAACATTCATTTTTACTAAAAAGTATTTACAATTTCATTTTACAGTTTCTTAATTAATTTAATTTTGAGTACAATGAGACTAAGCCTACTATAGTACATAACTATATAAGAACTAGAATATTTTAGAATATAATGAAGCGTTCAAACAAAAAACTGTAAATTTTTCCAATTAGAAAACATACCATATCGAGAGCAGCACCCATCCTGGTAATGTGATCACTATTTGCAAGACGCGCCAATCTCTGATGTAATAGGCAATGCCTGCTGTTAGAACATAGGACACTGCCACTGGTACGATATTCAGTATGCCGATAATTGTACGCCATTTACCACTGACTAATTCCACCACGAGCACAAAACTCACAACAGCCAGGGTCATTGATGCAAAGCCTAATACCACACGTAATGCCATGTACATGGCCAAGGATGTCGAGAAGGTCAGAACGGTACCTGTTCAAATAATAGAAAATGAGTAGAGACAAAGAAGAGAGATGGAAGATGTAGAGGCTGTGAATAAAAGCATTGTCATGAACTTAAAAGGTTAGTAAAAAGCCGGTCAATGTACACACGTAAGTATACTTATGTAAGTACCTATGCATGTATGTATGTGTGTATGTATGTGTGTATGTATGTGTGTATGTATGTACAAACAATTGTGGCTACTTATAGATGTGTAATGTAAGGTTTAAAGGAGGTTAAAGACAAGCCTTTAATAACGTTTCTCTAAGGCAGGAGTCAATAAACTTGCAACACATTTCAAAAGTTATTAGTTATAAGTTTTATAGCGTTTTCATACCTTATGTAAAATGTACACTTTTTCTGTCTTTTTTAATTTGTTGTTGATTCAAATAGGAATTATGCTTTAAATAAAAAATATATCATGTATGTAAATGTTTATAATTGTATAGGAAATCAGATATATCGATATCTGGTCATACGATAAGACTTGACTGCCTTACGTTGCTCATTATTTCAGTTTTGCACTGTCAAATGTTATCACTCGGAGGTGTTTTAATAACATTTCAGACTTGACATATATATTTTATCTGAAACGTTCTTCCCAAGTAAATCAATAAAAACGAAAAAAAAAACGGAAAAAATGCAACTTTTTTGTAGACTGGAATATGTTATGCCTGAAAAAATTTTGACCAGTTTTATAGAGTTACATTTAATTTAATGTTTAATAATTTAATCTATCTTATTATTTGATCAAATATACCTATATTTCAAAATACGCTCTTATATTTAGCGAACACGACTTAAACCTGTTAACAACTTGAAAGAACTTAAGAGCTTCTGGCATAATGCAAGTAAAAATGCCTTTTACAAAATGGATTTTTATATATCATTAAGTAGAATTTATGTTATTTCCATCTATATAGGTTGACGTCATATCTAAAAGGTCAAAGGAAGTGTCCTAATGTCGTTTTTTCCTAAATACCACGGAAAAAATTAAATCATATACATAAACATTTTCGTATCACTCGAAGTTTTTTCTGGAAAGAAAATTTGAAATTTTTTCTTAAAAAAAAAATGTTTTTCCTTTTTTCCTTGCAATATATGTAAGTACAATTAACTGCTGTACTAACTCATCGCTTATTCTGCCATGTATTTCAGAATTTTTGTAAAAGTGGAACATTTGGGCCCACTGTCCCAGACAATTTTTTTTTCAAAGACACTGCGAATATCAAGTTCAAAAATGTGATGCCTGCAAGGAAGGTACAATAATTTTGTTCCCACAGCAAAGAGCCTTCACAGCTGTGTGAATTCTCCAATTTTCGAGAACTTCATAAACAGCAATCGCTTGAGTAGCTCTTTTGCTGTCGGGCTTGTTCGGTACACCTAGAAGTCTTTCGGTTTTACCATTCGTTACCACAACCTGTATCCGCTCAACCAATTCCCGTTGAAGCATGTCGTGAAAAAGTTTTCAATCCCAAATGAAGGACGAATGCATTCTACTCGGTATTTTGTAGACTATTTTTGATTTCTTTAGCTTTGACTTCTCGAATTTTTGTTGTGCGTTTTTTAGGGTATCACAACGGACCAATACTGGCCTATGTGTGTTCATAAACTAGACAGCCCGTTTAACCTAACCTAATTATGTATCGAAAAGTAAATCCGATCGAGTTTTTTTGAAATTATGTTCAGTCATACAATTAAAAATCACGTTAGGAAAAATGGATTAAGAAAATAGAGACTTAATCCAAATTTCACATTGTAATAGGGCCAGTAAGGCTATATCTCGAAAACGGAGACGCCCACAAAAAAAATGTCAACATGAAAAACTGAATCATTTAAAAAGAGCTTTCCAACGATACCCATCATGATATATTGCGGATTAGGCCAAATTTCAAATCGAAATAGGGAAATTAGGGGCTATAGATAAAAATTTGAAAAAATTCCTAAATTTTTTTTCCTATTTCGAACCGATTAAGGGGGCGTGCTCAATTTGTTTTTCCTAAGAACCACCCTAAAGTACATACATATTTTATCAATTATTTTTTTAAACTCTAAGTCGATTCTAACGCTGACCGTGGCATTAATTTTTTCATATCAACTGTTTCGAGCTATGCATTTTTAACAAATTTGACTTAATTTTTCATAAAAACAACTTCCCTGATTTGATAAAGCTTTTTTTTTGAAACCTACACAGAGAAAAGGGCTTATTTGTTTGTATGGAGATTTGGTAATAATTAACAAATCAGACGTTTGATGTAAGCGAAATAAATATTTGATGTAAGCTTACATATCACACATTCCGATAAAATGAATAATATTATTGCACAAATCATGTATTTGGTAATAATAATGAGCAAATCTTAGTTTGATAAAAACATATATTACTTTGTTGCAAACATTCACTTGTTAATAATCACCAAATTATGTAATTGACGAAAAAATATTAGATTTTCGCAAACGTATACTTTTAGTAATATCGTATAAAGAAACTATGAAGGTAAATTTCTGATTCGAATTAATCCTCTAAGAACGTGTCAAGTGGTCTAAGAATGCAAATATATACACATGGAAACTTATTCAAAATATGTACAATTTGTGATAATAGATTATCACGGCTCTTTGTTTCAATAATAAAAAAATACTTACCAAACACCGCCTGTACAAATGTAAAGCACATTAAAGTTTGTTTACGTCCAAAACTATCAGAGAGCCAACCACTTGAGACACTTCCTACTGCAGCACCCGCCAAAAAACACATTTCTACGACACTTAAGAAATTCTGCCGATTGCATACTAAATTGAATTCCTGCACCAAAGTAACTGCGTCTCCATGTTCTGTAGAGTATTCAAAATTTGTGCAATCCACATGCATGGTATCTCGATTTTGATCGAAATAATCAAGAAATCCGGTTCCCTCAACAATACTGCTGACATTCATTACAGAGCAGGCATTGCTTGGTTGTGTTAAATTTATCCATGTGGTAACGTTCATATCCGAAAAGGCGGGTGGACGTGCACACCAATAGGGTTTTTCGGCTGTCTGCAATCAAAATATAAAATCAAGGAATGAGTTAATAGTTGAGTTAATAAATTGTACATAAATCAACTCTCTAGCTCTAAAGTTACTAAAGTTAAGATATTCTTTTATCGGTCAGTTTGGAGGTACAGAAAACATTTTATTTTAACCTAACATCCCTTGGAGGGTTATCCCCACAGCGATTTTTGGAAAATATATACTTAGAAATCGTCACCTAACATCCAAAAAGCCGTTACCACACTTTTTAGTTTTATACAGGAGAAACAAAAACGCTGTATGCTGGAAAAATATCTTGCTATGCATTTTTTTCTTGAATTCAAATATTGTGTTTCATTTTTTTTTCATACTAGTGTGTTACGTCTATTTGCTCTAGGAAACTCAAAAACTTGTTATTCCGGGCTTTCGAATTTTGTTAGTAAAATCTTTATTATTGGACATATGATTTTAAAATTTGATTGGGAGATGTAGTCTAGTCAAATGCATCATAATCAATCAACGACTCGAATTTGAATTTTTTGTAGTTATGGCTTTTTGGATGTTAGGTGAGGATTTACATATAATATTCTAAGTTGCATAATCAGCAATATTAGAGTCGCAATTACAAACAATAATCTAAAACTCAAAGGATGTAATATTAAGATTGTTTTTCTGTTCTTTGCAAAATCTTGCAGTTGCACATCTTTATAATCAGTGCCGGCTCAAGGAGTGTTCGAGTCGTTCAACCGAACAGGGCGCTCTTTCGTCAGGGGCGCCTTTAATTTTTGCTTGTTTGTAGGAAAATACTTGATCACTTGTGACTTTGATAATGCAGATCCTGTTTCATGACCTTAAATCTGTCCATATCCCACGTTAAAGGGGAGAGAGGGAGACGTCGAAGTGTGCCATTGTGTGACAAGAGGTGGGAGTGGTAATATATTTCGTTACGTCACATTTCAAAATCTATTAATGTACAGTAATACTTTTAATATTCTTTTGCATAAAAATCTCTAAAAAAAATCATGTATGCAGTTCACACGTGGTCGAAGTGAAACATCTAAAAAACTAAACTGCGATAAAATGAGACGAAAATGTTTTATCTAAATGATAAAAGTTGACGGAATCCAGAATAGCCACAACAATAAATGATATATCAAATTAAAGTATTCATCGAGCAGAATGCTCTTAAATTATCGGCTTTGAGATCGGTCAACCAAAAGCTGAGATATAAGCGTGAACGGTTTTCTACTTTGACTTGAATGCTATTTAAATTGCCATAAATGCTCCAGGAACAAGTGGTTTCAGCAGAGTGAAACGATGAATGGCGCCTCTTAGTCACGACCTTACTGGTGTTGAATTAAAACATAACAATTTCGGTTCACATCTCGACACAAGTAATCAAACTACTGACTTGGAGGTAGAGTACCGAAACTTTGAGAGTGCAGGCATTGTGCTGGTTTATAAGTATTTGGAGCTAATTGGTTATTGATGATTTTCATGTGGCTGCCAAATACATTGTGCCAACAGATACTAAACTGGATATTGAAAAATGATGCGACTTTGTACGCAAATCACAACATGTACTATTACAAATAGTAAAATGCGAGGTTGTCTCGTGTTGTGGTGTGCGACGGACTAGCCTTTGGCGACTATTAGGAGAGGGGTTTTTACCACCACCTGTTTTAATTAAACACACATCAAACGGGTCTGTAACCAAAGAAAAAGATGACTCCGAAGGTAAATTCGCTCCTCTGTTACTTCAGCTAACTTTGGATCTCCGAGCGTCATTACAATTGAAGCAAGTTCCATATGATAGCTATTGCCATAGTGTCGAGTAGGCTTGCCAGATCCAAATTGTGTTTCACCTGGACATTTAAGACAAAAAACAAAAAAAATCTGGATTTTTCTTGAAAAAAAAAAATCTTGATTTTTCTGGACAATAAATAAAACTGAAATTTATTTCCAGAAGAACATATACATTTTATTTAAGCAAAATAAACATAAAAATTCAGTAAAATAACATTTTCTGTGAGCGGTGAATTTGTCTGAATATCCAGAAATTTCAACAGATTCATGAATGGCTCACTTCAGTTCTCTGGTACATACATATGTATGTACAGTAGGGTGAGTCAAAAACATTTTTTTTTGTTTCAAACAGGATTAATAGTTGCAGGTACATCAAAAAAAAGTGCTGGTGCAAGGAGAGCTCATAATATTAATAACTAAATAAGAGAATTTTTCCAACAGCGATAACAGTTTTTCGTTTGTATCAGCGATTATGTTGTATACCAAATGTTTCTCCACAGCTACTTCAGCAAAAATTATAAGCCCAAATTTGTGTCTGGAGCGGTTGGACTGCCTTCCGCACCTGATACTATTTTGCTTTTTACTATAGCCACCCAAACGCCTGCATCAAGCAAATTTTCACTACGCCTTGAATTATGAAAATCTGTGTCTGCCAATTGTTGTGAACGCATTTTCGGCAAATGATTCGTTAACGGCAAGGTTGGTACGGTTGTTTGAATTTCATCTGGACATATTTCTGAATGTCTGGCCTCTGGACTTGGGACTAAAAATCTGGACAATCCAGGCGAATCCAGACCATCTGGCAACCCTAGTGTCGAGGCATAGTTGTGAGACATTTGTGGTCTATGCTTTGCACCATACAAGGTCATTAACCAACACAAGCAATTATATACGAGTCAACAAGAAGTTTTGCCCATCACGAAGATTAGTCCTCAAAGAATTGCTGCTAGACGTGCCAGAGATGTTCTTTGTTAGGATGATGACGATGATGCTAAGTATATGGTTGGATCAAAAATATGTTGACAGAACGAAGGTTCCTGACATTAACAACCCAAGAAAGAGAAAGAAGTGACTGCTATCCTAGTTATAAATAACTTAAGGGAATGGGCTTAAAGTCCATGAGCTCAAGATGATTAAGTTTGTATCTTTCATTAATATGTATAATTAATCGTTTTTTTGTTTTGACTTGAGTTTGATTTTATTAAAGAAATAATTTAAATGAAAATAAAACTAATTTTGGAACTGCTGTCTTAATTTAATAATTTGCAGATGTAAAATTGCAAATATGTGACGTCACACTAGGAAGGGGGGAGTCTTATAAATGTGACCAGCTGTCGGGATTGCAAATGGTGTAACATTTAAAGCTTCGGATTTAGTTTTTAATTAGGGAAATACGCCCAAGGCTCCGCTTGAAAAGTCTACAAAAGAATCAAATTCGGCGCTCCTATTAGGAAACTCTGTAAAAGTCGGCTTGAAATTTGAAGTTAATATTTTTGATAAATTTACGCTGCTCGCGCGGATTTCAAAAACACATATTGTTAAATCGCGTTTATTTTTGACTTAAATTATTGAATTTAGCGTTTTAAGGTCTCTTAGGATAAATGCTTACCAGTGAAATAAAAATTGATTTAGATCAATCGGATGCTAAAATATCTGCAACGATGTCTACAGTTTTTAAAAGTGCTTAATTGACTTAAGCAACTTGACCATGTGAAAAGCCCCCGTTTTTCATTTTCCGTTCCGCGCGGTCCGCGTTTTTCTTTCACGAAATATATCATCTAATTTTGTTAGGGTTTTTGAAATGTGAAAGTGAGGACCATTTTTTTAGTAAATATTTTTGTGTACTAAAATAAACACTTTTGAAATGTGAAAGTGAGGACAAAAAAATAGAATTCATAAACTTTTGCCGAAAAGTTTCAGGACTTTAATGCAAATTTGATGGATTTTTTTTGCAGTTCCGCGTTTTGCCGAAAAATATCTAGTCACATTACTCTAGAAAGTATTACGGGTGATAATATGCTATTTGACAGACTATATTTTATTTAATGATTATAGTAACTCAGTAAATATGTAGTTTGTTTCAGAGATTAAGGTTCAATTTAGGTCTTGATACGAATAAAAATAAATAAAAATATTTTTTTTTCAGATCTATGTACATTGTACATTAGAGCGGTTCAAATTAAAAACTTTTTGATTTTTTCACGATGTGTCAGCGGATTACAGTAGCCTTATATGTCTGGACAAAGCCCATTACTAGGATTAAGGTTAATATTGAAAACTGGATTAGCGCCCTTTGTTTTAAGTAGACAACCCATTTTCAAAAATATTGATTTAAAAAATGGTGCAAATGGAATTCAAATTCGTGATTAGTTTTTCTTCTTCTTTCCTAAAAAAAAATTGAAGATTGACCAGACAAAAGTAAAAAATTACCGGTTTTCCACTTTCTAGTTGGAACACCTCAAATATTATCTTACCGCCGATCCCGTGGTACATCATTTTTAATGTACTGTTATTTGCTTAAGAGAATGCCGAAACCGCATATCATTATCTTATTTCAAAACCAAGACATCTGCATTTTTCTAAATTAACAGATCTGATTAAAGTGATATAGGTGGAACTAACCAGAAGTCTTAGGAGAAGTTCCTGTCAGAAGTTAACAGCAGCTCAGCTCATCATTACTGAGATTCTTTCAAATATAATGAAAAATTCGTGTAAGATTCTAGCTCCTCTCAACCGCCCGTCTTAGCTAACTCTCCCTTAAATACTTGAACCTAGCTTGTCTCAACATTTTCGTTAAAAATATGATACTACAGATCGTGCCTGACTGGGAGGAAGCTTGTTTCAACCTATGCTTGATGCTTGACTGCGACCTAGCTCATATCAGCTAACTTTTCTTTAAATATTTGATAATACCTATGATGATTCCGGACTGGAACCAAGCTCATTTCAGACAAGAAATGTTAGACTGCGAACTAACTCGTCTCAGCTAATTTTCCTTTATACACGGTTAGAAATCTTGGAATAAATTTTAATATAAGCGAAGTATTACAAAGATTTTTAATACAATTTTGATTAAATTTAATACTTTTGAATATATTACAAAATTTTGTAATACATTTTGTATTAAATTCTAATACAGTTCAAACATTAAAACGATATTTTATAACATTTAGAATCAATTTGGTGCTATCGCAAGTATTACATTTAGCCAACGTAAATATGATACTACCTTGGCTGATGTCGTTGAAATGTTCATGCAACCCTTGTATTGAAAGGGAACCAGGTTCGAATCCCAGTGGACACGACATACTTTTTTTTTTAAATTTTAGTAAAAACGAGTATTAAATTTTAATACAAATTTGTATTAAAAATGAATTTTAATATCTAGACAGTATTGAATTTTAATACAATTCTGGTGTAGTCATATGTATATGTAAGCCCTAAAGTATTAAAATTTATTCCAAAATTTCTAACCGTGTATATATGATACATATTAATCCAAACTAAGTCTCAGTTTTGTATTCTTTCTTTTTTGCACTTATGTATGCATATCTACTTATTTAAGAACTATTCAGGATGAGTATGTATTTCAAAAGTGATGCTTCATTAAATGATGTAATCGCTTCAGTTTTTAAACCACTCTAATTTAGGAACATTGTGAAAATTCTTATCAAGATTTAAAGTCAATTTGAAGACATAATTTACAATCTTAAGGTATATCCCGTATTTAATGTTCCTCGCCTTCCAACAAAACCTTAGACATCTTAATTTGTCAATATGACATAATATGCTGAGATTTGCTGAGTGTAGCTAAATAAACAACATAATTAAAATATCACTTTGCTCTTTATTTAATCGCGCATAAACCTTAAATATTTACTAATGAAAACATATGGTCGATTTGAATTGATTGTCATATAATTGATGACAGTTATCAATTTTATCATATCGCTGTTTATTGCTTTTGCTGCGAGCTAATGAGTTTTTAACTTTTGTTAATTTTATGACGCTAAATGCGGCTTATTATTTAAGTAATAGGTTTACTGAAGTATAAAAGATCTCACATAAAAATTGTCTTTACTGAGAATGAATATTTTAAATTAACTTCTGTCGATATACACGAAGTTTCGACTTCAACATTTGTCACGATTTAAAAGTTAATAGATACGTGTGATATGACAAAAAGCCTGACTGAGATATCAACTTGATTTGATAATCATTAATAAAATGCATGAAAAACTTATGTTTATTTCGTTCACTCACGTTACATGGAAAATAAAGTTGTTATATAGCATATATAGCATTTACTTCTTACAATGGAGTTTATTGGCGAAAAGTTCGATTAGAGTTCCTTAGTATAGAAATCAATAGGTATTTTATTATAGTTCTATAAAATTGAAAACATTTAATTTTTTTTTAGTTTTCACAAGAGATGGTAACATTTTCAGTCGAAGCATGTTATATCTGAGGTGTTCTAACGAGAGTAAAAAAATTATAGTTGAATATGAAATTTTTTCATCTATATAATTCCCAGATGTGCCCTTAGCCATATTAATAGAATATGTAAGTCTGACATAAGATACTTGATAAAAAAAGAGTTGAAATACAATGAAATAAATTCCTCTAACTCTGAAAGTTTGAGAATCTTTGCTTTAGTAGAGTAATTTCATGCTCGTGAATTGTACACCAAAGCAAGTATTGGTCAAAATGCGGAAGAATATACACAAATTTTTTGCAGCATTTCTGCTACTAGATATGGCAAATTATGCTTTCATTTTATGTACATATGTATGCCGTTTGAAAGGTTTTTGCATAAGCATCTTTGGGAAGTATTAACCATCGGAATTCAGCTATTACGAGTAAAGACCACTGTGCTCAAAATATATCATAATGCCTAATTTCTTAGGGTAAGATAGGGGATACACATGATGAAGGTATAACTTATTTGAAAAGTTATTTTCGTTATTAAAAACTTTCAAAACAATTGTAAGTCGTGGGTCTTTCCCTAGAAGTTCCAATTGCTCAAAATTGATCTGTCATATTTTGATCTGTAGAGCCTCCTACAGAAAACTTAATTTGTAAGCTGCTAAGTAAGAGTAAAGTTAGGTACATACTAAAAGGAACCTCCGCTAGTTCCATGATCCTGCAGAGGCAAGCAAAGTTCCGGTCCAGTAATTTTGGCAAGGAAATGTTAAGTCTTGGAACAGTGGAGTTTTTTTTTATATCTAGATAAAATCGTATGTCACAATGGATATAACGATGCGTTCAGGCATGCTCCAGATAATGCCCCTAAGAGATGAACGAGTGAGGGCTTATTCACTCACGTACTCTGACCACTAAGATTTTGATCACTATGCAATAAAACTCTCATTCGTGGACAAAATATGCACGCACGTGGATTTATTTTAGTTTTTTTTTCAAAGATTTCCATGAAACCCATTAAAAACAAAGTTCTTTGCATTTTCCTCCTTATTTTGTGCTGGATCACTGATTTTCCAAAATCAATATGAATGTTTGCATTTTTTGAATACCATGCAACATTTGTTATCACACGCAGAAGCTTAGACTGAACGTGTTGTCTGCACCACACTGAATTTGTCGTAAGGACTGTCCCAGAAAAAACATGCACTTTGTTTTTTAGTTATAAAAAAATA
Organism: Tricholauxania praeusta; assembly: GCA_949775025.1. NCBI lineage: Eukaryota > Metazoa > Arthropoda > Insecta > Diptera > Lauxaniidae > Tricholauxania > Tricholauxania praeusta. The sequence goes on along the minus strand of OX459029.1, from coordinate 128,215,134 downwards.
CCCAGCAATTTTTTGGTTTTTTTTATTTTTTTATTAATAATGGCTAGTGTTCAGAATATAAATATCTAAAAACTAATTAACAATTTTGTTTTTTCTATAAAAATTTCTTACTTTTTTTTTAAGGCCCTTCATTAAATTTTGCACAGTTGTTTCATCGACAGTACGGTACGATCTTTTCCACTTAAGTCTGAAGTCTTGAAAATTTTTTGCAGTCCTGCCACTCTTTCGAAGATCTCTTTTCATTAGAACCCAATATCTTTCAATTGGGCGAAGCTCTGGGCAGTTAGGCGGATTTGCTATTTTTGGTACAAAATTGATCTTTTTACTTGCATACCATTCCATCGTAGCTTTAGAGTAATGAGAGGTTGCTAAATCTGGCCAGAATATCACGGTACCCTCATGTGCACGAATAAATGGTAGAAGACGTTTTTCGAGGCACTCGTCTATATAAACTTTGGAATTGATTGTGCCTTGCGTAACAAAGAAGCTGCTTCTAAGGCAACAGGTGCATATGGCCTGCCAAACCATATATTGCTTCGGAAATTTCGAAATTTTTTTTTCTTTGAATTTACTAGGCACATTCCCCTTCTTCGGTGATGTATAATATTCGTGCATAGGTAGCTGCTTAAAATTTGCTTTAACGTAAGTTTCGTCGTCCATAACACAGCAGTCAAATTTAGTCAGGTACCTTTCATACAATTTTCGGGCTCGCATCTGAGCCATCAACTGCTTTTCATCAGAACGGTCTTGTACTTTTTGAACTCTATATGTCTTTAGCTTACTTTTCTCCTTTATCCTTTGCACAGTAGATTTTGATGTACCTGCTCTAGCCGCCATATCTCGCACTGACGTGTTGGGATTCAGCCTAAAAAGGCGCTTCACCTTCGCCGCTACCTTTGGGTTAGAAAATTCTGGTTTTCTGCCTGAACCCTTTTTTCGTGAAACAGGTAGACCCTTCTTATAATTCGAAATAACCGTTTTGACAGTTCTTTCTGATGCACCAACTATTTTTGCTATAGCTGAATATTTTAACCCTGGATTTTGCAGGTATGTGGACAAAATCAGTTCGCGGACTTTTTCTTGCTTGCTAGACATCTTTGTCGTTAGAAGTGCTATCTTCAAGTGTTATACATCATATCAAACGTCACTTTATATGGAATAAATATTTTGTCTTTTTAGACCTATAAGATTATCAGGTAGAGTATAATCTTATAAAATAAAAGTGCAAGTTTTTTCTGGGACAGTCCTTAGTTCCACAAAACTGGATGGCATATGTCCGAATCGGATTTCGTATTGTTGCTGTAGTAACACTTTGTAAGCGAGATTAAGCTTCGAATGTTTGCTTAAAAGCAAGTTCACTGCAAGCTTCATACTCGTAGTTTGTTTGCATATCTGTGTGCTTAGTCAATGTGGAATTATAGACATTATGCTGAGAAATTTTGTGTGCATAAAGCTTAATTTCTTGGCACCTGTTTTTCAGTGGGCTAAGTGTCAAATGCACACATTTCCCTTCACTAACTTTAAATCTCCATGTTTACGTGATCCTATAGAAATCTTGAAACGGTTATTGAATCTTGATGATGACTTAAGATATCATTTATCATTTTTTATCATATGTGTGTCAGAAAATTGACAGGTTTGAAAAATACAATGGCTTAAAGATAAAAGAAAAATATAATGGCGAAAAAAATGAGATTGCTTATGTGTCGAATGTTTTATAAAAACGATTCGATGCAATAATGCAGTAAATACTGTAACAGCGCTCGTAGAGCATGCATTTCAACTTTGAGAACTCAGCAACATTCTTATGTTTCTTTCCTGCGTCTTATAAACTGATATTCATGTAAAGCCAGATTGTTATAAGGTTTTAAATAATTTATGTTTTCATTTGATACATTTCATATTCAAATTTCAATGGCATTAAGATCACGTTGATTTGCAAACACTTGTTTGTTGAGCTCTGTAGTAGTGGGTTCAATCACACCTTTGCAGATGTCGTGACCAACATGTTAATTGGAGCAAACAATTATACAACTATTTCATTAAATGACAGGTATATGAATAAGTAAATTACTTTGTTATCTATCATAGGTATGCTTCAAACTACAATTCTTTAACAAATAAATTAAGTAAAGTTCTTATGACAAAACTTAGGGTTCGTACGACATTTTCGCCTTAGATTTACCATAAATATACCATTAGTTTTTCTTCGTATTAAAGAGGTTATGCTAACGCACCTGCCGATAGGTTTCCATTAAAATTGGAGAATTTGGTGAGCTTAACTGATTCGAAGATATCGAGCTAGTGGAAAATCAAGCATTTAGCTCGTCCTTAAGGCTTTTGCCTTAGTGCGTAAAAAGGCACTCCCAGCCCGCTTGTTTTCGGTGAAAGGTATGCTGTTCGTTAGAGTTTGTGAGAAAAAGCGCTATTTCAAAGAAAGACCTACTGGCTATTATTAAATTTCTCAAGTAAAATAGCAAAATTTAACTGAGGTCTTACGTCTGCAAATGTGCAAAGTGTGCCATTATCGCGACAGTGAATTCGTTGCACATTTGCAACAAAAAACTACACAAATTTGTTTCTAATTTGCAATCTTCCCTGGATAGTTGCAATCTGAGAATTCTGGAATAATGAAAGTGATTCTTGATGATTCAAATCTTTGCGAATAGAAATAAGCAATAGGTGTCCTAGTGCGCAACAGTTGCTAAAAAAACAAAAATATATATTTAAATATACTATAATTTAACGAGGAAACCACTTTCGCAATGCTGACAAAACAAATTATTGTCTTATCAGCCAATCTATTGGGAATGGTCAAAAATTGATTTTATCGCCAGAGGTGCGTCCGTCTCTAGTAGATTGTGTTTTCGAGCATTCGATAGAGAATATCAAACGAAAATTGATTTTGGACTACAACAGGAGACCATTTAGGAGCCGTTTCGAAATATTGTTTTTTCATATCAAAAGATTGAAGATGGAGCATAGATATCATCAGAGTAGGGATTTTAATTTTGCTTTTCATTACTAAATTGAAATTTTTTGATATGTGCTACTTTTGTAGGCACGCCATCTGGTAGCCCTACATCAGAGATTTACGAAAAGTTGGAATTGCTCTAGATGTTGTGGAAAGGCTGAAAATGCATTTATTAAATTTCATAGGGAAATGTTTTGGTCTCAGCTTTGAACATATTTTTCCTGCACCAACCGGTGGCTGAAGGTCGAAACATATTAACTACACCAATTCAGTATTGTCAGATTTTAAAAGGGCTTCTGCCCTGAATGGCTTAGATAGAGCTCCATTTTCTCCTAAGTTTCGTTGTTTCACCGACAAATTTTTAATTTATAAAAATTTTTTATACAACACTAGTTTACAAATTTGGGGTTGATCTCGAGATCTAGTTTCTCATTGACTTTTTTCGATGTATTTTGGGGCGTAGATTCCAAAAATGGCAACACTTTTTTTTTCTTAAGAATCGTTTTCGAGATATCCCCAAAAAAACCATTTTTTCGGCACTTTTTTCATTTATTTGAATATATATCCATAAAATTTTTTTCGACTCAAAAACGATTTTCAGCATTCGAAAGATATTTGTATTCCCTTTCTAACGATATGCTGTTTGCTTGAATCGGATAAGATTTGATGGAGTTACAAGCGCTCAAAGTCCAAAGAAACTGACTATTTTGGTCTTTTTTGAAAATCACTCAATTTCAATTGCTCCATTTGAATGAAAAATTTTTTCTTTTTCATATTTTTAAAATTTTTAATGAAAGACTATTTATTTGCAAATATTTTAAGTATAGTTTTGCGAAAATCGGACAAAAACTGTAGAAGTTATTCGAAAAAACAGTAAAAAACTTGCAATAAAATTAAACGGAAATACATACGATTGTGTTTGTGTGTGGCTCTTTACTTTTATTCTCCGTTTCTTTTTAAATAAAAAACGTAGAATTTTCGTTTAATTTTATTGCAAGTTTTTTAGTGTTTTTTCGAATAACTTCTACATTTGAATGCAGAAAATCGTTTTTGAGTCGAAAAAAAATTTATGGAGATATAGTCAAATAAATGAAAAAAGTACCGAAAAGGGGTTTTTTGGGGATATCTCGAAAACGATTCTTAAGAATAAAAAATGGTTGCCATTTTTGGAATCTACGCCCCAAAATACATCGAAAAAAGTCTATGAGAAACCAGATCTTTTTTCTTGTAAACTAGTGTAATTTATATTAACTTAAAGAAACATTTTAGATATATTTTATATAAACTTAAAGAATCTTTTTAGATGCCGAATATATCTTTGCCGACATGAACAGCTTTTTTAGAAATAGTCCAAATATACTGAAAATGCTCCGAATGTACTGAAAATAGGCCAAATGTACCGAATATACTGAAAATTTGTCGAATCTACTGAACACAATTTCCAATTGGTAGAAAAGGTTCTAAAAGGTAATCGGGGTACACTAGAGTCGTCGCCGAGCCATTTTTTTGCCCATTTCTGGGGTGTTTTTTCGAATTCGTTTTTTTGCAACGAATATACATACAGGGTATTTTCAGCTTACCCACAAGTTTGTAATGCATTGAAGTGAGTACCACAGGCTTCGAAAACTGTGCAAGACCAGCGTCACCACTAGAGTCGATCTAGCTTTATCCGTCTGCCTGTTTGTCTGTCTGTTCGTGAGAATCACGCTAGCGAGAAAACGAAGAATATATTAAAGAAATTTGATTCACACATTGAAAATGGACGAACTCGGTTAACTGATAAATCTACTGCCCACATAGGTTTAAGCATTCCTCATCCCTTAAATTTTAAGGTATCTCAAAAAGTACAAAGGCAGATTTCAAAAGCTTAATACAGTTAGGAAGCGAGCGTTATTTGAAAGGGGCGTATCGGTTCCTCTACAAGAAAATTTGAAAGGCTAAGGCATTGCATCAAAATGCAATCAAACCTTTTAGAAGCACCCTAAATGCTTTAGAAATTTACTGACAAAAAAGTGGTCGAACTTGGAAAAAAGGGATTGAGAGATAGTTCCTTACAAATTTAGCCAAATTTTACACATATACTAGCATCGGTTCGTATAAGCATTGAACAAACAGTGGGATTGAGAAGAGAGCTTGGCACCTCTCATACCAGCAAAAGCTTCAAAACTTTGTGTTGAGTGTTTTTTAATATAATGTTGTCAAGCTCAATATGGCAAAGTTATGTGAACCAAACGAACAAGTGAGCCTGTTTGAAGAAAATGGCGTGGTACCTCCCATGCAATCCGAAACTTAAAGTCCTACATTGGGGAAGCTTTTGAAGCAGATGTTACAAGTCTCAGTATGAAATATAGTATGTTATTTTTTAAATAAGCAACATTTTAAAGCAAGGAAATCTGAAAATACGTTTAGTGTGAAACAAAAATAATTACTGGATTCTTGAACGTATAACTTTACCGCGCCCATCTCTCAAAATCAAAAATGGTTCTTGAACATCATCTGCGCTGGACTCGAGCCACAGAAGATCCTATTTTGAGTTCACTTTTGGAACTTTATTACCGACAAAAATTCTTAAGGAAAGGTCGAAAATTAAATTGGGCGGATTTTTTCCGGTTTCAGGTAAATTGCATTTATTTTGTGCTGATGGAGGCCCCAGGAGCTCCAATTTTAGCAATTGGCCTCGAAGGGGTCTGTTTTTGACTTGATTTTAATTATCGATGCAGAAAACCCAGAATAACTTTGAATTGGATCCAGAAATTTGATTTATGCACTTATCGATTTGCCCAATTTAGCATGTTCGATTTGAACAGATGAAATGGTTCCGAAAATTACCATTTTGGTCCCTTTTCTTTTCCTGCACAAATGAAGGTTGTCCCTAAGTTCTGGTGTTAGCGTTCGACAGTGATAAATATATGTAAATCCGCATGTATCACCAAAACTGTGATACTGTTGTAATAAGGTGTCATAGTTTTATTGTGAGAATATAATTTCAAAAATAATTTTGAATCAAAAAGATCTGATAGCACTATTCGCACAGCGAATTCCACTCTTTTTCAAATTGTCGGCATTTCCTTAATAAATTATTGGTTTCCATATTTTTTTTATAAACTCTTCATAATTTGATAGATTTTTCGAAAAAGTGATATTTTTGAAAGAAGATATTTTTCATATTGTAAACCAGAAGCATTTTCTTCAAATCGAAAAATCGCAAAATTTAATTTGCACTATTCGCCGTTATCTACTATTATTAAACGAGCTAAAATTGTATGTATATAAATATATAAACAAATATATAAATATATAAATAAATATGTATGTATACGACTGAACTTTATTTTGAAAAAGGCTACAGCGATTTTGGTGAAACTTTCGGATTTGGTGCATATAAAAACAAAATGAAGATTGGGCTAGGTTTAAAGTTCTTAAAGACTCCAACAGGGGCGTGGCACAGCCCTAAACGTTAATTTTTATGACGTGATATCTGCAAACCATTTAAGATATTTTGATGAAATTTGGTAGGCTGATGCAAATCATAGATATCTTCAATAGTACTAAAAGTGGGCGGAATTGGAGAAGAGGGCGTGGCAACTTCCAACAATTGAAAATTTTGATTTAATATTACTCAAAAACGGCGCCTACGATCTTCATAAAAATTTTGAAGACAAAACCGCTAAAAGCTGTCATCATAACAAGCTATGCCACTATACTGGCAAAACTCGTTGAGGGGCGTGGCACAGCCCACAATATTTATAAACGTTATTATAAGAGAACTAACAACGCAATTGTTATGAAATTAACATGGTAGATATACTGGCTATTGGGTATCTTTTAACAAAAAGTGGGCGCAACGACACTTGTGGGCGTGGCACCTCCCATACATGCAAAAAATGTTAAGTGTTATATTTAGTGTGCTATGGGAGTAATTTTTTTGAAATTTGGTGTAGTGGTGTCGGTTACCATGAGCTTTGAAATTAAATAAAGTTCGACGGGATTATATCAGTGGGCGTGGTACCTCCCAAACAAGTTAAAATCGTTTAATGTTATATTTAGTGCACTATTTGAGTGATCCTAATAAAATTAGGTACAGAGATGTCAGTTACTATAACCTTTTAAATTAAATGGATTTCGATGGGATTACATCAGTGAGCGTGGCACCTCCCACACATTCAAAAAACGTTTATAGTTATATTTAGTGTGCTGTGGGAGCAATTTTATTAAAATTTAGTGTAAAGGTGTCTGTTACTATAAACTTTGAAATTAAATGAAAATCGACGAAATTGCATCAGTGGGTGTGGCACTTCCCATACTAGCAAAATACGTTAAATGTTATATTTAGTGTGCTATTGGAGTAATATTTTTGAAATTTGGTGTAGAGGTGTCGGTTACTATAAGCTTTGAAACTATATGAATTTTGACGGGATTTATTTAGTGGGCGTGGCACCTCCCATACAAACTATAAAGTCAATGCCATATTTAGCAAACTTAAGGAGTGATCCGAATAAAATTTAGTCTCAATATGTTCAGCCTCATTCAACTTAGTTCGAGTTTTTCAACGTCTTTCAACTGCTTCATTATTTTTCAACCTCTTTCAACTTTTCTCAACAATTTTCTACATTTTTCATATATTTTCAACGTTTTCAATATATGTTTGACTTTTTCAACCTCATTCAACTTTTTTCGAGTTTTTCAACTTCTTTCAACATTTTTCATCCTCTTTCAACTTTTCTCAACATTTTCCATATTTCTTCGAGTTTTTCAACCTCTTTCAACTGTTTCAACATTTTTCAACCTCTTTCAAACTATCTTAAAATTTTCCATATTTTTTCGAAATTTTCAACCTTCAACTTTTTTCAAGTTATTCAAACTCTTTCAACTTTTTTCGAGTTATTCAACTTCTTTCAACATTTTTCAACCTTTTTCAACATTTTTTAACATTATCCATATTTTTCGAATATTTCAACCTTATTCAACTTTTTTCGAGTTTTTCAAACTCTTTCAACATTGTTCAACCTCTTTCAACTTTTTTCAACCATTTCCATATTTTTTCGAATTTTTCAACCTTGCTCAACTTTTTTTGAGCTATTCAAACTCTTTCAACTTTTTCAACATTTTTCTCCCTCATTCAACTTTTTTTGAGATTTTCAACTATTTTCGAGGTTTTCAAACTCTTTAAAATATTTTAAACATTTTCCATGTTTTTTTTTGGACTTTTCAACTTCTTAGCTTAATACTGCTTATATATTATCAACCTTATCAGCCTTCTTCACCTGGTTCAACCCCTTTCAACTGCTTTCAACATTCTCCATATTTTTTTGACTTTTCATCTTCATCAACCTCATTTAACTGTTGTAAGATTTCAACCTCTTTCAATTTTTTCGGCTGTTCAACCTCATTCAACTTTTTTCGAGGCTTCCAACTTTTTTCGAGCTTTCAATCTCTTTGAACTTTTTCAACACTTTCATATATTATCGAGTTAATCAAACTTTTTCACCTGCTTCAACATCTCTCAATGTATTTCAACATTTTCATGTATAATCAACTTCTTTCAAATTTTTTTTAACTTGTTTTCGGCTTTTCAACCATATTCAATATTTTTAAATATTTCCGACTTCTCATTCAATTGCATTACATTTTTTCGACTTTTTCAACCTGAAAACGAAAAACCGAACTTTGTTCGGTCTCCTGGTACTATTTTCTTAAAGCCCATAAAATAATGAAGAAATTTAAAAAAAATTATGAAATCCCATTATTTATTGAGGAAATACCTACAATTCCTTTCAGAATTTTATGTCATGTTTGTAATTTTAACATACAAAGTTCAAATAACGATATCTTTGAAAAATGTTGCTTTTCAGCAAAATAAAAAAAGGCGGGACTCTTAGAATTGAGTGTAGAAAGCTACCTGCAAATGATACAAGCAAATCGATGACATTGATGGGGTCTGCCATAATCGATTTGAAAAATAATGTGCCTTTATAAGGAAAAATGGGGTTTTGCAATGATGTTAATAAAATGCTCTAGTTTAATGCTCTCTGAATTTTCTGTAGACATGATAGTGTTTAGAATTTTGACAGTTAAATTTTCTATAAGATAGGATGACTAACTTTTTGTCACCCAAATATTTAATTTGGAAATCGAGCTTCAAAGTTGGAATTACTTAAAAAAAAAAAACGATTACAAAGGATTTCTTTACCTATAGTAAAGTATTTGTGATCAAAACAGCCTATCAGCTTAGTATTTTTGTAATTGGATTTTCTATAAGATAGAGTGGCTAACTTTTTGTTACCTATATATGTATTCAATTTTAGATATAGAGCTATAAATTTGGCATTTAATGAAAAAAAAAAAAAACGAAAAAATTGATTTTTTACTTATTTTTGATCAGAACAGACTTTTTTTGACTTTGGCCATTTATATGGAAAATTGGGACCAATCGAAAAAAACCAATACGTTAAACGGATTCTACGGAAAATCTTACTATAGAAAATATTGTCGCCACTTGTTGTAGTGAAAGTTTTTGTAAATTTGTTGATTAGTGTAGTCTGACTAGTGAACAGCTGTTTTTAAACAATTTCTTTTCTTAATGTAGACATTTAAATTAATTAAAAACTAATTCACTTTTTGCTAAAGTGTTGCGGCGAAAAGTTTTATATAACCCTTAAGAAACATGTTATTGATTACTGACCTAGATACTTTAACGTATGAACATTAGAGCTGTAAAATGCAAATCCGCGCAAATATTGCAAAATATTATTAAGTAACTCACATACAAACATACGGATACGTCTGTGTATACAGGCGTTAACTTTTACTTTAAACATTTCACAAACCAGTTAATGTGTAAGCAACAGTGTGCAATTCTGAACTTGAAATAATTTCCTCTTTTTAATTAAACGTTTATTGGCAATTCTGCAACACAAACTGCACTTGCGTTCATAGCAAAACGGCGCCTGCATGTAAACGTGGTCTTAAATGGTGAACGACCTTTTCATAAAATATTACAAACATAACATCGTATTAGCGCTGGTTTGTCTTGGAAACACTTAGTTTCAAAAAGCTGCTAGAATTACAGCACTGAAAAATAAAATAAAAAACCTAAGGCTACTTAAAGTAGTGCTTGGTTTTTCAACATTTCCGCTGAAGTTTCAAACTGCAACGCGTTTCGCCTGTGGCCCCGTTTTGCAAAATTAATGAGCGACATTGTTACTGGTTGATGACTTTGTGTTGTCAATATCAAACTTTAATGTTTTGTAGATATGGAAAAAAATTAAAATTAAAAACTCAAAAGAAATGCTTGGAAATTTACATCAAACAATGTTTGCATATCTACATACATCTGTACGGTTGTACTACCAAATGAAATAGTAATGATTACAAGATATACTTTTTACAGGGTGGCGTAAAATGACCTCTATTGCTTGTATTCGTTTTTATTTCTTGATTTTATTTCATTTCATATTCGTATACGAAACTTTAAGCAAGTTTGATGGATAGGAAAATTTTTGTAAAACTATCTGTAATTTTTGGCAAAAATAAAGATCATTTGAAAAAGATCAGTTGAAATTAAATTTTTAGCAGATCATTATTATGTTATAGTTTATTTAACTATCTTTGATATTGTAACGATATTTCTGAAATTGATTCAGAGGTTCCCAACATATAAAGGGTGTTCTAATTTGAGGTATCTTTTTAAATTTGCAGTCATTTTTTTTACAGATAGTACATTACACCGATGATTTTTCAGGTATAAAGTAAATAAGTTTTGGTGAGTTAAAATGGAGAGCTACATAAATGAAAAATATGGAGAAAGTTATTCAGAAGTGGGAAGAAAACTCCATGCAAAATACTGTAAAGAAAATGCTCCGATAAACCGTGCTATTTAACTTATCACTGATACGTATAAATTTGATGAAACTGGTTCAGTTCAAGATCAGATAAGCAGAATTTATCAATACGCTAATTGGGCCATAGAAGAAAATGAGAATTTTTTCAAGGAAACTATCTTCACCGATGAAGCTCATTTTAAGATTGTCGGCAATGTCAATAAACAAAACTGTCGCCATTGGGCTGAAGAAAATTATAGAGAATTGTTTGAAAAGGCAAGGGGACCGAAAAAAGTTAGTGTAAGGAGTTGATTTTAGGATGGTGGTGTATTTGGTTCATATTTGAATGAAGCTCGATATCAAGAGATGGTTAAGAACTTTTTGTGGAGTCAATTGGAAGATATTGATGTGTAAAATATAGAGTTTCAACAGGACGGTTGACCACATATCACTAATTAAACCAGCATTATGCGAAGAAGTTATTCAAAATTTTGATAAAAGATTGACAGCCTGCCGCACTAGCAGAGGAGATCATTTGAGCTACAATCTTTCTCATGATTAGCCGGAATCAATGTACATTAATTTTCAATAAAAATAAATAAAGAGTTCAGATGATTTATATCTTTTATTTGAATTTTAAAAAGATACCTCAAATTTGAACACCTAATGAAAAAACCAGGAAAGAATCAAAATTAAAGTTTTGGAATAAATTGGATAATTTCGTATAAAATTTGAACCTTTTTTCAATAAAAAAAAAAATATACACCAAAAAAAAAATCATTTTTAGATTATAAATTAATTTAACTGTCAAAATTAATAAGAGGCGAATGAAAGACTAAATTAGAAATATTGAAGTGACAACGTGACGAAACGAAAAATTAGTGGGAAATACGTTAAACAAATGATTATAACTATAACTGTAAGTTATTATTCAATAAGGATACATTTTAAGGCTTAGATATTTTACTGGGAAAAGATTGTAAAGTGTTTTGAAACACTTTTTTAAACAAAAAATTATTTTTCTTCATAAATTTATTTATAACCGCAAAACTGTTGATTATGTCGGGGAACAGCATAACAATAGATTAAAGCAATTGTAATTCTTAATTGTTCTAAGTTCGTTGCAGCAAAATCGAACTATTCGTTCTCGAGTTATGTCAAACAAAAGAGCCCCAAACGTGAAAAATTTCCCTATGTGATACTTACTAACTTCAAATCGATATATCTCGATTCCTAAACGTGATCCAGCGAAACGCCGGGACACGCATAACATTTTTTTGACTGATATAACTTTTCCTGGCAGTCAGAACCCCCGCCGATCACTGACCCCTACCATTTGTCGCATAGTGTAATTAAAGCTCACCTAAGTTTGAATTTTTTAGTAAAATATAGTGATGCCATTGCTTTCAGCATTGAACACAATAAAATTTGTACCAAATAACTTAAGAAAAAGCATATGTAGGTACATATTTTTGTAGGATATAACAGAAACAAGCAATGAAACGTAAAATATTGCTATAGTCATTGTTAGGACCACACTCATCCAAATTCATGATGTTTCCTAAAATTTCATTGGATAACAATTTTTTTAATCTTTCTACCACCTTTAAAGCAAAAATTCAAAGGTTCTCTGAGCTCCTCTACTCAGCTCAGAAAGTAATAAATTTTAAGGCGTGAAAAATATTAAAATATTTTTTTTTTTCGAATTACTCATGGCTGCGGCATTTTGATTTTGACGCTCATCTACTTATAATTAGCTAAAATTTGAATTTCGAATGGGCCGAACGTAATGCTTTTAATTGTTTACGACATCAAAACATTGCTTATCACGATAAGACATGCCTACTTACTTAAACACAAAGCAAACAACTATTAAGAAGTTCAAGTTCATCAACAAAAAAGGGAAATTATTTGAATAAATGAAGGTATTTGCGTTTGTATCTCGATAAAAAAACACAACATTTGTGTTAAAGTTAAAATCAAATTCAATTTACGATGTACCTATGTACGATACGCTATCGTTAAGTGCAAAAACTAACTGAAAATATCTATGACATTTTGATAATTTCAAGATCTTCTATTATTGGCCATTTGAAAAGTAGCACATATAATAAGGGTATTCGAACAAAGCCGTATTTGCGCCGTAAATTGTGTATTTTCATTTAACATTTCTTACTGCAAATGCGCTTGATAAATTATTTAAAATAATTCGTTTATTTATTATAAAATTCTTTGTGTTACTTAAGTGATTTTGTAAAATCATCGTTATAATTGGCGTGTACACTTTCTAAGCCATAAACGATACCCTTCATGAATTAACGAATAATTTTACGGTGACGTAAAACCACAACGTTGTTCGAATACCATAAATGTTTTTTTTTGTTTTTCAATAATTATGATAATTTATATTCATTCTAAAAGTAAACACAATTTTTAGATCATACAAGTAGTTCCTGTGGATATAGGGCATATGCACGTATGAAATAGCGCTATACTTTTCTTATTGTGAACATAAACAGTGCGGGAATAATATTTTGGAACTGAAACTGTGTCTCAGCAACTAGAAACAACATCTGTTGTAGTTATATGTCACTTTGAGGCTTGGATTGTTCTGAATGCTAGGTAAATATGAAACAAACATAGCTAAGTTCCCAGATATTTAATTTCACTGTTTCTTTCCTAAGAGCTAACGTCTCTCAAGGAATGCTTATTAAAAAATTCGAATCGGATGCTATTCAATGTCAGAAAATGAAATCAGCTAAGTAATATACTGTCGACCAGCACTGCAGCGCAGAATAATGTGGGCAAATGTGCTGCAAATTTACTGTGAGAAATGCCGTCTATCAATGTTATAAGTACCTACATATGTATATCTGCATATCAAACTTTGAGGCAATTGTTCTGAGATACATATCTTCAATCAAACTTTTGATCAAGGGTATTTCAGAATACTGATGTGATGGAGAAAATCTAAAATCAGATCACGTTTAGCGCACAAAAATCCATTTGACCTATCCAGTCTGATCTGTGGGCTCTTGTGTTAAAAGAAAATCAAGTGTTTTGTTAAAAAAAAAATCGAACATTATTTCTAAGCTTTATATATTCAAAAATTGCTGTATATATACAAGAACGAGATTCGGAAAGCTTACCATACATAAGTTTTGAGTCAATCTCACTTTATTATAATGGCGATTATTAATTATAGGCTTTTCACATGAACAATTACAGATATTTATTATTACTACATAATAAATAACTCAAAATTTCCGTGGAAGAGGCTGTAACGATACCACTTTTCCCACAATAACTACTAAAATCTGATCTGAAACCGTAATTGTCGACAATGTAAGAGTATGGACATAGTCTCATCCACTAAACACTTACAGGCTTGTTAGACCACTTTTACTTTCAGCTACTGTTAATACGCAGAGGCTAAGAAAAAAAAAACGCTTCCAGCGCACTGTGTTTTTGTTTCCAACCTATTAAGACAACAAACATTAGCTTCAAATGAAAATGAATCTATGCGAACTCGTTTATTCGCTATGAACGTTATAGCCAACAGCGACAGGTCAATGAAATGTAAAAATAACGTTAAGCCTCAAAAACTCAATTGAGATAATTTTGAGTCGATAATAGTCCCCAATCAATTTCGCACCACGTAGTTGCGTTCTGCGCTGAAATGAACTGAGAACTAAACAAAGCTGGGATTCATAAGAAATGGGACTCAACTTATCATCTTTAAATGCGTCCCGCTTAAAGATGTTTCCCAGTTAGATGCGCTGATAGAAGTAAAATTCTTATGATATCTCATCATTGAACACAAAAAACACTGAAAGTAAATATTTAGATAAATTCGAATTAAAACATATCTGGCATCAGAAGTCTCATGTTAGACTAAGTAAAATACATCTCTTTTTTAGCTGTGATATAACTTCGAATTAAAAAAGAAACACATTTCTATGTCTCGGATACCTAGTCATTCATTTGGTACAGTATTAGTTGGAGACTCCATTTCCATTTTCCAAGGAATCGGGGCCTAAAGTAACGGACTTCACATATTCCCACAATATAAATCGAGAGATGCCAAATCACACAATCTTAGTATATGATGACAGTCGTATATATTCACAATTTCATTGCGTTGCTCTGACATCCAACAATCTGTGATAAGACTTTACAGCTTTTTATATACAAGCTTCAGCTATCCCTGTTAGAAGTTCTTTGAACGCTAATAAACACCCTTTATACTTATACTTAAGATGTAGATGAAGTTAAATTTATAAAAATTTGACGCTATTTTAATTCTGTATTTTAAACGTTGTTTTTCTAAGCTAATATAAATTTAAAAATGTCAAGTTCATTTGAGTGGGAACGAAACCTTTGGATATCATATATTATAGCAATAGATTCCTAATAATGCAACAAAAAATGTGAACGTTGGTTACGTATAAATACGTAGTAGTACCAGGAGACCGACCAAAGTTCGGTTTTTCGATTTCAGGTTGAAAAAGTCGAAAAAATGTAATGCAATTGAATGAGATGTCGGAAATATTTAAAAAATATTGAATATGGTTGAAAAGCCGAAAACAAGTAAAAAAAATTTGAAAGAAGTTGATTATATATGAAAAATGTTGAAAAACATTGAGAGAGGTTGCAGCAGGTGAAAAAGTTTGATAAACTCGATAGTATATTAAAATGTTGAAAACGTTGAAAGAGATTGAAAAGCTCGAAAAAAGTTGAAAGTCTCGGAAAAAGATGAATGAGGTTGAAAAGCCGAAAAAACTTGAATGTGGTTGAAAAAGTCAAAAAATATAAAACGTGTCGAAAAAAGTTGAAAAGGTTGAAAAATATTGAAAAAGTTGAAAGAGTTTGAATAGTTCGGAAAAAGTTGAATAAGGTTGAAAAATTCGAAAACATATGGAAAATGTTGGAAAAAGTTGAAAGAGGTTGAAAAATGTTGAAACAGTTGAAAGAGGTTGAATAACTCGAAAAAAGTTGAATGAGGTTGAAAATATTTGAAAAATGTAGAAAATCGTTGAGAAAAGTTGAAAGAGATTGCAAAATAATGAAGCAGTTGAAAGACGTTGAAAAACTCGTTGAATGAGGCTGAATATATTGAGACCAAATTTTATTAGGATCACTCCTTCAGTTTGCTAAATATGGCATCAACGTTATAAGTTTGTATGGGAGGTGCCACGCCCACTAATGAAGTCCCATCAATATTCATATAATTTCAAAGTTTATAGTAACCGACACCTCTACACCAAATTTAAAGAATATTACTCCGATAGCACACTAAATATAACATTGAAAGTATTTTGCTTGTATGGGAGGTGTCACACCCACTCATGCAATCTCGTCGAATTTCATTTAATTTCAAAGCTTATGGTAACCGACACCTCTACACCAAATTTAAAAAATTTTACTCCAAGAGCACACTTAATGTAGCCTTAAACATTTTTTGCTTGTATGGGAGGTGCCACGCTCACAAATGCAATCCCTTCGAAATCCATTTAGTTTCAAAGCCCATCGAAATCCATTTAGTTTCAAAGCTTATAACAACCGACCTCTCTATACCAAATTTAAAAAATATTACTCTCATGGAACAATAAATGTAGCTTTTAACTGTTTTCGCTTGAATGGAAGGTGCCACGCCCACAGGTGCCGTTTCGCCCACTTTTGGTTACAAGATACCCAATAGCCATTTATATAGTATATTTGACATGTCAAATTTCATAACGATTGCGTTGTTAGTTCTCTTATTATAACGTTTATAAATATTGTGGGCTGTGCCACGCCCTTCAACGAGTTTTGCTAGTGAAGTGCCATAGCTTGTTATAATGACCTCATTCAACGGTATTTACTCTAAAATTTTTATGAAAATCCTCGGTGCCGTTTTCGAAATAAAGTTCAGCCATATATATATAAATATATTATTATATTATTATATAAATATATAAATGTATAAATATACAATTCTAGCTCGTTTCATAATAGTAGATAAGTAGCGTTTAATAAAATTCTTAAAAGTTGTGATGGGAAGTGTTAAAATAATTCTGTGCTCGAATTTGAAGTTATAGGTCCAGACTGGACTAAGAACATTTTGTACCGTGTGATTTCGTTTTCCACGTATAAAGAAGATTCTCGATTTATAAACCAATACATGCTACGAATGTGTATTTTCGAAAAATATATATTCAAAAAGGCTACTGTGCACTTTAGGGAGGACCGAGAAAGCCCAGGGGCCACCACATATAAGTGGCTTCAAAACATTTTTAAATGTACGCTTTTGATGCCATAGGAACGATTTCTAACCTTTTTACCAAACTACGGTTCTACTGGTAAGAATATGCATAGCAATAACTTCACTTAAATTTTTAAATGTTCCGTAGAAGGGTTAAGGAGTGGTGCTGCAGGAGTAGTGTAAATAAAAACATTTTATCTTTTCATGAGAAAATTCAATACCTGAAAAACAAATGAAGCTATTTTAAACACTATTCAGATTTTATAATAAAAATTTGTTCTTCATATTTTTAATAACAATGAGATTGATTAAGAGATTTTTGATCAAATAAATTATAATTGAAAATAATGGAAACCAAAAGCAACAAATGAAATTAAGAAAAGTTTTCATACTTCTCTTAATTTCCTGCTTAATTCAAAATTTATCTTTTTAACCCACACAATTAACCGGGAATTACTGAGTTGACTTCTTAATCACTTTTTTTCCATGTAAGACAAACTCCTATATGGAGTAACTAAATAAAATTTATTGTGAAAATACAAACTTACCATAAAAATAAAAGAAAATATGTGAAATGTGCTGAGAACTTGAAAAAGAGACAATACAAAACACCAAATTGCTTGCCAGCGTCCGAATTTTCCAAAAATCCGACTTAAAACTTTCACTTGCAGGTTTTCCAAATCTTCAGATGTATGACACGCAGTTGCAGGCAAGAAGTGCAAAGTTTCCATATCTTCCGAATCAATTTTATGACTCGACATTGTTAATTAGAATTCTATTAGCAAAAAACCACAACTCAAATCAAATAAAATGTTTAATTATAGGCGTAATACCGAAGTTGACAAGTGTACTCAAGTTTAAGAAAATCTCAACTAAACTTAGCAAGAGAACAAAGTGGTTCGATCACCACAAAAAAAAATCTTAGATATGGTGCTGATCTTTCACACATTTTCATTACGATCACACCTCATACTCATACGCGAATCAGTAGCGTACTCGTACTATATGAATTTTAACAGAAAACCTGACTCTATTATCTTAATTTAATGCAGACTCGATGCCGTAGAATGAAACTTGATTCAATTTGAAATTGAATAAATTAATATCAAATTTACTACATCGGGTGCAGTTGCTTAACCAATTTCGGTCTATGTTTTTTCCTGTTCGGTTGGTTTGTTTAGTTTTTTTTTTTAATGAACACGATATGTTGTATCCTTCAGAATGCAACATTTGACAGATGGAGGCATAACAAATTATATGGGAAGTTTTAAATATAACTAGAAATAATTGGTAGTTTTTGCTATCGGAATCTATTTGCAATAATTTTTTTAGACTCTAGTCTTAGCAGAAAAAAAATAGCTTTGTACTCGCGCCAACGTAGATTTCGGACTTAAGCTTGTATCAAACATAGCAATGGACATCATACAATGAATCATCATTGGGTACCAACGGGAATGTGGTTCGCGTTCAATTTGACTGAGAGCACTGTTACGGCCCTTGCCCAGGGTACATTTTTAGAGGTCAGAGAAATATCGTACTACAATTTTATCAGATCGAGTGCCATTGTGCTTATAAGTACTTAATATTACATTTCTACTGAATTCTCTCGAACAAAGCTTCATGAGACGTAACATTCGGCTTAAAAGTCACTGATGATTCCGTTTAGCAATGCACGAAACTATGTAGTATGACTAGCTTTAGCACTTTTTTTGTTGTATTTATCTTTGCTAAGTGTAGTTTTTTTAGTATTGACACAAACTGTACTGCACAGTATATACTCGTAAAGTGGGAAGCAAAACTGTCCGGATGTTTCGCATTTCCATAGTAATGCTATTGAAATAAATAAGCCAGCAGCAATTTTAGATACATTTTTATTTGATTTATTTAACTTAACACTTTTCTTCAAGTTTAATAACAGAAACCGATAAGAAATTCAATTTTTAAAAAAAAATTAGCAATAAATAAAAAAATTCGCAATCCGGACAATTTTGCACATTGGCGATTTTTTTAGTAATCGTTACCTAATCGTAATAATTTCACATACTTTAGTATTTGGTCCAAAGCCCTTTATTTTTTAACATGCCCACAATTCTTTTTGGCATTATTTCTTCCAAGTGTCCCATAATTTCGTGGTCAATTCTCTGCCATTCTCTCTGTGGTCTTTCCCAAAGTTCGTGAATGTTTTTTGGAGGATTTTCATAAGCTCTCAGCTTTCTTTTAACAACTACCCACAAATTCTCTTCCGGATTTAGATCCGAGCTCAGCGCAGATCATTGCACAAGTTGAAAATCTTGATTTTGGATCCAATTTTGAACCACTTTTGCTGTGCGCTTCGGATCCCCGTCTTGCTGGAAGACCATTTCTTCGGATGAAGAAATGCTTCCCACTGTAATTATGAGTTATTTTCTGTTTCTATACACCACAAAGAACTTTTATGGATCGGAAATAAATAAAAATTAATTTTGAGAAAATCAAGTTTTTTAACATTCGAACTTGAGTTTGAGTTTTTGAACTAAGTCCGAATGAAAACTGTTTATCAGAATAACTAGCGTCAAAATATTTTCAATTTCCAAATAATCGTTCTTAAAAAGAAAAAGTTTTCTTAAATAATAAGAAATCATCAGCTATTCTTAATGTTCTTAATTTGAAAATAGTTTTTGAAGAATCTTTCTCGTTCTTCTGGACACAACAGTGGAGTAAGTAGTTGTATTTATCCGATATAACATAAGCACAGTGCGTAAATAGGCTAAAACCTTCTCCGAGAAAAAAGTTTCTAAGCTCGCTTTCTTGGTTGATTTTTGCGCACTGATCCGACCATCATTTTTTTCAATCAGTCCCAGCTAATGAGATATGCATTTCAAAAAACCGGTTTCTGTAAATCAAATAAAACGCATTTTTTATTTTCCCTTTTTAAATCAATTCAATGGACGCCAAGAAAAATAAACCTGCAGACATTACATGTCTCAAAAGAAAGAAAAAAAAAAAAAACTAAAAATGATGGAAACTGTGCAAAAATGCTAAAAGAACTCGACTTTTAGCCAAAAGTTCAAGTTATCAACATCGTAATACAAAAAATTTACATTTCATATTCATGAAACTCATCATAGATAAGTAAAACCAATCGTTCAAAAATTAAATTTGCGCTTCAGACCGACCTATAAGGTTAACAAATTAGCAGTTATTTTTGAAAAAGTAGTATAAGTCCATTCTCCAAAATCTCTGTCATTTGGAGGAAATGAATGGCCGGATAGTAAACATTTGTGGTCAATAACACATTAAAACTTAATCTCAATGAATACCAAGCACCATTTTGTCGCCCTCATCAATCCTTTGCGCCCTGGGCGATAAGATACAATATGCCTTTCAAAACGTTTTTTTTTTTAACATTTCAGAATTTAAAAGCAAAGACTTTTGAAAGATGAGTTCGAATTTGAACAGATAAAATTCAGCACATAATTGTCTAACGTGCCTTACGATATATCACCACTTCTAATGAAATACAATTCGAGATGCTTTCTAAATAATAGACAGTTTCTTGTACAACTTTGTGCTGTTAAAACCAACCATTCATTTCATCGTTTACAGGAAAAGAGAGTAAATTTCCAAAGTATCAAACAAAATATAGAAGATGCAGACATAACTTGTTCTTAAATTTACTTATATATGCACATAAATTAAAGCAAAAAATGAATAAAAATATCGTTAAAAAAATTTTAATTTCTTATTATAATTTAATATCTGTAGAACAAAGCTAAACAGAACTGGTCTGCAGGGAATAAACTAAATAAAAAAAAATGTTTTGATTCTAAATGACATTTGGCAACGTGAATATTTAAAGAAAATTCCATATTAATAAGACTGATAACACTAGTCGACAGCCAAAATGAGCGTAGTAAAAAAAATTGATTCTGAATCAAAGAAGTTATATGGTTTTTAAAAAAATAGACAAATTTGATTTTTTTTTTCATTTCGGTTTCATTGAACGCTATTGAAGCATTCAAAAATTGCATCAGTATGTAAGCCTTAAGTCTTATATACCGAAATTCCAAGTACTATAACTTAAAATCCATTGTTTCAAATAGAATATGATACAATGACTTAGAAAAAATTTGTTTAAAATAGTTTTCCACGCTTGAGTTTTGAAATGTAAGAAACCATTTCTAAAAATGGTGGTTCTAATTCTAAAAATGTACTATAATTTGTGAATAAAATTTACCATAATTTATGAATAAGTATTTATGTATATTAAAAATTAAAAAATTAAATAAAAAACAAGAAATTTAGTTGTAAATCAAATTTAGGCGCTTCACTGGGGGTCTACATTTGAACTGGTTCAACGTTAAATAAGAATAAATTTGGAGCTCAGAATTATTGTAAGTATTCAGACAAACTCGAAAATTGATAATAATCAAAATTATAAAGTTTCACTCTAGAACGTTTATGATACGTGATCAATTTTCTCTATCATAAAATTAACTTTGGACATAAATTATAAAATTGAACAAATACATAGCATTTATCTTAATTTAATATCTAACAACATTTCTTGTTGTTTCTTTTTGTAAAATACAAATAAAAACATATTGTTGTAACATTTTAAAAAAAAATGCCATTTTCAGTACAATTCTGTTTTTCGTAGAACATTCGCTAATTGAAATGTACAAATGAACTGTTTTCTAGTACATTCAAAGGATAGCAATATTATATTTTAACTTTAATTACGTTGACTAAAATTTCTAATATTATAAGCAATTATTGCATAATTCATTTATATTGATAAAATTCAACTTTTTTACTTTGCCAATTTCCGATAAGACTACGCCCAACTTCCAAAAGTACTCTCCAACACTTAATTTAGTTCATTCGCAAAAACTCCAACTGCTTGAGAAAAATTCAATAGAATCGAAATCGAAATTATATATTATTTTCTCACGGAGCATAGGGCTTTCACAAAACTTTACCAAAGTGCACGGGAGTGGCAACTCCCATACGAGTATACTTAATACCTTAAATATAGCACACTATGTGAGCAATCATTCTAATATTTGGTGTTAAAAAAAAACATTTCTGGATCAAAATCGTGTTGAATATTACCATTGGGTGTGTTACTGCCCTAAATTTTAATTTTTTTTCAACATTTTCCATACTTAAGTGAATTTTTGACTCTCTTTATCAACATTTTTCATATTTTATTCGGGTTTTCTTGAAACTTTTTTCAACATTTTTCATTTTTTTTCGAAATTTTCAATCATTCAACTTTTATCGAAATTTTTTTTATTTTCAGTTTTTTCGACTTTTTCAAAATTTTTCAAATATTTTCGGCTTTTTCAACCGTATTCGCTATTTAAAAACTTAAAAATATTTAGCAATTTTCTCAATATATTCCATATTACTTCGCCTGATTCAACCTCATTCAACTATTCCCAACGTGTTCCATATTTTTAAGACTTTTTAGCCTTTTCAACTGTTGAAAATTCTATTCTTTCTTTCAAAATTTTCAATATATTTTTCCCTTTTTTCAACCTCTTACAATATTTTTTCGTCCTTTTCAAATGAAGATGTTGAACTTAATTTTTTGTTTACAATTTCAACATTTTTCGGCTTTTGCAAACTATTTCAACTTTTTCAACATCTTTCAACATTTTTCATGCTTCTCCAAATTTTATAATCTTGTTCTACTTTAATCCAACATTTTTTATACTTTTTATTTTACTTTTCTGCCTTTTTAACACTTTCCGATAGATTTAAATTTTTTTCGATTTTTTCAACCTCATTCAACTTTCCATATTTTTTCAACTACATATTTCCACCTCAAAACGAAAGACAGAAATATAGTCTTCTGGTATTTAAAAATAATATACTTAGATGACAAACTGACGCTTAAAAAAATGTTTATTTTGTTAGTTTGACAATAGCTTCATAGTACTTTAAATAAACATTGTCGGAATCGTGCAATCATTTAACAATTCAAATCTTTCAGTTAGATTTTTTTATAATTGAAATTTACCTTCATAACAATACCAAATTAACCGGATAAATGCATCAGGTCTTACCTGCATGCACTGTACAAATGATTTGTTTGAATATAACAAATTATATTTGATATAAAGTACTTAAACAAATAAAATAAAATTCTTCAGCCAACATTTACCACTATTTAATCCAAATACAATATGTTTGACTCAAATAAATATTTGATTACTCTATATTCAAACAAATCGTCTTCTCAGTGTGCAATATAAAAGTGGGTTAGTAACATGTTTTTAAGAAACATATTTTTTTTTTGCTTAATGGTATCACATTTAGTCATATCTTTTATTACAAAAGTGAAGTAACTCCAATAATTGCATTAAAGTCCCATAAATGGCATTACTTGTTTGATCATACGCATTACTGATACATACTTATTATTAGAGTGAAGTTATTTCCTAATTCAATTTCAAGCAGATAATTCACTTTTGCAATGAACGCAAAAAACGTTCAAATCAGATCAATAACATGGCAGTTTTGCCCATGTAATAGACGAATTCCCACAAAGAGGTTGTTTTTTGGTGGTTCTTCAACCGTTTTCATAATAATCATGGCCAAAGTTAAGCACGTTTTGTTTGTTAATTTTTCGTTATCCAGTGAAATATTACAAAAAAATTTTAAAAGACAAAACTTGTCTGGAGATATTTAAAAAATAATTTAACTTTGACCCTCACTATTGTAAAAACGGTTGGATATATGAATATTTAATTAAAAAATTTTCGGGAATTTATCTCGTACCTATTCGGTTAATAGAAAACGAAATATTATAAAAAAACTTTTTTAAGATCTGACCTTGAATTTTTTAGTGTTGATGAGGACTTTTGGGAAGTTATTAAGAACTTCAAAACGCAGAAAAGTATTAAAAATTAAAACTTACCTTCTAAGCTCTTAGACCTTACTGATTTTTTCCCTCTGAAAAGGCTACAATTGGTTAATTTTAAAAGAGAAATTGCAAGTTTAACTACAAAAAACCCGACATTAATTGACTATTAAATAGTTTAGCACATCATTAAAGAATAATTCAATACGACTCTGCGTTGTGTTGTTTGAATGAAATATATTGTATGTACATATATATAATTATCAACGTGAATAAAATTGTGGTAAAAAAAATTAAATAAATCAATAGCAATCGAGATTTGTGCGAATATTTTCCGACGTATTCAATTCAATTAGAGAAAATAACATAAGAAATTCCTTACGTTTTCCAGTGTCACTTTTAGCACTGTGAATGAGAAAATTGATGAACTTCATAATAAAAGTATGAAAAGTTTGGCTTTAATCGGACTTTAAAGTTAATGTATGAAAAATAAATATATTCTTAAGTTATTATACCCTACACCGAGGGTATATTCACTTTGACCATCCGTTTGTAACACATAGAAGGAGGCGTGGCAGGTATGGAAAAGTATATATATTCTTGATCAGCGTCACCACCTGAGTTGATTTAGCAATGTCAGTCTGTCTGTCTGTCTGTCTGTCTGTCTGTCTGTTGAAATCAGGTTTACGGGAAAACTAAGAGAGCTAATGGAATGAAACTTTCACACACAGGTCACATCTTCTTGCAAGTATCTTGCTATTGAAAATGGGCGAAATAGGTTCACGGACACGCCTACCGCCCATATCCTATGTATATATACCCAAGCCAATTTTGAAAAAAAATGCAGTGATTTTGATGAAACTTGGTGATTTGATGCACATATGAACAAGATTAGGATTAGGCTAGGTTGCAAGTTTTCAAGGCTTCCTACAGGGGCGTGGCACAGCCCTAAATTTTAACCTTTATACCACCATATCTCGTAAGCCGTTCAAGATATTGTGATGAAATTTGGTAAACACATGCATATCAAATATATCTTGAATTGTGATAAAAGTGGGCGGAATCGAAAAATTGGGCGTGGCTCTTCTCAACAGTTAAACATTTTGATTCCATATATCTCAAAAGTGGCTCAAACGATTTTCATAAAACATTTTAGAGATGATGCCATTGAAAGCAGTTATCAACACAAGCTCTGCCACTTTACTGAAAAAACTCGTTGGAGGGCGTGGCACAGCCCACAATATTTATAAACGATATATTAAAAGAACTAACAACGTAATCGTTATGAAATTTAATAAGGCAAATATACTTGCTAGAAGGTATGTTTTTGCAAAAATTTAGCGCAATGGAGCATGTGGGCGTGGCACCTCCCATACAAACAGAAACCGTTTACTGTTACATATATAGTGTGCTATGAGAGTAATCTTCATAGAATTTGGCTTAGAAGTGTCGACTGCGATGGGCTTTAAAATTAAGAAATTTCGGCGAGATTGCATCAGTGGGCGTGGCACCTCCCATATTAACATAAATTTGTAAGCGCTGTTTTAAGTGAACTATTGCAGGAATTGCTATGAAATTTAATGAAAGTGGTTCAGTTGCTATAGAGTATATCTGAATCTAAAGTGGCTGAACTAGCACCAGTGGGCGTGGCACCTCCCATACAAATAAAATACGGAAAGTGGCATATTTATCGAAATAAGTGAGCAATCATACTAAAATTTGGTGTTAGGGATCAAAACCGGGCTGGATTGTACCAGTGGGTGTGTCACCTCCCTAAATTTTAACTTAAACTGCAGCATATATTTCAAACTATACAAGCTATTGTGCTGAAATTTAATATGAGGATGTCGATCACAAATATAATTTGTTGAACCAAAAGTGGGCGGAATTGGAGAAGTGGGCGTGGCATATTTCAATTTTTTCATTTTTATTCGATTTTTTTAACATTTTCCTTATTCTTTCGACTTTTTCAACCCTTCAACTTTTTCCAATATATTCTATATGTATTTGTTCGACATTTTCAACCTCTTTCAACTTTCTTCATAAGTTTCTTTATTTTTTCGACTTTTTCATCAATTTTGAATAGTTTCAAATTTTTTCAACCTCTTTCATTTTTTTAGAGTTTTTCAACCTCTCTCAACTTTTTTCAACATTTTGGATATAATTACGACTTTTCAACATTTTTCAACCTCTGTCAACCTTTCTAACATTTCACATTTTTTTCGACTTATTCAACCTCTTCAACGTCTTCTTAACATTTGATGAAAAGGTACTTTCAGTGCAGTGTAGGGTATGTGAGTTTCGGCCTCGCCGAAAATAACACCTTAACTTGTTTTTCTTTGATATAGGCAATTTTTCTTGTTTACGATAAAATTACTCTTACAGAACATGCTGCTCTACGAACTTGTAGTGCGCTCTGTTCGATCGTTCGGTACGATAATCTGTAGACATCGCTATCAAAATATTTAACAGACAACTTAATTAATCATTCGTTTTCAAAAAAATAAAAAAAATGTTTAAGTTTGGTTGAGAAAAACGGTGACGAATTATTTTAACTACGTAGGTGGTATATCAAGACTTAAAACTTGAGTAAAAGCTATGAGGCTGAAAATTATCTTTTAAATGAGATATACATATATCGTTTGTATAAAGGGTATTCTTCCAAACGCGAAACTTGAAAAACATATTAAACTCAAAAGTTTTCGCGCTTGTTTACAGGTACACCCTGATGTATGCAATCGTGCAAGCAAATAACAGCTATTAAAAAATGTATATGTACCTACATTTCCATAGAAATTGTCATTTTAGCCGGCCACATTTTCGACTTTATTTTGGACCACACTCTTCAACCATAGATTTTCTTGAAGTGAAGCCTATCTTGAATTAGTATTCAAGGTGGAACAATTAAAATTCAAAGGGAGACATAGGTAAAATTGCATTTAAAGTAAAACAAAACATGAAAAGTAACATTTAAAGTTACATATAAAGTTACATAAAAATTATGGGTCTTTGAATTTTAATTGATCCACAATTTCTGTGAAAATGCATATATCAAGAATAGGAATAATTAAATAAATAAATAACAAAACCAACAATATGAAAAAACAAAAATTCTGACAATCGCACTTTTAATGTATTCAAAAATCGTAATGTAAAATTTATGTTCCAATTTCAAATTATCAGCAAATTGTTTGGATCAATGGAAACACTGATTCACTTTCCAACTTTTTGAGGCTGTTTGCTCATCAAATTTGCCTCGAAACTTTACGAGACATACTTAAACTTTACCCCATATAAATCATTTTCCAAACTCGAAAATGTGCTCAGCTCATGCAGCTTACATAGTTTCCGAGGCATCTTCGCGTTTAGAGGAATACCCTTATTGCTTACATTGTTTCTGAATTCTAGGGACGGCAAAACACATAAAACTAGGATGTCGATTGATGGCGGTAGTTCGGGAAGGTGAACGGGCCCGTTTTAATATATGATTCAACATGAAAAACTAAAAGCGGTTTCGCATGAGTCGCCCTGGAGAACAGAACGTTTATGTTACCTTTTATTGCATAAAAATTTAGAAACAGAGAGTCTCCAAGAGTGCCCTAGAGCGTGGTACTCGAAAACGCTATAAAATAAAAATTATTAAAAAATTTATAACGTTTACAATTTGGTGACTTGGATTTGCACGGACCCTCTGGTAGGTCGCACAAAAGAATAGCGCAAAAGACGTGTTCTGCTCGGATCGCAGCTCAACGTAATTTGGGGTTCGAAAGCCAAAAAATTGGGGAGAACGGAAATTGCTTCCTTGCAAAAATATATGCCATATCGATACTGCACCACTTGGAATTTTTGCGCTCAATTTATGTCCATTTTTAATATTGTAGCTACGACCTTTTACAAATTAACATATGAAAGAAATATTTTTAGATTTTTAAATAAACTAAATGGCATAAAATATTTTGATAAAGCGTTTTATAAAGTTCGGGTGGAGAGCTGAACACCCGCAAAATATTCCAGTGTTGAGTACTCTACCCCGAGGACACATCTTCTGCCGGGCCTGCTGACTTCAGGAAAGGTCTCACAAATGTTTGACCTATGTATAGTACTGAAGATCAGTGGTAAAAATTAAGCTTCTTAGGATATAAATATTTTGAATGTCGACATCTTAGTATAAAGTTGCTTACCATTACTGTTATTGGCGTACATTTTTGACATGCTTTGAGCTGTAGAATTTCACACGATTGACGTATTACCTAAGTTCATGAAAACACAAATTATATGTATGTATACTAGGTGTACAAATATGAAATCGGTAATGAAATCTAGCGTCAATAGCCGTATATGTATGAGCTTCCGAACCGCACCAAATGTCTTAATTGTTCATTCTGTCATCTGTCGAATTTTGTGCCTGAAAACTCTCATTTGCGGGAAGCATTGATTTTCTGTTTCCATTTGAAGAAAAACGCTTCTGAATCGCATCGAATGCTTGTTGAAGCTATCGGCGAGCATGCTCTTGGTCGTACACAGTGCAATGAGTGGTTCAATAAATTTAAAAGTGGTGATTTTGATGTAATAAATGAGGAGCGCGGCCGGCCACCGAAAAAGTTTGAAGACACCGAATTGCAAAAATTATTGGACGAAGATGATGGTCAAACGCAACAACAGCTCGCTGAACAACTTAATGTGACACAACAAACCGTTTCCTTGCGTTTGAAGGCCATGGGAAAGATTTTAAAGGTCAGTAGATGGGTGCCACATGAACTAACCGACAGGCAGCAAGAAAACCGAAAAAAACCACTTGTGAATTGCTGCTCGCCAGGCAAAACAGAAAAGGTTTTCTCCATCGAATCATCACTGGCGATGAAAAGTGGATTTATTTCAACAATCCCAAACGAAAAAAATCATATTTGAGCCCCGGCCAACGACCCAAATCAACGCCAACGCTTCCCGCAAATGAGAGTTTTCAGGCACAAAATTCGACATCTTTACGAGCGGAAAAAATGCGTTGTTGTATGATACTTGACAAATTGTGAACTGAATATTGTTGACAGATGACAGAATGAACAATTAAGACATTTGGTGCGGTTCGGAAGCTCATACATATACGGCTATCGACGCTAGATGTCATAACCGGTTTCATATTTGTACACCAGTATAGAAATGAAAACTACACGAGTAGAGCTACTTTCTACCTCATCCCTGGTTTGCATATTTGTAAAAGGGCCAAAATTCGAACAAAATAGGGCTTTTTTGACATAAATAGGGCTTCTGTAAATCAAATCGTATACATATAACCATTTATATTATAGCCAAATTTTTTCTTTTTATAAAATTTATTTTGTTGTTTAAATTTAATTGTACACATAAATTTTACATATGAATATTTAAGTTTTAGATTTTTTTGTATACACTCTAAAAAATGAAAAATGCGATGTGTAAATTTACTATATTAATTATAGTGAATTTACTAGTATTATTGTTGTAAAAAATACAAAAGATGTGTAAAAATTTACAAGAGATGTGTATTTTTCAAAATTCTAGGATACACACACTTAATATGTAAAATTGCAGAAAAAATTGTGTATTCAACCACCTTTTATTAGTAGAAATATGTATTCTACTGTCTATTACGAAAAAAAAAATGGTATTCTACTTTAATTACACAAATTAAAGTAGTCTCATATTGAGCTGTCATTCAGTATGCACATAAATTATGAATACATTTCATGTGTAAAATTACAACATTTAATAATGGAAACACTATTGCAACATTGAATATAGTAATTTTTTTTTTAGAGTGTACCATATATTGCTCATTTTCTTCAATAACGAAAAAAAACGAAAAAATTCAGTTAAAATGCTTGCCTTGTTTTTGAGTTATGATGTTATTGAAGAAAATTAGCGATATATTAAAGAACTAACTATGGTGAGATCAATTTTTAGAAACTTCTTCAAAAGGAAATGCAGAAACAAACGATATATTTGCAGATTTAGCACAACAAACTTAACATATTACTCAGGTCAACAGTATGTACTGGCAACATTAAAAATATTTTGAATTTTTTTTCCTACGTGTAATTTTTGATTAACCGTCAGTTTTCAATATTCGCTGTAATCGACAGATTTCTATAAATAAATCGATTTTTATATCATGTATTCATCCCGAAGAAGTTGTCTCAATGATCTAAATGTGTTTTGTTACATTTGTGGTTAATACACAGTGAAGAAGTACAGAAAACCTATAACAGATTTTATAAAAAGGTCTTATTTTGCTTACTTTAAGTCGAAAATTGTGGATGAATACAAGCCGTGGATACCCCAAATTGTTTGTAAAATGTGCTATGAGCACTTGAGACAATGTATTAGTGGTAAAAAAACCATTTGAGGTTCGGAATGCCTATGCAATGGAAAGAACAAAAAAATCACTTCGATGACTGTTACTTCTGCTGTATTAATTTGCGTGGTGTAAACGGTAAAATAATGATTTATACAGACTTAGATTCTGCTAGAAGACACTTACCACATTCAGAGGAAGTACCTGTTCCAACATTTTGTTCCATTCGTGAATCATCATTTGAAGAAGTCATTAATGAAATGAGTAGCGACATCGATTTCGAAGGAATACCATCTACAGAGCCAAAACCTTTTACCCAAGAAGAATTTAATGATTTGATGAGGGATCTTAAACTTTCTAAGGAATCTGCAGAGGTTTTGGCTTTCAGATTAAAAGAAAAAAATTTGTTGGCGTCAGGTACAAAAGTGAAATTATTCTCGAAATGGGTCTTTCAAAATACCATGAATGGCGTCTCTTTATAGACAGCTCTAAACGAAGTCGTTCAGTCGTTTGTTGAAGTAACTTAAAACTTTCTCGGAAATTACTAGTCAAATAACTGCTCTCAAATTAAAAATGACATGCTAGAGCACTTTAATAACTTAGAATGTAATATGTCCATCAAAGTGCATTACCTTCACAGTCATCTTGACCAATTCTCAGAAAGTCTTGGATCCTATAGCGAAGAACAAAGGGAGTGGTTTCACCAGGACCTAAAAGCTATGGAAGAAGGATACCAAGGCCGATGGGATCGCCATATGATGGCTGACTATTGCTGGGGATGCAACGTGTTTCTACTACACCTCAATCATGAAAGTCGCGAAAAAGAAAGTTTCTATTTAAATAATGTAATTTGTTTTTCATGTAAACTTTTTTTTACAAGGCCAAATCTAGAAAACTACAAGTAAGATATCAAAATTTTTGCTAATAATGTATTCAATATAAGGTCCTTAGTTAAAATAAAAGTACAGCTTCTCGGCACCAGAACTAGTGTTGACCAGTGTTATAAATCAAATAAAACTTTTTTTATATAAAAAAATCACTTGTTTTTGATTTGAAATAATTTTAATTTGAAGTTTAAAATGTCGAAGGCCATCGTATTACTTAAGAGTCCACTAAAATTTTTTAGAAGAAAAAAAAAACACTTAAATTTTCCTTTGAAAAATAAAAAAGTATGATTATTTTTCGGTAGAATTTTGCAAAAGGGCCAAAAATTAATAAAAAGGACCACGGGGCTTTTGAAAATTAAAAGGGCTCAAAAAAGCCCTAAAAGCCCCCAAATATCATCCCTGCTTTCTACTAGAACGAGCTTTTGACACTTCTCGTTTACCCAGCGTTTCATGCAGTGATAAAATAAGGTCCACTAAATTATCCATTTTGTTGAAATCTATTTATTTTATGAAAATAACAATCAAAACTAAAAAACACGACAAAATTAAGCAAAAAACTGACAAATAGAATTCCTTTTATTGACAATGTTGAAATGACAGACGCTCGCAACATTATGATTTATAAAAAGTAAGGTCAGGCGTTTTGACAGCCAATATCGTATATTTTTGTAAAGTTTCTCAAACGCCGGTCAAAGTTGTTCAAAGCGCGACCGACCTAGCGCCGAATTGCGATTTCAGCATTACACTTGGCAAATGAAATGAAACAAAAAAGAAAAAAAAAAAACAAACATTATGCAAAAGTCGTTAATTTTTATTTATGTACGCGTGATTTATTATCGAATATATCAATGAAATTTTATTGTTACTTGTTGTCAGTGTTGCCACTGAGAAATTTTTTTTCCAACCAAAATTTTCTCAAAAACCTACCAAAATCGTTTGTAACCTACCAAAATTTTTCAAATTAAAAAAAAATTTGACAGCATTGAATGCGTTTATTAACATTTGATGATGATTATTTAATTACAAATAAATATTTTTTAAGTTTATGTTTTTTTTTTTTTGGTTTTTGTCATTAAAATAAATTGCTATGGCTAAATAAATAATACAATATCTATTATTTAGATGGAAAAATTATTTTAAAAAAATTTAATTTGTATCATTTTTGGACCAAAAATGGAAAAAAATTTTTTTTCTCGCTTATTTTTTTAATGGAAATTCATGTAGTGCCATTAACAATTTTAAATGATAGTGTATTAAGGTGAATGCAGTGAAAACAACAAAGGATTGGAGCTGTGACACAAGAAACATCAAAGCTCTACTCGCGGAGAGACCACAGTTTTTTCCTTACATATAGACTTAAAAAATAGCGGTAAGTTTTTTTTTTCGATACTTCCTTATGTGTACATTAGGAAAATCGAAGAAATATTTAAAAAAAAAAATAAGAAAAAAATTAAATTTTCATCATTTTTCTGGCCAAATTCCAAAAATTAAAATTTTGCAGCTCTGGTAGCAGCTATAGGATTATCTTTTTTTTTACATTAATACTCGAATATGAATAAATTTTCGAAAATCGAGTGTTCTTGAAGTATTCTAGAAAATACCTTTTTTTTTAACATGCCTAATGTAGATAGATACTTAAGACTGACATTTTTTTGTTTGTCTGCTTATACGCTTTTATATGAGATACCACACAGTGAAAATGGTTGACCAAGCCCAGAGATATTAGACATTGAATTCGGCTGTTTTTGCAAAAATAACTTTTTTTTCGAACTTTAATCTAACAGTTCTTAAGACCTCAAATACCTAGGGAGCTTAAATTTGAGATGTGAGGCTATCTTTCAAGGCTCCTTAAAGTGTCAAAATAAACAAAATCGGAATAGTTTTAAATTTCATACGTATGTATGTATGTTATACATGTATTATGTGTCGGTCTTGTGGCTCAGTGGTAGTGTACTGCGCTCACAACCCAGAGGTCCCGCGTTCGATTCCCGGTTCAGGCATGGTAATAAACTTTCCATATTTCCTAATTTTTCTATCTTTCCAATTATTTCCTTCTCCTCTCCCTAATTTTCTGGAGGTTTTTTCGAGCTCTTACCTTATTAGTACCACATTGAGCTTTTCAGCTGTGGTAAGAAAGGTACATTACATCGACGAAGCATCAATATCTGAAGTGTAATGAAGTTCCAAGGCATAACACTTGCTTCAGATCACTTTCATATGTTGTTGCGCCGATGCTCAATAGGTTAACCTCTTTCCTACTCTTCTATATCCCCTTTCGAAGCTAATACACCACGTGTCAAAGGGTTATCCACTAAAAAGCGTTAGCTTCTTATAAAAAAGAATAAATAATCTTACTAAAAAACAGTTAATATGGAACTAAAAAAAATGATCTGGGGATATTTTTTTCATTCTGATGTATGTATATTCAAGTTTTTGTTGTAACTAAACTTGGTTAAAGCCCACCGTGAAACATTTGATAACACAAAAACAAGAATAAAATATTTCTTGGCTTACATAGCATTATGTTATTAATAGTGCTTGCAACTTTTCTTTCTGATACTGCGGGTCTGAGCACACATGCAATAATTTGGATGTGCGATCAGTCGCAACACTATTTTGTCACATGTATGCGTATTTCCTAAGCCCAATATGTATGCAAGAAAGCAGAGACCATGCCCCCTTCTTGAAGATAGGGTTGGCAAAAGCTTATTTCCAGATGTAAATATTTGCTTCCTGATTCAAAAACTTAACAACAGATTTGAATTTTTCGATTTTCATAAAAATTTATGTTTTACTAAATCCTACCAAAATCAAGTTTAGCCTACCAACCTACCAAGAGGAAAAAAACCTACCTGATTTGGTAGGAAACTACCAAAAACGGCAACGCTGCTTGTTGTGTTGTAAATGGAAGAGTCGCAAATTTACCAATTACTGATTCTTTAATATTTTCTTTGTTGTCATTTGCTCGATTTTGCCGAAAGGCAAATGAAATATAAAACGAAAAAATGTGTTCCAGTCTGTTTTATTTTTTGTTTATTATTTGTAATACTTAAATCCAAAAACACCTTAGTAATTTGTTCCGACTTACAAAGTGTTTTATGTACATTTCCAAAAGGGCTATTTATTATTATAAGAGAAAACTTTCCGTTTTCACTATGACGGCAACAAAAAAGAATCAAACATAACTTACTGTGCTGTTTGGAACGAGAAACACAGCGGTCGTTCAGGCAATGACATAGCCAGTGCTGTCGGAAAAATTTTACAGCAAATAGTTAAGGATTTTTAGAATATTCAGCATTTCATCTTGTGCCTCAAAATAAAAATCAGACTTTCTCAACTGCCCCTGTGCAATTCATGCACAACCATAACAACATTGAAACAATCATCCAAAAATTTTCTGAACCGGCTCATTCTCAAATTCAAGAATTAAAAGCGTCATTTACCGACACCTAAAACTACGAGAAATTGCCGGCTCTTTAAATTAAGTTGAATTATTAAAATCTTATAAATCACCGAAAGTTAAGCTCATTGCGATACAATGAATGATAACTGAAGACTTTAATGTACTATATATTCAGGAAAATCAAAAAAGACTTGATCTTCAAAATGTCTCTTTTGCGCATATTAAATCGTTGCAATATGAAAAAAATAAGCTATTCACAATATCATATAATATGTATCGTTATGACAAAAAAAGGTCGAAAAGAGATTTTTTCAACTCCAAACAATTTATTTGAAGAATATCTTCAGAATTCAGCACCTAGAAAGATATCATCGGAGAAAACTAATGATGTGAAAAGTTTATGTAACTTTTTATCGTTAGATGCAGTGGCATACTTCAAATTTGTTTAATACAATTTAAAATATAGGTACAACTTTTTGTCATTGTTTTTTTTTTTTTTTCAACAAGTTTGTTTAAATTATAAATTCTCCAAGTGGTTTTGTAAATCAAGCATGAATTTCGTGGAGTCGAAGTCAAATGAATTTGATTAATTATTTTCTTTATTTTATAGTCAAAGCTTACCTTGTTTTAAGAAATTAACAAGTTTTTCCTTAAGTGAACTTATAAAAACGTAATTATTAGATTAAGTTTAAAATGAAATCAATATTAGCTATGTGAAATAAAGTTTTTGTCTCGTGAAAATACTTACATTGCTTTTTTGTTTCTCACAATACTTTTTATATTTTCTTCTTTATTAGCCTAAAGAAGAAGAGTTTCGTAAATAAGTGCATGTTGAACAAAACATTTTTTTTAAAAAGAGCTTCTTACTCTTTAAAGTGCTTCCAAAGAACTTGACTTTAAAAGACGGTCGTGACAATTTTTTCGTTCAGTTTTTTTTTAATTAACAACTAAAATTTAACAGGTATTTACCAAAAAAACATGTTTGTCATATACTAGAACACAATAATTTGCGAACGACGACATGTTAAAGCGCATTTTGCAAAAATTGTATATTTTGATATAATTTAGCAAACTAAAAGGCTATTTTTGACAAAAAAAAAGGGTTATACCTAATTTTAAGTACAAACACTTTTGCTCAGGAACTAATGTCAAAAGTTTCATATAAAATGTCCTGATCTGTAACACGATGTACGTGTTGAAGCGGCAAATCTAAAATATGTGCTACTACACTATTAATATGACCGATTTCATGTCAAATGCCCTAAGTCAAAAATCGAACCTAACCTAATTATATCAATAAAATATTTTTCTGTTTCTTCAAAAACTGGCTGAAGTAGGGGGAATGATAATTCGAAATTTTTGATTGGCACTCTCTGTTTCGTGTAGGTAATTTGTTTCCTGACCTTACTGTAAAAATCTTAGTCCAAGTGCTTTTGAAAGTTTTCTTAATAGCTTGTCGAATAGCTGTAATTATTTTTTGAAAATTAATACTTTTGATTTATTTTTGATATTCTTGAAAGAAAGCTGAGGTTGTTTCACTTCAAATATGTTAAACTCTGGAGTGTATGTTCGAGAAAGAGCGCAATGCATATCGACGCCTGTGATTCAGGTCATACAGAAAAATCGCACAAGTAGTTACTCGTACAAATACAAGCCACAATTTGATTAAGTGGAAATAAGTAAGTTTAATGAATCAAATTGCTTGCAAAATAAAAAAGAACGCAAGCAAGACTAAATAATTTAGCTTAAAATATACATAAATCAAATTGACGAAATAGTTTTCAAATTTCATCAAGAGAAGTTACATCTTCAATAGCCTCTAACTCGACTATTTCCTGTGATCAGCTGTCATGCACAATTTTAATCTACGTAACTTTGTCTTTAAACTGACATACTATCGAAGTGAAGATTGTAGAAAAAGTCGGACAATTTTAAACACCGATATTCATGTGAACTTACACAAATAGTTCATGATCGGTTCTGATTGCAAATGACTGTAAAGTTCAATAATATGATTGTTAATTATAATTAACAATATCAAACGATAAAAACATATTAAAATTTTTGAAATTAAATTGATAAATACCAAAGAAGATATTTGAAAACGTCAAAAAGTTATGAAAAATTCAAAAAACGTTGATTAAGGCAAAAATGTTGAAAAAGGCAAATTTTATTAAAAAAAGTCGAAGAATGTTGAAAAAATCAAAAGTTGAAAAAGCATTAAGTGTTGAAAATTGTTGATAAAGTCGAATACTTTGATTAAAATACATTGGAAAAGATGTCTTGTAACCTATAATATTTCGAATAAGTTGAAAAGTCGAAAATGTTGAAGAAGCTGAAATTATGTTGAAACAGTCGAATTTTATTAAAAAAATCATAAATGTTGTAAAATTTTTTAAATGCTGAGAAGGGATTCAAATGTTCTAAAAGCTGTAAGTATTAAAATATGTTGGAAAAATTACATACATACATATATTGAATATGTTGGATGTGCCACTCAATATTGAACAAGTGATACATTGAATTCGTAAACAAGATAATATTGAAAGGCTTGAAAACTTTTGAGAATGTCGAAAAAGTCAAATAACTTTTGAAA
This sequence comes from Tricholauxania praeusta, assembly GCA_949775025.1. Taxonomy (NCBI): domain Eukaryota; kingdom Metazoa; phylum Arthropoda; class Insecta; order Diptera; family Lauxaniidae; genus Tricholauxania; species Tricholauxania praeusta. The sequence goes on along the minus strand of OX459029.1, from coordinate 128,178,029 downwards.
AAAAATCAATCAAAAAAGTACATAAATGTCAAAAAATATTAAAAAATCTTGAAAAAATCTAAAAAATATTTATGTACTCAAAAAATATTAATATCCCAGCGGCAAATATGTTATGCACAACATCGATGAATAGTTATACTCATTGTAGGCAGTAATGCTCACAACCCCAGCCACAACTGTAAATGCTTTTTACAAATAGATGGCCGCTTTGTAGGCAACTTGCCTACATCTCTATTTACGATGTGCAGCAAGGGAAAGGCAGATTGCCTTAAAACATCACTTACTAAGTGCCTGTATAGTTAACCGAATTGCCTACATCTCCACATACAAAGTATGCAGCCAACAGGCAAGACCCCTTACATCTCCATTTACAAATCAGACAGCAAACAGACAGACTGTCTACAAATCCATATACAATGCAGGCAGTCTGTTTGTTGGCTCTATATACAAAGGAGGCAGCCAGCAAGCGGACTGCCTATAGCTCCATATACAAAGCAGGCAGCCAGCAAACAAATAAACAAAATATCACAGTAACAATTTCATTTGTGAAACATACAACACAGAGGGTATAGCTTTTCATATATGAAAATTCAGAGTACTTCTTTGATTTGCCGCTGGGATATTCGATAAATGTTGAGAGAGTTGGAAATTTTTTGAAAATTCGAATAATATTGCATATGTTGAGCATATGGAAACAGTCGAAGAATATTGGAAAAGTCGTAAAGTGTTTAATATCGAACAGCATTGAAAAATCCAAATTATGCCACTAACGTCATATGAGTGTTAGCGTTACTTTTTCTCCAATTCACTGCAGTATAAATTTTCTTCCATACCTACAGGTAAAGATGTTCCCGCATAAAATAGACCTTACTTTCAAAAAATAAAGATGGAATTTTCAGTATATTTTTAGTATATAAAAGGGCGTGAAATACAATGAACTGATTTTTAAAACATTCCAATATTTAAATGAAGATTTACTTGTGAAATTTATTTATATTGAGTAGTGTTTCTGATATTAAATGAACAATTTCATATTAATAATGGAATAACTTTATTCAGATCAATGAAAGTATCCTTGTTTTTGCTAATTTTCTGAAAAATTGAGTAAAAACTACGCGAAAAGTACTTTCCAATTTCAAGTTCAGTTCATTCACGATAAGTCCAAGTAACATCACTGTCTTGAACTTGTATTTTTTTTGGGTGTATCACCCTTTTCACTGAAACAAAAACTAAATTTTTACTGGAGCTCTTATAAATAAAAATGATATTATGGTTATTTGTTTAACTGGCTCGAGGTCAATTTTAATTAAAAACAGATTTTAGGTTTTTGTTATGATATTACGAAAATAAGAATAATTTCATTATCTATCCTATATAAATACCAAAACGAAGATATTTATTTTTGAGTCACATCACATCTCATTTGTTGTATTTTTTTTTTAGTATACATTGTATATTATACCTACTCAGCTAATGTTGATCTCATGTTTTAATTTCTGCAATTATATTAAAATTGTATGTCATGTTTGTTTAACTTTTAATTTTTACAATTTCTGTACTGTAATTATTTTAATAATTTCACATTTTGTGGATAACAGTAAGATAAATTAACTTAATTTGTAGGTGATGAAATTATCTAATCATCACAGTTATTTTGTTTATTCGCACTTATTGCAAAATTATCATTACCATGCAACTAATTTGTAATATAGAAGTGCGTGCGAAAGTTTTTATAAAAGTAATTTACAACACTACTCCCATATCATCTCATTTCTGTTTTAATCTCGAAGCTATAAATTTCTTTAAATTTTTATTATTGCTGAAAATCAGTCAGCTGAACTTAAAACCAAATTTGTTCAGAGATTTTGAAATACATAAATGAATTTTAGTTACTAGTTAGGGGACGATTTACACATCAGTTGAAATGACTTACGGCCAGTTTAGCTTAACACGCAGCAAGTATTTACTCAAAAGTGTCTGCCAACAAGTAATGCATGTTCTCGTATTCGCTTAAATGGAAAAGTGCATCGACTTAATGGCGATTGCAATCATTGCATTTATTACACGCATCTTTGATTTGCCTAATTCGTATGTGACAAACATGCAAATACAAAATTACCATAATGCTGAAAAGTTACGCTAAATTATAGAGTATTAAATTTTTACGTAAAAAAAAAAATTATTAATATTACATTGATTTCAATTTTTTTTACCGATGTGGACATATCGATATGTAAAGTACCTACATGAATACCACCTTAATGCCACTTCTTGAATAAAAGTAACATTTCTCACAATTTATAAAATTTTTACATATGTAATGTTTCTTTAAGGATAGCCACATTTACTGAAATACGGACACCCTAATGTACATTCATATGGTTGATATACCTTACGCATCGCACTTTGTAAATGCCAATGTCGCAATGGCGTTGATTACAACCAATTCGCAATTAAACATTTTTTCTTTTGTCGTACAAACAATGCGACATATCAACAGATGGAATTTTATTTAATCAGTACTTCAAAACGATATTGTCATAAAGGCACAATTAAACAACCATTGAAAGGCTTTGGCCGCAGCAACTTAATCAATCGATAAAAAAAACTCGGTACAATAGTCCAGGGACATCAAAATAGCGATACTCCAATGAGAGTTTTGTCCACAAAATGCTGATTTAAAATTAAAAATCCGAAAAATTTTCAGACAAATAATGGTCAAAGCTTTGCGCAATAGTGAACTTTTGGCTAAGGACCCGCAAACCTTTCTATTCGATTCTGCAAAATATTCATTTCTGACAAATCTTTGAAAAATTGTGCGTGGGGATGCTTCTGTTTTGTATTTTTTTTTTGATAAATATGACTAGAAATTAAATAATTTAAGTGGTATATTGTTCTTAATCTCTTTTTTAGACGCAATGTTGTTTTTTTTTTCATCAAAGTATGAGCGTTGTCTTTTGAGTAGATTGTATTCTACCTGAAAGGAATATAACTCCATCGCTGCTACATGTTAATCTGACCACCAAATTGTGTATTGTAAAATAAACGTCTGATAATGTATGCGTTAGGGATTGTAATTTTGAAAAAACCGGACCTTGATGTATATTATCTACAGTAGATATTAAATTCATTCCACAAAGACTAAATGAACACGACAAAATTTCAGTGTGATATTGAAGAATGCTAAATTTTAAATTAAACCTGATACAAAAAAGGTTTTTCATGTTCAACTAAACTTTAGCACAATGAAGTGGAAAATTTTAAGAAACATATATACTTTAGCAACATAGACGGACATCAGGAAACTTTCCATTGGCAAAGTTTACTCAAGTTATTCTGATAGTTTATTTATCTTAAGAATAATGTTTTTATTGATGAATAAAATTATTGGACTACTCATTTCAATGGTGTTGTAAAGTTAATCGTTGATTTTGGTACCAAAAACAGCTAAGTAATGACACAACCCAATCAAATCTTATCATATGAAATTTTTTACCAAAAATTGATTTGCTATTTCCCTTTTACAATTTTAATTACCTTTTTTTCAATTTAAAAACTACGATTGTGCTAATATTCAAGAGGTCATATTGTGTCGAGTAATCTTTTAATCAAAAAACTTGTTTCAGTTAGCTCTACATTAATATATAATTTTGAGCTGGGAAATGAATTTTGTCCAAGTATACTCAATTCAGTTCTACTGGACACGTCTTTGTTCTACTGGACACGTCTTTTTTGACTTAGTACATATATTTCAAGAAGTCAAAAGAAACTATAAAACTGTTATAAATAAAAGTTTTTTTTTTTTAAGTGACTTTCAATTTTTAAAAATCTAAAATTAGAGTCTTTTGTTAAAAAAAAACCTTTTGCTTGAATAAACAAAGGTGTCCTCAAATAATATCTTGGATTACTGAAGTAAAAGGATTCAAAGACGAGCATTTCGAGTTATTCAAAAAAAGATCTAAAAGAAAATACGTACTTAGCAATTTCATCAAAAGCAACAATTTATGAAAACCATGCACTTATGTATGTACTCGTATACATATAAGAAAAAAAACTATTGCACCAATCGCAAGGAAAGTCCCGGATACTCCTAAATGGATGTTTTAGACTAACACGCGACCACATATTTTTCGGCAAAACGTGGAATAACAAAAAAGTTCAAGGAACTTGCGTTAAAAACCAAAAAAAAATTTTCGGAAAAGCTTGATGACCTTGTTTTTTTTTTGGGTTCTCACTTTCACATTCAGATATATTTCAACAATGAGATTTATTTTAGTAAATCAAAATATTTAAAGAAAAGGTCCTCACTTTATATTCCCAAAACCCTAGCGAAATCAGTTATATTTCATAAAGTGAAAACGTGGACCGCGCGGGACGGAAAATCAAAAAAAGCGGAATTATCCCGTGAAACGCGGATTATATGGTTACATTATTTCAGACACATTTTTGGACAGAAATCTTATTGCACATTCGATGGAAATATACCGAAAATAAATTTTGGAAGTCACAATGTAAGGTCCCCGACTCTATTAAAAGCGTGTTTTACACTTTTTCTTAAAAAAATAAATACATATTGCACCAATCGATGAGAAAAGGCCACAAATGGATTTTAGGAGCAACAAGGGAGGTTCCTGACCCTCCTAAAAGGGTATAGTCGTGTCTCGAAAACTAATTCGAGATCTTAATATTTTATAAACCAGTATCATAGCTTAGTAAATTACCATTCATACGAAATTCATGTTCTTAAAATCGATCCAGTAGTTCCCAACTTAAAATGATTTAATTAAAAGCTATTTCCCCGGCTATTTTGCGGCCATAAATATACAAAAAATTAAAGCAGTAACGATTTAAAAATCGCTTACGACAATCGTCAGATAATATTTACGAAATAAAAAAAAAAACTATATAAGCTCAACATTTTCTTTGGGCTTAGTACCACAGTGGGCTCAAACTGAACACCAACTTTGAACTTTGAACACCAAAAATGTTCTCTGCAAATTTTAATATTAGCAACTGTTGGTAGAAAATGCTGGATAAAACATTGGATAAAACGCTCTAGCTTAACACAAAATGCTCTAATGTAGCATATCGACATGTTTCGACTTTACCAATTTTTTTTTCTATCGCTTTTGTATAAATTGCACGAATTTTTCAAAAATTAGAATGGAAATGGTAAAAGTCATAAATTTGCAAGTTTTGAAAAAAAAAAAAAAATGGAATTCCCCTGATTTCATTATTTTTTATATATTATAAGGGAAAGCATGATTAATTTAAACTCAAAATTGGAGCGTTAGGATTTTACTATGTATTTTTATACCCTACACCGAGGGTATATTCACTTTGTTCATCCGTTTGTAACACATAGAAGGAGGCGTGGCAGGTATGGATATATTCTTGATCAGCGTCACCACCTGAGTTGATTTAGCGATGTCCGTCTGTCTGTCTGTCTGTCTGTCTGTCTGTCTGTCCGTCTGTCTGTCTGTCCGTCTGTCTGTCTGTCTGTCTGTCTGTCTGTTGAAATCAGGTTTACGGGAGAACCAAGAGAGCTAATTGAATGAAACTTTCACACACAGATCACATCTTCTTGCAGCCATCTTGCTATTGAAAATGGGCGAAAGCGGTTAACGGACGCGCCTACCGCCCATACCATATGTATATATACCCAGGTCAATTTTGAAAAAAGTTGCAGCGATTTTGATGAAAATTAGTGATTTGATGCACATGTGAACAAGATTAGGATTAGGTTAGCTTTCAAGTTTTCAAAGCTTCCTACAGGGGCGTGGCACAGCCCTAAACTTTAACTTTTATACCACCATATCTCGTAAGCCGTGCAAGATATTGTTATGAAATTTGGTAAACGGGTACATTTCAAATATATCTTAAACTGTAATAAATGTGGGCGGAATCGTAAAAGTGGGCGTGGCACTTTTCAACAGTTAAAAATTTTGATTCTATATATCTCAAAAGTGGCTTAAACGATTTTCATAAAAATTTTGGAGATGATGCCGCTGGAAGCAGTCATCAATACAAGCTCAGCCACTTTACTGAAAAAACTTGATTAAGGGCGTGGCACAGCCCACAGTATTTATAGACGTTATATTAAGAGAACTAACAACGTAATCGTTATGAAATTTAATAAGGCAGATATACTTGCTAGAAGGTATGTTTTTGCAAAAATTTGGTTCAATGGAGCATGTGGGCGTGGCACCTCCCATACAAACAAAAAACGTTTACTGTTATAGATAGTGTGCTATGAGAGTAATCTTCATAAAATTTGGCTTAGTGGTATCGGCTGCTATGGGCTTTGAAATTAAATGAGAATTGATGAGATCGCAGTAATGGGCGTGGCACCTCCTATATGACCATAAAATTGCAATCGCTATATTGATTGAACTTTTGCAACAATTGGTATGAAATTTGATTTAGGTGGTTTACTTGCTATGAGGTATACCTGAATCAAAAGTGGGCGAAATAGCACGAGTGGGCGTGTCACTCCCCATACGAGTAAAATACCTTAAGTAGCATATATTTCGAAATATGTGATCAATCACACTAAAATTTGGTGAAAGATTGTTGCTTATAAAAAGCTATTTCTGGATAAAAATCGGATCACATTACACCAGTAGGTGTGTTACCGCCCTAAATTTTAAGACCAATTACGGCATACATAGCAAATTATACAACCTATTGGACTAAGATTTGGTATGTGGATGTCAATGACGAATATGATTTAGTAACCCAAAAGTAGGCGGAATTGGAGAAGTGGGCGTGGCACATTTAAATTTCTTGGTTTTTATTCAATTTTTTTCTATATTTTTCATATTCTTTTGACTTTATCAACCTTTTAACTTTTTCCAATATATTCCATATGTATTCGTTTGACTTTTCCAACCTCTTTCATTTTTTTTCATTACATATTTTCTTTATTTTTAAGACTTTTTCAGTGACTTTGAGCTCTTTCAACTTTTTTCAACGTTTTCATATTATTTCGACATTTTTAAGCATTTTTCAACATTTTTCATATATTTTCGACATTTTGAATTTCTTTCAACTTTCTTCAATGGTTTCCATATTCTTTCGACCTTAGAAATTTTTCAACATCTTTCGACCTTTTTTAAATTTCAAATTTTTTTCAATCTCTTCAACGTCTTTTAACATTTATTTAAAAGCGACTTTCAGTTGCAGTATGTGAGTTTTGGCCAGGCCGAAGATAACACCTTAACTTGTTCTTTATCAGTTTTTCCTATTGTAATTCTTAAAGGAACAAAATATATTGACTTTTATGAAATGCTCTTATAAATTTATTTATGTTAAAATTTATTAAAATAGCATATTAAAAAGTACATATGTACATCGCGCTTGTAAAAAAACGTTAGTTTGAATTTTTATACTTAATAAGTAATTTTTGACAATAAAAAGAAAAAAAAATCTATTCAATATTTAAAGGAAAAAATGTTTTTTTTTGTTCACATTTTGCAACGCTTTACAATATGAAAAGCTTACAGTGTGAGGGGAGGTGCTTGAATTCCGAAGGGAGTTCTCTAAAAGGGAGAAGAATAGGTAAGGGTATTTTCCCCCGTTCATCCGCCATGGGATAAAAGATATTGAAGATATAACATCGAGTGCTTTTCAAAAACAGAAGTGATATGACCTCAAATAGGATTTTTTTTTAATAACTAGACAACTATTAGCGATATCACATAATTTGTAACAGTTTTGAGATCAGAATTATCAAATTAATAGAAATTAATACCCATTTTGAAGAACAAGCGTCATGGGAGATTGGCTTTGTATGAGAGGTAGGCTTATCCATTAGTTGAACTTTTTTCATGTTCACAAATTTTTGTTGTCTTAACCTAAAAAACAACTTTGTCAAATGTCAAGATTCTAGCGCAATTATTACTATTTATGGCCACCGTTCAATATAAGTCCATCCACTGTGCGACATCCGATGTAGATGAGTCCCTCTAACTTCTGATTCCGTATTCATTGTCAATCAGTAAAAGCCATGTCAGAAAACAATGTTTTAATAAAAAAAAAACAGTGTCTTCTAAAGTAAACTTATGTCGAAACTTTAATTTATGGAATGTCAAATTAATTATGCCACTCACAAAAATGGACTATTAACTCTTAAGTTTACTGCAGAATTAAAACAACGAGAATGCGCAGCTTTTTATACCCTACACCGAGGGTATATTCACTTTGTCCATCCGTTTGTAACACATAGAAGGAGGCGTGGCAGGTATGGAAAAGTGTATATATTCTTGATCAGCGTCACCACCTGAGTTGATTTAGCGATGTCTGTCTGTCTGTCTGTCTGTCTGTCTGTCTGTCTGTCTGTCTGTCTGTCTGTCTGTCTGTCTGTCTGTCTGTCTGTCTGTCTGTCTGTCTGTCTGTCTGTCTGTCTGTCTGTCTGTCTGTCTGTCTGTCTGTCTGTCTGTCTGTCTGTCTGTCTGTCTGTCTGTCTGTCTGTCTGTCTGTCTGTCTGTCTGTCTGTCTGTCTGTCTGTCTGTCTGTCTGTCTGTCTGTCTGTCTGTCTGTCTGTCTGTCTGTCTGTCTGTCTGTCTGTCTGTCTGTCTGTCTGTCTGTCTGTCTGTCTGTCTGTCTGTCTGTCTGTCTGTCTGTCTGTCTGTCTGTCTGTCTGTCTGTCTGTCTGTCTGTCTGTCTGTCTGTCTGTCTGTCTGTCTGTCTGTCTGTCTGTCTGTCTGTCTGTCTGTCTGTCTGTCTGTCTGTCTGTCTGTCTGTCTGTCTGTCTGTCTGTCTGTCTGTCTGTCTGTCTGTCTGTCTGTCTGTCTGTCTGTCTGTCTGTCTGTCTGTCTGTCTGTCTGTCTGTCTGTCTGTCTGTCTGTCTGTCTGTCTGTCTGTCTGTCTGTCTGTCTGTCTGTCTGTCTGTCTGTCTGTCTGTCTGTCTGTCTGTCTGTCTGTCTGTCTGTCTGTCTGTCTGTCTGTCTGTCTGTCTGTCTGTCTGTCTGTCTGTCTGTCTGTCTGTCTGTCTGTCTGTCTGTCTGTCTGTCTGTCTGTCTGTCTGTCTGTCTGTCTGTCTGTCTGTCTGTCTGTCTGTCTGTCTGTCTGTCTGTCTGTCTGTCTGTCTGTCTGTCTGTCTGTCTGTCTGTCTGTCTGTCTGTCTGTCTGTCTGTCTGTCTGTCTGTCTGTCTGTCTGTCTGTCTGTCTGTCTGTCTGTCTGTCTGTCTGTCTGTCTGTCTGTCTGTCTGTCTGTCTGTCTGTCTGTCTGTCTGTCTGTCTGTCTGTCTGTCTGTCTGTCTGTCTGTCTGTCTGTCTGTCTGTCTGTCTGTCTGTCTGTCTGTCTGTCTGTCTGTCTGTCTGTCTGTCTGTCTGTCTGTCTGTCTGTCTGTCTGTCTGTCTGTCTGTCTGTCTGTCTGTCTGTCTGTCTGTCTGTCTGTCTGTCTGTCTGTCTGTCTGTCTGTCTGTCTGTCTGTCTGTCTGTCTGTCTGTCTGTCTGTCTGTCTGTCTGTCTGTCTGTCTGTCTGTCTGTCTGTCTGTCTGTCTGTCTGTCTGTCTGTCTGTCTGTCTGTCTGTCTGTCTGTCTGTCTGTCTGTCTGTCTGTCTGTCTGTCTGTCTGTCTGTCTGTCTGTCTGTCTGTCTGTCTGTCTGTCTGTCTGTCTGTCTGTCTGTCTGTCTGTCTGTCTGTCTGTCTGTCTGTCTGTCTGTCTGTCTGTCTGTCTGTCTGTCTGTCTGTCTGTCTGTCTGTCTGTCTGTCTGTCTGTCTGTCTGTCTGTCTGTCTGTCTGTCTGTCTGTCTGTCTGTCTGTCTGTCTGTCTGTCTGTCTGTCTGTCTGTCTGTCTGTCTGTCTGTCTGTCTGTCTGTCTGTCTGTCTGTCTGTCTGTCTGTCTGTCTGTCTGTCTGTCTGTCTGTCTGTCTGTCTGTCTGTCTGTCTGTCTGTCTGTCTGTCTGTCTGTCTGTCTGTCTGTCTGTCTGTCTGTCTGTCTGTCTGTCTGTCTGTCTGTCTGTCTGTCTGTCTGTTGAAATCAGGTTTACGGGAAAACCAAGAAAGCTAATGGAATGAAACTTTCATACACAGGTCACACTTTCTTGCAGGCATCTTGCTATTGAAAATGGGAGAAATCGGTTAACTGACACGCCTACCGCCCATACCCTATGTATATATACCCAGGTCAACTTTGAAAAAAGTTGCAGCGATTTTGATGAAAATTGGTGATTTGATGCACGTGTGAACAAGATAAGGATTAGGTTAGGTTTCAAGTTTTCAAAGCTTCCTACTGGGGCGTGGCACAACCCTAAATTTTAACCTTTATACGACCATATCTCGTAAGCCGTGCAAGATATTGTTATGAAATTTGGTAAACGGATACATATCAAATATATCTTGAGTTGAGATAAAAGTGGGTGGAATTGAAAAAGTGGGCGTGGCACTTTTCAACTGCTAAAAATTTTGATTCCATATATCTCAAAATTGGCACAAACGATTTTCATAAAAATCTTGGAGATGATGCCGCTGAAAGCTGTCATCAATACAAGCTCAGCCTCTTTATTGAAAAAACTCGTTGAAGGGCGTGGAACCGCCCACAATATTTATAAACGTTATATTAAGAGAACGAACAACATAATCGTGATGAAATTTAATGAGGTAGATATACTTGCTGTAAGGTCTTTTATTACAAAAAGTTGGTACAACAGTACCTGGGGGCGTGGCACCTCCCATATAAGCAAAAACTGTTTATTGTTATAAATAGTGTACTAAGAGAGTAATTTTCATAAAATTTGGTGTTTAGATGTCAGTTACTATAGGCTTTAAAAGTAAATTAGTTTTGACAGAATTGCATCAGTGGGCGTGGCACCTCCCATATTAACATTAATTTGTAAGCGCTGTTTTAAGTAAACTATTGCAGCAATCGCTATGAAATTTAATGAAAGTGGTTCAGTTGCTATTGAGTATCAAAAGTGGCTGAAATAGCACCAGTGGGCGTGGGACCTCCCATAAAAATAAAATACGGTAAGTGGCGTATTTATCGAAATAAGTGAGCAATCATACTAAAATTTGGTGTTGGGGGTTTGCTTATGAAAAGCTATTTCTGGATCAAAACCGGGCTGGTTTGTACCAGTGGGTGTGTCACCGCCCTAAATTTTAAATTAAACTGCAGCATATATCGCAAACTATACAAGCTATTGTGCTGAAATTTAATATGAGGATGTCGATCACAAATATAATTTGTTGAACCAAAAGTGGGCGGAATTGGAGAAGTGGGCGTGGCATATTTCAAATTTTTAATTTTTATTCGATTTTTTCAACATTTTCCATATTCTTTCGACTTTTTCAACCCTTTAACTGTTTCTAATATATTCTATATGTATTTGTTCGACTTTTTCAACCTCTTTCAACTTTCTTCATTTTTTCAACTTTTTCATCAATTTTGAATAGTTTCAAATTTTTTCAACCTCTCTCAACTTTTTCAACATTTTGCATATACTTACGACTTTTCAACATTTTTCAACCTCTGTCAACCTTTCTAACATTTCACATTTTTTTCGACTTATTCAACCTCTTCAACGTCTTCTTAACATTTGATGAAAAGGTACTTTCAGTGCAGTGTAGGGTATGTGAGTTTCGGCCTTGCCGAAAATAACACCTTAACTCGTTTTGTTTTTGTTTCTTTTTTGACACCTAGCGTTAATAAGTAGTTAGCAATTGCAGTAAGCAAACAAAAACGCATATTTTTGTCAAAATAATCTTGTCGACCACTGTATAAGGTAGTCCAATGTTAAAAATTCGCTCGCTCATTAGATTGAATTTTCATGTAACTGAGTGCAGTGGCGTACTGTGGACATTTGGCGTTCGGGGTCGAAGAGATAATTTGTCGCCTAAAAATTTCATTTACTAAAAAAATTATCTTCACTGTTCGCATCAAAGAAATGATGTGTAAATAAAAAGTTTATTGCAATTTTCAACACAAAGTTTTAATTTACTAAAAAAAAAATATTCATAAGACTTACATTTGGTAGTTATGCTAAAAACAAAATTGGAATTTTTTATTACGAGGAGCATTCAGCCGCCCCCTTCTAACTGCAGTTTACTGTAACCACATACACAAAGTCTCAATTAGAGGTCTGCATGAGTGTACTCGAATCGATCATCATATAAACTTCCGAATGCAATAAACTTCAAGTGCTTGAATGTAAGTAAAACATTTTATTTGTGATTTATTTGCAAGTGCAGCACTTACCTCTCCTGCTTGGTGTTTTGATTTTTGTTTTGTTTTGATTTGTAGTTTTTGTGCACAAGGGCTCGATGGACTCGCAGCGTGGCTTTCTTGATGGTCGTTTCGAGTGCACTCATGCAGACCTCTAGTCTAAAAGCTGGCTAAGGTTACTGTATCGATTGTAAAAATTGTCGCAAATCAATGCTGTTTGAAGAGTTTGTTAGCTAATTAAAACAAATATCTAAGCAAAATTGTTCATAATTAGAGTTATGTAACTGAAAAGTAAGTTAACAAGTGAATTCTTCACTACATATGTACATATGTTGTGGTTAACATAATAATTTTGTTTATGCCGATACATTTTTTTCACATATTTATTATGATTGTTTTTTATGTAGGTAGGTAGACAGATACAGATACTCACGTTTGAATAAATAAAAAACCGCAATTGATGTTTTGTTTACATGCGAGAGTTCCTTTTGTGCGATTGCTCGTAATTTTGGTAAGATCTTATTTATTTCAACCAATAAATTAATCAAGCTGCCTTAAAATTGTGTTTAAATAAATAATAATACTCATAACATATTTGTATATAATTAGCTGAAAACCGATTTTAAGTGAAATTGTAAACATTAATTTATCGTGAAAAGCATTTAAGCCAATGAACATTTTGGGCTTCCCATTAGACCCCAGCACGTGATATTTACAATTTGATTTTTTTTTTTTTTATCAAATTATGGAAATTTTTGCAATTATATAAACATTTATTTATTTAATTGAAATAACTGAAATTAAACAAATGTTCACAATTAACAGAGCCACTTGATTGCATTTCATTTGGTAATGGTTTTGGTTTTCAAAGGGCCTTGACAATTTTCAGCAGTGGGTACTCTGAAGCTAAATTATGAAATTTTTAATATGTTGTTTGGTCTTAATTGTGCTTAGTATACAGTTGCGGTGATTGTATGCAAATAACCGTAAAGCAAAAATTCAAAAGCAATTTAATCGAAATTTTATTAAATGAAACTGAACTTTTCTAATCTGAATGTCAAGTGAACGTCTTCGTAGTTTGATTTATCGACTTTTAAGCGTAAGGAGGGCAAGTAAACTAAGCTTTTTTGCTTTGTAGAGGTCTCAATTAACGTAATTATTTCCGAGTTTAAAGAAAAACATGAATTTGTTGCATTTTTATTTTGGCAAAGCGCGATTATGTATAAAAACTTTATGAAGTTCTTAAAAATTGGAAAAAAGTTTAATTGCAGCAGATTAACCTTGACCAGCTAGCATGCTGATACTACTTATGTAGTTAAATACAGCATGCTGTAGGTATTTAGGGGAATAACTATTTTTACATAAGTTAACAAAAAATAAGATGCGCGGTGCGCAGTGCGTTTCAGTGAAACATTTTCTTTTTTTGTGTAAATCCGATTTTTTTCCACAGTTGAATCTTTATATAGAGCAAAATCCACCTCACGGATGAGCTGAAATATTAATGCATATTTGTTGTAGCTGCTGAAAGCTTCAATCCTGTAAAAGAGTCTCATTCAATTTACTCTTGGCCTAAGTATTGAAAAATTTACTCAAAAACAGCAATATTCATTGCTCATATGTATACAGATGCATCTGCCACGCCTATTTTCTTGTGCTATAAACTGAATAGAAAATGCTGTGTATGTAGGGTACAGGGTTACAATTCGCGGAATCTAAAAAAATTTTTTTTCTTTTAAATGTTAAGAAGTTAATTTTTCTTTTGGGAAAAAGTTAATTTATTTTGTTTTTGTTTGGTCAGCAATATTAAAAAATGGTAAAAACTTAAATTTTGGTGTAATAAGAACTTGATAATTTTTTTTGCTCGTTTAGCAAAACTTTGAAGTCCATGTCACAAAAATCGTCCAATTCCCGGATAATTCAGAAATTTTTGAAGTCCTACCCGTTTTTCGGTTTTGACATGAAATTCTGAGCTTGGTTGGGTCATTCCCGATTAATAGATAACACTGGTAGGGTACATTAACGTCACAAGCAGATATAGCGGGTGCATCGGCGTGGAATGCAGATATTTTAGCAACTAGTTATTCCCTGAATAATTGTTAGTAAAAAGCTGTGCGGGAGTTGAGGTACTATATATAAGTATAAGACACTTTGAGCTACTCACTTGGGTCTTTAATCTCCTCACGTGCTTGATCAGTAGCGAATGTCTTTAATTCTCTTATTTCTGCGACTCACTTATTTCCTGCTCTACACAGAGAAAACGATTTATTTGTATATATCGAGATTTGGTAATAACACTAGTTTACAAAATGATTTTTTTGTTTGTTTCTTTGATGAGAGTTTACTTTTTTTATGTAGTTTTTTCTGCTGAATTCGAAAATTAAAACAAAAATTTTTTGAATGGTACTGTTTTCGAGATATTGTGGTTTTTTTATTTTATCGACCTCTTTTCACTTTAAAATTCATATCTTGAACTAGAAATGTCATATTTGATCGTTATTAGTATCAAATTAAAGACAATAAATTGGCTAAAAAACATGTATAATTATATATTTTATTAAATAAGTTGTTCAAAAGATATCGATAAAAACAGACCAGATTTTAGAAAAAAATAAATTTTTTGATTCTGTGGCCACGAAAAAATAGAAATAAAATAAAAAAAATTTTTAACTCCATGCACTTAAAGATTATACTTTTACGCAAAAATTTAGACATACCAGAAGAATATCGACTGTAAAATGACAACGTTAGGAGCGATTGAATGAACGAGTACAAATCCCTCATTTTCTGAATACATTAATTTTTTCGACAATTTGTTTCGTTACAAAATTTTTTTTTTGTTCCTTTGGTGAGAGGTTATTTTTCTTATGTATATTTTCCCGCTGAATTCGGAAATAAAAGTTAAATTTTTTTTGTATGGCACAGTTTTTGAGTAATTGTGGGTTTTTAATTTTTTCGATCTTTTTTCACTTGAGCGTGTGAGCTAGAAATGCTGAATTTAATTGTTCGTGGCACCAAATTAAAGGTATTTAAATGAAAAACAAACGTGTATGATTAAATTTATTATTTAATGAGCTGTTCAAGAGATATCTATGAAAACAGGCCAGATTTTTATAAAAATCAAATTTTGCAGTGTACTTTGTGGCCATGAAAAAATAAAAGTCGGTAAAAATCTTTCAGTTTTACTTTATTTGCAAAATGCTGATATTATTTTATGATATAATTATACATTTTTGTTTAATATCTTTAATTTGACACAAGGAACGTGCAAATTGGACATTTTAAGCCCGAGATAAAAATTTTAATGTGAAAAGGGGTCGAAAAATTGAAAAAACCAATATATCTCGAAAATTGTACCATTCTAAAAATTTTTATTTTCATTTTTGAACTCAGCAGGAAAAAGTACATAAGAAAAGTAACCTCTCATCAATGGAATATTTTGAGTGCAATCTAGGTAATTAACCAATTATCAGGCATATTCTACATTTCATTTCCTGTGATTTCGATTCACTTTTACTCGAAAGAGAAATGTAGAACATTCCTGCATATATTTCATGTAGGCGAAATAAATATTTGATACAAGTTAACGTGCCGCATATTTCACCGATTCGAATAATATTATTGAAATAATCATGTATATAGATATATTAAAATGTTTACCTAATTATATTTGTATAAATATAATAATTACCAATCAATAACTTGGTTGAAACAAATAATTCTTTGTTGCAAACATACTTATGTTAATAATAACCAAATCATGTATTTGGCTGAAGAAATATTGTTATAAGTATATGTGCATTTATTAATATCGATTTAGATAAATAACGATTTTTTTCTATATTATCACATCCTTATATGGTATGCCGTTGCCCAATCATATATACCTGATTTGTGTACCGAATAGAAGGTAATTGTATTTTACTTAAATATGTTGAGAATTGTATGGTATTCATATTTATGTGAAGTAAAATTAAATAAAATAGAATTACCAAATCTATATTCGATCAAATATAATTGGGTCCAATAGATATCATGTTTCGCCCAATGAGCAACACTTTCACTTCCAATTAAGGGCATAGTAAAATTCAATTCAATTCATTTCTTTATTCAACCAATTCAACAATAAATACATGATACTAAGGTTAATTATAATATACAATTTGGTAGTTCAGAATATTCTTTTCAGCTCTAAATATTATATAATAAAATGATAAGTATAAGAAAAAATTCAATTAACATTATATTAAGAGGAAAATTAAACAAAAACCTCAAAAGCTGTTTATAAACTTACAACTAGAGTACCAATGTGCCCGCACATCCGTACTATTATAAAACTTAACCTAATTTTGACATTTAATTTATAAATTTAAAAGGATCTAATGTTTCTTATTAAAATATTATTCGAAAGTGCACAATTTGGGACAAATCTTTCTTTCTGAATTATTATTAAATTACTAATTGTATGCATATTTGTAAGACGATGTAATTCTCTAGTGGAGAAGTGTCTAGGAAGTTTAGCCATAATTTTTAAGATTTTATTTTGCATGATTTCCAATTTTTTAACATTGGATGCAGCGGCGTTAGCCCAAACTGGGCATAGTAAAATTGTCCAAAATTCAAACTTTGCTCAGTGTAGTGATCATTTCCGTTTGACTTAAATCGAAATTGGATCTTGGATATGAGCTATACTGTCCTACTAAGTGAAAAAGGCGTATCTCAAACAAATACATTTCGAGATAATTGATGTTTTGTTTCTGTCAATTTGTTGAAATACCTGTAATATTGAGATAGAGAAATTTCTTTTACGAGATTTTTTATATGTTTGAACTAAGAGACCAGCACTTGGAGTAGTTCATTAGACGCGTAATTTTTTTAAGCTATCCGATGCCACATGAACCTCGAAATTTTTTTTTTTTTTGAGATATGCCTTTTTTGCTTAGTACGGCAGTATATTTGTTTAAAAATCCATCAGCGTAGTACTTACAAGCAAATGTTATCTCATAACTTTCAAAATAATGGAGCTAGAGCAAATACTTAGCTTCATTAGTTAATTAATTACCCAATTTTTCGGTATTACCGATATGTTTTCTCCACCGAAAATGTGAAAATTTGTTCCAAATGTGAAATTCAGGCAAAATAATGTCAAAAAAACAAAAATAAACTCTCAAGAATCGTACACTGAGAAAACGCTTCGTCTGAATATAGCAAACTACATATATGTATGTGATAAGGACCAATTAAATATTTGATAGAGTCATTTAATTCTATGTGATTGATTACAATTCCTTTTCAATTTATAAGTTGACCAACTATTTGATTGGAAGCTTTGCACTATTATAAGACCCAATAACTTGAGTGTTGGCTGACAACTATTTAATTGCATACACTCGCTAAACCTTTATCGTCTTCAGTGGCGTACGGTGGACATTTGGCGAACGCGGCGAAAAGGTAAATTGCCGCTCCCCCGTATTTGCCAAAATAAATTTTTTAAATTTTATTTATCAATTTTTGGATCATTTGGATCAATTTTTAATTTGCTGAATAAAATTAGGAGGTTTTTGACCAGCAGATTCAAGTTTCAATTTAAAAATTATCATTTATTAACAAACTTTTCCCTCCGTTTCATCACTTTTTTGGTGACATCTTTAGAGGGTACATTTATCTTGAAAACACAAACAAAATATTTGTTCAAAAATAATTACAATTATTCAAAATACAAAACAAAGTTAACTACTTTTCACTTCCAAAAAACACAACTAAAATGAGATAAATAACGGAAAATTAAAAAGGCCGTCATGCACAATGTACTTTAGTATTCTACAATTTCTGCTTACTAAAAGAAAAAAAAAACTTTTTAAAATTTGTTAAGTTTGTTAGGAACAAAATTTGAATTTAATATTACGAGGACCATTTTGCCGCAGACAAGCCTTTGTGCCCCCTTTTCTCAATTTAGCTACGCTAATGATCATCTTTCGAAGAAATGATATCAATTTTCTACACTGTGAATTTCTTTGTTATTTTTGCATTTAATATGGAAAATTAAATTTTAAGATTGTTAAACTGTTATTTTTTTAAAAATTTGTTCTTAGCTTTTTTCCACTTTCTCAACGTACTCATTCAGGCTATGTGTATGCATATGTACATATATGGAACAAAAATTCATTTGTCTGAAATCTTGTATGTGCAAACTCAAGTTGCTTATGTTAAGAAAATATGATCCCCAACATTTTAGAGCCCAGGTGTCACGACCGTGCATAATCGCTCATAAAACTGAAAGTTTTGCTCAAACCTCATTTTATAAGTTTTGTAGGCAAATGGATGGTTATGATATACATAAATTCTTAAATATAGTACATTTGTAGCATTTTTTTTCGGAGCATTTGTCTTAACTCTTTTTTAGAGGACTTATATATTGAAATCCAAATTTGGAAAAGTATGATTTTTTGTTGCTTATTTTACGAGATTGAACATTCTATTATTAAATGTTTTTTGTCCCTTGATGGGATACTAACTAATGGAATGATCTTACAACCGACATATAAATACATTTTTTTTATTTAAATAAATATAAATTATTTTTAAAATAATGTGATATCAGTTTATTTTTCAATGTGACCATGCTATTATAAAATAGAAAAATAAACAATTCGATGACCTAACTAAAATTAAATAGGATAAGTCACATTAACTAAAAACAATCGTAAAATATTATTAAATCAATACCGTTTCTAATTGATTTCATGGTTTTTTTTCTCTGAGTGTACGAACAGTTTGTGAATTTACCGTTTGAAGTTCACAATTGTGACCAAAAGTTACCATGCGATTAAAGGAAACTGAAGCCATATAATTAGTTCTACTAATCGGTTAGTAAAATAATAAGTAATAGTTATGAAAATTTTTCCGGCTAGATCAAAATCAATTTGAATAAGAAGCTCTATTGCAGCACGAGACACTGCTGATTTAGATGAGATATATGCGCAGTATTTCTAATATTTATCAAAAAAAAATTACTTTTTTTTTTCTTAAGAATCGTTTTCGAGATATCCCCGAAAAACCCCTTTTTCGGCACTTTTTTCATTTATTTGGCTATATCTCGATGTTTTTTTTTTCGCCTCAAAATCGCTTTTCAGTACTCGAAAGATATTTTTATTCCCTTTCCAACAATATGCTGTTTGCTTGAATCAAATAAGATTTTTTTGAACTTTGAGCGCTTGTAACTCCATCAAATCTTATTTAATTCAAGCAAACAGCATATTGTTAGAAAGGGAATAAAAATATCTTTCGAGTACTGAAAACCGTTTTTGAGTCGAAAAAAAATTCATTGAGATATAGCCAAATAAATGAAAAAATTGCCGAGAAAGGCGTTTTTTGGGGATGTCTCGAAAACGAAAAATGGACTTGGCCGGTTTTGCAACTGAGCGCCTCATATGCTGTATTTTTAATTGTCTTTACCAGAAAATATTAAATCTTTTTTTGCTACTTGGGTATACTATATACACACATACATACATGCATATGTATGTGAAGTTAAAATTTTTAAATTAATTGTTTTAACCCTTTCGACCCGGCTTTCTGCTGGTAATGCTAGAATTAAATATTTGTATGGAATTGGTTGTTTGGAAAGTACTCTGTCATAAATACGTATTTTAATTTTTAGTACTAATTTTTAATTTGTTTTAGTCGACTGAATATTATTAATTAATTGGATTTTAATCGAATTTACAGTCAATTGCAGTAACCGATATTCATGTGAAACTTCACAAATCGGTTAATGCTTTTTTAAACAAAAATGAATAAGATAACAAATTGAATTGCTTAGAATTTCGACAACCCAGTTAATTTGATTGTTTTTTTATTTCATAAATTTTTGTGTTCAAATTTTGAATTATAAAAAAACGGAAATGGATGATGATACTTTTAAGAAGCGTCGAAAAAGGTTCGGAACCCCGACATTATTTCCAATAATTTTATGTCTTAAAACTAAAACATTTACTAACATCATTATTGAAGAACAATATTGAGTATATTTATACCCTACACCGTGGGTATATTCACTTTGTCTCTTCGTTTGTAACACATCGAAGGGGGCGTGGCAGGTATGGAAAAGTGTATATATTCTTGATCAGCGTCACCACCTGACTCGATTTAGCGATGTCCGTCTGTCTGTCTGTCTGTCTGTCTGGGTGTCTGTTGAAATCAGTTTTACGGGAAAACCAAGAAAGCTAATTGAATGAAACTATCACACACAGGTCACATCTTCTTGCAGGCATCTTGCTATTGAAAATGGGCAAAATCGGTTGACAGACACGCCTACCGCCCATACTCTATGTATATTTACCCCGGCCAATTTTGAAAAAAGTTTCAGCGATTTTGATGAAACTTGGTGATTTGGTGCACATGTGAACCAAATTAGGATTAGGCTGGGTTTCAAGTTTCCAAAGGGTCGTACAGGGGCGTGGCACAGCCCTAAATTTTATCATTAATACTACCATATCTTGTAAGCCGTTCAAGATATTGCGATTAAATTTGGTAAACGGATACACATAAAATATATCTTGAATTGTGATAAAAGTGGGCGGAATCGAAAAAGTGGGCGGAATCAAAAAAGTGGGCGTGGCACTTTTCAACTGTTAAAAATTTTGATTCCGTATATCTCAAAATTCGCACAAACGATTTCCATAAAAATTTTGGAGATGATGCCGCTGAAAGCAGTCATCAATACAAGCTCAGCTACTGGACCGAAAAAACTCGTTGAAGGACGTGGCACAGCCCACAATATTTATAAACGTTATATTTAAAGAACTAACTACGTAATCGTTATAAAATTTAATGAGGCAAATATACTTGCTATAAGGTCTCTTACTACAAAAATTTGGTCCAATAGTACCTGTGGGCGTGGCACCTCCCATATAAGCAAAAACGTTTATTGTTATAGATAGTGTGCTATGAGAGTAATCTCCATAAAATTTGGTGTATAGATGTCAGTTACTATAAGCTTTAAAAATAAATTAATTTTGACAGGATTGCATCAGTGGGCGTGGCACCTCCCATATTAACATAAATTTGTTAGCGCTGTTTTAAGGGAACTATTGCAGCAATTGGTATGAAATTTAATGTATGTATTTCTGTCGCTATAGGGCAAATCTGAATCAAAAGTGGCTGAAATAGCATCAGTAGGAGTGGCACCTCCCATACAAAATAAAATACGGTAAGTGGCATATTTATCGAAATATGTGAGCAATCATACTAAAATTTGGTGTTAGGGGTTTGATTATGGAAAGCTATTTCTGGATCAAAACCGGGCTGGATTGTACCAGTGGGTGTGCCACCGCCCTAAATTTTGAATTTTTGTTGCAGCATATATCGCAAACTATACAAGCTATTGAGCTAAAATTTAATATGAGGATGTCGATCGCGAATATAATTTATTGTACCAAAAGTGGGCGAAATTGGAAAATTGGGCGTGGCACATTTCAAAATTTTCATTTCTATTCGGTTTTTCAACCTTTCAACTTTTTCCAATATATCCTATATGTATTTGTTTGACATTTTCAACCTCTTTCAACTTCCTTCATAAGTTTCTTTATTTTTTCGACTTTTTCATCAACTTTGAATTGTTTAAAAATTTTTCAACCTTTTTCAACTTTTTTAGAGTTTTTCAACCTCTCTCAACTTTTTTCAACATTATGCATATATTTTCGACATTTTCCAACCTCTGCCAATCTTTCTAACATTTCACATTTTTTTCGACTTACTCAACCTCTTCAATGTCTTTTCAACATTTATTTAAAAGGTTATTTCAGTGCAGTGTAGGGTATGTGATTTTTGGTAATCTAGGAAATATTTTAACTTACACTAGATAATACGACCATGCTGAGGGATAAGAGGTCTGAGCCCACCCCGAAAGATTCTGACGCACAAAGTGAGAACCTTTTATTCTTTTTGTTTTGGCTCTTCAAAATCTTTTGGCTGATGATTCGAGTTTCTTATATAGCATATAGGACCGCAACTTTAAGAAAAAAAAAAATAAAAAAACCTCCTTCGGGTGTATTTTGTCTGCATTTTTAGCTAGGAAGCTCAAATGTTGGAACAATTATTTTTATTCCTCAAGATATAGATAATATAGAAAAAAAAATAAATAAATTCCATTTCCAAAAATTTCAACACTCTAATGTATGTACATATCACGCCTGGAGTGCTTGTAATCACTCGATTTATTTTTTCTATACAAACACGTGCACAGTTGTCACTCCTAGGTATGAAGTGAAATCGTGTAAACTAAAAATAAATAAATTCATCTAACACCAATATTGAGTTATGTATCCGAAAATTACAATAAAGTAGAAAACAACCGGCACAACCAACAAATCAAAATATATTCCATTTCTAATTGATTTCATGGTATTTTTCTCTGAGTGTAGGCATCAAGATTTGGTAATAGTTTGCATATAATATGGCTGATATAGGCGAGTGGATTGGGTAATTGGTTTTCTAAACTGGCAATTTGTTTCTATAATTAGAAAAGATATATTTTTTCTTCAATTAGAAATTTTTCATTCACAATTCAATTAGAAAAATTATATTTAGTAATTTCGTTTTATACAAAAAAAAAAGTCAATTATATTGCAACAGAACCAGTCATGTTAATGGTGAACAACCTCGATGAACCCTTAAATACCTATCTCGTTTTAGCTGCAAATCAATACAGTTGTTACGTTATATTAAATTAATTGTTTTCAAAAATTGTTGTTTTTTACAATCAATAAATCAATAAATAATATTAATCGTAACCGTTTAACGCGAAGTTTATTGAAAATGAGATTCGCCAATTTTTGCGTATAGCGATAGAATTGCGATCAAAATAATGATCGAATCAATTAGATTTCGATAGATTTTAGTTGGTAGTGACCATCTTAAGCGTTGCAAATAAAATGCGCACTAAAAGTATAAAAAGGAACAACAAGCTGACGACATGAGTTAAATATTCAAATGAATAAAAAGTGAAAAAGTAATACATTGTTTTGTGCCAAGATACACGCATAATGTGAGTGCGATTGGATAATGGGGCGTGGCTCCTCCTATACAACAAATACTTAAATCGTCATTCTTGGTACTTAGGGGCCACACATTAATTACGTGAGTCAAAATAGGGGAGCAAAATCTCACCAAGGGAGAGGGGGGGGGGGGTCAAAGAAAATCTCACTTCAACTTTTTAATGCAGAGAGTATAAATTATTATGGTTTCACAAAAAGGTGGGGGGGGTCCCGCCAGAACTCACCAAATCTCACCAATGGTAGTGTGGGGGGTTGAGAATTTTCAAAAAAACACCACACGTAATAAATGGACGGTACCTTATACCAAGCTCTGAAATTTGGTACATGAACCCAATTATCTGCAGGACTGCGTAAAACGTAGGCGGAGTAGTACAACAAGCAATATGTATATTAGGGTGGTTCTCATGGGTACTTTTTTGCGAAAATCAAATGGGACGCCCACTCAAATGATTCGAAATGGGGAAAAAATTTAAAAAAAATAATTTAAACCTATTTCAAAATGAAATTTGTCATAAGCCGATAAAAAAGTTATGAAGAATTCTTTCAATCATATTAAAAGAAAATAAATTTCAAAAAAATCAAAGATGCAAGTGGTGTCCGATTTGTCATGGAACGCTTCATATATATAATAAAGAATGCAGAGAGGTGTTAAGTTTCTACATTTATTTGAATATAGTATTTTTAATAGCGGCTACGAAAACAATTCTGAAAACATGTTTTGTAGGCTACGTCAACTATTTTTATTAAAAAGCGAATCTTAGTTCTGGATGACTTTGCTTAGTAAGTTTTCTTTGTAAATTATTCGGAAAAACTTTCAACTTTGATGCTAAAGTCAGACATTGTGCCAAAAGAATATCTACCAATTTATATGTTATTTTATTAATTTTTTTTTTTTCAGATTTGAACGTATAATTTTTATTTATAACTTTCAGTAAAAATCGTATTTTTTCGTAAATGGATCAATAGCCATATCTTGTCATACGGAAATTTGTCTGACATGAAATAGTTGTGTTTTCATCTACCCTACAACATCGGTCTTAATGTATTTTTCTATTAATGGCTTTCTTTCCGAGTTATTGAGCGAAGTTTCTGGCGACTGACGCTTATTTCGATTATCAGCCATCCTTAAACTATCAATTGTAAAACAAAATTAAGTGGGAGCAAATGACTATGGAAAATGTAACGCTACCTCCCGGACTATATCATAAAATTGTTATAAGTACAACTATGTATGGAATGGTGTTTGTAAAAACTTTTTGTGATTAGCGTTGAAGAGGTAATATTGAGACAAAAGTATTCATGTAAATGTCATTACAAATGTTTTGTTTACAAAACTAACAGATTATAATAATATTTTATCAAAATATATGTACCTTATCAAATGCTTATCATAGAAGAATTTTTACAATAAATTTTGATATCATCTTGTCTAACGATTTCATGGTAGAGTTATTGGTAAAATACACACTTGCAAGGTCATCAGAGTGATTAAAATGAAAAATTCATACAAATTGAGGATAACTTTTGAAAAATATTTTAAAATTAAATGTATTTGACAAATCAATTAATATTGCTAAAAAATCAAATTGCACAAAGAAAAAAAAAGAAGGAAAAAAAAAAAAAGTTCTGGAGTTTTTATGGGGCAAAAATAGTAAATGTCTTAAGAAGTTTTTTGAGTTGAATTACATGCTTTGAAATCGAAATGGTCAGCCTAAGATTATATTTACAAAAATTTTAGAATTCAAGAAGTTTTCTTTGGAATCCAAGAAAAACAAAATTTTAAATAATACTTGTTTAATTGAATTGAGCAGCGATGGTACAACAACCGATAACATCAGTAAGGTTAAGTTACTACACACTGATTTTTTTCGATCAAATGATTTTCGTGCCCGGGATTCAATTTCATTCAGATTAACTGAAAAGTCACTATATATGCACTTAACGTGCAGACAAATTTGTTTTATTATTTCCAAGGATATGCCCTCATATTTTGAACAATTTTTATTCACTTAAGTATATGCATATGGTTTTTTTTTATATTTCTGAAATATTCGTTGAGATCTCGCGATTTTGTTTAAAAAACTTATTGCATTTTTCTTACCTGAAAAACAAAAGCAAACATTTGAAATGTGGGTGGTATTTGAAAGAGGCATAAAACAAATGTCCAAACAAATTGCCACCATCCATAATGACCAATAAAATTTGAAATCACATCACTATCGACATCCTGACTTAGGTCTTTCACGACCGCACTTTGATTTGGTATATCAATTTGCAGAGTTTCATTCTTCTTCAGGTCCTGCGACAAACGCTTGATATCCAATGTTAAAACGCTAATTTCAGGCGTGCGCGGTTGTCCTTCACGATAAAACTCAATATTACCGCGAGGGGAAGACGAACCATTTTCATTAAGGTTGCAATTAAAACTCAGTGAACCACGCCGAAGAACGCCACTCATATTTACGAAATTATTATTTTTATGTTTTATATATTTCACAATTACTTGCTCTCTAAGCAAAAACAACGATACGCGCCAATTGTACTTTAGTAATTTAATTAGTTATTGCTTAAGCAATAACAAATTATTAATTTGTTTTACTAAAATATTTTGTAATTTATTTTCAATTTATAACTTCCACAGTTCCTAACCATTAAGCCGTTAGACGCAATCTAAATTTGGTTAACGATTGCAGCGCTGTTATAAGCCTTCAAAATCTCTGTTAAAGACATTGTGTAAACAAATGTTAATTTAACAGTGATCGCAAAAGCTTTAGATACCAATGTTGGCAAAACATGATCAACATGAGTGTTGCCAACAACGAATGAAATTTTCTTAGCGTTATTTATCGCACGATTTTATATGAGGTGATTTTTTGAAGCTTTCGTACCTAAAGCTTTCAGTTAAGACAGCGTTGTTCAAAATTTATTAAAAATGGTACAGTAAATGAAGATTTTATTGAAATCAATATTGGGCAAAATAAATTCAAGTCAAAACATTGACTAAAGTTCGAGAAAGTAGAATTCGATGGGTTATATATTTATCCTATACCAGTTTCCAGTGGTGGCCGCTAAAGTAGACCGAAAAGAGGTTTATCGCCAATTGATCGGAAAGTTTGCCTAAAACTTAAAAATACAACGGGTAAAGTTTTCTCAACTGGGCACAGTAAAACCCAAGTTATTAAACTTAAATTTTTATTGCATAACTTTGAAGATATATTGATCAATATTAAGACCTTATACTTATTTTTACAAAATTTAGATCAAGTGAACTTTTATGTGGGTGTTTTTTTAAATTGCAATTTCTCAGTAAATATTAAGAATGAGTTAATGAAATTTTCGTGATAGGACAAGAAAGATTTTACAATTTATATGAAATAAAGTTTTCATAAAAATATTATTTATTATTTATAAAAAATTAAGTTTTTAATAAATAAATAGAATTTAATCCAACTTCTCATATGTTCAGAAACAAAATTTTTCCACAGAATTGTTCTGTAAAGTCTACACAACTTTTTCCTGAAAAAAAATTTTAGTACGTTTCATAAATAAAAAAAAATTACGAATGTTTAAGTGTCGCCACCTATGCAATTTTACTCCCAAAAACCATCCGATAAGAACAATTTTAATTGTGTTTCTTTTTTTTGAATTGCATTTGAATTGTAAAATTCAAATTTTTCTTATCGAATGGTTTTTGGGAGTAAAATTGCACTTAAACATTCGTAATTTTTTTTTTATTTATGAAACGTACTAAAATTTTTTTTCAGGAAAAAGTTGTGTAGACTTTACAGAACAATTCTGTGGAAAAATTTTGTTTTTGAACATATGAGAAGTTGGTTTAAATTCTATTTATTTATTAAAAACTTAATTTTTATAAATAATATATAACATTTTTAAAAAAAATTTATTTCATATAAATTGTGAAACCTTTCTTGTCCTATCACGAAAATTTCATTAACTTTTTCCCAATATTTACTGAGAAATCTTTTCTCTGATCAAAATTTAACGAATTTTGACATGAGGGCGTGGTATCTCTTATACAAGCAAAAACTTCAAAACGATATAGATATTTAAGGTACTAGTTAAACAAAATTTCACACTAAAATGGGCGTGGTGACCCACAAAGAACCAAAAACTTTTAAGTGCTGTGCTGAGAGAATTATTTAAGTAATATAATAAATTTCCCACAAACACTTAAAAAGTCTTTACTTAGCACTGGAAACAAAATGAATAATGAATAGAGGACGTGGCACCTTAAATTTGTTTCTTTTTGAAATATTAAACTGAAGGGATTATTTAAAACAACTCAACCATATTTCACATTTAGGAATATATATATCGTCAAGAAGGCGTGGCACCTCCCATGGGAACAAATAATTAAGTACGGTTCCTTATGAACTTATGTAACCAAATAGCTTACATATATGTATATATACGATATACTCGTAGTTCGGTCTAGCGACAGATAAAAATGGGCGAATTTTAACGAAAGGACCGAAACGGGAGATTACGTGGCCTGAAAATTAGTGTTTCAAAATCTCTATCGTGCATGTTGTCAACTAATTCTCTATCTGTCTACAACACAAAAATGTCAATGCACAATGATATCTGACGCATTTTTCAAAAATTATGGCACATTCACATTAGCCGTGTTTTATTCGCTTTGGTTAAATTTGGTTTTATTCGCTTTGGTTAAACGTAAAAGTGAATAAAACGCATAAGCGTTTAACCTTTTATAATTCTGCATTTGACCAGTAGGTGGCATTACAGTGTTTACAGAAATTCTATTTTAAAATCAGAGCCGGTTTTATAGTCGTATGGTTGAACGGAGCAAAGCACGGTAAGGGGCCTCACGTATCAGTACGTAATTTTTTTTTTTTTTTCAAATAACTGATTTCAAACTGTTTTTATAGTGTCGCAAACGCCCATTACCAAAGTTTTCTTTTCGTTTTCTGTTGTTTCATCACTGTTTTTATTTTTGTTATGTGTTTCTATTTTAATATTTGGGCCTAGCACTGACTGGGTATATATATTTTTGATTATTTGAGGTTTGTGTCTACAGCTAATGCAATGAGCTTCAAACTTTAGCAAAGACAAAAAAATTTCAATCAATTGAACTAGAAATTGAGCTGGTTCACACATTTGTATGTGATTTTAACTTAACCAAATCAAACTTAACAAATTTGAAAATTTTTTTTAAAAATTGTTGAATTAAAAAAGTTTATTCACAATAATTTTTTATGGCAAACTATTTTTAAGCTTTTTTTAAACCATATTCACTTAGTTTTTATATTAATCACAATAGGGCAGTTCATAGTATCCACGAAAAACTATGCAAAGTCTTGAAAAACGTTTCACGAGAGAACTCAGTCTGCAGTGAAAGGTCAGGATGTCAAACAAAATAAAATGAAGGGGTGCTCACAATTGCAATGTTTTATTGATCTAAATAAACTACAAGGTGATTTAATTTTAGAATAAAGCTGTTTATTAAAAGTGATAATATTTGTATAATACTTTTGCGATGTGTAGAACCAAATCAATGTAACGTCCCAACCTTGGAAAAATTCAAAATTCAAAAAAGTAAATAAAATATAACTAAAAAAACGTAATTCTAGTTTTTATTTCAAATGTAATAAACAAATTTATTAGGCCCGAATTCACAGTCATTAGTTTGCCAATTAGTTAACTAAAAGGGTGACAAGAGTTTAACTAATGCTTCATATTCATGCTTTGGTTAACTAAAACAACGAACAAGATAAAAATGTGGCAGCATGGCTAAATTTTTGAATTTTATTAATGGATTTTGTGAAAACATATATTTTTATTTATGTTTGCTTGTCATTGAAAAAAAAAAATAAGATATATCAAAAACGACAATCAATTTTTGACAATCAGCTATTGGTAAACTAATGGTTAACCAATGAAATTCGGGGGCTTTACTAATGGTTAACTAATGACTGAAAATAAAATGTTGTTGAAAAAACCCTTGGGGGCCGTTCATAAATTACGTAAGACGTTTGGGGGGAGGGGGTCAGCGAATTCTTAATAAATCATTCGAGAGGGAGGGGGGTGATCAATGATCATCTTATGTAGGATTTAAAATGCGTAATTCATACATAAATGTAATATATTTGAATTTTCGACAGTCACGAAAGATTTAGAAACATCGATAACAATCGATTTAAGTAATCGGCTCTGAACAGGACAACTTCTCTTCTGTTTATGTAATGACATAAATGTAAGTTGTTTACACGTAAGGTCGACTTTGAAACGCGGACAGGGGAAAAGCCAGGAGAATCTTACGAAATCTTACTCGGGGGAAGGTGGGGGTCAAAAATGTCATGAAATTGTCGTACGTAATTTATGAATGACCATTGTCATTAGTTAACAAATGACTGTGAATTCGGGCCCTATACTTTAACTACATTTTTCAAATAAAGGTGCGTTCTAATATTACGTAACGCAATTTTTGAAGATTTTTGACCCCATCTCCCCCGTCATTTATTTATATAATAAATATATATATAAATAAATATAATATTTATTGCTGTAGTTAATCTAGAAAGCGTTCGCGTTCACCCTCCGCTAAAGAAGTTTCACTTCAAAAATAAAGTTGCGTATCGCGTTTTTCGTTTCCTCCCGCCCCGTAACGTTTTTCTTCGGAACTTAGCTTAAAATAAAAAAAAAAACCGTAACTGTTTTTTTAAAATTCGGGCTCCGACAATTAATTGGCATTTTAGTTAGCTTTCATTTTAAAAAAAATGGTCCTTTTGGACAAAATTGGGTATCTTTAGCGGTTTTTGAATCAAAAAACACAATTCGAAAATTCGCGAAAATTCTTCAAAAAATCGTAATTTTTATAGTAAGAGTATTCCTTTAAACGCGAAAACTCATAAAATCATATTGAACTGGAAAGTTTTCGCGCTTCTTTACGGGAGCATCCCTATCTATGCAAACGAATGAGCAATGATGATTTGACAGTTTGATCAGTGCTTCCGCAGCCATGAAAACAAAAATGTATCACATCGAGAAGAAAAAATGTATCAAAATAGATAAAATTAAATAATAAACAGCAAAACAAAAATGTAAAAATAAAACATGTTAAGGTGTTATCATCGGCCAGGCCGAAACTCACATACCCTACACTGCAATGAAAGTACATTTTAAATAAATGTTACAAGACGTTGAATAAGTCAAAAAAAAAAATGTGAAACAAAAAGGTTGAAAGAGGTTTAAAAATGTTGAAACAGTTGTAAAATACTGAAAAAGTCGAAAAAATATGGAAAGAAAAAAGTTCAAAGAAATTCAAAATGTCGAAAATACATATATGCAAAGTGTTGGAAAAAGCTTAAAAATGTCGAAATAATATGAAAATGTTCAAAAAAGTTGGAAGAGCTTAAGAAATTATGAAACAATTCAGAATCGCTGAAAAGTCTTAAAAATAAAGAAAATAATGAAGAAAAATTAATCAGGTTGAAAAAGTCAAACGTATACATGTAGGATATATTGGAAAAAGTTAAAAGGTTGATAAAGTCAAAAGAATATGGAAAATATTAAAACAAATCGAATAAAAACTAAGAAATTTAAATGTGACACGCGCATTTCCCCAATTCCGCCTAGTTTTGGGTTACTAAATTATTTATTTTATTTTTTATTTATTTATTGATTCATGTTCTTAATACAAAAATTTAGGTGATAGTAAATATTATGTAACAAAAATTAGGAAGATAATAAATGTATATCTAAGAAAAGAGGAATAACATTTAATATACAAGTAACTTATATAGTTTCAAATGTTACTGCAAAATATGTTGTTGACAATATAATTGTGTTGTAGGATAAGAAAAAAAAAAAAAAAAACAGCAGAGTAATACAGTTATTGATATGAATAATTTAAAAGTAAAAGAATAAATTATATAAAAAAAAAATTTTAGATTGAAGAACATTTTACGTTTGAAGTACACATAATTTTTAAGTTTGTTAGGAAACAAGATAAAATAAGTAAAAATTATTAAACTGTAGCCCTAAGCAAACCCGACCCGCTCTCGTGCGATCTCTTCAATTTCATTATGGAGGGGATCGTACGAAAAGCCAGTGTGCATCATAATGGCACCATTTTCTTCAAAGGTGTTCAGCTCCTTGCGTACGCTGATGATATTGATATTATCGGTCGGAGTAAGAGAGATGTTACTGCTGCTTTCACTGCTATTGAAAAGGAATCAGCCAAAGTGGGTTTGACGGTAAACGAGGGCAAGACGAAATACATGATGTCTACTAACAACAACAAGAGAGCACGGGATCTAAACTCTCATGTTACAGCGGACAACTGTAAATTAGAAGTTGTCAAGGAATTCATTTACCTTGGCACTGCCGTAACCAGCAACAATGATGTCAGTCTGGAGATTAAGCGGAGAATAACAATTGCTAATAGGTGCTACTGCGGTCTGCGTTGCAGAGCTCTTCTCGATCGACCTTCGAAGGGAAGGTCCCCGGTCAACGACGAAGAGGGAGACCATGCCTCCGGTGGATAGACCAAGCTGAGGAAGCCCTAACCGCGCTTGGCATTAACGATTGGAGAAGGCGCGCGCAAAACAGAGGCGCCTGGCGAGAGCTAATGAGGTCGGCCGTAACCTGACAACGGGTTGTTATGGCCATCTAAGTAAGTAATAAGTAAGCCCTAAGCAAATCTTCGATTTCGAGATGGTTAAAACTAAGTAAAAAACATTTAACATTCTTTAAAAAGACACATAAATTCCTTATGATACGAATACTAGCAAGAAGGCTATTGAACAATTTACACGACATAAAAGTATAAAATTTCTGAAAATAAGTTGTACGAGCAGCAGGGATGTCAACAAGAGATCGGAAATTACTTCGCAAGCTATAACTGGCAGAAATGCGACTATGCATATATCCTGATCTCATGTAGAAAATTTTCAAAACTTTAAAATAGTACAATTGCCTTACTGGCAGTATTCCAAGTAGTCTAAGAAATTCAATAGAATGCACTTTACGATTAACGTTGCAAATGTTCCTGATGGCGTACTTCTGTAGAGTTAAAAGAGGGCGAACCTTATTAAGAGAAACACCACCCCAACAACTTAAGCCATACTGTAGCTTAGATTGGTATAATCCAAAGTATACTGTTTTAATCGTTTCATTTGAACAAAATTTACGCAGACGATAGAAGTATCGTATAGTGGTTAGCATGTACCGCTTTAGATTGGAGATATGCTCCGACCAACTCAGTTGATGTTCAATTAGTACACCGAGATACTTAAAGTTAGTTACGCTATCTACTTTAAAGCAGCTGTCACTGCAGCTAGTGTTCTGAATAAAACTTAATTCAGACCTATTCAAGGAACAAACTTCACTGTGCAATCTGAATCTGTTACAGTGTGAAGAGTGAAAAATAATTTCAGCAGAGAGTGATTCATCATTGTAATAAGAAAAATACATAATTTTTGTTTTATTGCTGACAATCAACTTATGACTTGCAAACCACGTCCTCGAGAGAAGAATATCATGATTTATACTGGTATCCAGTATCAAGTGGATTATATTCGTCATTGACATCCACGTACCAAATCTTAGCCCAATAGGTTGTATAGTTTGCGATATATGCAGGAATTAGTCTTAAAATTTAGGGCGGTAACACACCCACTGGTGTAATATGGTCCGATCACCAAATTTTAGTATGATTGATCACATATTTCGGTAGATATGCCACTTAAGGTATTTTACTTGTATAGGAAGTGCCACGCCTACTGGTGTTATTTCGCCCACTTTTCATTTAGGTATACCTTTTAGCAAGTAAAACACCTAAATTAAATTTCAAACCAATTGTTGCAATAGTTCAATATAGGAGGTGCCACGCCCACTACTACAATTCCGTCAATTTTCATTTAATTTCAAAGCCCATAGCAGCTGACACCTCCAAGCCAAATTTTATGAATTTTACTCTCATAGCACACTATCTATAACATTATACGTTTTTTGCCTGTATGGGAGGTGCCACGCTCACATGCTCCATTGCACAAAATTTTTGCAAAAACATACCTTCTAGCAAGTATATTTACCTAACTAAATTTCATAACGATTACGTTGTTAGTTGTCTTAATATAACGTTTATAAATATTGTGGGCTATGCCACGCTCTTCAACGAGTTTTTTTCAGTAAAGTGGCATAGCTCGTATTGATGACTGCTTTCAGCGGCATCATCACCACAATTTCATGAAAATCGTTTATGCCAATTTTAAGACAGACGGAATCAAAATTTTTAATTGTTGAAAAGTGCCAGGTCCACTATCTCGCACGGTTTACGAGATATGGTGGCACAAAGGTTAAAATTAACGACTGTGCCACTGCCCTGTTTGAAACTTTGGAAACTTGAAACCTAGCCTAATTCTTAATTGGCCTGGGTAAATATACATTGAGTATGGGCGGTAGGCGTGTCCGTGGACTGATTTCGCTCATTTTCAATAGAAAGATGCCTGCAAGAAGGTTTGACCTGCGTGTGCTAATTTTATTCAATTAGCTTTCTTGGTTTTCCCGTAAACTTGATTTCAACAGACAGACAGACGGACATCGCTAAATCAACTCAGGTGGTGACGCTGATCAAGAATATATATACTTTTCCATACTTGCCACTCCCCTTCCCACAAACGGATGGACAAAGTGAATATACCCTTGGTGTAGGGTTTAAAAACAAAAATTCTGACGATCGCGCTTTCAAGAAAAGGTTACGGGTAGATGTTAAAATCAGGGACATAACTATTATAAGATTTATGTCAAAAAATTGGTTTATAACTATTATGAATAAGAGATATTTTATTAGTTGTCAATAACTATTATTTTTCAATGGATTTTTTTTACGTTGAGTCATAATTATTATGAATAAGAAATATTTTATTAGTTGTCAATAACTATTATTTTTCAATGGATTCTTTTTTACGTTG
The DNA here is from genome assembly GCA_949775025.1 of Tricholauxania praeusta. NCBI lineage: Eukaryota > Metazoa > Arthropoda > Insecta > Diptera > Lauxaniidae > Tricholauxania > Tricholauxania praeusta. Next base: position 128,143,853 of record OX459029.1, on the reverse strand, counting down.
AGTCATAACTATTATGAATAAGAAATATTTTATTAGTTGCCAATAACTATTAATTTGGAAAAAATATTTTTTTACGTTGTTTTGAAAAAAGTGTTCAACAGATTTTCATTTTTATGAATCTTTTTGCACCAATCGATGGGGAGGTGGTTTTTATGACATCACCAGAGGTGGTCATCGGTTCGAAAATGTACGCGATTTTGACTCATTTTTGAAGTTTTTTTTGCTTCAATCAATGAAAAGAGGTCTAAAACGGATATTGGCCATCACTAGAAGTGGAACCGATCCTTAAAAGTGCTCTATTTAGGTCCATTTTCGAAATTTTTTTTGCAAAAAATCGATGGAAAGAGGTTGACAATGGGCTTTGGCCATCACCAGAGTTGGTCCCAACTAAACAAAATGTCGATTTTGGTCCGTTTTGAAAAAAAAAATTTTGTACCAATCGTTGGAAAGAGGTCGAAGTCGAAAAAAAAGGTACCAAAAAGTGCCCGATTTTGGTCCATTTTCGAAATTTTGTTTGCACCAATCTTTGGAAAGAGGCCGAAAATAGATTTTGGTCATCATCAAAGGTGGTTTCGAGTCCCAAAATGTGCCCGATTTTGGTCCATTTTCGAAATTTTGTTTGCACCAATCTTTGGAAAGAGCTCGAAGTCGAAAAAAAAGGTACCAAAAAGTGCCCGATTTTGGTCCATTTTCGAAATTTTGTTTGCACCAATCTTTGGAAAGAGGCCGAAAATAGATTTTGGTCATCATCAAAGGTGGTTCCGAGTCCCAAAATGTGCCCGATTTTGATCCATTTTCGAAATTTTGTTTGCACCAGTCGTTAAATAGAGGTCGAATATGAATTTTGAACCTCATTTGAGGCGGCTCCGGACCCTGGAAAAGACCGTTTTTGACCCATTTTCGAAAAAAACTTTTTTCTGTAATAAATGGGAAAAGGTCGCAAATGGATTTTGGACATCACTTAGAGTGGCTTCTGAGTCCGGCCCCGAGAAAGAACCGTTTTTGACCCATTTTCGGAAAAATTTTTTTTTTCTGTAATTAATGTGAAAACGTCGAATATAAATATTTGACATCATTTAGGGTGGCTCCGGGCCCTGGAAAGGACCGCTTTCGATAATTTTGGTAGTTTTCAAGTTCCGGAGCTACTCTAAAAGATATCCAAAACGCATTTTCAACCTTTCATAATCGATTGGAGCAATAAAAAATTTTAGGGTGGTTCATAAAAAATTTTTTTTTTGTTCGAATCGATAGGGAAATGTCGACAATAGTCATTTTCGAGCTTTATCTATTCATTGGAGCAAAAAAAAAAATTTTTTATGAACCACCCTAAAATTTTTTATTGCTCCAATCGATTATGAAAGGTTGAAAATGCGTTTTGGATATCTTTTAGAGTAGCTTCGGAACTTGAAAACTACCAAAATTATCGAAAGCGGTCCTTTCCAGGGCCCGGAGCCACCCTAAATGATGTCAAATATTTATATTCGACGTTTTCACATTAATTACAGAAAAAAAAAATTTTCCGAAAATGGATCAAAAACGGTTCTTTCTCGGGGCCGGACTCAGAAGCCACTCTAAGTGATGTCCAAAATCCATTTGCGACCTTTTCCCATTTATTACAGAAAAAAGAAGTTTTTTTTCGAAATGGGTCAAAAACGGTCTTTTCCAGGGTCCGGAGCCGCCTCAAATGAGGTTCAAAATTCATATTCGACCTCTATTTAACGACTGGTGCAAACAAAATTTCGAAAATGGATCAAAATCGGGCACATTTTGGGACTCGGAACCACCTTTGATGATGACCAAAATCTATTTTCGGCCTCTTTCCAAAGATTGGTGCAAACAAAATTTCGAAAATGGACCAAAATCGGGCACTTTTTGGTACCTTTTTTTACGACTTCAACCTCTTTCCAAAGATTGGTGCAAACAAAATTTCGAAAATGGACCAAAATCGGGCACTTTTTGGTACCTTTTTTTTCGACTTCGAGCTCTTTCCACAGATTGGTGCAAACAAAATTTCGAAAATGGACCAAAATCGGGCACATTTTGGGACTCGAAACCACCTTTGAGGATGACCAAAATCTATTTTCGGCCTCTTTCCAAAGATTGGTGCAAACAAAATTTCGAAAATGGACCAAAATCGGGCACTTTTTGGTACCTTTTTTTTCGACTTCGACCTCTTTCCAACGATTGGTACAAAATTTTTTTTCAAAATGGACCAAAATCGACCATTTTTTTAGTTGGGACCAACTCTGGTGATGGCCAAAGCCCATTGTCAACCTCTTTCCATCGATTTTTTGCAAATAAAATTTCAAAAATGGACCTAACTAGAGCACTTTTAAGGATCGGTACCACTTCTAGTAATGGCCAATATCCTTTTTAGACCTCTTTTCATTGATTGAAACAAAAAAACTTCAAAAATGAGTCAAAATCGCGTACATTTTCGAACCGATGACCACCTCTGGTGATGTCATAAAAACCACCTCCCCATCGATTGGTGCAAAAAGATTCACAAAAATGAAAATCTGTTGAACACTTTTTTCAAAACAACGTAAAAAAATATTTTTTCCAAATTAATAGTTATTGACAACTAATAAAATATCTCTTATGCATAATAGTTATGACTCAACGTAAAAAAAATCCATTGAAAAATAATAGTTATTGACAACTAATAAAATATCTCTTATGCATAATAGTTATGACTCAACGTAAAAAAAATCCATTGAAAAATAATAGTTATTGACAACTAATAAAATATCTCTTATTCATAATAGTTATAAACCAATTTTTAAAAATAATTATTAAAATTGGGCAATTTTTTCAATCTGAAAAAAGAAAATAATAGTTATTTTGGGTCCCTGGTTAAAATCAAATTACATAATCAAGTTGGGTGTGACACATCAACGAATGTACCACACAGATCATGACATAATGGACATTCTGCACGAGCAATTTTAGGGGAATAGTTATCTCACTTGACGTGAACTGGTTACCGAGATCGTGCAACAGAGTCATCGAAAATTGGAACTCTTAGTTATACGCCACCCAGCAAAGCCGGGGTGGCCATTTGAACAATCTCATTATTTCACACATAATATCATCAACAGCCGCCATGAACTGTCAAAATCTACCCATGCCTATTAATACCCCTAATATTTGACAATCGTAATGTTAAATGTGCAACTTTCAAAAGAAATTTCAAATTGGCAGCAAATTGTTTCGACAAACGGCAACACTGGTTTACTTTCCGATTTTAGGAGGCTGCTTGCTCTGAAGTGGTTCAAATTGCACTTTTTTTTTTGGTTATTTTCACAGTGTTGACTTCATTTGTTTCTGAATTTGCTCAATTTTTGATACCAAATGTCACCTGAACAAAAAAAATTGCGTACAAAAACTTTTTTGACCAATTAAACAAATGTTATTGTAATGAAACATACAATTATAGCTCGTTTATGTAAGAGTAATAGTACCTAGATATAACTTGAGCAACAGCAACACCTGAACGATCCGATGTGTTGAAGAAAAATTACAGAAACTAAAAGCATGTGATGTTTGGAAACTAAAATGATTTAACTCGAATAACAGAGCTAAATGAGCTTTGAGCTGTGCATCCGTGATTTAAGAGAGCATTAATCTTGTGCTGACTTTTATTGGGTTGGGAATCATATTTTTATGTTACTGTCCAAACTTGTTTTAAGGATAAACTTGTTTTTCGTGGGCCAAACTAGTTCATCCGAAGCGTGTTAAGATGAACCAGTTTATCCTAGGATGAGCTAGGATTATTATTTACTTTAACGGCCTTTCTCGATTTTGTTGAGTTCAGAGTTGGCTCAGAGTTTACATCCTCCAATATGCTCAACGCCAGCTTCGCGTCGGCCTTTCGTTGGATATACTACAGAAAACCGCGGCCGAAGGCCTCCGCGAAGCCGGTTCTGGATATATTGGAGGATATAAGCCATGAGTAGTAGCCGTAGGCCGCTCACTTGCCCTAATAAACTTAAATTTTCCTAGGCTAAACTGGTTCATCATAACATGCTTCGGATGCACTAGTTTGGCCTAGGAAAAACTAGTTTATTCTAAAAACTAGTTTGGCCGGTAACATAAACATAAACATGTAAGCAAGTGCGATTTGCTATGGACTCTATCTACTATATAAAATTCATTTTTTGTCTGTCTGTCTGTCTTTTATGGACGCAGAAACTATCCAGCCGATTTTAATGAAATTTTTACAGCATGTAAGTATCGATCAGGCGGGTGTCATAAGCTATAAAACACCCGAACGTACCATGCATTTTACGGTCGGGTGTTCGAATCTCAGTACAACTTAACCAAAACTGGTCTGATGAGGCTATGTATATGCATATGAATATGTATATACGTGGTAATAGTTGAAACATATGTCACCAATTACCAGGTTAAATTGATCCACTTGTTATCTTTGTCATGTTTATTGAATAAAAATGACTAAAAAAGTTCAATATAAAAATTGTTCAGTTATTAATAGAAATGTTATTTGTTAAACTTAAATTTTTTCTCTTTCAAATGACATCAAAATTTTTTTCATATTCGATTTAGTTTCAGAATTGTAGAGCGCTGAAGTTAAAAGTATTTACTGCATACAATAAGCTGTATGTGTCTTATAGTTTGTAAAAATTTCTTAACATAGTTTGGTTTAGAAAAAATGAGCCATGCCACGCCCAAAGAATTAAATTCATCATATCTCATAAGCAATTTGACACGGATAAATGAATCTTATTGTTGGTATGTACATTAGACCGTACCACCTAACAGGCAAAAAAAAAAAAGTTCACCGTACACCATCGAATCTGAAGCACTTTTTCCAAGGCAATTTCGAAAATTTTTTTTTTTTTACCGAAAATAGAGGTTGCGCATCTACATTTTTCTTCATATCATCGGCATTTACAGTCTGATATTAAAGTGTGATGTATTAATGTTGTTGTCTCAAGTAGAAGAATTTTTTGCTTAGAGGGTAAGTGACATCAAGGAACCCGTTCTAGTACTTACCCACCAGATCTCAGTTCATACCATCTTAATGTACCATATTAGTATCAGAAAATCAAAGCTTGCAAAAAATCAGTAAGCTTTTCCAACAGAAGTATTTCGATTAGAACTATTTAAAAAAATTTTTTTTAATTTTTGCCGAATATAGGGGTTCTCTTATTAAATTTTTCGTCATGTCACCGGTATTTAGAGTCGGATCTTAAAACATGATGTATGATGTTTCTGTCTCGAGGAGACCTCCAAAGGTCATTAACCTCAAGTATCTTCCCACCAGATCTCAACTTTTGAGGTGTAGCAACCCGGTTTTTGCTAGTATTTATTTCGTCTATTTCAGGAGATCTTCAATAAAAAAAAACATCAAACGGAAGTGTTGGTTTTCGATTTTATTTTTGGCAATATATTTGTTCACATTTTACACTATGCAATTGATAATTGACTTAAATAACACTTTTGTTTTCTTCAAATTTTACACTATATTTGGAAGATACTAATTGGATAATTTATTGACTTAATTACTTTTTCTCATTGACTGACTGACAACAATTGTACTTAGCATAAACTTTTCAAATAATTAACAAAATTTATAAGTACAAAGTAGTAAAAACTAACAATAATCACGGCGATTCAATATTTTATATCTATATTTATATGCGATATATCATTGAAATTAAGCATAACCATAAATGTTACAAGTAAGTACGGCATTTTATATGAAATTTGCATAATGCATTAGGAAATTCGTAATTACAATATTTATATATCAAGACTTTAGCTTGTACCTTTTAATCAATTGAGCAGTTTTAATTGTAATGGTATTTTTGTTATCAATTATTTATTATTAGTAAATGCATTATGTTCAATTGTAGGCTTTCAAAACTGCACTACCGTGAATGTGAAAATGGTTTATATATAATTTTTCTTCATTGATATGAACCTAAGATTAAACATACACTTGTATATATATTTTTTTTTTATAAAACATAATTGACAATTGCTAAATGTTACCTGTTAATTATTTACAATTGCATACATAATTGACTATAAGCTATTAATATCATTGCTCTTAAAGGGTTTTCTTTCGAACAGCTTATTTTGAACAGAGTTGTAAGAAAATGTCAAACCAATTTTTCATAAATGCAATTAAACTTCGCAATGTGTATTGTACTACTTTTTCGGTTTTAATTGACAAGAAAAGTGCTTATATTGGCGAATAATCATAGATATTTGCAAAGTTAACCGGGAATTGATCCCGGAACTTTTGTTTGAAAAGAAAAAAATCAATCAAATCTACTAAAATTGTGAAATTTAAATAAGAAACAATAAGCAACTCTGTATATAAGTAAACTGATAGCAATTTTTTAGACATTTATAGTACAGAAAACAAATTAAAAAAAAAACTTGCGAAATATCCTAAATTTGGCTACAAACTCTTTAATCCTACCCCCATAAGATGAAAAAAAAAGAAAATTTGTGCGATTTTATAGTCTTAAAAATTGGCAATATACTACTTTTGGGAATAACTGAAAATATAAAGCAAATATACATAAAGCACGGTAGTAGCAAACAAAACGAATATTTCGTTTATATCAATCACTTTTTCATTGCCAAAACCTGGCGAAGCAATTTGTTCGATGCTCGCAACTCTCGCTCTGATCACTTTCTTGTTGTGCCTAAGGTTAGACTACGAGTGATGACAACACGCAAAGGCTCTAGCCACCCAAATAAGCCTTTTGCGATGGATCAAAGCACAATAAATAGTTTCCCCGACTATATGAACAGTAGTGAACCGATCTCATGCCAATATATGACATCAACCATACATGTGCAAATCTAAAGAACCTGATCCACGTTGCATGCAGTGCATTGGATTCTGGCGTGTAAGAAAATCTAAAACACTCTAAGTTTAATCGAGCTATAGTGGGTTAATCAGCTTTAATTAAAAGTTTTCCGATAAATTCACAAACCCTTCACGTCCAACAATAGCACAAATAGCATACTACCAACATTAGGATCGTTGCAATTAGATATATGAAAGATATGGTATTTCAACAGTACGCTGATTCCCGACAGCAATGATATTTGAACCAAACAAAATGAAAACACCTCCAGAAACGTATCATCCTTTTCTAGCCTGCTTTCCTTTTGTGAAGAAATATCACAAGACATTCAGCAATTTAAACAAAACAAAGCAGCCAAAGCATTAAAAGTAAATCAATTTTTATAACGCCACTACATGTTTCCATTTCCAAAATTATTTGAAAAGAAGAGAGGCTGACCGATGAATGGCGTTATTATAGTTTTTAAAAATGGAGGCCTTACTCTTTCTAATAAATACAGAGGAATCACTTTCTTGAGCTCGCATTCAAATCAAACTTGAGATGTCTGTTTCCGTACAAATTGCTCATTAGTGTATGAGTCCATTAAAGCAGCGATGGGTAAAATAAGAAAATGAGCCAATTGTTGCTCTTTACAACAAAAACATTGTTTTCTTAAGAAAAATAACCAAAACGACAAGCACATGCTTTTGTTACACGTGTTATTGCTGCATCATTCAAAAAAACAAAAACAAAAACACCGAAGCGAGCGAACTAGGAAAGAACAATGCGCACATTGAGGACAGCTTCTCTCGTTTCGTTTGATCAGTGTACTTTTATTTCTACACTCATGTTGTTCTTGTTTGATTCTTGGAACTGGTTTTTGGTTTATTGCAGAACATTTGTTTTGCTAACCAGATCGAATTAATGGTGGGGTTTTGTTTTACTGTAATTGTTGTGTTTGTTGTAAGCAAACATAAAGACGTTAAGTTTTACCAAAGTTAAGGCTATTCGCAAGTTATATCCTTATTAAAGCAAAGTATTCACTTATTTCCTGTACGAATGTTAATATATTGCAAATATAGTCCAGTAAATAGTTGATTTTCCTGGAAATTACTGGCTAATTTTGTGTTTTTGCGCTGCTTCCCATCAAAAATTCACTACGATACTCACCGAGTTTTGAATACCCTCCAAAAGATTGTTTTTTTAAATAAATAATTTTTTTTTGGTTTGAGAGAAAAAAAAAACTTAGAAATTCGAAAAGTAGAAAAAATTTTCAACAAAAAAGGATCCATGACATTTGAAGATAGGGCGAAGAGGTATTTCAATCGTATCGCGACAAACCCTCCTGCCAGACCCCTAGAGCTACCTATTTATTTATTAAGCGATCATTTAAATTCTCTTTTTTTTTTGTCTTTCTCTATCAAATAAACTAATTAATCGCTCAATAAACCAAAGTTGACAGGTTTGGTCGGAAACTAAACAATTTCTGAACACAGTTCAACTGACTTATTGCTTTTTCCGTCAAGAGTTACCATATCTTGAAATTAAAGATGGATTGGCTTATCGGCCGATCTTAAAACGAAATTCTCAACTTGACTATTTTAAAATGTTTCAGCCTTGGGTGAAACCCACGGAATAAAATCTGGCGAGCCTGTTGTTGCGACATAAATGAACCTGGTTTCTCTGTTGCAACTAAACGGTCAAGAGGAATTTAAGCTTATCCCGAAAATTGTACTCAAATAAATCATAAACATAATACTGAGATTATTATAATTTGAGGCGTAACGATTATATATTCAACTCTGCTTTTCTCGTATGTTCCTAATTTTAAGAGGAGCAAGTTTTTAGCTTTTCCAAAAGAGGGGCATTTCTTATTACAAATTTTGTCTACTCTCCGAACTTTTCGCTATTTTTCCCAACAAAACCAAATGAAATATGTTTTTTTAGAGTGTTTTCAAAATTTTAGGTGATGGTGAAATGAATATTTGCTGGTTAGTTAAAAATTCAAATTCAGCGACTAAAAAACTAATTAAGCTATTTTAAGCTTATCTCCAGGACTTCAATGAATTTTTCCAGTAAGGGTTCTTATATTAACTTTATTGCCTAGATTAAAAATAATGTATGCGTATGAAAATAAAATTTATAAAAAAAACTATATAATAAAATTAATAATATTAAATTTTTTTTTTTTTTTTGAATTGCGAAAGTGCGTTAGATATACATACATATTTACATATGTATTTGTTTTAATTAATCTTCAAGATATATATTAAAATTTTCATTTAATTAGGCCTAACATTTTGGTCCAGCCAAAATTGATTACTCTATGTATATAAACAACAAATATGTTTGCATTATAATAAGATCCCATGAATACACATTTAGTAAGTTGTATTATATACTTCTTCGTCTTCTTCTTAGATTTCTTCTTCTTAATATTCTATACTTTTTTTTAAGTTTTTGATTTTCATTTTTTTTTTAAATTCGTCAATACATAGTTTCGACAGTTACAACATTCCACAGTAAAAGTTTCTTACTTCTATTTAGTCCTCAATAAATTTGCAACCGTTTTGCAGAATACAAAGCCGTTTTTGCCCAACTGTCATCATATTGGAAATGCATTTTCTATAGAGTCATCTACTCATCTTCCTTCGTTTTTTTCTTAGATTGTTCCTCGGAGATTTCTTTTGAGCGTCCCAACATTGTTTCTGGTAAAAATAGCACAACAAAGCCACCGAATAAACTGAAAGCAGTGAGTACCGTCATCAGTAGATGACTTTCGATTTTTGTCTGAAAAGTTAAGCAAAAGAAAATAAAAAAACAGGGTTATTTTCAACAAATGATAAAGTATCAAAAAGCATAAGGACCTATTTTCATTCAAATATCTAATCGTTGTCATGTACATACGTATAATAGATATAACTGACAAATAATAATAATGGCACCTAGGAAATTTTACTCCTACAAACCAACCGATACAAAAAGTTTGAATTGTTTTTTTTTTTTTTTTTGAATTGTAAAATTCCAATTTTTCTTAGCGGATGGTTTGTGTGAGTAAAATTGTCTAGGTGGCGACACTTAAACATTCCTAACTTTTTTATTTATGAAACGTACTAAAATTTTTTTCAGGAAAAAGTTGTGTAGACTTTACAGAATAATTCTGTGGAAAAATTTTGATTCAGAAGATATGAGAAGTTGGTTTAAATTCTATTTGCTTATTAAAAACTTAATTTTTTATAAATAATAAATAATATTTTTATAAAATCTTTATTTCATATAAATTGTAAAATATTTCTTGTCCTATCACGAAAATTTCATTAACGTTTTCCCAATATTTACTAAGAAATCGCAATTTAAAAAAACACCCACATAAAAATTCACTTGCGCATAAATTTTTAAAAAATCCAAATTTAGCAAAAAAAAAAAAAATATTAGGCGTTGTTAATATTAGCCGTGTTTTATTGGGTTTGGTTAAACCAAAATTTCATACAAATGCGTGAACCAGCTCAATTTCCAGTTCAATTGGTTAAACTTTTTTTGTCTTTGCTAAGGTTTGAAGCATCATAGACACAAACCTAAAATAATCAAAAATATATGCCAACTGTGCTGGAATTTTGAAGAAGCGTTCTAAAGTAACGCGAGGCCGTGCATGCAGTCAGTGCTAGGCCGAAATATTAAAATAGAAACACATAATAAAAATAAAAAAAGTGATGAAACAACAGAGAACGAAAAGAAAACTTTGGTTTTAGCGTCTGCGACACTATAAAAACAGTTTGAAATGATTTCACAGCAATAATTTGAAAAGAAAAAAAAAATTATGTACTGATACATGAGGCCCCTTACCGCAATAGGCCCCGTTCAACCACACGACCATAAAGCCGGCTCTGATTTTGAAATAGAATTTCTGCCAAACACTGTCATGCCACCTGTTATGCAAATGCAGAATTATAAAAGGTTAAACTTATGCGTTTTATTCACTTTTAGGTTTAACCAATGCGAATAAAACGCGGCTATTGATCAATAAATCTTCAAAGTTATGCAAAAAAAAGTTTAATTTTAATAAGTTGGTTTTTTCTGTGCCCACTTGAGAAAACTTTACTCATATAGATAGATATCGATCATTTTTTTAATGACTGCACACTTTGTTATTTTTTTGACGCTTATGAACATTTTTTGAAAAGGAAATATCTCAAAAACTATAGTAGATACGATAAAATATCATTTAATCATATTTGTTATGAAAGAAAGAAAGCTATGGCGAGTGTTTAGTATTTTAACAAATTAATTTACATTTTTTTAAATTTTTTTATAAAGTTATAGTCTTTCTCAACAAATATGATTAAATGATTTTTTATCCTATCTACTATAGTTTTTGAAATATTTCGTTTCAAAAAATGTTCAAAAACGTGAAAAAGACAAAGTGTGCAGTTATCAAAAGAATGACTGATATGTAACATATATTAAAATAATTATATGTATTTATTTTCGAGATTTCAAACTTTCATTCTTATGGTTAAAAAGCAAATTGAATTAATTGGAAACTACTCCGTTAGCAGTAGTGGTTATAATGAATTATGCCATCAGAGCTTAATACAAAATTCAAAATCAGCTTAAAAGTTTGGGCGGAATTGACAAAATAATAAAAAATTGTATGTCAAACGGGACTACGGTATAATTCAAATAATGAAGATGTTTTTATGTAACTTACCAAACGAGAGAGGTATGGCGTCAAAATTAGTGCTATACCAGCCGCTAAATTACAAGCACCCACGCCCGCATTGCGTATTGCTGTCGGATACAGCTCTGCTGTGTAAACTGGCATGATGGTATTTGCTGCGCTGATTGTAAATTTAGCTAAAAAAATAAATAAAAATCATAACATAAAAACTTACTAATTAACTGTCATTCAAAAATAAATATGAAAGAATATGGGTTGTAATCATATTTAAACATCAGAATAGGATTGGCTAACCAAACGTATATAAATATTTGAACCAAATTACGATTTATCCTAGTATGTATTGAAGATTTAAGGGTGGGAGAAGATATGCCAGTATAGTGTAAGAAGAAGGACGATTCAAAAAAAGCCATACAAACCATACATATTAACGTCTACGCCGTGGGAGATCTTGGCCATATATATGTACATAAAAAACAAATGCAAGTGCTAGTAATTTAAAAAGTTTTTACAACTATCGTCAGTTAATACTTAGGGAAGCAAAAACCTATAAAAGTTCAAAGCTTTCTTTAGGTTTAGCACTACAGTAGGCTCAAAGTTGATCTTTGAACATCATACATGTTCTATGGAATGTTTAATATTAGCAACTGTTGGATAAAACGCTCTAATAAGCTTGTTTGAAACAAAATGCACTATCGGCAAAAAATAAATTGATTCCACTTCATAAAAACCAATTTATTTTTCTTCCATCGCGTTTATATGAATTTCACGGCTTTTTGAAAAATAAGAATGATATATAAATGGGAAAAGTGACAAATTTCGCAAATTTTGACTGGAAAAAAAAAAAAATTCTGGATTTCCATCAGGTTATCATAAATTATGCGAGAAAGTATAGTTAATAAAAAATCCAAAGTTTCAGGGTTAGGATTTTACAACCTTTTTTATGAATACTTTCCATTGCAATATTTGAAGGAAAAAATATTTTTTTTGTTATTCTGCATCGCTTTATAATAATTTTATCAATTGTTAAAGCTTACAGTGTGAGGGAAGGAGCTTAAATTCAGAATAAAATTCACTTAAAGAGAGGGGAACAGGCAATGCATATTTTTCCATTTTTCATTCCCCTTTGGATAAAAGATTTAAGGACGAATGCATTTCAAAAACAGAAGAGATATGCCTTCAAATGGGATTTCTCTAATAACTTGAGACTAATAACAATAAAATAAGTGAGTTTCATTAGGCAACTAACTCACATATTTTCAACTGGCAACTTTATTGCTATCCGTGTTTTCAGCTCAGAATTATCACTCTTAAAAGTCAAAACAAAAATTATTTTATTCAATTATTTTTTAAGCTGCAGTTTTTTCTGAAAATACCCTGATATAATTTAGTTTTCTTATCCGTATTTCAACCAACTGCAAGTTTACTGAGCAAAGTTTTGACCTTGGTCGTACACTTTTCTAGGCATAAGCTTGTCTTAATTAATACCCAAAGTGGCTGTTTAGCTACCTACTCCACTCAGTGACGTACTGTGCACATTAGGCGCCTAGTGCAAAGAGGTAACTTGCCGCCCTCTACCACTAGAAAATATTCTCTGTTTTTGAGATTGTTAAATGTTTTTACTAAAAAAAATATACAAAAAAAAATCCTCACTTTTGGTCCTCGAAAACCCTACCAAAATCACCTACACATTTTTTCGAATTATTTTGCATTTATTACAAAAAAAAAAAAAAAACGAGGTACACAACATTTACTATTTCGCCGCCCCACAAGTGGTTGGGCACGAGGCGGCTGCCTCCTAGGTTCGCTACTAACTTCACTCGCTGATTTTTTTTGTAATAAAACATTTTTATGACCAAGCCTTTATCTGTTATGGCAAACTGCATCAGTTTTCAATCCGATCCTATAAACAGGAAAGGATGAGTTACAAAAACGTAGCTTTAACTAACTGAGCTAAGTAATAATGATAACAAAAATGTTTTGAATTTCTGAAATGCAACTGGTCAGCCACCTAGGCCCAAACAGAGTTGAACCCAAATTAAATATACTTGAACAAAATTCATATACAGTGGTGTGCCATATTATTAGGCCCATTGCGAAAAAACCATATGACAAAATTTATAAGGCTATAAATTATAATATGGCCATGTACGTGATATTCAATCATTTTTTTATTAATTATGGAATCATGACGTTTAAAATTAAACACATTTACTAATCTAATGCATTTCATTATATTAAAAAAAATAGTTAAAAAAATTGTCTATTATCTTCGAAAAATCGATATTTTCTGTTACGTCCTGCAGGTCTGGAATGAGACCTGCTATTCTCTACGATATGCTATCTGACCAACTGTTTAACACTTCATGAAGGTGTGTATTACGATATAGACGTTAATCAGCTTCTTTATGAGATACTGTTTTCTTGGTATTGCTGTTTTATTGATCTCGCGTTTCATGAGCTCCCTTATTGGGCTCAGATGTATGAAGCTCCGTGCCATAGAGCAAAACAGTCACCAAGTTTTTAGCTGATAAAAACATTACTGTGTTGGGCTGGTCGGGAGATTAGCCTAATAGAAAAAGTATGGAAGCGCTAGATCAGTAAAACGGCAATAACAACAACACAGTATCCCATGGAGAGGACGACGGGTATCGTAGTGCACACCTTTAGGAAGTGGAAAAGTTACGCATATAGCATATCATAGAGAATAACAGCTCTCATCGCAGCAAAAGGACGTAACACAAAATATCGATTTTTCGTAAATAATCGACTATTATTTAACAATATTTTCAATATAATGAAATGCTTTAGATCAAGTAAATGTCATGTTCCATGATTAAAAATGAAATGATTGAATACCACTTACTTGACCATATTAAAATTTATAGCTATATAAATGTTGTTATATGGTATTTTCCGCAATGGACCTAGTAATATGGCACGCCACTGTAGTTAGAAACGATATATAACTAGCTGAAACCAAGGGTTTTTTGATAGCTTTGTAAGTATATCATAAATGAAAGAATACATAATAATCAAAATTGTGAGAGCTAAAAGGTAATACATTGATTTTTAGTAAAATTTGACTTGTAATTTTTCATTCAGCGACCTCCAAAACCCCAAATCATTTCTTTTGCTACACGACCATCACATTTTTTTCTAGAGCTTTGTAATTCATTCATTCATTTTGAAAGTGCATTTATAAAAATTTGTCAGGGTCTACTTACCAATCATGACAAAAGTAATTTTTAACCACAACAGATCTTTGATTCCTTCAGTTAACGCGCCACAGCAGCATGCAATACCAGCACAGACTAAGGTGGTACAGAAAAGCCATTTTTTACCAGTTTTAGTGATGATATAGATAGCTATTGCAATGGCAGGAACTTCGACTAGCCCAGCTAAAGCCTAAAAAATGACATGTAAACAAAAAAAAAAAAAAAGATATCAATATGTATTTCTAACTTCGAACTAATGAATGAAATTTGTTACAAATGTGAAAGTTAGTTTGTTTTTTTTTTTTTTTTTTTTGCAAAAAGTCTGACGATTATGTGAATCCGTCAAATAAATATTATTGATAAAGAAAAAAACTAAGAATTTTTAACGGAAAAATCTGAACTTATTTAAAGTTGACATACTATTGAAAAAAAAAACTACTTGTGAGAATTCAGGAGAAACTTTAAGTCCTTTAACAATGGCAGAATTAAAATTATTTTTATTGTAGCTTGTCTTAAAATTTTAATATTTGGATTTTTGCTTTTGGAATTTAATTCATTGCATTTTTTGTCTTTCGGCTTTGGAATGTTAAAGAGAGTAAATATTCGCTAAGCAAAATTGAATTCCATGGTGTATATATCTGATTATGATCTGATGATATTCAATGAATAAATCTTCGATGATTTTTTCTTAATCTGTACAAATTAATATGTTATATGAGTGTTCTATGTCTTAATTGGTGCAGAAGCACGTCCAAATTTCCATACGAAAACAAATTAAAAATAAACAAATCTTGAGTATACAAATCAAAAATACATTAATTGGAAATATTGTGTTATAACACTTTGAATGTGTTGCTGGCACACTGCCAAATTATATACCCAACATTGGTATTTAGTACACATTTAGTGCAAATAGATTTAGTCAATTGGAAAATCTCAAACTATTTCAACAAATAATTAGATTATTAACAAAGGCAGCAGCAGCAGAGCCAACTGGTGATGTTGCTGACAACATAAAGCATAACCATTGAATGAATCTATCTGCACCGAACAGATACTCATAGATGATGACGATGATGATGATGCAGATGCTGATGATGAATTATAAGTTAACTTAATTTGCGCAATGGCAGCAACAACAAGAAATGTAAACAGTCTCACAGTTAAGTTATTTAATGACGTTCATGATGGAAGCAAACGATATCTGTTCAAAATTATATAATCACCTTAGTTTAAGATTTGCTGCCCTAATGGAATAATCATATTACCTTAAGCTTTTGTCAATATCTTTAGTATACTTCAGACTTAATTATTCTTAAAAGGTTTAGCATCCGTGATGAATTTTTACGTAATAAAAAGTAACAGCTTCTTTCGACTTATAATGATTGAAAAATGTTTAAAGCTTAGGACGTATTATTAGCGCATGGATAAGGATTAGCAACTTATGTACTTAAAACACACTTAAATTAAATGTTGAAGCAATTTAAGAAAACTGTTGTGTCACTTTTAAGTTTTAAAAAGTTTTAGAAATTTGATTGGCCCTTAAAAAGCTTTCACATAGGCATCAAAAACATTTCGTTTTTCTAATTATCTCGTTTTTGTTTCGCGATTTTAAAAATAGCTTTTCTAATATGTCTGCTGTGGAATTACTAAAAGTAAGATAATTATGGAGTGAGGCAATTTTATTTGAGACAAGCTTATTCCTCCAATGATTGAAGCCATCCTGACGTTCTGTATACGAGATAGCGCTGACATTTGTTTCGGAGCGTATTACATAAAGTTCCTAGAACAGTCCCAGTTGGTATGTCCAGCTCTTAGCTAACGTATCGATTGTGTAGTGCCCCAAAATAACTCCTTTAAGAGTGTGGGATATCCCTTTCATAAGCTGAAAAATAATTTCCTTTTCTGGTTCAAGGTCAGTCGTAACGATTTAAAGACTTTATATTCCGACGAGGCAAGTCACCTCCGGTTGATTAGATTCCTTGTTCTGTTATCTAGTTGTGAATAGGGTTGTTATGTTCGCTACCATACATATCTTATAAAGCCTCATGTATCATGGAAACTGTGAGCCGATATATGGACCCGTTTCATGCACACTGACACGCACAGCATCACACAAAATCTTATCCGCATGATGTGCGTAACTCTTTTATGAACAAGTCCAGGCCATGTGTTGAGTGTTTGAGTTTGTGCGTTTTGATTACATGTTCACTTTTAATGTGCACATAAAATTGTATTTTCACAAATGTACAAATACAAATATTTACACAAAATTTTTAGCGAAGGCTACAGAATTTCGAGGAATGAGCTCAAAGCAGAACTAGCTGCAGTATACGTAAATGCGAAGAATAGAAACACATGAGTATTTGCATTTTACACTCTCGCACAAACACAACAATACAGGGCTTTGCAAGTCATTTGCTCGAAGCGCACGTGCTTTTGAAATGACGCTCGTTCCGCATGAGCCAGTGCGGTGCAATCGACAATTGTCAGAGGTTGGATAACTTTTTTATACTTTTTTTTAGGTCAAAAAAGGTCCGCAGCCACCCTAAGTGATGTCCAATATCCTTTTTCGATCTTCCTCTATCTATTAGACCAAAAAAAAACTATATGCCCCGAAAATGGGTCTAAAGCGTTTCTTTCCATAGTCCGGGGACATCTCAAGTGATGTACAAAATCTATGTTAGACCCTCCGTCATCAATCAAACCGCGATTACTTATATTTTGCAAATCTATTTTCGTCATAAGAAGCCACTCCTAAAAGCAACTTACTTCCAAAAATCAACTAACTTGCAAAATTCAAGCCAATTTGTAAAATTCAAGCCAATTTGCAAAATTCAAGCCAATTTGCAAAATTCAAGCCGGCTTGCAGAGAAATAACTCATTCATCACATTCACATTGAATGAATGTAACTCAGGCTTGTGAATGCTTTTTGTGAAGCAAGTACCCAATGTGCACAAAAACGGATGCGAACTCGTTTTGAATTCCTTTGTACGCATTCCGTTTATTGTAAGTAAAACGGTTCCGTTTCGAACTCGGAACGGACTACAAATACGAATCCGTTTCGAATTCGTTTTTTGTTCATAAAACGGCTCCGTTTCGAACTCGTTTTTTGTAAAAAGAAAAATAATTAATGTCTTAAACGACTTAAAATTGCTTAAAAAAAAAACTTAAAAAATTTTCTAAGTCACGAAAAAATTTTCAAAAAAAATTTTGTGTTTTAATCGACTTAGAAATGTTTAAAAAGTCGAAAAAAACTAATATTTTTTTAACACCGAAATTACAATTCGAAACGGATGCGTTTTATGAACAAAAATCAGATTCGAAGCGGATCTGTTTTATGAACAAAAAACGAGTTCGAAACGAATTTGTTTTATGAAAAAAAAAAAAAAACGAATGTGAAACGAATTCGTATTTGAAGTCCGTTACGAATTCGAAACGGATTCGTTTGGTACACTGGGTAAGTGCAAGCTTCCAAATCGCTTGCCTTTTCTACTCACTAAGTGCACATCTCTGATATGAATGTATTTGAATTTACATGTAAATATAATAATAAAGACTTCGACGATCGCATTCCTTTCTTCAATGAAATGTAAACACTTCAATAATAAATTAAAAATAATATTTACCGAATTTAAGTAAACATTTCCGCCAATAGAGTCTGTATTCAATATGATTCCATAGTACACTAAATTCATAATAAACCATATGCATAGAAAGCAAATTGTTATTCGACGTAAATATCTTGAATGTAAAAGCATTATAAAGTCCTGTGATGATTCTTCCTGCACTGGTGGCTTAAGCATTGCTTCGAAATTTGCTGGTAATTGACGTCCATTAAAATTGGCAGTCGCCTGCACAATTTTCTTGACATCATCAATACGCCCCTTAACTAGCAGCCAACGCGGCGATTCTGGCACAATAAACCTGTTGGAAATACAAAGGAAAAAAAAATATTTATAAATTTTTATTTGTAATGTAACTATACTTCCGTACTAAGTATCTCAAAAATTTCGTTTAAAGATAATTGATGTTTTGTTTATGTCAATGTGTTAAAATACCTGTAAAATTGAGACAGAGGAAATTTTCTTAGTTGGTTTTTCATATGATTGAACTAAGAAACCGGCATTTGGAGTATTTCATTAGACGCATAATTTTTCAAGCTATCCGATGCCATACAAATCTCGGATATTTTTTTTTTTTTTTTGAGATACGCCGTTTTCGCTTAGTACGGCAGTATAGTCCTCTTACGGCCTTAATATCGTAACTTTAAATTTTATTTCAATTTTTACTTTTTATTCATAGGTATTGTCAAGATTTTTCCAAAGATTAAAATAAAATGTAGCTTCGACGTGGGGGACAGTAAATAAAATTAAACAATAAATTATAATTTTATAGAGTTAGTCTATACTGAGATGATTCAAGTAAGACATGTGCGTTGTAGACAAAATGTTTACAGTTTGGCCCACACACGGATTTCCACGAATAAAAGTAAACAAAGAGAATACCTCGAAATCTTTTAACAGCATTTGTGAGAAAAATGGCTAAAATAAGTGAATAAATCAAAAGCTTTTTGAAGTTTTTGTGATCTTAGACATTAAAACATGGTACTAAATATTGTGTTGCTACAGGTCGTGCATTGCCTATTAAATTCTTTATTTGTATACCCTACAGACGGTGTATATTAGTTTTGTTATAACGTTCGAAACATATGTGATATTTGCTAAAACGAAAGGTGTTGGCGCTTTGTTGATTTTTTTTTTGTTAGGGTACATTACTAGTTGATTTTCGCCGAACAAAGTCGACCTTTTGAGAATTTTATCTTAAAAATACTACTCCGCATACAATACTGCCTCTGGACAATGAATAATTGTTTCCGAAGTAATTTTTCCCGCTTGAACCAAATCCGGGCGCAGAATCGCTCTATCACGTCAGGTTTTGAGATATTTTAACCTAAATTGCAAAAAAAAAACACAATTTTTTAGTAATGTTAAATTCCCATGTTTTTTGAGCGATCTCTATTGGAAATCTACAAAATGGACGGAAAGAAAAACTTTCAATGTTGGAAGTCAAACCATTGAACGTGAGCCTTTGAATGATCCTGAAAAAATTTTATTTGGGATTTTGCAACCAGTTTGTAAAAACTTTAGAAAGTAACGGAAAGTGCATTCAATAAGTGATGTTAAGATAAAAGAAGTGATTTTTGTAGGTTCCCGAATTAAGAAATTAATGAAAGATGAAAAATTTGAAAAAGATATGACTTCTGTAGAGTGGGTTTCCTTCAGAAATGTGGTAGAAAAGTTTCTTGGCAGTAAAAGGAATTATAATTTCGAAAAATTGCTTGAAAATATGTTAAAAACTATTCAAAAATTAGGCTGCAACATGAGTTTAAAGCTTCACGTTTAACATAGCCATTTGGATTTTTTTCCCAATAGCTACTTTAGGAAAGGTTAGTGGTGATTAGGGTGAAAGATTTCACCAGTATATGAAATGAATGGTAAAACCGTAAGACTTAAGGTGACTATTGCTGGTGTTCAAAGTAATACATTATCAAGGCATGTATGTCACAGACGTAAATCAAACAAACGTTAATTTGAAGAATATAATATACTTATATGTAAAAATAAATACTACAAAAATACAAAAGAAATTTTAAGAAAAACCAAAAAAAACTAAAAAAAAAATAAAACCAAACAAAAAAAAAAAACTATAAAAATATATAAAAACAAACAAAAAAAAAAGTGCGACGTAGTCTGCCTTCACGTGGTGCAGTTTGGGAAACATGGAATAAGTCATAATTCTATGGCTAAACGGGATTGGAGTGTAAAGATACATCTAGATTCTAGAACATGGCTACATTCACAAAAAATTTGTATTGTTTTTTTATTAAAAAAAAAGTGACGATGCTACATAAACTCAAAAATGTTAAAAACAGTGTTTTTTGCACTTTTCGGTTAGAATATATGATGTGATGTGATGTCATAGAGCAATTCTGAGCTCGGATTTGGTTTCAGCGAGATTCATAACCCAAGTACACAAAATTTTGCAGGGTGGTGTAATTTATGTTCTGTATATTTTGGTTTTATAATTTTTTTTAAATTTTTATTTGTCCACAGCTGGGAAAAAAATTTTGGATTAAAATCAAAACGGAACCTCTGTTTTCCTAAATTTTTGATAGATTTTATATTGGAAAAATTCAAAAATTATGTACATACATATATTAGTATATGTAGGTGTAGAAATCGTTTTTTTGTATTTGAACTTTATTTTTTGGACTTATTTGTGCAAATTTAAAAATTAATAATAAAAATTGAAGTGCCAAAGTTGGAGTTTACACCAATTTTTCAGCTTAACTCAAAATATCATTTGCTCGGAGTTGGTAGTAACAAAAATATTTCAATAAATATTTGTTTAATTTTTCAAATGATGCATTATAACGATATTTAATTCCACCATAAGCTGATACTGCCCAAAAAATAAAAGAAAAAACCAGAGATATTTGCTCTAAAGTCTCTATTAAACGTGACATTTAAAATAATGTAACCAAATTTCACAGAAATACTAAGAATAGTTCGGGTAAGTACTAAATATGGAGAGGATGAACTTTAAAAAGTGGGCGCGGCACTTTCCAAACAAGCAGTTAAGGTTTCGGCAAGCACTTGTTAACATGAGGGCGAATTTTGACAGGAGAGCATGGCACCTCATAGTGAAGAATATATATGAAAATATTTGATTTGACTAGTAGACCAAGCCAACTTTAATCTAGTGGCTGTAAACAAAATCGCTAAATTATTTTTGGAAATAAAAATTCCCTCAAAAATCTTCCTTTAATTTTATTAAATCTTAAAAAAAAAAGTTATGAACCATGGTAATATATGATATGTTTCCTTTGAAATTAGACGATTTTTGTGACATGAACTTCAAAGTTTTTGTCTATCGAGCAAAAAAAAAAAGTCACTTTTTCCTAGCTAAATAATTTCCATAAAAACAAAATTTATCCCGGAAGGAAAATGCTGCAAATCAGTGCAATTAACGCCAACAACCAAAATCTTTCGTAGTTAGGTTTGGAAATGGAAAAAATGTTCTCACTAAAACCATATGATCGGTGAACTTACGCCAAAAAACATAAAAATATGCCTGGAATGCCAATACAAAGCTGCAGCTTCTGATAGTCTTCTGTCAAATATGCAATTCCAGATATTATCATATACGAAATTGGCAGTGGAAATAGATTGTACATGCCAGCGATGGTACGCCACTTTCCGTCGACATACTCAATAGCTAAAATAAGTGCAGAGTATGTGACCGACACTGAGGTTACACCAAGCAGAGCTCTTAGCATTAAGTACAATTGAAATGTATTCACAAAGTAGAGTGTTAAGCCTGAGGAAAGAAAAGAGAAACAAACACAAAAATTCGAAAAAGTAATATATAGTTATTGGAATACTTAACGAAAGTTATTGAATGTTTTCAAATTTTCAAGTTTAAGAAATAAAAAAAATAGTTTCATCAACATACCAAAGATTGTCTGCAGCACAACTGATATGATAAGCATTTTTTTACGTCCAAATTTGTCTGAAAGAAAACCAGAAATAATTCCGCCTGATGCGACACCAAGTAAAAAAAACATCTCCACAACTTCTTTCAGGTATTCTTTGTCGCACACCAAATCCCATTCGGAAGTCCAGCTATTCCCCACATTATCATTCTGATCGTATTCCCAGGATGTACACGCAACACGAGTGGAATTTCCTGTCAGAGGTGGTGCTGAGTACTAAAAAGGAAAATAAGATGATCATTAAATATAATAAGGAACAAAGAAAAAAAATTATTTTCAGCATTTAGTCGATTTTCCTTTGTGCAGGCTAACACTAGGAAATTATTTCAGAAAATTCTACTTTGTTGTTGGCAAGAGGGTAAAAACGAAAGGGTCGAAGTACAGAATTTGTCGTTTGTTGCAAAGGCAAAACAAAAATCTCACAAGAGAATATTCAAGAATTTCTTTCACAGAATTTCCTAGTGTAAGCCATGAGTTTATAAACTCTTCATTGCAAAATTTTTGTCTTTTTTACGCTTAAATTCAGCCTTTATTAAAGCTATAATCTGAGTTATTGCCAATCTTTCCTTAGATTTTTATTTTATTACTCACTTTAGTGGAATCATTTGATACTTTACTCCATTCAAGTGGCGTCTGAAAGCAGTTATCATTCGAATTGCTTAAATTCCGCCACACATCCACTGGCATATGCTGTAAGTGACTTGGCCGGGTACACCAAAAATTTCTATTCGCTGACTAATCAGTATGGGTTATTATTTAATGTTCAACATAAATTTAATTGTTTGTTTCACGTTACCTGGAAAAGTGAAGATACTATGTGAAATGTATTCGGAATTTGAAAGAGTGACAACAGTATTGTCATCATACACTGCCATTTGCCATAATGTCCTACCAAATCGCCAATAACATCGGTTTCTACATTCGCTGAGGCGTCTGATGCTTTTCTACTTGACGTGATAGATATAGCCGTTGCAGGTGTCGCTCTCGTAATAATAGATGCATCTGTAGTTGCGGTGGGCGTATGTATAGCAGAATCATTTTCTGGGGACGGTTTACTCGTATGCATTTTGATAAGGGGAACTGAAATAAAAGGAATTAAATATTAAATTATAATAAAGAACATTTTAGTCATTACTAAAATTCCTTAAAGAGGAATTTCGATACAAATTAACACAAACATCAAGGTTGGTAAATATTTTGTAAGAAAGTCGTTGATATTCGAATATTATTTGCATTTTAGTCTTTGAAGTTTCAATAAGTTAGGTTTTTTTCAAGCTTCCATTCTATGACCTTCTTGCAAGGGTATAAAAATCTTACTCATATACTCGATAAAATTCACGCATAGTCATACAGTATCTAATTTGTTTGAAACAGGTGGAATGAATCAAACAAGTATACTAGGGTGGACCTTCAGTGGGTCAACTGAGACTTATAATCCGACCGCACCCTAAAATGTTTTCAATAAAATGTCTCAATATTTTCTTTGATTCATCAAAAGGGTAGCGAATTAAGATAAAGATGATTTGGCTAAAGACCTTAATAGTCTGAAGTTGTTTTAATCATTCTGATAAAAGATTTTTATGAGCACAAATCTGTGTTATAAAGAATTTTGGAGTCATTCTTCTAATACTTTTAGGCTTAACCATCAGTAAGTAGATTATTTACTATGATTTAAGAGAAGTACGCGCAAAGTTAAAAATTTAAAGAATTAAAGCCAATTAAATGAGACTTGCCAACAAAAAAAACAAGCAAAAGCCTTACTTTCGGTCATATCGAGTATGACAGGCATACAATAAGCTATGAGCATAAAATCAATAATAAAACTAATGAGCTGGGTTTAAGAACTAAGACGCTTATAATTGTTAAGTAAATGTTCGTTACCGATTTAACATTTCAATATATTTGCTTACAAACAATGGCATGCCGTGCACATTGGGCGCCCGAAGCGAACAGAAAATTTGCCACTCACTTTATGCCCTCAAAAACCCTAGCAAAATGAGACATACTTCGCATTCAATTTTCAAAATCATCATCACATTACCTCCAATTATGTGATATTTACTAAAAAAAAACGGTCCCCACTTTCGGTTCTTCAAAAACCCTAGCAAAAAGAGATATACACGAGGCCCCCTCTACCCTCCCCTGCTCCCTCGACCCTCCCCTGCCCCCACCCCCTAGATGCGCTACTGCTTATACAACATACAGTGCTCATCATTTTCGACAAGCAAGTGCTCTGTCTCCTTTTTTGAATTTTAAGTTTAATTTTAGAAATTATTATATTATTGTACTATTTGAAAGTGCTGCCGATATCATTTTAATAGACCCACTCGGCATGTGAAGTTTCAGAAAGTTTCAGAAACAGTACATGTCGAACCAGATTTGCAAGCCAAACGCCACAATCTTTCTGAAATATTTCATATATAATGTTTCACACATAGTGATTCTGAAGTATTTCTGAAAGCGTTGATAATAAACTGTTCATGAAAATTTTAAATGAAATCTTTTCATTATGAAATGTTTCTGAAAGGTACGAGATTAAATGTTTACTGAATTTTTCTTATGAAATTTAAATATTGTTTTAAGATTCTATAATACTTTTTTATTGTCTGAATTGTATATGGCATAAGAAAGGTATATTGTTAGTAAAAAGCTGTGTGAATATTGCCAAACTGGTTCTCTGTTAAGTATAACATTGTCAATTATAAATTAAGAAACGTCACAAAATATAACTGTGTCAAACTGAACAATAATCTCAGCATTCGTTAATGTAACATAACAACAGCGCAAGATGCGCAAAAAAAAATTTCAAAGTGCGATGACTTAATAAAAAGTTTTGTTTTCTTAATCTTACAAGGCTTCTGTAACGTTTCAGAAATGTTTCAAATAAAATCAAGGGGCGGAAGTTTGCTAAAATAAAAATTAAATATTTCTAATATGAAACGGAAACTTTGTAGGGTCTCATGTGAACGATTTCTGAATGATTTAAAAAACGTTAGATGCAGAGAGGGGATGTACGCTGGTAAAATACTGAACCGAAATAACACTAATCATGAAAGTTTTCTTTCCTTTGGGAGTGACACGCAATGAGTCCAATTCCTGTATGGAATATTCCATTTCAAGCTTGAATGCCACAATACGGAAATTCATACATTCCTTATTTCCCAAAAATATGCCATGCGTTGAATATATTGAAAGACCCGACGGAAAAACAGTTTTATGCTTTTTAATAATTTGAATATCCTCCCACTTGACCATTTACATATTTTTAATATAATTTGTGGAAAAACTTTTTTCCTTGAGCTTTTTTTGGTCTTTGAGATGTGTGAATTAAAAAACAAAAAATTTTTAAAACGTTTCGCCCATCGGATACAGACTTCTTCAGAGTTATTTTTTGTTGTTTAATTCACACATCTCAAAGGCCAAAAAAAGTTATTCCATAAATTATCATATACAAAAAAAATATTGGTCAAAATAACATCTGTATTTATTTTTAAGTTGCTTAAGGAGTTTTATATCAAATCTGGTCATCTTTCTAGAAGATTTTATGATAGCTATAATCTAAGAATCATAATCCTTGCTTTAATACAGGCGCAAGCTGTTCAAATTTTTAAAGTTATTCCTTGACAGTCATTTGATATTATCCTAAGCAGGCCCGTGCCCATGAATCACCCATGGAGGGGGTTTTTAACTCGGACATTTCATGTTAGATTATGTTCATAAAAACGTCAAAAAATGGTTTACTTATAATATAGACATTCGACCGGGTCGATTTGTATGAAGTCAGCCAGAAACTGACTCAAAATTTAGAAGGACCCTTAAAAACGATTTCGTTCCAAGAAAAACCAATGGATGACTTTTGATTCTCCTGAAGGTACTTTTTGGCAAAAAAAAACATGTTTTTTGCTTGTAACTTTTATTCCTTCACAGAATGGATCCCGAATTCAGTCGAAAAATAAAGACTGCGTTCTTGCAAAAAATTTGACGTTAAAAAATTTTGAATTATTTTTCTATTATAGATAATATTCAGTCCCAAAATTCGATTTTTTCACATTTTTTATATTCAACCCGGTCTAATAGACATTTAATTATAACTAGAGTTCGCCCAGCGGTTGAAATTCAACCATTAAAAATGCTTTTGGTATTAAAAAACTGATATAAGAAAGAGCTTTTTTTGTCATCGCTTTTAAAAATAAAAATCATTCTCAAATGTTGCCCTATCCCTATATCTTCTTAGAGTTCAATATGCATACCTAATTTCATCAAAATCATTCAATTAGTTTAGCTAAGGAAACATATTTTCCTGTTAAGAGCGTGGCACCACCCACATAAAAAAATCTTTAATCTATCTCCATACTGAATTTCATCAAAATCGGTCCATTAGTTAAGTTGCTAAAACATATTTTCCTATTGAAAGGGCGGCACCCTCCATTTTAAAACAAATGCGTTTCCTCAGGGTTCAATCTATTTCTGAATCTCATCAAAATCGGTCCATTAGCTTAGTAGTAAAACAATTTTACCTGTTAGGGACGTGGTACAGTTCACTCAAAACGAATATCTTTACTCAAGATTCAATCTATCTTCATACCAAATTTTATCAAAATCGGTGCAGTGGCACTGCCGTTATACCGCTCTTTCCCATTAGTGGCGATGCCACGCCTCCTTAATAAACTTGAAGATTTTAATACCTTTTTTAAGGTTCCAATCTCCACTTGTTTAACCGTGGAAACATATTTTCCTGAGGAAGGCGTGGCTCCGCCTACTATTAAAAAAAATTCACATTCTGCACTGGTCCCCTTCATAACTATTACAACAAAAAAAAAACTAATCGATTATGTTTTGTTATGGCAGTTAAAAAAGGATGGATGTATAGATAGTCCTCACTCTCTCACAAACAAAGAGTAAGAATCTGTTGCATGTCTCAACTCTAAGATTCGATTACGGGCTCTCCATTAATTACGTGAGGTGTAGTTTTGAAAATTCGGACCCCCCTCCCATCCATGAGACTTGACTTGTAATTTTTAAATTCTCCCTCTTTGTGAGACTTGTTGAGATTTTTCCGGACCCTCTCCCCCCTATTTTGACTCACGTAATTTATGGACTTCCCATTATAGTATTCAAAAACTGAACTGGAAAGAGTAATTTTTTGTCATCGCTCCAAAAATTTAGATCATAGTACCATGTTGCTACATCCCTACCACTATCTCTTTCTCTTACTTAGGGCGCAATCTATCTTCATACCAAATTCATCAAAATCGGTTCATTAGCTTAGCTGTAAAAACATATTTTCCTACTGGGGGTTGGTACCGTACACTTTAAATAGCAAATAGCTTGCCTCAGGGTTCAAACTATTCCTGTACCAAATTCCATCAAAATAGGCACATTAGCTTAGTAGAGAAAACTCTTTTTCCTGTTAGAGGTGCTGCCACTCCTCCTAAAAAAATTAGAGTTTTTAGAAATCTTTTTTAGGGTTCAGTCTATATTCTAACAAAATTTCATCAAAATCGGTCCGTTAGTTTAGTAGTAACGACGTATTTTCCTGTAAGAGGCGTGGCACCGCCCACCAAAAAAGATATATTTTTACTTAAGATCCAATCTATCTACGTACCATATTTCATCAAAATCGGTGCAGTGGCACAGCCGTGATAGCGTTTTTTCACATTTGAGGTGATGCCACGCCCCTTTTTAGAAATCAAAGTTCCTAATAATCTGTTTTAGTGTTAAGTCTATATCGTAACAAAATTTCATCAAAATCGGTCCGTTAGTTCAGTAGTAACGACGTATTTTCCTGTAAAAGGCGTGGCACCGCCCACCAAAAATAATATATTTTTACTTAAGATCCAATCTATCTATATACCAAATGCCGTGATAGCGTTTTTTCACATTTGAGGCGATGACACGCCCCTTTTTAGAAATCAGAGTTTCTAATAATCTTTCTTAAGATTCAATCTATCTTCAAACAAAATTTCATCCAAATCGGTTCATTAGTTTAGCCAAGGAAACGTTTTTCCTTTTTAGGGGCGTGGCACCGCCTACTATTGAAAAACAAAGTATACATGTCCCCCCTTCTCCTCACAACCTTTCCAACAAAAAAAAAATTGAGCGATTACGTTGTGCTATGGCTGAGAAAAAGTGGTGCAACCGTTTAGAGATTGCCTATTTATATAATGATATTGATATTATCGGTCGTAGTAAGAGAGATGTTACTGCTGCTTTCACTGCTATTGAAAAGGAATCAGCCAAAGTGGGTTTGACGGTAAACGAGGGCAAAACGAAATACATGATGTCTACTAACAACAACAAGAGAGAGCATTATTATAGCAGATTACATTTAAAAATTACAAGTCAAGTCTCATGGATGGGAGGGGGATCCGAATTTTCAAAAATACACCTCACGTAATTAATGGAGAGCCCGTAATCGAATCTTAGAGTTGAGACATGCAACAGATGCTTACTCTTTGTTTGTGAGAGAGTGAGGACTATCTATACATCCATCCTTTTTTAACTGCCATAACACAGCATAATCGCTTAGTTTTTTTTTTGTTGTAATGGTTATGAAGAGGACCAGTGTAGAATGTGAATTTTTTTTAATAGTAGGTGGAGCCACGCCTTCAACAGGAAAACACGTTTAAACGGTTAAACAAGTGGACTGATTTTGGGGAAATTTGGTTTGGAGATGGTACCCTAAAAAAAAGTATTAAAATCTTCAAGTTCTTTAAGGAGGCGTGGCATCGCCACTAATGGGAAAGAACGGTATCGCGGCTGTGCCACTACACCGATTTTGATGCAATTTGGTATGTAGATAGATTGAATCTTGAGTAAAGATATTTGTTTTGAGTGGTTTTACCTGGTAATTGGTTTTACCAGGTTAAATTGTTCCGTTTGTTATCTTTGTCATGTTTGTTTAAAAAAGCATTAACCGAATTGTGAAATTTCACATGAATATCGGTTACTGCAATTGACTGTAAAATTCGATTAAAATTCAATTAGAAAATAAGAATTTCTATAAGAATCAAAAGACAAAAGTTAATTATTTTGATTTGGATTTAAATACCGCTTTTTTGAAACAATTTTCAGCCTAAAATGAGCATAACTTAAAATGGCCATTACTTCGTAAAAAAATTTTTTTAATCAAATGGGGGAAATACATATGAGTCATTTGATACATTTGAAAAACAGCATATTTAATCGGCAACCAATTCCGTAACATAAAATAATCCGCGTGCATGGTTTGAGATGGATTTGGCCTTTATATCCATTTTGTATATTTATTATCAACGCCTTTACAATTTGTAATATGAATCTTTCTTCAGTTGATGCGTGTACCAAATTAGTTAAAGTATCACTTCTGTATGACTGAACCTGGGATTCATCTCAGAGCACATTTCTGTCGCGCCGTGTATTTATAAATAATGGGAAAAGAAATATTTCTGACGATTTCCAAATGCAATCCTTTTGATTGCAATTTCAACTTCATTATTAACTTACTGCCAATAACTTGAATCCTTAGCAGCCACCGAAAAATTAAGCGACTTATATATATCAACATAAAGGACTGATAATACATATAATCATTAGATTTGCTACGTTCATAAATACAATGAGAGAATTGACATTGTCAGTAAAATTTTGAAAAAAA
Source organism: Tricholauxania praeusta (assembly GCA_949775025.1). Lineage (NCBI taxonomy): Eukaryota > Metazoa > Arthropoda > Insecta > Diptera > Lauxaniidae > Tricholauxania > Tricholauxania praeusta. Next base: position 128,113,929 of record OX459029.1, on the reverse strand, counting down.
AAACAAATTCCCGAGTGAGCAGCCTATCACTGTTCTATCATTATGGCTTTTTCAGCAAAAACTTGTTGTTTACAAACATTTTTTAGTCAAATCGGACAAAGAACGGATGCAATACTCATAAAATAAATTTAAAAACTACCTTAATAGCTCAAGAACACAAGTTAGAGTTACTTTTACTACATCAATACTGCCGTACTAAGCGAAAAAGACGTATCTCAAAAAAATTCATTTCGAGATAATTGATGTTTTGTTTATGTCAATTTGTTGTAATACCTGTAAAATTGAGATGGAGGAAATGTTCTTAGTAGATTTTTTATATGATTGAACTAAGATGCTGACATTTGGAGTATTTCATTCGACGCGTAATTTCTTAAGCCATAAGAATCTCGGATATTTTTTTTTTTTTTGAGATACGTTTTTTTCGATAAGTACGGCAGAATAGTTCAATTTAAATTTTTGAATTTGAGCCAATGACGAAATTAAAATTTTTGACTTTCAGCCATATGTACAATTTAAATGCTTAACTCTATAATCTTTCGAAAAGTGCAGTACAGTACATTAGGATTTCCGCAGCACAAAGAATAATTTTGAATGGATTGAAAGTGTAAAAATATTGATTATTTAGTGTGGACAACATCAGTACAAATCTTTCTATGCAAAAATTAAATGAATAAATCGAAAAGATAATCAATCTCAAGATAGCCATATTGTGTCATTCGACCAAGAATACAATCACTTATTTCTATTTTCCCATTAAGCCTCTACAGAATGAAATACCTATCTAATTGAAGTATGTACATGACGTATCTGGAATGCAGCCTATGGCGTCATGGATTCATGGCCACAACTGAAGGTTGCATTTCAATGTAACATTTTAAGTACATTACACGTACAATTACACATAGCTTACGTCTGCTACATGGACGAGTAAGAGTTCGTGTGTCCGTTTCCATATGAACATGCTTGCGGGAACATTGAAATTTTTATTCAAAATTCATCTGGATTTACGATTGTATTCCTACATGTGTTGAAAAATGTTTAACAGTTTTTTTCTTAGCAATAAAATGTTGAGGCTACTTATCGGTATAGGGGCGTTTCCATAGTAAATGATGAGTTGGTTTTGCAATAATCTATGATCATAATTTTTTTTAAATTAAGATTGCAACTAGATTATATATTGGGTAATAGTTTCTGGATTGCATCGATTCTAAGAAAATGTGAAAAATATTTGATTGTAACTAACTATGAACCAAAGTGTCAATGTGGGGCTTCTCAGCCACTACTATAAGACAACCTTTCGTATACCGTAAAAAGTATTGCGGGAGGGATCATAAATTTTATTTTTGGTAGCATTTCGTATTTGTCTTCTACAAAATTTTCTGCATAACATAATATAGGAGCAAGAACTTACGCTTTAAAGCTATGAACTTAAATGATTATTGTCGAAGATGTTATTGATCTCTTCTAAACATTTTTTTGCCAATATTTACTGATCGATGGCATTTTGAAATCCCATTCTTCATGTAGCGTTTCGTAAATCTTGCAGAAATCTTACAAAACTTCAGTTACATTTCAGAAATTTTTCGTTTCCAATTTAGTAAGTTTTCTGAAATGTTTCAATGTCCGCTTTTTGATTTAATTTGAAATGTTTCTGAGACGTTACAGAAACCAAAAGTTTCACATTATTCATTTTACATTTTTTTTTTTGATTTTTTTTAAGCCTTGTCATTTGCGCCGTTATAATATTACGTTATTGAGACTTTGAATTTTTATTTCATTTTACCCACCTTATCCTTTGGGTTGATACTTAAATATGCAGTAAGTTTTCGTGAAGTTTCTTTATTTAATATATGTAGTATTAGACAAAGAATCGAGAGAAACATTCACATAGTTTTTTACTAACCATGTACATATATTTGATGTCGTATATTTACAATGCGGATAGCATAAAGTAATATGAAATCATAAAACATTATTTAGATTCTCAAGAAAAATTCACTAAATATTAAATCTGCAAGCTTTCAGAAGCATTACAGAATGATTACATGTCAAACATTACATTTGAAATGCATAAGAACATCATTCTGCAACATTCCATTTGCAATATTTTAAATGAAACATTTCCGGTACGTCACGTACTATTCTGAAACGTTACATTCCGAGTGGGGAAGTAGAAGCTTAGACTGGTATATTTAAAAATACCTGCCTTTTTTATATGTAAGTTTAAATTTTAGGTATGTGACCGGAAGAAAATGTTGTCTTTAAATAACACCTTAAGTGTGGCGACTGAATTGTCATTATATTTCAAAGTAATTCAGTATTGTGAAGAATATATGGAAGTGCATTCAGAAGATGGATGAAGTGCTGCTTTTTTATTAAATTTGTGGCATTTTCTTATTCTAATCAACTATTATAATCAATCAATATGTAGATTATTTTGAACATATTGACCATAATTTTTAATTTTAGAATGTATCCCTTTACTGTGCAATTAATACATTGCATGTTAAAGCATAATAATGCTCGCTTCGAAAAAACTTCGCTTCACCTTGAAAACTCATCTGTAATTACAAATCATTCTATTCAGTTACGCTTGCGATTTAATTTTTAATTCATGCTATTACTTCTGAACGCCAGGGCTTAAGTGTGATATTAATATAAGGCTGAATTATCAAAAATTTTAATAAAGTAAAGATAAAACAGAGGGCCGTATCTTGAGAGTATGTCTGTCAGTTAGATATTGAAAAGTGTCAAAACCTTTTTTGTAAAACAGTAGTTGTCTAAAGAAATAAAATTCTTGTTCAAATGTAGAAAAAGTAACATTGCTTCACTCCAGGCCGCGCTTCTTCACGTTACGGCTTTGACAACAGCGGTCTACAGAAATAAAAGAGTCCAAAAGTAATGAAGTCCTATGAGTTTTGAGCCACTTTAACCGAAACTGAAGTTAGCATTTATTTCATTAACTCTTTAAGATTTAACTTTAAGATACTTAACTATTAAGTGTCAAAGGCGACTTTTCTGTCCATCATCAGTAATCCTTTAGCGCTTGGACAATCTGAATAAAATTTGTAATTTTTTACAGACTTTTCATTGCTTCGACAAATCATGGCCATTCATTTTGGATTTTTCATTGTGGATTTTTCTCACGAAGTTATAATTTGAGGTATCCTTATGTTCGTCGCAAGGTTTCACAAAATAAGGAGTAGAATGACCCTTTATTGCGGCGATGTTGTTCTTTGAAATTTTCGCAATGCGTAATATAAGACATAAATTTTTGAAGGAAAAGGGATTAATCTGGACAAGCTGCAAAAAGGTATAAGCTCCGTCGCAAAGTAAGCTATCACCAGGCCCAAGCACACTTGAGGCCTCCAACCCAATGTTCAAATAAATGACATGTTCTAGAATACTTCAAGAACACTTGATTTTCGAAAATTCATTCATATTCCAGTATTTCCTCATTAAAAAAAAAAAAATTAATCCTAGGGTTGCTACCAGAGCTGCAAAATTATATTTTTTTCGGAATTTGGCCAAGTAAATGAAGAAGATTTGATTTTTTTCTTACTTACAATATTTTTTCGATTTTCCTTATGTGTACATAAGGAAGTATCGAAAAAAAATGTACCGCTATTTTCTAAGCCTTTAATAAGGAAACAAACTGTGGTCTCTCCGCGAGTAGAGCTTTGGTGTTTCTTGTGTAACAGCTCAAATCCTTTGTTGTTTTCGCTGCATTCACCTTAATTCACTATAACTTGAAATTTTCAATGAATTTACATTAAAAAAATAAATGAGAAAAAAAATAAAATCTGATTTTTGGTCCAAAAATGTTCAATGAATTTTATATACATACAAGTAATTACAGTATTTTGATTCAATAATTAGTCACTCTAACTAACAGTGCATGTATTACTTTAAAAAAAAAGTATAAGAAAAATTTTAGTTTTAATATTTTTTGGATCAAAAATGAAAAAAATTTTTTGTCTCAATAATTTTTTTAATGGAAATTAATGTTTTTTTTTTTGTCATTAATATATAATTTTATATTTGTATGACCTTTTTCATATTGAAAATAAATTTTTTTATGTAAAGTCTTAAGCGGGCTCTTGTTATTAATTCAAGCTTAGGCATGTATATTGAAGACAAACATAGATTTAAAGTTTTCATTTCTTTCTTCTATGACATACAATAGAAAATAATATTATTACAAGTAATGTTTTAGCTAAATTTCTTCATTTTAGTTTTTCAAAGCAAAGTAGCCATGTTCGTGGAAACGCTCATTGTATAAAGGAGTGATACTCAAATACATACATACGAGTACACACATACATATGTATGTACCATGCATTACAAGCGCACAAACAAATTGCCCTACTTTGGTGTAGTAAAATTTGTCCTGCTGCCATTTATATTCGCAACATTACGGGTATTAAGATGTCGAGGGATATAAAATGTGTAAAAATTATACGCTATTAGCATTTCGAGCACGTATTTGCATTTCAGTCCTTAAAAGGGATTGAAGAGCTAAATTATTGTTAACATATACATAAACATGCAAGTAAAAATGTTACAAAAACGATTGTATTTACATTGTTAATAAAGATCAACTTGTTGATGACACAAAAAAAATAAAAACATGAGATTTCTAGACATAAAAAAATATAGGATTTTCACTAAACAAGTTCAATCATTTGTAGGAGCGGTTTTAAACAAAGGTATTATTTAAGAAAATTTAATAGAACTAAGGAGATTTTGAAAAAATGAAGCGCTGCTTAAAGACTTTAAAATGCTCCAACATTCTCAAGTAAAAATAAATAAATAAATTGTTTTTGTTCTTGGCATGCGCAAGGGCTGACAAAAAATATGACTTCGCTTTCAAAAATCCTCTTGCTGATGAAGCCGATTTAAGCACGAGGCCCCATCCCAGCGCTAGCCTTAATCCAGCGCTGATTTAAACTAATCTCTAAAACTCAAAAATTCGCATGAATTTGTGTTTCATGGAATTTATATACATGTATGTTACATACATAAGTTGTTGATACTACTACAGACGGACATACGAGAATAATATGATCGCTATGAGTAAAATTAACAACTCTCGTCACAAATGTCTCAGCGCAAAACAGATTTACATGCATCCGCTAACTATGGGAATATTGATACTAATAATTTAAGTATAATGCAAGGTGTTACTTAACATAAAGGTATTTAAGTATCATAGTTTGCTAAACGTTAAAGTGTACACAACACGATAAATGATTTAATTATCTTTTCAACGCTGATCTGAAAGCGTTTGCAGCGCACTCATAATACAAAAAAGCATCAATTGCTGAGGGGGCTCCATAGTTTAAAGATAAAATTACGGTAGAATGCGTTCGATGAAGTCAGGTATGTTGTCATGATATGCGCTTTAAAATTTCTAGCTGTTTGGAGGTTTTTCGCCCCTAATTACCCTTGGTTCAGCAACAGCTCATCTCTAATAAGTTACGGCAAATATATTAAGACGTTAACTGTAAAAACACATTTGTATTTTGATGGCCAAAATTATATTTTTTCCAAGCCCTAAGCCAACTACACTTGAAATGAAAAATCCGAAAAAACTATATTTAGATGTGAAGTGATTATTATTTTTATATTGCTTTCAAAAATATCCCAAAACACAATATACCTATAAAGACGGGAACTATGATGGATGATGTTATGAAAAAAACAAACAATAAAGTTTAGGAACCACTGGCTTGCACTAATCCATAATATTAAAATTTTATTTAATATTAAAAATTCTAATGTTCATTTGGTTCTCCCTACAAAGCCTCAAAATTCAATAGGTAATAAAATTTATCAACCGTTAAATTACATATGTATGTACATATATACTCTATTAAAATGGTAATTTTATCTGGGACTATGTCGCTGTACGCTATACAAGGGCATACTCGTATTTTAATTCAGTTTCTGATGCGTAGAAAGCGCCGTGCCAGCTATAGAAAGGAATATAAATTATTGAACAGCTTCTCCTCCTGCATCGATATAGCCGTGTCTGTCTGTTTGTCTGCCTGCTGTCTGATAAAATTACGATTACGAAAAAACGCAGCGAGGTAAATTGATAAAAATAAGTGCATTGGCTACATCTTCAATTATGGCTTGTGGGATTAATAATGAATAAAATCGGTACACCCGCACGTCTACTGTCCACACAAATAAAGCATTTGAAATGCTGTGCTGTGGTTGCTATTACAGGGATTGCAACTAAATTTACAATAAAAAGTAGTATACGAAATTTGGGCGTATTCTAGAAAGAAGGCGTGGCACGACGCATATAATAAAAAACAGTTAACATTGAGAAAGTTAGTTGAAGCTTAGTTTCACATAAATACAAAAAATGGTTTGGCCAAGATCTGAGCAGAATCTGCGCGAATTTCGAACAGAGAAAGTTACACATTTGGTACAAGCGGAATGAGATAATAAGACAACATTTCAGGAGAAGGCAGCAATGGTACGGATTTGCACTACTCAAGAAAGAGCACGAGATTAAATGTTTGAAGACTTGGACGACAGGGTGTGACACATACAACATAAATAATAGCTCAAAATTGCTATACTGAGAGCTACTATATTTAGGTAAATGCTGTCAATGCAGCTTTCATATAAACAAAAAACTTAAGATGTTTCATTGATAAAGGTATTGAAATATATGTAACAAAATTGAGTAAAACATTTTCGAAAACAATACAACAAAGAAAGTTTCGGACTACAAATTGTTTTCTCTAATTCTTGGCTTAAAGATTAAAGTTTTAATTACTTACAATTCCAACGTACAGTCTTTATTCAACCATGATTTGTTTTTTGCTTGCAATGTCAATTATCATCCAGCGATTGTTAAACCGATGTTGATGACATTTAGAATTAATAATTGTTCCGTATCCATTACATTGGCAATTTGTTTTCGAGTGCAGATGAGTGATGACTTTACGTACGTCATATGGAAAATAAAGTAACCGTGAAAATGCTCCCCACAAAAACCACCAAAGCAACACTTCCCAAATGTCGTTAGAGTTAATTGCCAATTATTTTATGTTGTTGCTGTGGCTGCTATGTGTGAGTACTTGAAGCAGCGCAGTCTTCGTCTGTCAGCGGTTTTGGGTAGACTGCTGACATCGAAAGTTAGTTAGCGCTTAGATAAAATAGGAATTTCATATTTTTAATTTTAATTAAGCGAAAGTTGAAGCACGTAATACGAGTATATCGGTATGTACTCGTATTATGTTGGTAGCACGCCTTTTCTAAAGTAAGACATGGGTTGATAATTTGATTAAATTGGGCACACACATGCCTACTTAAATGTCAAATTACCACTCGAATTAGGGGAAACACATCAATGTCCTGTTTTAACTATGGGGGCAAAGAATTATTTGAAGGTTTGCCGGTCCCCCGAGCTATATTGATCGTTCCATACCGAACCGTACCGAATATTTTTCTAAATACGCTTTCGATTAGACTTAAGGGGACATGACACCTTCAAAAATATTTTTCTTAAATGTTTTAAGTCGCGTATAGTTTTGATAAAAAGCAAGATATCATTTTGAAACTTTACAAATGTATTTTGACACAAAAAAATTGTATAAGGGATGTTCCATGTCAACCGGGACAGTGGTCTGCCCAAAATTGAGCGCAGCGGAAACATGTTTTTTAGGTGTCAAAATGTTCGTATGTTTAAGAGCTTTCATATGAGAACGGGTGTTTTCGAATTTTTTCTTTTTAAGGAAATGGCGACCATAAAACGGCGCCTACATATAGATATACATATGTGTATAAATAGGCAGTTGGTAAACAGCCATAATCATAATCGCTTGATTTTTTAAATTTTTAAATTTTTTTATGAGAGTTATGGTCATAAGTTTTTTGGAAAAATCACTAAAAAATCACGGCGGGCGTGACTGCGGCTCACTGGAACATCTAAGAAAAAAAAAAGTGTGGGGGGGATTTAATCAGCATCGAAGCCACCAGGGAATGAACTACAAGAAAAAATGTTGGTCGAAAAATAACAAAATGGCGTAATTTTTTCGAAAATTGCCAATTTTTGGGGTCAAAGTCGTGTCAAAAATCAAAAACTATAATACCGATCATTCTGTCCGTAGTTCATACCCTGCATTAATATGTGCATAAAAACATATTAAGATTTCAGAAAGCTTGGTCGGGTGGTTTTTTTTACTACGCTCGCCTACTCGAAAAACGTGGTTTCAAGAAAAACGCGTTTAAAGTTTTTAGCTATAAGTTTTCAACAACTGTAACTTTGACACGATATTTTTCAATATTTTCTAAGCTAGAAACAGTCATATAAAAATATTTGATATTTTAAAAATTTGAAGGTGTGATGTCCCCTTAACTAAAGCCATGACGAAGTTTGATCTCCTAGGAAAATCAAACTACAGAAATCTTGGAAAAAATTTTAATACAAGCGAAGTATTGCAAAGATTTTTAATACAATTTTGATTAAATTTAATACTTTTGAATATAGTATTACAAAATTTTGTAATACATTTTGTATTAAATTCTAATACAGTTCAAACATTAAAACTATATTTTATAACATTTGGAATCAATTTGATGCAAGTATTACATTTAGCCAACGTAATTATGATACTACGTTGGCTGATGTCGTTAAAATGTTCATGCAACCCTTGTATTGAAAGGGAACCAGGTTCGAATCCCAGTGGATACGACATATTTTTTTTTTTAAATTTTAATAAAAACGAGTATTAAATTTTAATACAAATTTGTATTAAAAATAAATTTTAATATCTAGACAGTATTGAATTTTAATACAATTCTGGTGTAGTCATATATGTAAGCCCAAAAGTATTAAAATTTATTCCAAATTTTCTAACCGTGTATATGGAGAGAGATATTTGATGTACTGTAGCCAAATTTCTCACAAAGGCCAAAGATAACACCCTTACTAGTTTTATATTGAAATCAATAGCGAGAACGAAATAAATTCGTCAAAATAGTTGGGAAATTTCGAATAACGTAAAAAAAGTCGAAAGGCGTCGGTTAAGTCGATGTATGTATGTATGTGCATCACAAAATTACGAAAAATATTGAAATAAAAAACAACATATAGTAAGTTGATGAAACTGATAGATGAGAAAAAAAACAGCGAATAAATCAAAAAGCGCAGAATGTGGAGAATACGAAAAATTTTTAAAAGTCTTATAATGTCGGATAGGTCGAATAATATTCAAGAATCCGAACAAAGTTGAAAAGCTCGTTCAAATGTCGAAGAAGTCAAAAAATGTATCAAAAAGTCGATAAAAATCGAAATAATATCGAAAAATACTGAAAAAATCAATTAATATCGAAATATAATGATACTTTTTATACTTGTCCGAATTTTTTTTTTTTTTCAATTTTCGGATGATTTTAATTTCCACTTAGGCCCAACATTTTTCCAAATTTTCTTGTGGAAGATTATCTTCTATGCAATTAGGTGGCTCAGTACTTTTGCACTTGCATAAGTATTGTTCTATCAAACATTTATTTTGTATTTTCCCATAGAACAGCTTATGACGAAGAAGCTTCAAATAAAAAAATTTTACAGTCGGTAGGCACCGACATTTCCAAATTATACACTCATAGCCACAAGATCACGTTATCAGATTTCTTGTCTTCTTTTGTTTTATGTATTCTTGATATATATGATAGGCAACTTCACGGTTGCATTATTTGAGTTTAATAAAATACAGGCAAAGCTGGAAAAATAGAATTCGCGGGAATTAGAATTGCTTGGAAATTAGGTCACTATTTCTTTTTGGAAATTAAAAAAAAAAATCTATTTTTTGAAAAGAACAACTCTGAAATTCGAACAGTGATTCTTATTTCTGAGCGAAATTTTGCATTCCTTCCTCTGACTGCATTAATTAAGTTCCAATTGATGTGAAATAGATTCACCGTGTTAAGAGTCATAAACAATTATCATAAAAAAACTTTTTAATTTTCCATTATATGCAATTTCTAATTTTTTGAAAACTGTCCATTATCAGGAAGCTTACTTATTGTTTTGGGCAATATTCGAAACGGAATCTGTTTCGGATCTGATTCAAACTCGTTTTCGTATGAAATTATTCTCGAATAAACGGAAGCATCATCCGTTTTGTCGGATCCGTTTCGAATTCGAATATTTTTCTCTCTACTGGGTTATGTTTCGTATACGAAATATTTATTTAGTTTGAATGTTTATCTTAATCTATTTGTTACCTTTATAGCACTATTATTTTAAAAAGTAATTCTTAAAACATGCCAATGGTAAAATCCTTTTTCAATTGTATGATGCTAAAGGAAATGAAACTCCTGTAGTAACAAATAGAAACTTTTTTCGTTGTCTTCACAATCCACAAGAATCTACGAGTATGAGCTAAAAGATTTTTTCAACTTTTTCGTTTTCTTTTCAAAGTTTGTATTCCTTTACTACTTTTAATCTCTTTTAATGTGATTGACTTTGGTTTTCTTGAGTTTAATGAAATGAATTTGCCCGTACTTGGACTAAAAGGAAAATATTTGTTCCTATTTTTTTTTTGTTTCTTCTATTTAGTTAATGTGATTCTGGCCAAAAAATACTATAATACAACTAAGTCATTGGATTATATTTTTTGTTTTTTTTCTGGCAGAGGCATTAGTTTAATTCCACTTAGGTAAAATGTTATCCAGTTACTCTTTTCTGCGTGATTTGCAGTTAATGCACGAGCAAGCTTTTCATTAATCCTTGATGGATAACAATATCAATATACTCGTACTATGCGAGCATTAAATTGTGGTTGTTACTTTCATAGTAATGCAATTTATTTTATTGAATTGAAGTTAAACTAACGCGAAACAAACAATTTCTGCTATTCGAATCCCAAAAAAGAAACCAATACCAATACATTCACTAAATCAAAGTAATATGAGGGCGATTTTCACTAATGACGTACATGCATGTGGGAGTAGTAGTAGAGTAAATGAATTAAGAACAGAAAGCAAAATCTCAAAAGTTGGGGCGTACGTCGTTGACATCATTAAACCCTCAGAGTATTAACCTCAGTAGGGAATAATTATCTAATGATACTCAGTTTCTTAACTTAAAATCTGAAATCAAAGTTTGTAAGGCTTAAAGGCGATTCATCATGTGTACGGAGCAAAACAATAATCATCTAAGATAGTATGTAATATTTCTCGGGACATCACATAGATTTAGTTTTGTAGAGTATTTAATTATACAGGCAATGAAACTGCGAAAGTAGTCTATTCGCATATATGTATGTATGTATGTAGGTATATTCCAACGGAAATAACAATAATAGTTGCATTTTACTGTGGGAAAAAACCTAATAGTTTTCAAAATGTTCATTTGTCACACGTTGCGAAAACCACCAACTGAAATCCGTCAGCAAGCATTAGAGTGGAAACGTGGCCGTCTTAATTGATCATGCAAACGGGAAATCAGGAACATTTTGGAGTGAGTTAAAGGCACTCGCTACAAACGTGCACGTTTGAAGAGTTTTATGGAGGCCCTGTGCTCCGTGAAGGGATAAAGAACACAGGAAGAATTCTAAGAACTTGGAACTTGTTTTAGCATTTTTATTAACTTAACTCTAAAAATTTTTTTTTAATTCTAAATGTTGAGCTTCGGTAAAAATTACGGACCAACAAAGAGTGTGTATATGGTATGTGGAATCTATTCTAAACATAATAAGGGTATTCTTCTAAACGCGAATACTCGAAAAGCTCGAAAGTTTTCGAGCTTGCTTACGGGACCACCCCTATCAATGCAAACGTACAAACGAATGAGCAATGGCAATTTGACAGATTGATCAGTGTTGCCACAGCCATGAAAAAAAAATGTATCACACCAAAAACCGAAAATATATCAAAATAGGTACAATTAAGTTAATAAATAGCAACAACAAACAAAAATTCTTATTCTATTTTAATATGATTAAAAATCGTTATGTTAAATTTATGTGAAAATTTCACAAGAAATTTCAAATTGGCAGCAAATTATTTTAACAAACAGCCACACTGATTCACTTTCCGACTTTTCCAGGCTACTTTTTCATTAAAGTTTTCGAGGCTTGCGTAAACTTTGCTCCATACGAATTATTTTCGAGGCACGAAAATGTTCTCAGTTTACGCAGTCTTCGAGACATTTTCGCGTTTAGAGGAATACCCTCAATCTATGTGTCACAAAATTTCTTGAGTCTTGTGTCTCATTAGCCTTAACCGATCAGTTCATGGTCATCGTAACGCAATGCCTTCGGTGGCGAATAATGATGTTACGCAATTTAGTACCATTGAGCAGAGTTGATTACCCAGCTTGAAATGAAATATAACAAGTTAAGACTCTGCGAAGATCTACTTATCGGTGAAAACAAAATTATTGTAAGTTTTTTGAATAAAAGGACGCTCAATGCAATGTGGCCACTTCCATTCCCAAACAAACGTAATTTTTTCAGTTTTAATCAATTTATTTAAGAAGTATGTCTCAAATAGAAAAAATGTTTTAGTCGAAATTGTAGAAAAAAGCTGTATAAAAAAATTATTTCAATAATATTTGATTGAGCTATGATACGACTTGATGTGATGATTCGTTTTGAGCTCTGGAAGAAAATCAGTTTTGGGTGTACCTGTTCTATCCACTGTGCGGCAGACCGACGGCATTGTGTTCAGTCAATCATGATCTAACTATGTAGGCTTATTAAAAACTTTGGAAGTAATACATTCATACTTTGTAATGCTATCTTCCGGACTGTAACAAATTGAGCAATTCTATCAATATATAATGAACATTAAAAAAAAAAAACAAGAGAATCAAAGTCAATGATATTATCGACAAATTTAGTGGTTTTAAAGCTCGAAAACATAATTTAAGTATTTCAAAAATTTGAACGGAAACAGTCTTTCAAGATAGATTGCTACATACGTATGTCACTTTTTAAGTTGTTTCAACATACATACACTCAAAACAATTAATTGAATTAAAAAACTGTTCGCTTGTCAAATAAAAATTATGAATGAATAAAATGTATTTACAGTTTAATAATTTATAAATTATTTGAACTACGTACTTTAACGAAACATTTCTTAAGAAACTGAAAAAAAAACCATCTTGAAGTATTCGTCTTTACTCACAACAAAATCTATCTTAAGTTTTTTGTTTATTTTCTTAGATATTTAAAAAATGTCCAAATGCTTGTTTTGCCAAATTTATTGTAGACATGTTAATGCCATATGATTTGCAGATATCCCAATGATAATATACGAAATATCTTATGTTTTTTCTTTTTAAGTTGTGCGTTATGAAGGCTAGACTAGCAAAAGTGCTAATAATAGTTTGACAGTCTTGATCTTTTGACACTTATAAATTGAAATGAATTATGAAAAACGATTCGGCTTAATTGAACAGAGCAAACAATAATGACAGTTTTACTAGGCACCCACATATTGTGGTCGTAGTTTATAGTAGTATAATGTAGATTGAATTTTATTATATTTTAAAAGAATTTCTTCCAAAAATTTTCAATTGATAGTAACAAGACTTGTGTCATGTTGTCTTTAATTTTATACATATGTATGTCATATATTAATATAAATTAACACATCAAAGTTTATTATTGAAAGTAAACAACGACTAGAACTCGCTCAATAGAGTTTCCATTTCAATTAGATATAATTTTTATCGAATTTGTGAGAAAATGCAAATAATATTGAATATGCTGTGATCATATTCAAGTACTAGCAAATAATTTTCAATAGGTCTAACCTGGTATTTAAAGTTTATATAAATAATTGGATTCATCCATTACACCTCTTTCCTAATGCAGTGAATGTAAAACGGTGTATATGGGCTCAGCGGCTGCTCAGAGTTGGATAAATACTTATTCGAGAATAATAACCTACCTTCTTGAAAATATAAACGAAGTTCCGCATGTAATTATCAGGTATTACATCGCCAGACACTACCTTATAGGATATCATGCTTATAGTATGCGTATGTTGGGCCACAAAAACTATCGCTACTGCCTTTGACAGACTAAAACGCAAAACACTTGTTTTTCAACAATCATTCAAATGTCTACATACGTGATACATCGTCCGAGATACTGTGGTATCACAATGAACCCAACTTGGTCTACGTGTGGCTACAAAGCCATCCCTTTTACCTGAAAATCTCATTCCTACAGATGATTTCAAAACACTTACAGTTTTTTAGCATTTTTTGAAAATCAGCCAAAAATCGAATTTTGATTTTTTTTTTATTCTAAAAACAGAAATTACTAATCCATCTGTAGTGTATGTAATATGTTTTTACAAGAATTACCACTTTCAGGTATTTTTCATTTCTGAAAAGATATGTGATATTTGAAAAGGACATTTGAAAATTCCTTATTTTTTAATTAATCAAAAGCGTTAGAATAACGTGACCATGTGATCCGCGTTATGCGGGACAAGTCCGCGTTTTCTTTTCATGAAGTATATCTAATTTTGCTAGGGTTTTCGGAATGTTTCTCATCCATAAATATTTCATTGCATTGCCATGGAAAAAACAAAAACAAATCGCACACACGCAACCACATTAACTTGCCATTAAACGATTTGTTTTGCTTGCATGCTTGTTCCTTTTTGCGCAATTAATTTTATTTAAGCAATTTTAAAACTTTAATAATTTGATATTTAATAGGAATATCGTGATAGTTTTTATTGGAAATTGAGGCCAAGCATTTAAGGAATAAAACTAAATAAATTGGATCAAAATGCTGTTATTAATTAGCTTCATTAATATAGACATATGCAGAAGTATTTAATGTTGGAAAAAATAAGGTTTTTGTGCGTAGCTGGAAAAAGCTTACGGCGCTCGTGACTGCGGCAGAACGAGAATAATTTATAATAAGAACATAAAAATTAATTCATTTTGATTTGATTTGCACAAATCTTAAAATACAACTTCACATGCATTGAAGAGAAACTGCCTTTGTGGTAGTGCACAGCTCTGTTTTGTATAAAAAATTGAAGTTAGCAGGAAATCATTTGCTTATGCGTATTTATTAAGAAAAGTTTGCAAATGGTTAAAAATGCATTTTGGTTATCTCCAGGGAAGAACTTAACCTTAACTAAATACAGTGAAACCTGGTTAAGCGGTACCTGGATAAGTGGGAAACCTCTATTAGTGAGACTCACTTCAAGGTCCCAGCACTTTTGCATCAAAATACCTCTATTACTGGGATTTTTAAGCCTCTATATCTGGGATATGATTTTTGAAGTTCTTGTGCGTTTTCGCCTCTATAACATGGACTTTTCCCTCTTTAACTGGGACCGTTTAGAAATAACCTCTATAAGTGGGAAATAATATTTATGTCCTTATAATTTGGTATTTTGAATTTGAATATTCACGTTTTATCGGTTTGAGTAGTCACAGCCTGGTTGTTTTATTAAAATTTCATAGAATTTGGGAAACTGTGTAAATGGAAACATCTTTAATTGAGACAAAAAATATGGTCTCTTGGAGATTCCAGCTATCCAGGTTACACTGTAGTAAGCTTTGTGCACTTAGTTCAATTTGAATTTGCGTAATATAAAAATCTATTTTAATCTCAAAGTATCATATGATCCTAAATAAAAGAAAAATCGTAAAAGAAATCACATGCAGACATTTATCTTATTAAAAGAGGCCGAAAATATCCACATACTACATATTCAGAACCTACATAAGTCTGTTGTTTTGAAATGTATACTTATAATAAATTCATCCTTTGCTGCTATGATCTTTTCTACTTTGCTTTATGTACTCATATGTAGTATATCTAAATGAAATGAAATTTGGTAAAAATACCAAGAGTCGCTCAGTCAAGTGCCAAACGAAAGAGGATCACATAACTCCCAAAAGTCTCACATCATAATGTTGATCTACTGAATTAAATGGTAACAACTGAACAGGTTGACGTGCTCGAAAATGTGGGTGTGAAGCCTCCCTTTTTAATTTCAAGCAAGAACAAAATGTTACATATAAAATCGATGAAACATTTTAAAGTTAATTGTTGAAAAATTTGATGTCAATAAATGCTATGGCTTTATTAAAGTCTTGTCCAGTTTTAAAAAAAGAGAAATTACTGCCTTATGTTAAAGATTTTGCACAAAATTAAAGGACTAAAACTAGGTCACTGTTTTTTGTATCTGTTTTGTTTGACATTAAAATGCAATTTTGTTTACAATGACTACTCGTACTATTTTTTTTTTTTTGTTTTTGATTTTTCTTTATTTTTTCTACAATTTTAACAAAACAATTCAGCGGGTATGGCGTGCGCTACTCCAATGTTTTCATTGTCAAAAGTTTGAATGCAAACAAAGTACATTTTTTCAATGAATCGCACTACGCCGACGATACACTGGCGCATTGCATGAGTCGTCGTCTCTCGATTGACAAAGCTGCCGAGAGGAGGAACTGAATAAAACATGAGAGCAATGAACGATTAGTGCGGAAATGCTCAACACTTTGTTGCATCTTTCAACGATGTTTCTCTACGGCAATGCCGATGATATACGGTGCTATGTTTGTGGTATTATGTTTTTTTTTTTTCGTAATTCAAACGCAGCCTCCCACGAGCGCGTAATTATAAAATTAGAACATAAAAGTTCTGATTAAAAATGCAAATCCAATGCAATGCCTTCCTTCCCTCTGCGTACCGCCGCAGCTGACAGTACTGCCTGTAAAAGCTGTCAAAAAGCAAACAAAAACGAAATTAAACTGCCCACAATTTGTTGCACAGTGATTTGGATATTGAGTGTAATGTGTTCTTAGATCGAATATGTTTATACTGGGTGTTTCGCAGAACTATTTCGAGTGCGGCTCGATGGTCCAGTTGATGAGGTAGACTCAATGTAACTAGAAAAATGACAGGTTGCCTTGAATGCAGAGATTTGCTGTGTAGAATCATAGCTTTAGAGTTATTGCTCCACATACTACTCTTTTGAAGCCTGGATGGTATGATAGTAAAATTTTTTTTCTAAGTGAAACTTCTTTAGCGGGGGTGTGATATGATATTGGGTGTGTATAATCAAACGCAAAACGCGACACTACGATATTGAAAGTACGTCTAAAAAACAAGTGAAAAAAAACAATGTTCTATAAAGTTGATTATTGTAAATTTGTTGTCAAAAATTGAAGCTTTTTGAGCTCAGATCTGACATTCGATTTGATTTGTTATGTCTAGTTTTAGAGGTATTAGCGTCAAAAATCGCAAAAAAATTAAATGCAAAGTTTTAGTTTGTTCTGCTGTGTAATTTACGGTTCAAGCACAACATTTTTTTTGAAAAATCACCATTTCATTTCATCGCCTTACAGCAGTGGTCGGCAGAGCGCAAATATCAAATATTTTCTTACTCTCAAATGAAAGAGAAATGACAAAAGCTCCAATCACTGTGAAAAATGCTTCTACGTTTCGCTGTTTACGCTCCATATGATTTCTTATTTTAGGGGTTGAATTTTAGTTATAAAATGCCTTTTTATATGAAATTTATTAACTATCCCTAAAACTCACTTGTACAGGATGTTTTTTTAGAGGTTTGTTTTTCGAATAGAGATAAAACTGGCGTTTTATGGTCAAATCTGGCAACTCTAATGTCATTTATGTTCAGTTTGGTTTGCCATTTCATCATGAACAGGTTGACAAAAGAACAGCGCTTGCAAATCGTGCAAATTTATTTCGAAAATAATGGTTCAGTTCGCGAAGCTTACCGCAAGCTCCGTCCATTTTATGGTCGACATAATCGTCCATCAGAGCAATTAATTCGGTTAACCATGGGTCGTTTTCGCACTACGTTTACTCTATGTGATAATACGCTTCCGCAGAGACGTCGAACAGTGCGCACCGAAGAAACAATTGCCGCTGTAGAGCAAAATGTTGAAGAGGACCCGAATGAATCGATTCGCCACCGTGCACAGCAATTGGAGCTTTGTCCATCAATTTTAAGGAAGATTTTGCGCAAAGATCTTGGCTTGCGACTTTACAAGATCCAGCTTGTGCAAGAATTAAAGCCGCGAGACCATGCAATGCGTCGTGATTTTGGTGTATGGGCCGAAAATTAGATTGATCTCAATGCTGATTTTCATCGCAAAATTTTGTTCAGTGATGAGGCTCATTTTTGGTTGAATGGCTACGTCAATAAGCAAAATTGCCGCATTTGGAGTGAAGAGAATCCACATGAGACCCTTGAGACGCCATTACATCCACAAAAACTGACTGTTTGGTGTGCTCTATGGGCTGGTGGAATCATTGGGCCATACTTCTTCCGAAATAATGCTGGAGAGTCAGTTACCGTTAATGGAGACCGGTATAGAGCCATGATAACCGACTATTTTGTTGCCGATTTGGATGGCATGAATGTGGATGAGTTGTGGTTCCAACAAGACGGCGCTACATGCCACACAGCGCACGTCACAATCAATTTATTGAAGGAAACATTCGATGAGCGCATAATTTCGCGGAATGGACCTGTCAATTGGCCACCAAGATCGTGTGATTTGACACCATTGGATTATTTTCTTTGGGGATATGTGAAGTCGCTCGTCTACGCCAACAAACCAGAAACGTTAGGGGACTTGGAAGCCAACATTCGTGGCGTTATTGCCGACATACGGCCCCATATGCTCGAAAAAGTGGTTCAAAATTGGACCTGTAGAATTGGCTTTATTCGAGCCAGCCGCGGCGGTCACATGCCCGAAATCATATTTAAACATTAATGGCATAAAATTATCCTTCCAATAAAGCCAAATTGATGGACATTAAAACGATTTTCTTGTGTTTTATTTCAATTCGAAGCTCTATACCTCTAAAAAAACACCCTTTAGTTTCAAACATTTTTGCAGTGCATTAACGATATAACAAGCTCATTTTGTAGTTTGCTTACTCTCGGTTATTCTCTTCGTTTGCTCGCGAGCATATAGGGCGCCGACCACTGCCTTACAGGCATGACTTCTAAAATTTTTTGAATACATCATGAAAACCGATGTACTTTTGAGCCAAAATTCTTAGACATTTTTGAAACTAATTGCTTACTAATTGTTATTAGTGCGGAGCACTTAACCCTGGAACGTTATACTTATTTGAAATATGTTAACGTTATACTTCGTCAGATCGACGAACTTTTTTTTCAAAAAATTCTATCGGGTAAGCTTTTCAAATTAAAAATTCACAAAAATCATTTTCACTTAACTCATTTACTGAGAAACAAACAAAAAAAATAAAACAATTTTTTTTTTGGCTTAAATTCAATAGTATTTTTGGTAAGGTTTTTTAGTTATTTTATTAAGGGAACTTTTTCATAATACGAAAAATAAGAAAACAAAAACAAATTTGACTTAGTACTCTTACAGTTTTTCAATATTACATATTAAAAAATATAAAAAAAAAGAAAAATCCATCATTAAGCTTATTTCGAGCAAGACCTACTAAACTCAGCGTCTCGTTTTGACGACGTTGTACCGCTGAATTTCACGTTTGGTGGCTGTTTACGTGACGAACGTCCGTTTACGACAAGCTCTCGACATATATTAACTTTGTTAAAAAAATTAAAGTATAATATGCGATACAAACAAAGTTAATGAACAAAGAGTGAGAACGCGTCGTCGATTCGACGAAGTATAACGTTCCAGGGTTAAGATACTTAAAAATAATCACTAACTCGAAAAATTGAGTTTCGGATAATCTCTTATAATATTATAAAATTTCAACAAATAACCACAGCGTTGCGTAGTAAAAGTTCGTCCAATTCAACAATGACATATCACTGTGCCTCAATTTGTTCGAAATAAAAAATTTTTGCGCCGTCTGCTGGTGCCGGATTTGTCATGTGAACAAATTGCAAGCTGCTCAGCAGATGACATTCCAACATAACTAAAAAAAATATTCGAAAAATTTGAAATAAAATACGAGTAACAGCCCACATTTCAATTTATTTCGTGATTATTTTTTTGTTTTTTGCAACTCAGCATGATATGGCTCGATGCAAATAATTATCCGTGCGTAGTGCACTGCAGTTTCCCGCAAAGTGCATTCACTTCACTTTTCATTGAAATGCGCGATTTTGAATGGACCACGATTCGGTGCATCAGTAAAGTTTTTTTGTTTATTCTTACAAATACAATAACGCTCTTGAAACAACAATAAAAACATTTATTACATACTTATATATTTTTTATGTACATATGCATATCGGGCATTTCGCCGGAATAAACTTTTAATTTATCAAAAAATTTTTCAAGTGCTCGACAGACAGAATTACTGAATGTTTTGTAAATTAATTTCCATCAACAAAATTTATGGACAAATATTTACAAGGATTTTGTTATTGAAACACTTCAGTAATTACGAAAATGCGAATTTATGGAACTAAACAATCAGAGTCGCAATTAAAGAAATAATATGCGGTTCGGTTTTCCATTGACTTGTCATTATTTTTTTACTGCAAGAAATGATTAATTGTAGCAAAAAGTTAAAACCTTGGTTGCTAATAAACTAAGGTTTCACCTTATTTAATTGAATTTTTTGCTTATTTATTTTCTATTTATCTAGTTCTATTTTAAACTGTTTTTGTAAGAAAAATGTATTTAATTCAAAATATTTACATTACAAATTAAAACATAGCCTTACACAAAACTTGAGAAAACAAAGCTGGTGAGTGCAAGCTTACGCTGCGTGATGTATGAAATTAATGGTGTTTCGTTCTATTAGTGTAGAAATGTTAAAAAGCGAAATTTGTTGGAATATTCGAAAAAGTTTTGAAAAGTCGGAAAAATTTAGAAAAAGTTTACAAATGTTGAAAAATTCGAAATGTTGGGAAAATCCGATGAAAACCGAAAATATAGCGCTGCGCGAATTTTTGCCAAATCAATCTAGTTTTTTTTTTTTGCTTTAAACAGGTTCTGGTGCAATTTTAGCTCTCAATATTAGTATTCACTGGTGGCTCATCGACCATTTTAGTTTTCCATAAGGGAAAACTTCATTTGACCATTTCGTCTATATCTCGCGAAAGAAAAAATCTTATACAAACGGAACCAAGCCCAATGGAAAGAGCATAAAATTTTTCACCAATGACTTGCAAGAAGAACTTATAATATTAATATTTACTGGTGGTTCATCGAGCATTTTATTACGATTCATATGGGAAAAAATGCTTCATTTAAAAATTTCGTGTATATCTCGCGAAAAAAAAATTTTAGACCATCGGAAAGAGCATAAAATTATTAAAAAAATAAATAAATAAACAAAAAAAAATCCAAAAACAAAATTATTTTTTTGTCATTCCTCGAAATAACCCTAAACTCTGAAAGCTAATAAACTGATGAAATTTATCTTCACGAAAAAAATATCTTGATTTTATTTTTGGAAAAGTTAATGTTCTTTCCAATGGACATGGTTCCGTTTGTGCAAGATTTTTCTTTCACGAAGTATGGACGAAATTGTCAAGTGTCATCATTTCATTCATTTTTCCACTAAGAATCTAGTAACTTCAAGCATTTACTGTACAAAAAATTAACGTAATCATAACACCGATACGCCATAATTTTTGTTTCTAAGAAATGTGCTTTGCCCACTCATGTAATTACGCCTATTCCTACGCCAGCCAGTGCTTTTGATGTTTTTTACCTACCCACTAAGTTTTAGCAATGATTTTTTTATGATTGACAGCCAGAGTTGCAAAGTGACCAGAATTGGCCCGGCCGCCAAGCACGGAATAAGCCGGGGACATGATAGGAATTCAAAAATTTCTGAAATAGCCAGGAAATAAACGATTTTTGTGACATGTGTACATAGAATTCGAGCAAAAAAAAAGGTAATCAAGTTTTTCCTAAACCAACAAGGTTGAAGTTTTTGTCATTTTATGAATTTACATGCTTTAAAATAGCTGACCAAAAAAAAATTAAATTTTTCTCAAAGAAAATTTTACATTAAAGGGAAAAATTATTTTGTTTGTAAGTCGAAGAAATACCAACATTGAATAGCTCGTCATATGAAAGACATAAAAAGTGTTTTCTAAATGTATCAATAAAAATATATGTTAATCATAGATATTTTGCAAAAAATAACAATTTAATTAAAAAAAGTTGTTCTAAAATTTATAAAAATTTTTATATCTCGAAAGCTGAAGCACGGAATTCAAACTTGGATGAACTAAAACTGTAGCTAATCAAATTATCTTTTTGTGAGATCCATATTTGGATATCGATTCTGGCGTTCCCTACCTACTTATAATGATTTTATTAAAAGATAACAAGATGCGTCCCCAACTTATTATTCCATATACGTCGTCAGTATTAAAAGAATATCTCATAAGAAAATAATGGTTTAGTAAAATAAAAAAGGAGAGGGGCTCCTTGCCACCTCCTTCAAATAGATATGACAGACATTTTCGGTTTTTCTGGGTTTTCTGATAGAACATGAAATTTCCTAAAACTTATGCAATTGAAATCAAATTCCGTGATAACGGCAAACATTTTTTTTTTATATTTTAATTGATTTATTTAAAAATACTTCCGCTACACAAATCTTATCATACTGAGATCGTTTTGTACTTATGGTTTTCAAAATATAACATATAACTTTTAAATACTTTTGAGGTCAGCGGCTCCCTGCCTATTAAATGCAGTAGCTTGATGCGCATAAATTTTTATTTTATTAAGAAATGTTTACACAAAAAAAAAATTTTAATTTAAGCTCAGCTTAGCGTGTTACCGAGCACAAAGCGTATGTTATTCTCTATATTTTTTATTTGAAGTAGACTTGCAGAGTAAATGTACATTGAAAAAAACTCCCTGCAATGAAATCGTGGAAATGCAATTTTTTCAACTTTATTCTGTTATATCTTATGAAACAATTAATAAACAAGCTAAGTAAAAAAATAATTTAATTTAATTTTTATTATTTTTATTTCCTTAAATATTGATTTACCAATATTCTCGATTCAAGAAACTTGACCAGTAAGGAACAGTCCAATGCTTACTTATTTTTTAGGAATTTGTACTTAAAACACACATGACCTAGAAAGCTTGATAAAAGAGCTAAAAATCGACCTACAACTGATTAAATAAGCTATGTTGGTAATAACATTGGAGGCAGCACGTGAAGTACATCAATGATTTGTGTACTTGTAAGTACACCCAACTCTCTTTTTACACGGTAGATACGTTCCTTAGAAAACCGTGCAAATAAAAATCGTGTAAAAAAATACATGCGATATATGGTAAATTTGGGGATACGTTCCACAACCTTAAAATATCGTGTAAGATGAAAAAACTTTCCCAAAAACCGTGCAAAAAAAGTAATGAATGAAATCCATATTATGTACTTAGAAAACTTAAAACAATTCATTTTTGTGCTTTCTCTTTTAAAGTTTTTCCATCAATATGTATTCTTTTTTTCATTAAATTTTCCATCCAAAACACCATATGTTTTTCCGTTTTCTCTAAGACACAATTTTGACAATAAGAAGATGTTTTGGAACTGAGTTTCGATACAGAAACTATTGGTTGTCGAATAGAATTCTCATTTTTTCTTATAGCTTAAACCAACAGCTTTACCAACATATGTGGGACCTCTCTTTAGACAGTCCAAGATTTTTATTTTCTAACAAAATTGCTCTTCTCTTTGGTATATTTTGTTGTTGTTTACGCATTTTATTAATCGGGTGTGTACTAAAACAAAGATGTAAGATAATATTACATATTTATAGAACTTATCTAAGCCGAATACTTAAACATTACCTTTATTAGTAGTAAAATATTAACATGAATGCAAATTATACTTTAGATTTTACCATCGAATTAAAAAAAAAACTTTAATTTGAACATCAACATATAAAACTACGATCTAAACCATTGGTTCCCAAAGTGGTCCAGGTGGACCCCAAGGGGTCCATGGGAGACTCGACGGGGGTCTACGCTGTCGTGACAAAAAAAATGGGGGTTCACAATTCGTAAGCGGGTCCACGAAAAAATATCACTTTCGATAGTGAAGAACTAAAATGTTAGATTGACTTCAGATTTCAGATAAGATTCGAAGATATTCTGACGATGGAAATACCACCATGGATCATAAATCCATTTGATGAAACGGAAGTGGAGAATGTGATATTATAAGAGAAGATACTCGAGCTTAGCACTAATGAGGAGCTGAAGCTGAAATTTAAAAGAGGGTATCAAACACTTTGGCTGCAGGCAGAAATACCTGAAAAATATCCTGGACTGTGGGGAATTGCGAGAAAGCTTTTGATAGCGTTCCCCTCGTCATATCTTGTCGAAAAAAGTTTTAGTGTCGTTACAAACCTTTTAACAAAAAAAAAAAGAAGTAGATTGAATATCACGGAATGGGATATTTGCAGTTATTCCTATCAAAACTGATGCCTCCCATTAAAATTATGACTATTTTGTGATAAAAATTTAATTATATTACGACAGTTATTATATTACATATTACAATATAACAATAATAATTAATAGTGTAATAATTACATATTTGAATAAACACAACACAAAAAAATATAATTTTTTTTCTGTTTCTTTTTACCAATCCGAATAGGGAGTTTTCTAAATGAAATAAGTGAGGATTGATTGGTTCCGTGTGCTGTGAGTAGATGTCAAAAAAGTAAAGTTAGATGGAATCACTTTTTTGATATTCCGACTTTACTTTTTTAACATCCACACTCACATCCACTCACAGCACAATCAATTAATTAGTAAACCAATCAATTCTCACTTTTTTTTCGAAAGCTATTATTTCGTGGTTGGAACTCAGCCGAAACGCAAATTTCCATCTTCACATTTTTTGTCGAGTTTTGGGAATATGGTAGAAACGTAGCTTCAGGGGGTCCACCGGAACCAGCTTAGTTTTGAAAGTGGTCTATGAGAAAAAAAAATTTTGGGAACCTCTGATCTAAACGCTTTAACACAAAATAAATACTGAATAACCTAATCTGCCGTACTAAGCGAAAAAGACGTATCTCAAAAAAAAAAAAATATCCGAGATTCTTCTGGCATCGGATAGCTTAAGAAATTACGCGTCTCATGAAGTACTCCAAATGTCGGCATCTTAGTTCAATCATATAAAAAATCTACTAAGAAAAATTCCTCTATCTCAATTTTACAGGTATTTAAACAAATTGACATAAACAAAACATCAATTATCTCGAAATGAATTTTTTTGAGATACGTCTTTTTCGCTTAGCACGGCAGTGATGTTGTGTTCATGTGTAAGTGCAATGAAATAAAAAAAAAATGATTATAACATTCGGGTATTCCCCCAATTGTATTTATGTTGCTGTATACATAACTTTGCTGTACAACTTAAAAAAAAATCTTTTTTGGAATTGAGATAACTCCCTTAAAGTTAAGGAACTTAAATTCCGAAAACTGAAAAACATTAAAAAATTAAAGTGCAAGTATGCGAAATGCGTGGAACATAGAGATCGACAGTAGCTCGCCTTTTTCTGTGTTATTTTTATTTTTTTGAAAATACAACTGATAAGCGAATCATCATTATGATTGAGAACAAAGACGGTAACTGCGCTAACCATCAATTTTCAGCGTTGTTTGCTTGTGCACAGTAATTTTTTATTTTAGCGGAAGCCAAAAATGAAACTTTTGATTAAATTTATATGAGAGCATATCAAATTTAACTGAGGGCAAGTTAAAAAGTTTTTGGCTTCAGCTGGGAATATGTAACTTAAAGTAATATCACAGTAGATTAGTTAGCGCGAAAAAAAACAAACTTTGAATAGAAGTCCGAAAACAAATTAATTTAAGAAACTATTTGAGATATGTACATATGAGACTATCTCAATCCAGAATATTTTTTTTTATTCGAAATAACATTGTTATCAGAAACTTTAGAAACTAAACATAAAACTCAAGCAGGTGTAGCGATAACATCGATTAAAGTCTGTTCGGTCGAATGTAATTTATAATAATTTTTTCATTCTTTTGCTTCGCCAGCATGTCTGCGATGAATTGACGGCTGGTGAGTTACCTACAACGGCTGACGAGTGCTGTTGTCACTTGTCACATCAGTGTCAGTTTTAATTCTAAAATTTTGTTTTTTTTTTACATTTTGTATTTGCATCTACAATGGGGTTTTGCCACCGTTTAGTGCAATATGTGTGCATTCGCTAAAATTTCATTCATACAAAATGAGAATTTTACTAAGTAGCATTCATTCATCTAAGATAAGAGAATTTTATATATTTTTCAATTTATTTTGTGATGCATAAGATTCTCGCCAATTGTAAGCACCGAAAGTTGGCGCACTTTAAAACTATGAATAATTAAATTCCTAATTTATTACCAAAGCGTAAAATATCTTAGTTTCTAATTTTATATTTCATAAAAACAAATTCAGAGCTACTGATTGATTTCTTTCTTTGAATGCAGAGACCATTTAAAAATTTTCATTTTTATTTTTAAATTGGCGCCATAGTAATTTTACATTAACAGTCATTTGGATCATATCCAAGTGTTTAATTGAGATTGATGGATATGTGCTATGACAGTTTGGGGAAAATTATTTTTAATATATTTATTAGTTATTAAGAATACTCTCCTAAGTAATGATAGCGAGCACTTAGTATTTGCCTTACAAAATAATAAGGCCATCAAGTAGATTGTGAGTCGCATTTCTGGCAGTGAAATTAGAAATTATAAAAGTGAACTATTGCAGTAATAAAAAGTT
Source organism: Tricholauxania praeusta (assembly GCA_949775025.1). Lineage (NCBI taxonomy): Eukaryota > Metazoa > Arthropoda > Insecta > Diptera > Lauxaniidae > Tricholauxania > Tricholauxania praeusta. The sequence goes on along the minus strand of OX459029.1, from coordinate 128,087,185 downwards.
AAAGCGCTGAAGGCCAATTTATTTATTGTTTAGTTATATTATAAGGTGATATTAATTAATTTTATAAAAACATTAACTTTTACATGAGAAGGTCATCGAGCTTAATAAAAAAAGCTATAGCATTCTTGGTATCCGCAGAAATTAATAAAAAGTTGAATATAAAGAACTTGAATGTGATAGTTGGAAATATACTTAAATACTACATATTTTTCTCTAAAACACTTGGCACTTTTACACAGCGAAAAAAAAACTGAAAACTGACGGTCAATTTTTATATACACTCAAACTTGTCAATTAGAGACACCGCAGATTAGAGAATCCTGCCAAGAAGAGAAAAACAAAGAAATTGATAGAACCGATATTTGAACTATCATAAGAATTATCCTGCCAATAAGAGAACGTTAGGAAACCTGCAAATAAGAAAATGAGATGAGTCTCGTGCGAAATTTATTTCTTTTTTTACAAAAAAAAGAAAAATTGCTGGCTATGATGAAAATTGCGACGAAACTGCACTTTTCTTTCGGGCAGTTCCAAAAAAAACCGATGGTGTTCAAAGAAGAAAAATGTTCAGACGGTAAAATGTCGAGAGATAGATTAAGTGTCATGTTATGTGCGCTTGCAGGTGGGGCATTCGAGAAGCCACTTGTCGTAGGTAATACATAAAAGCAGCGTTGGTTTAAGAACATCGATACAAACTTGATGCCGGTTCATTGGTTTTGGAATAAAACTGATTGGATGACTACTATCATTATGAATACTTGGTTGACACAGTTTAATGACCGAATGAAAGAACAAACATGTAAAACTCTACTTTTCATGGACTATCAATGGATTTGTCGACTTAACCTTTAGTGTTTAAAGCACAAAATTTTAAGTCTTGACTTTCTCTTCGAATAAGAGAAAACCTGCGAATAGGAGAGAAAAATAAATCCCCAGACGTAGTCTCTTATTGACAAGTTTGAGTGTACTTCTAATCATTGCAGCGTAATGTAACTTCTGAACGAACACTGTACATTTTCACACGATCAATTTAACCTCAACTGTGAGATAATGCAAATTCAATCGTAGATATGTGTCAAATTGAGTGACAAATTTTTTTCTGTGTATATTATTTAATATATTACTTATAGCACATTAACATTTAATGTATATTTAACATTAAGCTCAATTAAACACTTATAGACATTTTTTAAGAACTTTAACAGGTTGGAACTGTTCTTATATTGCTGAGATTTTAATTTATTCTAATTAATTGCAATTAAAACACTGTTTTAATGTTTAGCATGATTATAAGGTCTTTCGATAAAAAAAACTTTTTGAAATACATACAAAAAGGTTTGCATACGTTGGGCATGATATTAATAGTGATTGCAGAGAAACGTTAAGCAAATTTTGTTTCTCCCAAAATTAATACGTAGTTTATCCCAACGATTTCTTATGTCAATTCTCTCTATTTTAATATACACCTAATTCTGTTTTTACACGGTAGATACGTTCCAGAAAAAACCGTGTAAAAAAAGACATGAAATTTGTATATACATACAATGAAAAAAGGGGACTAGTTCCATATCATTCAACGCTATTAACCTTCTAACCCAATTTCCTAACTAAATTTCTATAAGATTACGGTTGATAAAAATATTTTTCTTTCAATTTTCAATCAAATAGCTTTTTTAGTCGTCTTAAATCGAAGAATCTAGACCGTGTTAAATCAAAACCGTGTAAAAAATGACCGTGTAAAAACAAAATTGGGTGTATATCGTGGGATTGGTGCGCATCTACATATGTATGTAATACTTTAGATAGTAAGTGAAGTTCCTGAGATATTTTCATTTATATACATATGTGTATAGTTCATATTTATCGAGTTATAGTGTTTGTTAAATTAAGTTTTCGCATATACTGGCGTCATTTGATAAAAACAAACTTTTGTTTTCCATATTAATCTTTTTATCTCAAGATTATACACTATTATTCCATGGATGCCTAAAGTCTTCAGTTATTATCTTAATGTAACAAACAGCATTATTCTATTATTTTTGCATAAGCGAAATGTGCTCTGAAAAGATGTAAACAGGTACAATGCGTTCACTCAAAACTTAACTCCTCTAACTCGAAAATGAGAATGCAAATATTCTCAAAAGGTACAAATACAAACACATATTTTAATAAATATAGAAATCGTAGTTTTGTACTCCAATAGTAAATAAAATGACCTGAGTGGGTTGAAGTTTCGATTTTCTGAAATTATCTCGGGGAATTTGGTAGAAGTCACGGCTGCCAAGTGGCCAAGCCTGGAATTACCGACAAAAAATTTAATTTTGTGATACAAAAAAAAAACAAGTTGTCAACTTTTTCCCATTGTACCATATTATTGAAAAATTATTTTATTTTGAGAAGGCCGGTGATTCCTTGTTTTCAACTTGGCAACCCTGCTAGAAGCAGAGGTCAGAAAACTTACTGTTGGTCCCATACTGATGCCTTGGTCTTTATAACCACAGTTTTTTGGGATGCACGTGGTGTCATGCACATCGATTCAATATTTTTCAGAGCTTTTGAACACATTCGATATTGATTTGAAGAAGAAACTACCGTATTTGGTGCACATGTGTGTATGTGTTGCCATGGTAAAAATCAATAAATCGTGCTATTCATCTAGCATATTCTCCAGATTTAGTCCACTGCGACTATTTTCTATTTCCAAACCTGAAGAAATGTCTGGGCGGTGTGAGATTTGGGAAGAATGAAGAGGTTATTACTGAACTGAATGTATCGAACTAAAAGGAGACTATGTTGAGAATTAAAACGATTATTTGCCGAAAAAAATATCTTTTATTCAAAAAGACACGAACCAACGAACCCCCCCCCCCCAATACCTGATAATTGGTTAAAAAACTAACGTCCCAAAATGTGTTGTTTTTGATCCGCAGGGAAACCAATATAAGAAATAAGAGTAAAACATAAATCGAAGATGGACACGAATATAACATTATTAAAACTACCCAAAGAGAGTAGAGGAGAGGATCCCCCTCATTCCCTTGGTGAGATTTGGTGAGTTCTGACGGAACCCCCGCCTTATAATTTTTAAATGTAATCTGCTATAAAAAGTTCACGTGAGATTTTTATTGACCCCGCTCCACCTTGGTGAGATTTTTCCGGACCCCCTCCTTCCCACTGCTCTGACTCACGTTATTTATGGACGTCCCCCAACTTTAAATAGGTTTTAAACAAATTTGTATAAGATTTATAGCGATGGAACAGAAAATCGGCGGGCATTTTGGACCTATTTTACAAAATATGGGCATACAATGATTTTCATTTTCTAAAACATAACCTAAATTTAATAAAGTCAGTGCCGTATGACACAAATCGATGTTTTTTTGTCTGTCACAATGACTTTATGTCTCTAATTTCGATATGACACATTTTCGTGTTAGACGTACGTACATTTTATTGCCAACAAAGAGATTCAAATGCTATTAGAATTATTATAGGTGTAGATAGTTGTTGTTGCTCACCCTATGGAATCAAGGAAAATGCTGCTGTTGCGTTTTGTTGTTGACACTGTCGTGTTGTTGTTGCTGCCGCTTCTTTCCTTTGCCGTTGTCGTTGCTGCTGCTCTCTCGTTGCTGATTGCTCTTTTCTCCTTCTGTTGCTCCTACGGTTATTGCTTGTTGATTATGAACGTATGTTTTGTGGGTGTTTGCGTGTGTGTTGCTTGGGTGTTTTGACTGTGTTTATCCTTCTTTTTTTTTATTTATTATCTATGACACAAGGATGCTGCTGGTTGTTGTTGGCTGTTAATGCTTTTTCTATGTTCGCAATATTTAAATCCAATACGAATTGAATGAAAGGAATCAAATTGTTTGTTTGTTGCCAAGCTAATTCAAGTCAATTCAATTCAAATTCAAATCCACTGTGTGAGTTAAGTCAATCCTTTTTGTTGTTGTTGTTGTTGTCGCTCCTTACACTTTGATCAATTGGAGTTTTTTTTTTTTCTTTGTTTGATTTCTGTTTTTTTTTTCGATTTGATTTGAAAAATTGTAACAAAAAGAAAGTCGTCAGTATGAAAAGGAAGAGGAATAGAATGAGAGAGGATGTGATAAATACAAAATCATAAAGCGCCAAATGCTGTTGCTGTTGTTGTTACTACTGCTACTACTACTCTACGAACGGATATCCTGTTTATGGCGCTATACGTGTTGTTGTTGTTGTTGCTCGTATTTATTATAATGAGACTATTGTTTTTGTTGTTGATGTGATATTATGCAAATAAGTATTTATTGTAATCTTACTTATTGTTTTGTTTGATATTTTTTTTTCTTTTTTTTTTAATTTATTTTTGTGCGATTTGTTGTTGTTGTTTTTTTTTTTGTTCCGTTGAGTGCTGATTTTAAAGAAATTTATGTTAATGCACTTTCTTGCCTTGTGACATTTTATTATGTGGGATTTTTTCTGTTATTTCGACTTATTTTTAGAGTGAAGGCACTTATACTTTTTTCATTAATTCTCAAATTGTTGTTTTTAAGTCGCATAAAAAGTTTTTTCAGAGTATACCAGATATATGTGTGTATGAAAATAAAAAACTTAAGTCGATCTGTTATCGCATGAAAAAGCAGCATAAAGCCTTACGAAAATTTATAGCGTATATGCTGTTTTGACTTGCCTTCACATATCGACTTATGCTGCTTTACATTGCCGTCACCGATTAGTTTTTTTATATTCTACCATTCCTAAGTAAGTTTCGTAGAACAAAGATTACTTAGTTGCATTTAAAAAATTTAAAAATTGCACGCAAATTTTCTACAAAGCTTGAAAATTTACTTTTTTAATCTAAAATACGCTGAAAATATAACAATGGACGTTGATTTTTTCTCGAAGATAATGTGAAGTAGGGATATTTTGCAATTCATGTAAATAAAATGTTACATGTAAGTAAATTCCCTTAATATAGCCCTTAAACTGACATTATAGAGTGATAACAGCACTCACAATATTTGTCTTACCAAAGGACTTTATTTTATCATTATATTGTATTTTAAAAGTAAAGTTTTTAAAGAAAAATGTTTTCTTTACATATATTACTCGTATACGGACCAAAACGCAAAAAAGTAAGCTACAGAGAAAAATTTTGTTTTTAAATTTCGAGGGTTCTTCATTTCTGGTTGTACATATCCCAAAGTATCGAGAAACATAAATGTCAACCCGAAATTTGTTGCTTGCTGCGAGAATTTAGACTTGTTTCCATGTTGTCTCTTTATAAATAAAAATAAACAAAAATACAACACGAATCAAAAAGGTACGTTGTATTCAATATATGTTATTTTATACGTGCTATCCGGTTCTCTGAGATAGAATTAGGTATAGTGAAAGTAACTTAATAAAATTTTTGAAGGGAAAAAAATGCTATCAGCATTTTGTGTAAAAAAGAATTCGACCGCATTTTTTGATGTAACGTAACAGTCAAAAATCCCAAAAAGTCTTTTGGTGCAAAATCTAGCACGTTAACAAAAGAGAAATACCTCATTTTCTTCCAGCACTTTTAGTCTATTTTCTAAAGAAAATAAGAAATTAGCGATCATTTACTTAAGTGTGTGTCCCGAGCCAAAAACAATTTATAACGTAACAGTCTTTTTTCATCGATAATATTTAGAAGAACGAACTGTGAATCTTTAGATCGTCCGAGAGCATCAAATGATAAGTTTAATGAGGAGGGAATGCTGCAAATTGATTTTGCTGAAAATTTCGTCTGCGAGGGACAAGACGAAGTGCACATTGGTATCAAAAACAGCTAACTTTGCTTACTACTGCCTTCTATCACAACGAAAAATTTCAATCGAAGGTTTTCGTATCTGGCAACTTAATGCACACAAAATAAACCATAATTCCCTACATGTACATTTTGCTGTCAGGACTATTTGCGACTTCTCACGGGAAAGGATGTATCGATGGTATAGGCGCAACTACAAAAATGATTGTGGGGAAGCATGTTTTGTCTCGTAAATGTGTTGTGAACTGTGCTTCAGACTTTGTTACTGCATTTCATCGTACAGAATCGAGAATCACCATTGAGGAAGTTAATGAACATGATTTCTCCGATATAAATTACATTTTGAACGCGCCTGCAATTTTCGCTAGTGCAAAAAGTATCCGCGTTATAGCGTCGGCTCACCAAGTTCAAGTGATTGATGGAACAATCATCACTTTTACCACTTTGAAACAAGAATACGATTTTTAATTTTTACTGATCTCCACTTTGTGAATTATTTTTAATAAATGTTAATGAGTTCAGTGAATAATTAGAGCTTTGTTGGTTCTTTTGGATTCTATGTCTATTACCTGGAGCTACTTAAATGTCTAATCGTAAGACAAGATATATTGTGAAAATGAACAATTTAAGCTATTTTAATGCTTAGTTTTAATTTTTATACAAACGTAGATCGCAAAGGTTACGTAACAGTCTTTTCGTGTAACGTAACAGTCCGAACATATTTACTTCTATAAAACTCTAAAAAAAATTTGTTCTGTGTAATTAAAATTTAATTAATTACTTTCATCCTAAAGCTTGGAAATCATAAGCTTTACGTGTAAAATAGTCTACCAAAAGAGCAGACTTTTCCAATATTGTAAGGCAACTTTAAAATCATCTTCCAAAATTATGTAGCGTAACAGTTCATGCTGACACGTTCATAACTCCTAAATGATAAGGCATACAAACATTTTTATAATAATACAAAATGGTATTAGAGAAGCATACCTTTAGATGCATCTACAAAAAATATTTAAACCACTCCATTTCATGTGTTTTAGGAACAATTTATGTCAAAATATGCATACGAATGTAATGTAACAGTCTGCGTTTTGGTCCACATGTGCTTGCAAACTTATTGTATAGAATTAGTTACAAAAAGTTTCAAAAAACTATGTTCAGCTATTAAATATGTAACTATAGTTCATGAAAAATTAAATTAAATTAAATTAATTAATGATGCTTGACTTCGATACCGTTTCTAATTTAGAGTAAAAAAAAAAAAACTACAATTTTATAAAATATGCTCCAAGGTATAACCAAATAATAAAACAAAGTAATATTTTATAGCTTAATTCCTTACACTTTTTGATACCGATTTGTGTAGAAAATCGGAATAATTATATTTTCAGAATTACTGTCGGCTGAGTTCAAGGGAATATAAAATTTAATTAACTTTTAATTTATTCCACAAGCATATACTTCAATAAAATAATAATACGATTGAAGGGCTTATTGTAAAAACATGATAAGCCACAAAATAATAAAATCGAATTAATCGAATTTAAAGCCTTAAAAAAGTTAGTTAAATGGAACTTTTATAAAATCAAACTCTTGTTACTGGTAGTAAATATTGTAAGGTGCATTTACTACATGGTTCAAAAAGTCTTGGGAATTTTGGTGGGATGGCACCACCACTCTCAAATCGATATAATTTTTCGGAAGTGGCAAATGAGGCTACCACTTCATAAAACATCAAGAAAATCCATCTGATCGTTTTGAAAGACCACATAGTGAAAGTGGGAGAGCTAGCAGACATAATGAAGTTGTCGATCGGCAGTATTTTCAATATTTTGCATGAGCATTTCGAAATGAAAAAGTTGTGCGCGCGATTGGTGCCGCGTTTTCTGACAATTGATCAAAAGCAACATCGTGTCGGTGATTCGGAGGCCAATTTGAAGCTGTTTCGGCGTAATCCGAAAGAGTTTTTGCATCGATTCGTAACAATGGACAAAACATGGATCCACCATTACATATCGAAATCCAATAAACAGTTCGAAGCGCCAAAAAACGCAAACGTCGGCTGGGAAGGTGATGGCCAGCATATTTTGAGATGCATATGGCATAGTCCTCATCGACTATCTTCAGAAGGGCAAAACCGGCACGGGCGAATATAACGTAGCGTTATTGGACCGTTTGAACAATGAAATGATGACAAAACGGCCGCATAAGGCAAAACAATGGCAAAATTGAGCAAACGGCGATACGAATTATTAACCCGCCCACCGTATTCTCCAGACTTGGCCACCAGCGACTATTTGTTTCCAAACTTGAAAATATGGCTCCAGGGAAAGAGGTTTTACTCAAATGGTCGAGGTCGAAACTGATGGCTATTTTGAAAGCCTTGACGTCGACTACTATAAAAAAGGTATCGACATGTTGGACGATCGTTGGATAAAGTGTATCTTCCTCGAAGGGAACTATGTTGAAGAATAAAATCGATTTTTATCAAAAAGTTTGTATTTTCATCATTTTTCCCGGGATTGTTTAAACCATGCAGTACTACCATCTTTTCGGTGAGTTTTCCCCATTCCCCATGTTCCCCATTTTTTGCCTAAAGCGCAACACTAGCAAATCTGCTGATTTTGTGTATAAAATTAAGTTCCTTTTGTTTTGAAGGAACGTCGTCGTCGTTTTCAAAAATGTAAAATGTCTATTGTACATACTTTCGAACTTGAACCGCAAATATTGGCAATATTGCTGGAAATACTGTGACATTATAGAGTCTTGTAATGAGTTTAACTTACGTGATTTGCAATTAGGTGTATGTAATGAAACGCTTTCTAGATTAGCTACAGCAATAAATATTATCTTTATTATATAAATAAATAACGACGCGTTACTGGGTAGGAGTTAGGGGTCAAAAAGCTTTAAAAATTGCGTTACGTTATACTTGAACGCCCTCTAACTGGCAAGAGTGCTTCAAGCGAAACGAAAGTGCGCGAAATTTTAAGTTTTCGAAGCCAATTTATACCGATTTCTAGTCGTCCGACTAAAGTGCGCGAAATTTTAAATTTTCGAAGCCAATTTATACGGATCTAGTCTTCCGACCAAAGCAAAACAAATTTTATTGATGAGGTAAGGTTGTGTACTTTCAATTTATATGTTGGTGAATGTGAAAAAAAAGGAAAAATTTGTGTTGAGAACCTAAAAACTGAAGCGTACCTTTGGGCACTGTTGTGTGTTCTAGTGTACATTTATCGTCTCATTCCATTTCATTGTTTGTCACTCTTTGTTATGTTTTTTTTTTTCATTGCTTGCCGCCGTTCGTCTATTTATTTCATAAAACCATATAGAAATGGCAAATAGACTGATTAGACTAAGCCATTTGACAGATGCTCAGTTGTTTGAACTTATGGAATCAATAGACGAAGAAGTAGATATCAGTAGTGACAATGAAGAGTATGATCTAAATTCCGTACCAGATGTAATCAGCCCGAAAAACGAAGAATGCATTAGAGACATATAAAATGGTGATTCGCTTACTACCAATGAAGTGAACGGTTCATTGAACAATGCACTTGACGTACCTTCGAGATCATCAAAATTGAATCCAATTATGGAAAACGAAAATGTTGAAGCCGAAGAATCAGTGACTAAAGCAGCAAAAAAAATTTGCGAAAAAACTCCGCTCTCCGTTGCCATTGATGGAAAATACAGGTCCAATATATGTCCCTTCTGCTGGTAGCTTCATTGGTGCAAGGGAACTACCAAGTTGCTTAAAACTTTATAATTTGTTGTTTTACAAGTATTGAATCAATAAGAAAGATGCAAACAATTTCTCGAAGATGACATGGCGGCAACGGTCCATGAAACTTCATGTCAATGAAGTAGCTTTCCGAGGAGATTCCTCAATACCATCAGAAATAAAAGAATTGAAGACGTCAATGGAAATTTTTTGTTATATCTTCACAACAGAAATAGTGCAAATTATTATAATAGAAACAAATGGAGCAGCTTTCACGGAAACATCAACCCCGTTTAATCTAGAAATTGATGAACTATACCATTATATATAGGAATCTTGTTGTACATTTCAGTTTATCGGTATCCAAATTTGGATAGCTACTGGGTCAGAAATGCTTTCGTACCGATTCAAAACTCGATGAATCGCAAACGATTTGAGCAAATGAAAAAGTATTTATCTTTTCGAGACGAAACCGAGAGAGTGAAAAAAGGGGAACCTAGTTACGACTCATTGTTTCGCATTCGAGTTGTGGCCAACGAACTCAATAAGCGATTTGATTCCGTGCCAAAACATGCTCGATTGTGTGCTGACAAGCAAATGTGCAGCACGAAAATGCGGCATCATCTTCGCCAGTACATGCCAAATAAACCCCACAAATGAGGAATTAAATTATTTGTTTTATGAGATTCGTTTTTCAACTGAATTTGAGGGCTCTGCTTTTGGTATTGAAATCGCCAATGTCTTGTGGAAGATAACAAGTGTGTACGATTGATTTCAACGTACGTTGGCATTGAGCCATTCGCAAGACTAAATCCCAACTTCCAAGTAGCAAAACCACCAGGATACGATAGGAAAGCAAAGAAGCCTGTGGAAGTCGAATGTCCACAAATTATACGAGAATACAACAGCCATATGGGTAGCGTAGATTTGATGGTCTTGGGACATAGACAACAAGACGTGTGGCTGGTCGTCCAAGCAATCGGCTAAGCACATCGCGTTTACTGACTTCACAAGATCCACAACCAGGTAGTTCAAAGGTTGGTGAAAAAGCGTAGCATCCAGTTAATAACGTCTGTTATGACAACATCGGCAACTTTCCAATCTGGTTAGGTAAAGAAAGTGCCAAAAGATGGTGCAAACTATGCAAAAAATCACAAACACAATGTGTTTGCTCAAAATGTGACCTTCATTTGCACTGCTCAGATGCAAAAACTGTTTTCGTGATTATCATGATAGAAATCATAGCAGATTTTTATAATATTTTCCTAATTTTCATAACTTTTTTCAATAAAAACTCATAATAAATAAAAACGTACAACTGACTTTTTTTTACCTAAGCCCGCAACAGTGCTCTGAGGCACTCTTCACATTTTTTCACCTGGCTGTTGTATCAAATTAATAATTGAGTTGCTAATGATTTCTTTGAGTTCATTGAGCTATAATTACTCTAGAAAAAACTATCCGACTATTTCTTTTTTTGGTTTTCAAAGATTAGTCGGTTAGAGGGTTAAACTTAAAAGTCAGAATAAATACTAAACGATTCTGAAATATCCTTGCTAAATAGTTCCTAAGACAATGCTTTGCTTTGCCCTTAATACTTTTGCAATAAGATGTTTTGTTTCTGAGTTATACAACATTAAATTAAAATGTTTATAATGCATATAAGTAATGTATACAACTTTGTTCGAATGTAGAAGTATTTAGTTGAATAGAAATATTTTAAAAATAAATCATTCAATTGCACTATGGGCTCGCTGACTGCTTTTGTTGGCCAAAACCTATTATTTTCATACTCCATTATTGTTTTTTTGTTGTTGTAATCTAATAGAAAATACTTCAAACCATACAAAAATGCACCTTGTTTTTGTTAATACTAATTAAAAGTTTAACAGCAAACAATTAAAGTCTTGCTTTCTAAGTAAAATTCTGAATACAATTACGTGTACGTTATTTTTCAGGTTATTTATATAGTGTTTTTGCTTAAAATAAAAAAGTTTAAAAAAAATAAAATATGGAAAATGAAGGTGATGGTAAGTACTTAAATGTATATGTAAACATTTAAAAAAAGAAAAGACCTGGTGCAGTGAAAAATTCAATTGTTTAATGCAACCTATAAAATTATTGTGATTTTTTAATTCTTAAGTTTGTGTTGGCTTGCAAAAAATTGCCCAAGTTTGCCCATCCTAAAACCCAAAAAAAATAATAACTTGAGATGAGATAAGTCTGTTTCATCATGTTTTGTGTTGCGATTTTTTGCGATTTTTAAGAAAAACACTTTTTTTCCAGGCAACTTCTGCTTCAAAATTTCTGATTTTTTCAAGTTTGGAGAAACGAGCATTGCAAAGATCAAAAAATGGCATGTATTATCAACTATCTGCTAGAAAAAATTAGAGATGAAAACATTCCTGACATTCTCCAAAATATTTTTTACAAAATGTGCGCAAATTTTGCCAAAAATTTTCTTTAACATGGGAAAAGTGCCATTCAGGTCCCACTGAAGAATGTTTGCATGAACAGCACGAAGACCGAAATGAAAGTTCAGATGACGACGATGAAGAAGAAGACTTTGAAGACGAAAATTTAATTTTGGATTATGAATTGGATTTTACACAATAATATTAAAGTCTTAAATGATTTAACATAAACGCATTTTAAAAAATTTTATTATTTTTAAATCTTGAAATAAGTTATCAAGTATCTACTTTAAATTCCGGATGTCATATTGGATCTGCCATTTTGAATTTTTGACATCGAATTCGAAATCAGCGACCGCGAAAACTTCTTTACACAACGTTTCATACAGATACAATGTTATTTTGAAATTTCGGCCACCATATTGGATCCGCCATTTTGAATTTTTAATTTTTGACATCAAATTCGAAATCAGCAACCGCGAAAACCCCTTTACACAACGTTTCATACAAATACAATGTTATTTGGAAATTTCGGCCACCATATTGGATTCGCCATTTTGAATTTTAAATTTTTAACATCAAATTCGAAATCAGCAACCGCGAAAACCCCCTTACACGACTTTCATAAGGATACAATAACATTTTGAAATTTTGGCCGCCATATTGGATCCGCCATTTTGAATTTTTAATTTTTGACATCAAATTCAAAACACTTTTATAGAGACTTTCAGAGTTTTGGCCAACAAAAGTGGTCAGCGAGCCCATAGTGAATTGGAAGTTTCAAGAAAACGAATTTTAGAATGAATCGACAATTACTATTGAATATCAAGAACATCAATTTGCGTAGAAATTTCTTTTAATGTGCGATAACCTGAAACATATCACTAAACACGGTAAAACAAGGAAATCGCCGAATTCTGAAATGATAAGTATTCGCCTATATAAAGGATACATTAGGTAAAAGTATACAATTTTTCGGAAAATTAGTAATGATAAATCCACTTTAAACAAAGTTTTTTTTTTTTGATACGGTATTACCAACTATCACCGGATTAACTAATCGAATAACATGCATCAAATATAGCTAAAATCCCTTTTAAAATTGTGTTAAAAATGTATCGCGGAACAAATGCAAACATATCCAATGTAGAAAGACAAAAAAGTTTGTATGCGAGTTCCTCGGCACATGAGATTACAAATTACTGGAGTAAATTAACTGATGACAATATTTTGGATCGAAACTGGGTAAGTCCTTTATTTATTTATTTTTTTAGGTTTCTCAATTAGCAAGTTTACTATATTCTATTTTTTCCTGCAGATCGTGTGTTCGGCAAAATAGAAAATGTATTGATGGTGCACACATTTATACCAAAGAAAGAATACTTAGAAATAGGGGCCAGATTGGTAACTTTACAACATTAAAGACTTAGAAGATAAATACAAAAAAATTTCGGAATGAGTGATCTGAAACAAATTTTGATACAAAGAACTGCTACTACTTACAAAAACTGAAGTTACAAAAAACTGAAGCGCAAAGTCTAAGCCCTAAGGATAATTTTAAAACTTTGTTTGCTTATATAGCATAGCTCTATAGCATTTCCGTGGATCTCAATATTAGAAAACACAAAATTTACATGCGTTTAACATAAGTTTTTTAATAATGCTTCAGTTTGTAAAAGCCGAAGAAATATAAGAGTAAAGAATTTTTATTCTAATTTCACTGGCCAAGAAAGAATATGTCAAAAAGTTATAGAATCCTTATGACCTGTGCTTTCGGCACGCTGAATTCGGAATTGACCTCAATTTTGCTGTAACAGATTCTGTTTTGAAGAAATTTGAAGTTAAGCGTGTCACAAATCCTTTTTATGGCCAAGTTCAAGCATTTTTAAGCCTCTAACCGGTAAGAGTGCCCTGAGGCACTCTTCGAAAAACTCGTTTTTTATTCATAATTATTTTATTTTTTATTTAATCTGATGACGGGACTTTGAGAATTATACCTAGATATGTTTCTGAAGGCACTGTCATCAGTTTAAGTAAAAATAAATGCGTTATTGACAAGAAAATCGGATTTTTCCACGACTAACTCGAGTCGCTCTGGTCGGTTAGAGGGTTAAGGAACACCAATTTTTTTTTTTATATACTGTGCTGAGTTGATCTTAAGCTTTAAAAAGAAAATCTGATATGTAACGATAATAAGTCGAAAAAAATTGATAAACTGAAAATAAATGCATGTAGCTGACTATAAATGAGGAAAACAAAGAAGAACAAAACCTGAAAAAAAACTTGAAAGTTCCGAATTCAACGATTGCCTGAATTATCGCAGGACAGATAAAGACCTGAAACTTTTGCTGCCGATTCAAGTTTTCAAATTGTTACAAGTACAAATTTTTTATACGAAAATCGGTTTAAAGGTGGTTTTATATCAATTTATGTAGGTATAAATGTAGTAAGTTTTCAACATATTAAAACCAACTACATATATACATCGGTTTAAGCCTGTTTATACTGTTAATTATTACAACAATTGAGGCGCCCAGTTTCAAAACCGGCCAAGTCCAATTTTCATACTTTTGGGAAAACAACGAAAAACGTTTATATTCATCTATGTTCATTGAAAAATTAAAAAGTATTTATAAAATTTCTCACTCAAAGCACGTCAGTTCAGACATTTCAAGTTTTATTTGCGAATGTTTTTGAGAAAACAATTTTGGACTTGGCCGGTTTTGATACCAATGAACTGGACTTTGCCGATTTTGATTCCAAGGCGTTGGATTGCTTTTGAATGCAAGTTCATGGACTTGGCCGGTTTTGAAACAATGAATCAATAATAAATTAAAAAGTGTAATATTTCTGTCAAAATTTTTTTTTTTTAATCTAAAACCATTATAGAAAGATAAAGCATGGTCTAGATTTTTATATATGAGAATGTCTCAAAATTTGATTTTTTTGAACTTGGCCGGTTTTGCAACTGGCCGCCTCAATTATTATTATAAACATTTATATATTATAGGCAATATTAGTTATTATATGATTGCCTACATTTGTAAGTATATGATAGTTATAAACTTCTATTTACAAAATGTGTTGGAATGAGGTATGCATAACTTTTATAAGAAGGGCA
Organism: Tricholauxania praeusta; assembly: GCA_949775025.1. Classification (NCBI taxonomy): domain Eukaryota; kingdom Metazoa; phylum Arthropoda; class Insecta; order Diptera; family Lauxaniidae; genus Tricholauxania; species Tricholauxania praeusta. The sequence continues at coordinate 128,072,153 of OX459029.1, read as the reverse complement.
ATATTAAATTTCATAGGTCTGCCTAGAAACTGATTCTACGATTTTCAGAACAAAATCCAATATCTGTTCATATACAATTTTATAACCTGTTAAAGCATAGAATTTATACGTCTACTTATGAACTTATTCTATACTTTTCAGAATAACAAAAATATGATATATGTACATATAAAATTTTATAACGTTTCAACTTATAGAATATATATAAATCCATAAGGACTTATATGAATAACTAAAATACTGAAATTTTCAACCGTGTCGACCACTAAAAGCTTAACGGCATTAAGAGTTTTCGAATCTTCAATTAACTCATCGTAAGGAGAACAAAACCATTTAAAGGCCCCACATGTAAACAAAAGTAAGTAGCACCCTAATGCATTTAAAAGTTAATTTTTTACTTGGGTTTCCACCAATTAATGTGCGTTTGATTTTTACCATCACATAATATATTTTTATTTTAAAACAACTTTTATGGTATCTCCGTCTTCTTCTACAAAGTAATTAAAAATGATAATCACTCATACGACATGGAGCGCCAAAAAAGCAGACAACATGTGCCATGAGCAATCAAATTAATGCCCAACAAAATGAAATAAATAAATACAAGTCATGTTGTTGTCAGTGCCGGATCTTTTGGTTATTCTTAATAAAACCAAACGCTCTTTGGCCAGACACAAGGACCATTTTGTTCACAAAAAAAAAAATAAAAATTAAAAACTTAAAAATTTAAAGCACAAAAATTAATCAAAATGCGATGCTATCCATTAGATTGAAAAAAAGATGTATAAATAAATAGATAGATAGACAGTTCTATGGATAAATAAATACATTTTAAGAAAAAAACAACGAAAACCAAAAGTGGCACACACGGAAAGCGATCTTCTTTTTTAATGAGACACAAAAACATAATTCGGTGGAACACTAAAACAAAAGATAAAAATTGAAATAAAAAGAAAAAAAGACACAGGAGACAAAATACAACAAAAAAAAATTGAGCAACAAACATGTGAAATTATTTACGAGATACCAATTTATAAATGTGTCGTTGGTTGTCGTCTCTCACAAATACTTTGTATGTCACATTTAACGCGAAAAATTGCGGGGGCGCACAACACAACACAGCACAGCACAGCAGCCGCGGGTTCTTTCGCGGTTTTGTGGTAAAAACAAAGAATAAAAAACAAAAAACGAAATTTTCTTTTTCTAAAACTGTCGGTTGTTTTTATTTAGTAGCATCAGCAGCAACAACAGTAGCAACAGCAACACATTTGGAGAACAGCAACGAAAACGGGCGCTAATGCTTCTCCGATGCTGTGACAATGAAAAAAAAAAAAAAAAATAAAAATTATCACACGTCACGTCGCGTCACACCATCGTTGATGTTTCGCGTCTTTTGTTATTTCGAAAACAATTTTCAACAACTATTTTTTTTTTTTTGGGAAAAACCTTCTCTTTTAGTGCTTTCTGTTCTGTTTGCTTCAGTTCAGCTGACAGAATTTGTTTCTTCAATTTGACTTTTTTGTGGTTTCTTGTTCTTTGCTTCAATTTTATATTGGTGCTGACACAAGCGAGCTTTTCTTTTACTGACCAGTTGATAGTCGCACATTGAATTCCCGAGAGTAACTGAATGTTCGGCAGAATTGCAAAGTACTTTTATTCGCTCTGTTTCGGCTCTGCTGGCTGCTGCCGCGCATACAAAAAATTTCGCCACACATAAAACAGCGGAGACCCAACCGACCAAACAACCAACCCAGCAGACCCAATCGAACAGCAACAAGCAACTGTGTCAGCAGCAGTAGCACTAAACAACAGCAACAGTAGCGGCGGCAGCAACAAAACAACAGAGCAACTGTGATATAAAAGCACTCTAATATGGAGAGCGCTACCATCTAGCCGCGATTGTGTGTCATTTTTTGCAATTGGTCAGTTTTTTTTTTTTTTCAAATGATGTTGTTTCAATTAAAATACTTGTATAATTAACATACATACCATAATATTTAATTGCTTAAGTTGTTCGCAGTGCGAGGTAGAGTTATTATTTCACATTGTTGTATTATATATCATGCCTCAATATGTACTATGGAAAAGTGCACTTACGTAGTTTCTTGAGATTAGCCATATTTTCATATTCTTCATAAGATTCAAAAATATTTTGCGTTAGTTTTTCCTCTGTCATAACTTCTATTTATAAAAATGAGTTAGGCATGCCAACTGTACTAGGGAACCTTGTTTTTGTGTCTAATCTGCCCACGTTGTATTATTTGTCTTCAGTTTAGGCCTGAACCAAGGACTTGTGTTAAATATGCAGGGTGTTTAGGTTTTGTTTTTTTGTGATAGGAAAATGAAAAACTCGCAACTTAAACCAAAGTTATCATATTCGAGTATTTCATACTGTTTTCTAAGATTTTTTACAATTTTTTTTTTTTTTGAGATTTTCATAAAATCACAAATCAAAAAAAAAATGTTAGAATCAACAAAGCCTTTCCAATAGCACAAAATGTTGTAAAGCCTAGAGTCTCTCCAGCTTATCCAAAAGTAGAGGGACCTGAGGTGATTCTCACTCTCTCTCCCTTGGGAAGGCCCTGATTTTAGGAATTTTAAGATTACCTTATATGTTCACAGCTGCTAGCTGGATATAATTTGAACTTTTCAAAATATTTGGTTTCCATGCGATTCTCTTTTTATCATATTATCTCTTCAGTTAACATATTTTGTATTAAAAATTTAGTAGTTGCTCTCATTTTCATACCATTTTTCTTCTACAAACATTTTTAAAAATTGCGTAAAAGTTTCTACATTAAGGTGATTCAAATTTTTAATTTTTTTTTTTTTTTTTTTTGAGGCGATGTTGCTGAAAATTATTAAGCTTAAAGTGTGAAGAAAATTTTCACGAAATCGTAACTTTGTAGCTCAATTTTAGAAGGTGGTACCGAAGCATCTTAGTTTTACATGTAAATTATATGGAAAAATTAATAGAGGAAATGAATGTTGCTGAGCTACTGCGGGTAGTTTTTAGAAGTACTTTTTTGCGCTCAGTCCGATCTGGCCCCAGAATCTACATTTACAAATTTTTGTTGATTTGGAACAGATTTTGCATTTTGCCCATTTTAGCACTCCTTTGATCTTATGAAGGGCTTAATTTGCAAAGCAGCGCGCGAAACCTTTCCGCAAATTTTTCAGCTGCCTCAAGAAAACTATTCATCAACTTTCATTAAAATTCAAGAGCACTTCTGAAACTCTGAGCTTTTGGCATTTTTTCCTGTAAGCTGTAAAGAAAATACAAGTAAAAACTGTTGATAACAGCAAATGTAGCAGATATAGCAACAACAACGTCAGCAGCAACTGCTACAAATGTTGCTACGTCCGCAACAAGCAGCCAACGAGTGCAAAGGAACACTCAATGTCAGTCATTTGTTTGGCGCGCTCCAAACAAATTGTTTTTCTTATGGGAGAAATGTAATGATGGCCTTTCTATGCTGCGTTTGCCATGCGATGCCAGCATGAGGGTACAACAGGCGGTTGGTGTCTCAATGAACAACGACCATTGATTCAGTAGGGAAAGATGTGCGAAGCTACTCCCAACATGATTTTGCTCTCCATTAAATAAAATTCTCTCTGCACTTAGCTCATCCTATTTTAAAGTGACTCTCTGTGTGGCGCAAATCGTAATGTTGTGCTCTTTGGGGAGATGTTAGCAATTGCCAGTGCTGCGGCGCTGAAGGAGGCAACTGTGTTATTGTTGTCGAGATTGAAAATCTCTGCGTCTGCATTGCTTTGAGATACCACACCACCAGTTTAGTACGTAATTGATGTTTTCTAGTTAGTTTCTGAAGCAGAATACTATTTATTGGCTTATTGAAGGTGTGCGAAAATTGACCTAAATTACTTGATTATCATAACATGTGTCTGTATCAGAATGTAGGGTAGAGGGATATGAATTCAGACTATGTATTAAAATGTATAGTCCGCAGTTTACGTATAACTTCAGTTTCTATTCTTTTCTACCGTTTGCATTAATTTTCAAAATATTTTCTAGAAAACATTTTCAATCGTCAAGACGATGATTTCAATCCTGCATGAAATAATATTTCAGTGCCAAGAGATAGTTTGTTCGGAAAAAGCGGATTGCCAAATATAATAATATTTATAGTTTCAAGGGACTCAGAACTATTATTTCATTTTATCCACTTTACTAGCTCAAGTAGGTATATGCTTATATTTTGTGACGGCGTATAATGTCGATTTTTTGTAAATTTATTTTTATTTAAACTGATGGCATGGCCGTCTCGAGTTTTTCGAAGAGTGCCCTGAGACACTCTTGTGGGTTAGAGGGTTACTTGAAATTTATTGCACATAACTAAACTCACAATGACATGAAAGCGGAGGACTTTCCTGGCAACATTGACAACGTTCTGTGCTGCTAACCAAGATGACAAGAGATGTAATTATAAGTCAATAGTACAGTACAGGCTCTGATAGCTAGTGAGCAGAAGTTAAAAATTATAAACTTCTTAGTGATATAAATAATACGAATAATCTTTGCACTTGTGTTGTCTATGCGCTATTAATTGAGAGCCCTTTGAAACTGTAAACAAAAGGCGTCTGCCTTTTATAAAGGAGAAATTAAATTTTTTTTAGAATCGTATGATTATTGTCAAATGGATTGCGATTATAATGAAACAACCTCTTTCACTTACTCGCAGCTAATGAATTTGAAATACAATTGAAAAATGTAAGCACTAAATTATTTTATCGCGTCTGCCTTTTGGCTGGCTGGTTCCTTTACTTATAAAAAACATAAAAATAGTAGAGAGTCAAGCAATTGCAGTGCTGCCTCTTCGACGATTTGTGCGCTGAAGGTGCATATTATTAAGGATCAGGCCTAGATTAACCTTACAGGCAGAGTAGGCACGTGCCTAGGGCGGCAAGATTTAAAGGGCAGCAAATATTGGCGGAAACTTTGAAAAATTGTTGCATTTTATTGATTGAAAAAGTTTTCAAATTTCGTTTTCATTTTGTTCATGTTGGTCGTGTTTTTCGTTCAGCAACGAAGACCTTTTTTTTTTGCTCATTATTTTTTTTAATGTTAAGATGTTAATGTTAAGATGTTGCCCCCACGGACAAAATCGATACGACACGCCACAAAGCGTTCGAAATCGGCAAACTTTACCCAAAAAGCAAGTTATGGTGACGGTTTTCAAGCAAAATTGACTATATATTTACAGAAAAATAATTAGTGGGTAACGCCAATTATTATTTTAACTATGTTAAAATCCTCTTAACTTTGTGAAAAATTATTTTCGGTTATTAAAAAACAAAGGGAGAACAGTACCTGATAAGGTGTGTTATACAAGTACATTCTTGCATAATCAACTAAAGTTGGTATACTTAGGGGCCATCCATAAATAGTCAGAATAGTGGCAGCAAATATTGGCAGAAACTTTGAAAAATTGTTGCATTTTATTGATTGAAAAAGTTTTCAAATTTCGTTTTCATTTTGTTCATGTTGGCCGTGTTTTTCGTTCAGCAATGAGGACCTTTTTTTTGCTCATCATTTTTTTTAATAAATGAAGAAGCTTTGAGGAGGGGGGCGGCAATTTTTGCAACTGCCTAGAGGCGGCAAATTTCTTAATCCGGGTCTGTTAAGGATATACATATCTATGTATATGTAACTTAAACCGTCCAAATTTTGATATCCAAAATTTATTATTCTATTTATTCGGTCATTTACATTATTTTTGTGGCTATGTATATGGGGCATTTTGTGAACCACTTTTTGCTTTTGCATCTCTGATTTTTGGTGGAAACTCTTTTTTTGGAGGGAAAATGTTAAGCTTTTCAATTATTTAACTAAATGTATTCAAAAAACTTGGTGTCTCTAAAATTAATATACGAATGTGATTAAAAGTGACGATTTTGACATATACAACCCCATATGTTTTGAAAAAGCGGCGACCTACATGTCTGCCCCTTCAATTTTTTTTTTTTTTGTAACTTCAAAATTCATTTTAAAAAAAGCCGCACTGTCTTCACTTTGCTCTAATATTTTCTAATTCGCATAGATGTGAACTACATTACCTATCAATACTAACCATATCATGTACATAAAATATTCACTAGCTCTCTAACTAGGAGCCTCGGCTTTGCCTAGAACTAGCCTTTCTATTGATGAAATTTTTAATAACGTTTTCGCATAATTGCGTCTGTGTTTTGTGAATAACAGCTCTGATACTATCTTTTAGTGCTTGAATCATTGATGGAGTTTTGTCATAGACTTTTTTTAACAAAAAGTTTCAGACAAACAAAAAAATTGAACATAATTACGATTATTCGAAAGGCCATAAAAATATATATCAAAAATATTTAAACTAAGATTTTCACAGATAGTTTAAAAACAAATGATTTACACAAAGCAGTGGTTGTCAACAAAAAAATTAAAATTATTATCCTCCAAACTTTAACCAGTTTTTAGAGATACATAAAAAGACAATACTTTGCCTAAGTTTGAGATGAAATCCTTATATATATAAGCATTACAAAAACTTCTATCTCCGTTGCAGTCAGGCTTTCGTGCTAGATATAGCTGCTCCACAGCTATACGTCATGAACGATCTCCGTATTTCTTATGATTCAGATCAGACAACTCTCTTTACTGTCGCTTTTACTTTTTAAGAGCTTTTCATTGTGTTAATCAATCCATACTGTGTTAAAAATTGAAGATTTACTTTGGATTCTGTGATAGTTTCCTCCAAATTTAAAAAAAGTTATTTAGGAAATAGTTCACAACAGGTGAATTTAGGTGAATACTGCTCGGACTATGAGTACTGCCTTAAAGATGCCTTATAGATGATCTAACTTATGGATTCAATGAAGACCTATCTGCTGTTGGGCTGTTAACTACGATTTTCTCTTGAATCCAGGCAAATCTTTTAAATTGCCAATCAATCGAACAGAACCAGGCTTTGATTGCCCGACTTTTTATTCGTAGCTCTCAACTCAAGTCGGTCGTTAGAGCTACTCACCTTGGACTGAACTCGAACTCAAGTTTATCATGATCTGATGAAATCTATTATGAAATTTAAGTTTGTCTGCTGAGTCTACACCTATTGACGCAAAGCGAAGACTAAGTAGCAATAAATAGTTCCTTACCACAAGCAACGGCATCCTTTAACAATGCTACTCACTATTAGATTTGATAATGTTTAATCCTGGAATAAAATGATTCTTAGCTGTTCATTAGAGCAGAGTCACATGGTTGGGAACTGCATATTTTTACATAAGCTAGTATGCTCAATAACGCCAACGAGAAACTGCGTTTCAGCATATCTGGTAGGTGCCACAACCTAAATGTAACTAAATTCAAATGTCTCAATTCAACCAGATTATTCTTTATCACTATTCGAATTTAGAATTCATTGCCAATTGGTGTTAAAGCCATTGCTAATTTTTACAACTTTAAACACTTGATCTTTTCCTAGCTAATATAACTCTTTAGCTCTAAACTTTGAACCATACTTCTACTTAAATTTAAAAACCATTACAATTTAAAATTTTTTTCTATTTGTGTTAAATTAATTTATTTTTTCTTCTTTTCTTATCTTCTTTCATATTTCTTTGTTATAAATAATGTAGTAAAGTTATAAAAAAAATTGTATTTAATAATAGGGTAATTTGTTTGCAATTGACTTTGACTTAAGTAAATGCAACTTTTGAATTTTATCCATTGACCATTATTGAATTTATTATATAACAAAAGAATTGTATTTCTGATTGTACTAAATTTAAAAAATAAATAAATTAAATTAAAAAAATAAACTATGTGAGCAATCGTAGTGAAATTTGGTATGACAATACATTATGTTTTGATGAGATATTACTGTATCAGTGGACTAACTGCGGATTCTTTATCACCAAAGTTATTTTGTATTGTAAGCATTCAAAGCCGGTGGAATTACGTCAGCTGAAATGGAACCTGCAATACTAGTGGAAAACCTTAGATAAAATATTTACTGATATATTATTACTAATATTTTGTATTGTAAGCATTCAAAGCCGGTGGAATTACGTCAGCTGAAATGGAACCTGCAATACTAGTGGAAAACCTTAGATAAAATATTTACTGAACTATGGAGCAATCATAATAAAATATAAGTCATGACGCTTACAACAATCTTTCACTGGAGCACAGCAGCGTCAACTTGCACTTGTTGGCGTAACTCCTCGTATTCAAGCCCAAAACTTTTTCTATTTATATTTCATTTTTTCTAATTCAATGAAAGTCATTGTCCACAAAATTAAAAAAAAAATAAATAAATAAAATTTCACCTCCTGCACGGTTCTAAAAATCAGGTCTTTTCACTAATACATACGGGACCTCGTATATTTTTTTCTTCAAATTTTTTCAGTATTCTTCTTCTTTTTCTTAGCTTCTTCATGAAGAAAAAGGAATTAAAGAACATAATTATGGCCACCCAAATAGTAATATTGAGTTTTAAGAATCAAAAAATTATATATCTTGTTTGGCAAGGTCTTAAAAGGATTGTGTAATTGTGTTTTGAAATTTTCATATGTATATCAGCATATTTTTCAGAAAAATATTTTTTTCACCACGATGTTAAGATGTTACCCACACGGACAAAATCAATACGACACGCCACAAAATCTTCGAAACCGGCAAAGTTAACCCAAAAAGCAAGTTATGGTGACGGTTTTCAAGCAAAATTGACTAAATTGACTGAAAAATAATTAGTGGGTAACGCCAATTATTATTTTAACTATGTTAAAATCCTCTTAACTTTGTGATAAATTATTTTCGGTTGTTAAAAAACAAAGGGAAAACAGTACCTGATAAGGTGTGTTATACAAGAACATTCTTACATAATCAACTAAATTTGGTATAGATAATCAGTTGAACTTATGTATTAAAAAAAAAAGTTGCAAAAACTTTGCATTTTTGTTGTTAATTAGCAATTTTTCTATCAACAATTGAATTTTAATGACTTGCTCCGCCTCGAAAAAATCTGAAAAAAAATTACAGAGACGCATTGTACCCTTCCAAACTCGAATTCGTCAAAAAAATTGTGGAGCCTCAATTAGTTTTGACGCTATAAATATTATAGTGGTACCGGGCGGACGAAAAATGCATAAAAATTTTATTGTTTTTCAAAAAAATCAATAACATTGATTCGAAAAAAAATTAATCGAAAAAAAGTTTAATGAAAACTTTGACTGGCAATAATTATTGCAACAACAATTTTTTTTGAAAAATTTTTCCGTACACTAATTTCTACCACTTGCTGCTACAGATTTATATAAAAAACTTTGAAAAACATTTCAGACATGTCGGTTTCGCGTATTCTGACCCTATACTTAGGGGTCATCCATAAATAGTTAGAATAGGGGGGAGGGGTCCCGCCAAATCTCACCAAAGGGGAGGGGGAGTTAATGAAAATCTCACGTCGACTTTTTAATGTAGATAGTATACATTATTATAGCAGATTACATCTAAAAAGTATAAGGAAAGTCTCACGGAAGGGAGGGGGAGTCCCACCAGAACTCACCAAATCTCACCAAGGGGAGGGGAGGATACGAATTTTCAAAAAAACACCTCACGTAATTTATGGACATCCTTTTATTATCAAAAACACAAAATTTAATTTTTTATAGATGTTCAATTTTGCTTGTAAGCTGACGATATATTCCAGAAAGCGAAAAATTATTCAGATCGCTTGAAAATAAATTTATCGATCACAAAGAAACTAAACATAATAAGTTCGAAAACTATACTAACGTTTATGGTTTTATCTTTTTTTTATATTAAGTAAAAAACTAAGCCGACAAATTTTATTTTGATCATTGGTTTTAGCTGAAACACCAATAATCGCGACAGTCGTTTATTCCTTATAAGTCTAAGACTGAATTAAAAATTTTATTAAATAAAAAGTATTAAAGGAAAAACAGACTAATGACACTAAAGACATAAGCTTATTAAAGATTCTATCTAACTTAAATATTTTTACAAAATTACAGTGGTGTCATTTCAACAAAAGCTTGGGGGACGAGAGTTTAAATAACATATCGAATCGATGATATTTTGAAATGAATCGATGTTACGTACACTAATATCAAATCCTTGGGGGGCCAATGCCTCCCTAGCCCTACCCAATTGACGCATCTGCAAAGATATTACCTATTTTCATGCTCCATAACCTATAAATATTTTTAGACAATTTGAAATTACAAACATAACGTTAATTCATACGAATATTTTTTTTACAAAATAATATTAAATTCTTCTTAGTTATATCTTTTTGAGGAAGTCTTGTTTACAAGTAATGGCTTAAAATTATTCAAGAAATAAAAATTTAAACTTAATTAATAATAATATTCTGTATTAGAATGTAAAAATGTTTTGTATTCGTAGTGTTTTATCCTCCAATTTTCGCTTCAAATCGTTTTAAAATGTAATAATTGCGTTTCACTGTGAATTGTGGGTAAGCAATACGGACTCTTTTGTATATTTCCTTTGAATGAAATAAAATTTATTTTGAATCAATAAATATAATATTAATGGCTATATTATTTTACAATACTACAGGCAAATCTACTTTATATCTATAAATAATCTAGTTAAGGGTTGTTCATATGTTACGTAACGCCTTTTTTCGACCGCACATCCCTTCCCTTAAAGACTTATCAAGTTGGACTATTTCTAAATCGTGTAGCTCGTTTCTTACTATGCCTATGAACTTGTTTTCTCTTTAGTGAACTCTGTTTAGTCTCATAAGTTTTCATGTCGAATATATAGGCATAATACAATTTTTTTTCAAGTTTGCGACCTCCTTTTTGCTACACGTTTTCTTCACATTCACTAGGAAAACCGAAAAAAGTTAATGCCAGTTCAGCAACAACTTGCTATTGTCACGCGCTGCTTTCAAAAACGTTTGTTCATATTATTATTAAAGTTATATAAAGTAGTTTTGTAAGAAACTGGTATGAAAGACTTTGAAGTATTTTTTAAATTTTTTCATTATAAAGTTATGAAACTTTTCAATAACTTAACAGCATTATGAAAACACCCCCAAGTGATTCCCCCAACCGCCTGATAATATCCCAAATCAAGAGAATCTTAGGTTCTAACTATAGCGCATTTGAGAGTAAGAAGAAAGCATTTGCGTATACGAATACAAATGTTAACGCTCAACAACAATTAAGTTCTACTTCAGCAGAAGTATAACTCTCTGTAGTTGTTGTGCCACTACATGGAAACGAAGTTTTTGGTGCCTGTTGGTGCCCACCATTGATCATAGCGAGAGCTGGGCACCACTACACCCGTGTTTCTCTTCAATGCATGTGTAACTACACATCTCTTTGTTCGTTTTTCAAATCAAACTGAATTGATTTTTACGTTTCCTGCCTTGTAAACGTATATGAAAATGTATTCTCTTTCTGTCGCAGTCGCACGCCCGCTACGTTTTGCCCAACCACGATCATAGCTATGGGGGTGTTTACCAGGGATTATATTTGGGGGCTTTTAGGGCTTTTTTGAGCCCTTTTATTTTTCAAAAGCCCCGTGGCCCTTTTGCAAAATTCTACCGAAAAATTATCACAATTTTTTATTTTTCAAAGGAAACCTTACTCGGATACACGGTTCGCTTCAAGCAAGATCAAGATCGATTAAATTGTCAACCAAATCCAAAGTGTCCGGAGATTCCAAATAGATAATCCGCAAAATCGGAGCTGCTCATTTACTCGTTTTATAGCCATTTTAAGATTAGCACTATGGCCAACACGGTTCGTTTTAAGCAAGATCAAAATCGGTAAAAATTTTCAACCAAATCTGACAATGCACAATTATTATTTAGTGTTCGGAAATTCCAAAAACAAGATTTCTAAAATCGTACCTGGTCATTTACTCGTTTTATGGCCATTTTAAGGTAAACCGAAAATTTTAACAAAATTATGAAGCGAACCGTGTACAGATTTAGATGCTTTTAATATCAATTGAAATTTTAAAATATGCTATGATAATTGTTTTTAATGTATTTTGAATCGATGAAGTCAATAAGTTTTGCAAATATGCAAAGATTTTTGTGTTATTCACTGTTTTTCATGGAAAAAAATCGATAACAAAATAAAATTTTTTTTTTCGCCTGAAAAAACTAGTAAAAAAATCAATTTTCTAAATTATCTTTAGTGAGCCTTAAAAGTATTTTTGACTAAAAAGCAAACAAGGAAAATTTTTGAGGTATTTTTGACTACAAAGCTCACAAAAAAACAATGTATAAAAAATATTTTATATTTGATGTGTTATTCACCGTTTTTCATAAAAAAAAAAAAATATTTAAAAAATTCTTTTGGGCCCAAAAACTAATTAAAAATAAAATTTATATAGTTTTTTTTATGGCTTTCAAAAGTATTTTCTATTACAAATCAAACAAAAAAAAGCAAAATAAAAAAACTTAAGTTTCTAATGTCTTTATTCACAATTTTTCCTGGAATGTCATTTTATTGATATCGTAAAAGTGTTTACCTTAAAATGGCCATAAAATGAGTAAATAACCAGGTACGATTTTACGGATCATGTTTATGGAATCTCCGAACACTAAATAACAATTGTGTTTTGTTAGATTTGGTTGAAAATTTTAACCGATTTTGATCTTGCTTAAAACGAACAGTGTCGGCCATAGTGCTAATCTTAAAATGGCCATAAAACAAGTAAATGAGCAGCTCCGATTTTGCGGATTATATATTTGGAATCTCCAGACACTACATAATAATCGTGCACTGTCAGATTTTGTTGACAACTTAATCGATATTGATCTTTCTTGAAGCGAACTGGGATAAAATTTAAGTGTTTTATTTTTCTCCTAAAAAATGTTAGTGGACCCTTAAGTAATGCGATGGCTTTTGACTTTTTAAACTTCAAATTGGTATTATTTCAAATCAAAAACCAGAGATTTTTTTATATGAAAAAAGTTTTATTTGACTTATAACACTGGTCAACACTAGTTTTGGTGCCAAGAAGCTGTACTTTTATTTGAATTAAGGACCTTATATTGAATACATTATTAGCAAAACTTTTGATATCCTGTAGTTTTCTAGATTTTGCCATGAAAAAAAAAAATTTATATGAAAAACATTTTACATAATTTAAAAAATAACTTTCTTTTTCGCGACTTTCGGTGTAGTAGAGACTATCACGTTGCATCCCCCAGCAATAGTCAGCCATCATATGGCGATCCCATTGGCCTTGGTATCTTTCTTCCATAGTTTTTAGCTCCTGACGAAACCGCTTCCCTTGAAAATTGGTCAAGATGACTGTGAAGGTAGTGCACTTTGATGAACATATTGCATCCAAAGTTATTAAAGTGCTCTAGCATGTCATTTACAATTTCAGAGCAGTTTTTTGATTTGTAATTTTCCAGAAAGTTTTTAGTAACTTCAACAAACGACTAAACGACTTCGTTTAGAGCTGTCTATGAAGAGACGCCATTCATTTGGATGGTATTTTGAAAGACCCATTTCGAGAATAAGGCCTTGCACATCCAAAAAAAAAAAACTATAATTTTTCGATTGAAAAAATGGTAGCAAGTCATGCTCTCTTGTTCTTTTGTACCTGACTCCAACAAGTTTTTTTCTTTTAATCTAAAAGCCAAAACCTCTGCAGATTCTTTAGAAAGTTCAAGATCCTTTATCAAATCATTTAATTCTTCTTCGATGTCGCTATTCATTTCATTAATGACTTCTTCAAATGATGATTCACAAATGGAACAAAATGTTGGAACAGGTACTTCCTCTGATTGTGGTTAGGGTCTTCTAGCAGAATCTAAGTCTGGATAAATCATTATTTTAACATTATTCCGAACCTCATATGGTTTCTTTTACCACTAATACACTGCCTCAAATGTTCATAACACATTTAACAAACAATTTGGGGTATTGTCGGGTAGTATTTATCCACAATTTTCGACTTAAAGTAAGCAAAATAAGCACTTTTTATAAAATCTGTTATAGGTTTTCTGAACTTTTTCACTGCGTATTCACCACAAATGCAACAAAACACATTTGGATCATTGAGACAACTTCTTCGCGATGAAGACATAATATAATAATCAAGTTAAATAATCAAAACTGACGGTTAGTCAAAAATGACACGTGGGGACAAAAATTAAAAATATTTTTAATGTTGCCAGTACATACTTAATACAAAACCACTAACTATACCTCGGCACCAACATTTTTTTTTCGAATTGTTGACCTAAGTAACAGGTTAAATGCAAATATATCAATTGTTTCTGCATTTCCTTTTGAAGAAGTTTCCAAAAATCGATCTCAACATAGTTAGTTCTTTAATATATCGCTCATTTTCTTCAATAACGTCATAGCTCAAAAAATCAGATATTTCGGGAGAAGCATTTTAACTGAATTTTTACGTTTTTGTGTTATAACGTTATGGAAGAAAATTAGCGATATATACAAAAAAATCGTAAACGCTTAAAGGTTTCCATGTAAAATTTATGTTTACAATTAAATTTAAACAACAAAATAAATTTTGTAAAAAGAAAACATTTGGTTATAATATAAATGGTTATATACTATTTGATTTACAGAAGCCCTATTTATGTTAAAAAAAGCCCTATTTTAGTTCGAACTTTGGCTCTTTCACAAATATGCCAATATCATCCCTGGTGTTTACTACACCAAGCGATCGCTCTCACTATATGATGGTTTGTTTATCAATGCTGTATACGTGCATGTTTTTTTACGCTCTTTAAGCGCCAGATCATTGCCATTTTTACGCTCTTCGAGCGCCTGCTCGTTCTCTGGGCAGCACTTATCATAACCGTGGCAGTGCTGTCGTTTGTACTACAATAGTGCTTTTGTACTACCCTTCAGCCACGCGTACTACTCTAGTACCCAACCCTCAATTTGTACTACCCAAAATTTGTTCCAACTAATCCGCAATTTGCACTACCCCACCATTCTTTGATCTCTCATGCTTCAATTATAATGGCATGCAAGTTATTAAACTCATCTCTGAAACTGAAATATTTAATTCTTGAGGTGTCAAAATCATCGCCATTATTTTGGTTTACTAATTTTGACATTAGTCGCTCAAAAATTTATGAGAAAGAAGAAAAATTTTAGCATCGCATCAACCCTTACAATTGAACTATGAATGATCATAACCAGAGCTGGGCACCACTACACGTGTGTTTCTCTTAAATGTTCTCCAATTCATGTGTAGTTGTGCTTTGTTCGCTTTTCAAAGCAAACTGAATTAAATTTTAAGCTCTCTGCTTTATATACGTATATGAAAAGTTGTCTCTCATTCTGCCGTGGCTGGGCAAAACGTACCGCGCACGGGACTGCGGCAGAATGAGAATAACTTTTCATATACGTATATAAAGCAGAGAGCGCAAAATTTAATTCAGTTTGCTTTGAAAAGCGAACAAAGCACAACTACACATGCATTGGAGAACATTTAAGAGAAACACACGTGTAGTGGTGCGCAGCTCTGATCATAACCGTGGCTGGGCGAAACGTACCGCGAGCGGGACTGCGGCAGAATAAGAATAACTTTTCATATACGTTTATAAAGCAGAGAGCGTAAAATTTAATTCAGTTTGCTTTGAAAACCGAACAAAGCACAACTACACATGCATTGAAGAACATTTAAGAGAAACACACGTGTAGTGGTGCCCAGCTCTGATCATAATCGTGGCTGGACAAAACGTACCGCGCGCGGGACTGCGGCAGAATGAGAATAACTTTGACCAGCTCTGTTCATAATTTATGATTCATAAAAGATTCATACCTTTAGAACGCGACTGATTTCGCTTGTATTAATTGTTCTTGTGCGCGTCTTTAAATATACATATGTAATTAATGTAATTTTTTCTTTTTGCTATTATGGAAAAGTATGCCACAAATTTACCAAGGTATAACTTGATAGGAAAATGATTTATTTTTTACTAAAGGTTTCTAATAAATTCGAAAGCAGAAGCCGCTAATTTAACCAAAGCTGGTACCAACACAGAAAAAGAATCTGTCCTTCAAATAGTTTCATGCAATAAATACATACTATTATAAATGAATTTCTACAAATACTGTTAACTTTTATTAATACCCTGCCGGACTCAAATAAACTGGTTGACGATATTTACTAATTTTTAAAGTAGCTAATTCTTAACTAGTTGTAAAAGTGGCTTAAAAAATATGCAGAAATCAACCAGTTTGTTTCAATTATTTATTTCTGAGGGGAAAAAATGGAAAAAAGATTAAACAAAAGATGTCATTTGCATGAAAACAAAATAGTCAATTCATTAAATTGTCATAATTTAAATCTTATTATCAATTTAAATAAATAAAATAAATAATTTCCATTTAAACTTTGTTATTTTGAAGTGCGGAAGTGTGATGCGCAAAATCTCTTTTCGAGCTTCATCTATCAATTGGAAAAACAATAATTTTCCCAAAAATTGGGTAAAAAACGATGTGACACTACAAGAGAAGACCACTACAAGAGAAGTTCAAAATATATTTTCAACCTATTGCTATCGATTGGAGCAAACAATAATTTTTTCGAAAAATGGGTCAAAAATGGTCCTTTCCAGGGTCCAGAACGACTAAGTGATGTCCAAAATAGTTGTAGATGCTTCTCTATCGATTGGAACATTTTTTTCGAAAATGGGTCAAACGGTCCTTTCCATGATACTGGGACACTCCAAGTGACCAATTTTCGACTTTTCGCCATCGATTTGAGCAAAAAAAAAACTGTGTTTTTTGCTACACTTCAAACCAAGTGGCTCGAGCCATTTACTGCTTCATGAATGTTGAATACATAGGAGTGTGAGCTTCACATGCATTCGCAATCGTGAGACCCGAGCTACTTAAATGCTCACATTCATGAACAGCATGTTATCTTCGTATTCGCCATTAGTGAGCGCGCAACTCAGATTCGCAATCATTATTGCATACAATGTGAACCCTCAGTGAACCACTCAATGCTGTTCTCTGATGGGTACTAAGTACTATATGGTAGGTTCAATGAATTCAAAGTAAAATATTTCATAAATTTTGCATATTTCGTGTTTTGCAGAAGCGATCAAGCAGACGATGCTGATAAATGCCTAAGTAAGGCTCTGCAAGTTGCAAGAAAAAAAAATTCCATTAGGTTTGCGATAAAAAAAAAGTTTATTATTAATTATGTATTACCAATCATTTTAACAGTACCTTCTGTCTCAATAATAAAATACATACTACAAACTATAGTAATTAATTGTGCAAATGTGTAAACATATTTCATTTCAATTAGTATGTATAATTTCATATCAACTATGTAGTTCTAAATTGCTTAAAAAACAATAGTTCCGAAAGTAGTTACCCACTACTGGTTCAGTAAGTAAGTAGTTACCCGCAACTGGTTTAGAAAGTAGTTTATCAAAACTGCTTTAAGAAGTAGTTTACAAGAACTGGTTTAAAAAGTAGTTCATCGAAACTGGTTTAAGAAGTAGTTCACCAAAACTAGTTTAAAAAGTAGTTGCAAAGATATGCAGAGACGGACAATTGGCTTGTGCCTAGGACAACATAATGTTAAAGTAAACAGTTCTCTCAAACAAAATAAATCGATTGTTCAACCAGATGTGGTGTACAAAAAACTAGTATTTCAACTGGTTTTTAACTAGTTGATTTCCCTACAGGGTACTTTCTTGCTATCATAGTATGAGTAGGTGTAAGTACAAATATATTTGTGTAGTACTACCCATTTTCACAAAATACTACCCAAAAATATTAAATTGAGCACTTAAATTTTTTTCGAAACGACAGCACTGAACCGTGGCTGGGCGAAACGTACTGCGCGCGCGACTGAGGCAGAAAGAGAATAATTTTTCATATACGTATATAAAGCAGAGTGCGTAAAAATTAATTCAGTTTGCTTTGAAAAACGAACAAAGCACAACTACACATGCATTGAAGAACATTGCAGAGAAGAATGTGTGTAGTGGTGCCCATCTCTGATCATAACGATAAACCGAATGGTTGTTGCTTTCCTAATTGTATATATCAGTGACCGGCAGCCCATCTGGCCGCGGCCAAGCGAAGAGCATAAGCATTCGCTCTTGCTTAACGAATTCAACACTTCAGTTTCAATAGAAACGTTGAATAAGTAGGTTCGCGCTGCGCATTTTATTATTGCACTGCGAAAAATGTTCAACGTGGAATGGGAAAAACCTTATTTGCAGAAAATTTTTTTGGTCAACCGTAATGTTTAATTTGTATGCGCGTTTTAGGGCAAATACATTAAGGGAAAATAGAAAGACATTTCTTGCCACATATTGAATTAAAAAAAAAATGTATCATAAGTTTTCATAAAAACTGCATTTTTTTATAACTTCACTTTATAAATTTTGAATAAATTTTCTTTAAATAATTTGTTCCTATCCACTCGGTAATAAATAGATTCAAAGAGCTAAAAACAAAGAACTGCGAACGCAATATGAAAATTGTAAGAATATATGGAAACAAATTAAAACACACAAGAATTTCTCTTAGTGGTGAGAGCGCTTTTGATTTCCCTCTTTTTTGAGCGCAAGGAAAAATTTGAGTTTCGCTCTTTGCCGATCACTGGTATATATTATAATCAGTGGTGCCCACTACCACAAACAAACGCACTTACAATAAGCATGTGTTGATGATTTGATCATCAATTCTGTATACGTGCACGCTTTTAGCGCTCTTTAAACGCCTGCTCGTTCTCATTTTTACGCTCTTCGAGCGCCTGCTCGTTCTCTAGGCAGCACCGATTATAATCATTGGTGCCCACTACTACAAGCAAACGATATCACGCTAAGCATGTGTTGATGATTTTTTTATCAATTCTGTATACGTGCACGCTTTTTTACGCTCTTAAAAACTCTTAAAGCGACTGATCGTTCTCATATTAACACTCTTTGAGCGCCTGCTCGTTCTCTGGGCAGCACCGATTATAGTGTTTCCTTTTGCACTCTCTTCGGCAGTTTTATTTTATTGAGTTTCATTTTGAAAATCAATATACTCTCGCGCTCTCTAAATGGCTTCAATTTCGGCACGCATGGCTCTTTAATAAAATCACCTTGTATAATTACACAAAGGGTCGGAAAATTAACAGTGAGAGTTTTGGTGAAGAATTTTTTCACAGAAATCGATTGCGAAGTGAATTTTGCGGCAGAAAGTAGAAAATAAAAAAGAATAGAAAATGTATTTGCAGTGCAATGTTTATTTTGTTATATGTACATATGTCGTTACAATAAAATAGGTTATGAGCTTACAATGAAATGACATTATAACACATGAACATAGCAACTGTACAAAAATTCTCTATGTGCATGGAATACGACAAGAACTACATCCTCACATGGTGTTGCTCTGTCGATGGTTCTTCAACAACTGAATGAAAGAGCATAAGAATGCGTGTGATATTTGAGCGCACAATTGAGCTCTGCGGTGCCGACCACTGAATTACACCATGAAAAACCAAAAACAAATCGCATACACACAATCGCATTAACTTGCCATTCAACGGTTTGTTATGTTCGCCCAATTAATTGTTTTAACAATTTTAAAATTTTATTAACTTGATATTAAAATAGAAATGCCGAGATAGATCTTATTGGAAATTGAAACCAAGCGTCTAAGGACTAAAATAAATTTCATCAAAATCTATCCGACATCGATGGACATAAATATAATTTTATTTATACTTATTCTTATTGGAAATTGAAACCAAGCGTCTAAGGACTAAAATCATTTCATCAAAATCTATCCGACATCGATGGACATAAATATAATTTTATTTATACTTCATTCGAGCCAGCCGCGGCGGCCACATGCCCAAAATCATATTTAAACATTAATGGCATAAAATTATCCTTCCAATAAAGCCAAATTGATGGACATTAAAACGATTTTCTTGTGTTTTATTTCAATTCGAAGCTCTATACCTCTAAAAAAAACACCCTGTACTTATGAATAAAACGCATACGTAAGTATTTTTTTAGTATATGAGCCAAACTCTAACAGCAAAGTCTATGGCTAAATTTAAACTTAATAGACGTCATGAGCTCGGTAGGTTTTATTGACCCAAAGCTCAAGGCTTTTATACGTGACACTACACTGTGTGATAAAACGTATACACGAGGCTAATACTTATGTATTACATCAAAAACAATTACATTTTTAAAAACCATAATTTATTCGAGTAAGAAAAGAATTTATAGACAAATTGAGTGTGTGTAATTTCTTTAGCGCTAAGACTTGATAAATCGTTTTTTAAGTAGGTACATAGTTGTTATAACTTGTCGTAAATTGACCAAATTTGCCGCTCTGTGATATGTAAATTGTTCAAAAATCACAAATTTTTTTTTTATCTCAAAATATATTTTTCAGGTAACTCCTGTTTTGCAAGAACACCTTTATTACGAGAATTAACATATTAATTTGCATCTAACCAGTTTGCTTAATTAAAGGTTATTTATTGGGCTTAAGCTTAAAATATGCAAAGTTTTGAATTTTTAACTCAAAAACCTTTAACAGTGTTTTATATTGTTGCGGTATCGTTTAATTTTATATCCACTTATTTTAACAAAACAAAAGGACATTAAATTAAAATTCATTGCCAAGTATGTGTGCCAAATATGAACAATATTTTGCTTTATAAAAGCACAAAAAAGTTTTATATGATATGAATTACTTAAATTTGAAACTAAGTACAATATTTCTTTAAATTCATAATCTTTTTAACAACAAACCAATGCTCATTTATATGCTAGTCAGTAGTAAAATTTGCTTTGCAAAAGGTGCAATTTTAGCATATGTTACTAAAATCTGAATCCTAATGATAAATCCAAAATTACGATCTCGCTAAGACACTGCACTTTTGGTAACCTCAGTTAAAATGTGCCCAATGCCATTAAAATCAATGAGTGCGACTTTTGGCAAATTTGCGTTTGTAATTTAAGGAAACAGGCAAATGATAAATGAACTTGCAGACAATTAGGAGCGACCTAAATACATCCCTGTAAATTTATAAATAGAGTACTAGGAGACCAACCATAGTTCGGTTTTTCGTTTTGAGGTTGAAATGTCGACAAAATGCGTAAAGTGACGAAAAAAATTTTAATGAGATTGAGTAACTCGAAAATATATGAAAAATATTTCAAAAAGTTGAAATCTGTTGGAAAGTATAAAAAGGCTGAAAAGGCATAACAAAATATGGATAGTATTGAAAATTAAAAGAATGAGTGTTTTTACTTTTTTCAACTTTTTTAAGTCGAAGAAGTGTGGAAAACGATGAGAAAATTTAAAAGAAATAGAGATACTTATGTAGTTGGAAGATTTTGGGAAAAGTTGAAAGATACGAAAAATGTTGAAAAAGTCGAAAAAAAAATGGAAAAGGCTGAAAAAGTCGAACTATATATAGAATATGTTGAAAAATGTTGAAAGAGGTTGAAACAGTTGAAAAAAACTGAAACAGTAGATATAATCTGTTAAATTTTGGAAAAAGTTGAATAAAAAGTTCAAACACGTTGGAAAGTGTTGAAATACAAGGCTGAAAAATCTATAATATATGGAAAATGTTGAAAAAAGTTGAATGAGTCGAAAAAATATGGAAAATATTGAAGAAAGTTGAAGGAGGTTAAGTTTTCTAAAATATCGAATAAGGTTGAAGAGCCAAAGAAAAATGCAAAATCTTCAAATAAATTGGAAAATGTTGGAAAAAGTTCATTGAGGTTGAAAAATGTTAAAACAGTTAACAAAGTCTATAAGATATGGAAAATGTTGGTAAAATGAAAGAGGTTGAAAAACTCGAAACAGTTGAAAGTTTTTGAAAAAGTCGAAAAAAAATTTGGAAAATGTTGAAAAAAGTTGCTCTAAAAAGTTAATGACTCGATAAAGTTAACAACCCCAAATACGAACTACTTAACTTTAGTGAAAGTTTACCTTATTTTATAAACAAGTAATTACAATATTTGTCTTCAAGAATTATCGATCTAAAATAATGCATTAAAAAAAATTAAAAGAAAATTTAATTTTAATTATTTTTGAACCAAAAAGGGAAAAAAAAAATTTTTTTTTTTCATTTATTTTTTAATTGAAGTGTGTGTCAGTGACAATTTCAAATATTTAGTGTGAATGTAGTGAAAACAACAAAGGATCTGAGCTGTGACACAAGAAACACCAAAGCTCTACTCGCGGAGAGACCACAGTTTTTATCCTTAGGTATAAACTTGAAAAATAGCGGTAAGAAAAAATTAAAAAAAAAAAATATTATTAATAAGAAAAAAGTTAAATTTTCATAATTTTTTTGGCCAAATTCCGAAAAACGAAAATTTTGCAGCTTTGGGATTATTAATTTTTTTATTTTTTTACATGAGGAAATACTCGAATATAAATAAATTTTCGAAAATCGAGTGCTCTTGAAGTATTCTAGAACATGATATTTTTTTGAACAAGCTTCATAAAAACGGCATATGTTAGTATTTCAACATTTGCAAAAGAGATAAAGTCATTAGTTTTATATTATAGGTTACACAAGTCAAAATATCATATTTTTGTAGGACCCTAGCTAGGCATTAACTCGTTAATCCGTTACTCGTTAATTAACGAAGTTAACATTTCGGCTAACGGATTAACTTTTAAGTTTATTTTAAAAAATGTTAACGGACTCGTTAATTTCCATTAAATTTCCCCAAGTCCATTTATCGCTAATTCAGTACCTACTATTTACCAAAAAATACCGCACACACCGTGCCGCGAAAAACACGTTCTGACGACAAGTACGTTTGGGTTGATATGGCTGGAAATGTGTGAGCAGTCGAGTCGGTGCAGTAAAAAAATGCATGAAAAAAAGGTGGAAGAGGCGTTACGACAAGAATCTGCCCAAAAGTTTTATAAACAGAGATAGTTTAAGTGGCGGAAGAAGCAATGCGAGTAACAACGACGATGATGATTAAGACTTTTTCAATTCTGTCACTCAGTTCAAAAAAAGAAAACCAAAGAGCCACAAACCTTTAAAGAGTAAAGCTGAAAGTCTCGTCAAAATATGGCTAGACATAAAATCAAAAGACTCGTTCTACGATGCGGCATTCCACGGGGAACAGATATCCATAAATCTGCATATTATATACTAGCAAAACCCTAGTAACCCTTTTATTTTAGTTGGATTAAATAAGTAAGAATTCTTTTTATTGATATTATGTATATCTTATTGTGCGTGGAAAAACAATGTTTTTGGTTTTTCTATTTTGTTCATAAATGAACAATTGATTTGGCGGAAATCATTATAATGCATGGAATGTAAGCTGTGCCTATTAATATAAAAGCCACGTGCTGTGAATTCCATGAAAACTGATTTACCTGTCTTCGTGAAAATGATATGAAAAAATATTTTTGTGTGAGGGCCACCCTAAGTATGAACCCTAAATTAAATTTTAACTATCTAATTTTTGCCTCTTCATATAAAAGCTATGTGGTTAAAGTCCATGAGAATCGATTTAGCGGTCTTTGAGAAAATGATATTTTTTTTTTTTGTATGAGGGCCACCCTAAATAAAATTTTTGCAGACTATGCTATTCCTCTTACATGAGAGCTAAGTGGTGTAAATTCGGTGTAAATCGATTAACCTGTCTTTGTGAAAATTGTATTTAAAAATATTTTTGTATGAGGGCCACCCTAAGTATGTAGCCTAAATAAAATGTTTACACTTTTATCTATGCATTTTAATATAAAAGCCATGTGGTATAAATTTTATGAGAATCGATAAAGCGGTTTTTGAGAAAATGCTATTTTTAAAATATTTTTGTATGAGGACTACCCTAAATAAAAGTTTTATAGCCTATGACACTTGCCTGATCGATACTTACATACTGTAAAAATTTCATGAAAATCGGCTGGATAGTTTCCGCGTCCATAAAAGACAGAGACAAAAAATTAATTTGTTATACTGCTATGTATACTCTCAAGCACTGCAGTTGAAAATCTTTTTTCCACGGGCAAAAATATTTTAACGTCGAACGAGCCTCGCTTTCAGACGAGAACTTCAACATATGAGGCGCCCGGTTGCAAAACCAACCAAGTCCAAAAAAATAATATAAAAATCTAGACCATGCTTTATCTTCCTACAATGGTTTTTGATTAAAAAACTATTTTTGACAGAATAATTACATTTTTTAAAGATATTTTGACGCATGGATTTCAAAACCGGTCAAGTCCATGGACTTGCTTTCAAAACCAGTCCAACGCCTTGGACTCAAAACCGGCCAAGTCCAGTACATTGGTATCAAAACCGGCCAAGTCCACTTTTTTCCAACGCCTTGAAATCAAAACCGGCCAAGTCCAGTTCATTGGTATCAAAACCGGCCAAGTCCAAAATTGTTTTCTTAAAAACATACGCAAATAAAACTTGAAAAGTCTGACCTGACGTGCTTTGAGTAAGAAATTTTATAAGCCATTATATGGGAAATACTTTTTAACTTTTCAATTAACACAGATAAGAAAACGTTTTCCGTTGTTTGTCTAAAAGTATTTAAAAGGAATTTGTCCGGTTTTGCAACTGGGCGCCTCATATAAATGTTCATGAAGGGGAACATCCACATTGTGCCAAATGACTAAATACTTAGTTACACACTCCCTTTATAAAAATTGTTGTTCCTAGCCTGTTAACTTCCAGAACCCATTCCAACATGTGTTATCCGAGCCCCACATCATGCAGGTTAAATTTTTTCTAGTATTTATGCATTGGACCATGTAAATTTATACATATAAATATTTTAATATCTACATATACATATGAAATGTAACGCTTAAGCGTTTAACGAAGTTAACTTTTATAGTAACGGATTAGCGATTAACGGAGTTAACTATTTGATTAACGGTTCCCAGCTATGCCCATATACTCGTATATTCTCTAGATGCCGTAGGACTTTAAAATATATTTCACATAAAATATGTACATTATTATTATATTATATTATATTATATTATATTATATTATATTATATTATATTATATTATATTATATTATATTATATTATATTATATTATATTATATTATATTATATTATATTATATTATATTATATTATATTATATTATATTATATTATATTATATTATATTATATTATATTATATTATATTATATTATATTATATTATATTATATTATATTATATTATATTATATTATATTATATTATATTATATTATATTATATTATATTATATTATATTATATTATATTATATTATATTATATTATATTATATTATATTATATTATATTATATTATATTATATTATATTATATTATATTATATTATATTATATTATATTATATTATATTATATTATATTATATTATATTATATTATATTATATTATATTATATTATATTATATTATATTATATTATATTATATTATATTATATTATATTATATTATATTATATTATATTATATTATATTATATTATATTATATTATATTATATTATATTATATTATATTATATTATATTATATTATATTATATTATATTATATTATATTATATTATATTATATTATATTATATTATATTATATTATATTATATTATATTATATTATATTATATTATATTATATTATATTATATTATATTATATTATATTATATTATATTATATTATATTATATTATATTATATTATATTATATTATATTATATTATATTATATTATATTATATTATATTATATTATATTATATTATATTATATTATATTATATTATATTATATTATATTATATTATATTATATTATATTATATTATATTATATTATATTATATTATATTATATTATATTATATTATATTATATTATATTATATTATATTATATTATATTATATTATATTATATTATATTATATTATATTATATTATATTATATTATATTATATTATATTATATTATATTATATTATATTATATTATATTATATTATATTATATTATATTATATTATATTATATTATATTATATTATATTATATTATATTATATTATATTATATTATATTATATTATATTATATTATATTATATTATATTATATTATATTATATTATATTATATTATATTATATTATATTATATTATATTATATTATATTATATTATATTATATTATATTATATTATATTATATTATATTATATTATATTATATTATATTATATTATATTATATTATATTATATTATATTATATTATATTATATTATATTATATTATATTATATTATATTATATTATATTATATTATATTATATTATATTATATTATATTATATTATATTATATTATATTATATTATATTATATTATATTATATTATATTATATTATATTATATTATATTATATTATATTATATTATATTATATTATATTATATTATATTATATTATATTATATTATATTATATTATATTATATTATATTATATTATATTATATTATATTATATTATATTATATTATATTATATTATATTATATTATATTATATTATATTATATTATATTATATTATATTATATTATATTATATTATATTATATTATATTATATTATATTATATTATATTATATTATATTATATTATATTATATTATATTATATTATATTATATTATATTATATTATATTATATTATATTATATTATATTATATTATATTATATTATATTATATTATATTATATTATATTATATTATATTATATTATATTATATTATATTATATTATATTATATTATATTATATTATATTATATTATATTATATTATATTATATTATATTATATTATATTATATTATATTATATTATATTATATTATATTATATTATATTATATTATATTATATTATATTATATTATATTATATTATATTATATTATATTATATTATATTATATTATATTATATTATATTATATTATATTATATTATATTATATTATATTATATTATATTATATTATATTATATTATATTATATTATATTATATTATATTATATTATATTATATTATTTTTCTTTTCGTCAAATTTTAAGCAAAAAAGTCCACTACACCATATGGCTACAATGAATTTCGAGCCTGCAAGTTTGAATTTGAAGTAGTAAAAACTATTCAAATTGCTTATAGCGCCATCTGGTGGCAATTTGCAGTACTTTAATATTTTTCATTTTTTCCCTCAACTCGTAAGCAATAAAATAACGTTTTCTTCATTCAAATCGGTCCATTAGTTTTGGGGTAATTCAAGTTTAAGCAAAACTGTTCAACAACTCATCCCTGCTGCTGTTACAAGCAAGCTTCAGTTTTTCATATTGAAAATTTCACAAAACATTTGGCAAACAGATCACTAGTTTACACAAAAAAAGATCTGGTTTCTCAAATATTTTTTTTCTATACATTTTCAATCGTAAAATGTAAAAATGCCAAACATTTTTTTATTTTCTTAAGAACCGTTTTTGAGATATTCCCCAAAAAGTCGTTTTTGGCATTTTTTTCTTTTATTTGGCCATATTTCCAGTAATTTTTTTTTCGAACGAAATCAGTTGCACACTGTTCAAAAGGAATTTTGTTTTTTTATTTGATTTGATGGAGTAACAAGCGATTAAAGTCCGAAAAAATGGATTTTTTTAGTGAGACACCAGACCTATTTTTGAGTAAACTAGCGATATAGATAATTCAATCATATAAAACAAATGAGTAAAGTTTTCTCAACTGGACACACTAAAACCAAAATTATTAAACTTAAACTTTTTATTGCATAACTTTGAAGATATATTGATCAATATTAAGGCCTCATACTTATTATTGCAAAATTTGGATTTTTTAAAAAGTTATGAGCAATTGAACTTTTATGTGGGTGTTTTTTTAAATTGCGATTTTTCAGCAAATATTGGGAAAAATTTATTTTCGTGATAGGACAAGAAATGTTTTGCAATTTATATGAAATAAAGTTTTTATAAAAATTTTATTTATTATTTATAAAAAATTAAGTTTTTAATAAACAAATAGAATTTAAACCAACTTCTTTTATGTTTAGAAACAAAATTTTTCCACAGAATTGTTCTGTAAAGTCTACACAAATTTTTGCTGAAAAAGAGTTTTAGTACGTTTCAAAAACAAAAAAGTTACGACTGTTTGAGTGTCGCCACCTAGGTAATTTTACTCCCAAAAACCATCCGACAAGAAAAATTTTAATTGTGTTTCTTTTTTTTGAATTGTATTTGAATTGTAAAATTCAAACTTTTCTTTTCGGATGGTTTTTGAAAGTAAAATTACCTAGGTGGCGACACTCAAACAGTCGTAACTTTTTTGTTTATGAAAAATTTTGTTTCTAAACATACGAGAAGATGGATTAAATTCTATTTGTTTATTATAAACTTAATTTTTTATAAATAATACATAAAATTTTTATAAAAACTTTATTTCATATAAATTGCAAAACATTTCTTGTCATATCACGAAAATTTCAATAAATTTTTCCCAATATTTACTGAGAAATCGAAATATAAAAAAACACCCACATAAAAGTTCACTTGCTCATAACTTTTTAAAAAATCGAAATTTTGCAAAAATAAGTATGAGGCCTTAATATTGATCAATATATCTTCAAAGTTATGCAAGAAAAAGTTTAAGTTTAATAACTTTGGTTTTAGTGTGTCCAGTGAGAAAACATTACTCAATATAAAATTTTCAAGATTCGAAAAAAAATAGAAAAAATTATGGTCGCATCTGGAACTGCAGCTTGAAAGTTGCGTAATATAGAGTAGAATTTTGGATAATTTTCTTAAAAAAAAAACGAAGGGGTCGGACTTTTTAAAAATGTCGATTTTTTCTTTAAAAGTTAAGTGAAAACTACTTCGAATAATCTTTTTTTTTTCTATGACTGAATTCAAAGACGAAAAAAATTATACCCTACTTTTCTCTTTTTTGATATCGATATATCATAATATGACATGATAATCATATCGATCTATCGTTAACTGATATTTTTTTGCTTTAAAATTTAAAAACCTGATTACTCAATAACGATTTCGAATAAAACGCTGGCAATTGGTGTGCTTGTTGCTTTTAATACGTACTAAAACATGTTCGAAATTGAAGAGGGTCGAGTCAAAACCTTGATAATTTGGCATGGAGTGCTCCATATATATGGGACGTTCCATGTCAACCGAGACAGTGGTTTGCCCAAAATTGAGTACAGCGGAGAAACGTTTTTAAGATGTAAAAATGTTCGTATACTCAAGAGTTTTCATATGAGAACGGGTGTTTACGAATTTATTTTTTTTAAGGAAATGGTGACCTCAAACGGCGCCTATATATAGCGGCGCCTATATATAGATATCTATGTGTAAATAGGCAGTTGGTAAACAGCCATAATCATAATCGCTTAATTTTTTTATTTTTTAGGAAAGCTGTGAAGAAAGGGAGTGCAGTGTATAATTTTTTTTTTCAATAGTAGGTGGTTCCACGCCCCTAACAGACAATACGTTGCCATGGCTAAGCTAAAACACCAGTTTTAATAAAATTTGGTTTGAAGATAGACTTAACCATAAGAAAATTAATTAGAAGCTCTAAGCTCTTGAATGGGGCGTGGCATCACCCTTAATAGAAAAAAACGCTGTTTCAGCTGAACCGCTTCATCGATTTTGATAAAATTTGGTATGGTGCTAGATTGAATCCTGAGTAAAGATATTTCTTTTGAGTGGGCGATGCCACTCCTCTAATAAGAAAAAACGTTTTTGCAGTGAAAACTTAGAGCTTCTAATTACTTTTCTTATGGTTCAGTCTATCTTTAAACCAAATTTTATTAAAACAAGTTATTTTTATGAATATCAACTGATTCGACTCGGGTTTCGGCATTTCAATGCATATAGCTCCAAAACGGCTGGGCGGACCACTATCAAATTTGGCACGAAGTATAAACATATAAGCTTTTTTTAATGCACTTAAAAAAAAAATTTTTTGCTGTGCGAACATTGAAAAAAACGACAAAGTAAAATATTTTTCATTTTTTGCAGTGTATTTTTATTTTATTTTTAAAATCCATTTATGAGGTTAAAAAGGTATACATTATGAAGTATAAAATCCATTGGTTAATTCATTTTACCAGACTTTTCTCAAGCAGAATAATGGCATTTGAAGTAGTACATACCTTACGATTTCTCAAATTTTCAAAGACCCATATTATGTAAACCAGTGTTGCCATTATAAAAATATTTTGTTTCTGTGTCGAGGACATATACAGGTACAACATATTAAAACATATCTGAAATGGAAACATGACCCCATTTCCCCTGTCCGCTTCGCGTGAAATGCCCGATATACTAAATATTCATATGAAAAATTAAATTTGAAAAGGAACCAAAGTAGAAAATGGTTGGATTTATTAAAATTTTAGAACAGGTTTCCGAAATTCCACATTATTATTGTTATGCATCAAAGTTGCAATGATAACTTAACCCTGTCATCAAGATTATTGACATTATGCAAAGATATCATTGTTTTAGGTATGGAGCCTAATCATACTACTTATTCAGTAAAATATATTCTCGCAGTGTTTAATGGGGAATTTTTGACGCTTTTGCATGGAAATTAAGCACGCCTCGGATATGTGACAAATATTTTATGGTAAATGCTTATTAGGGTGGTTCAAATTTCAAACATGTTCCGATTTTTGGTGCTCACGAAGCTTTTGTGCTAAAATTTCACCTCAATCGGACCATGGAAAGGCGTGTCAGTGGGTCGATTTGTGTGATTTTTGTGCATTTTCGAGACGATTTAAATCATAATTGCTTTTATTTAAAAAAGAAAACATCAACATCGGGGTATATTTGTGGTTATCATTTTTTATGGACTCAGTATGATGTGAAATTCGTGCGAAAATTATAGGCCAGACAATTGGCACAAATTTGAGTGTTGATTCATTGATAAGAATGTGAAAAATGCTGAAAAATCTGGCATAAGTCCACTTTGCTCGTCCGGAACCATTCCTATTTTATATTTTTCAGGAAAACAAAATGACAAAGATTTTTTGTACCAACAAGGCGATCTGGAGAAATTTTCGAATAAAAAAGGAAAGCAAATTCGTTTTAAGAAAATAAATATTTTTAATTCATTTTTGTTCAAGATACGTTAGTATTTCACATTTGGCGACCTCTAAAGTAATTTTTGAAACTTTCTTCGTTAGCTGTTTTCTGAATTTTTGCACAAGAGCGATCGGTGTTTCTGCAGGGTCGTTTACAACATGTAATTTTTGGACAACAATCTTCGATTACAGTATATCTACTAAAAAGGTAAGGTTGTTTAATTTCGTATAAAATACTAAAAAACAGGCTATGCGAACAAAGTCTTGTGCATAAAGCCCAAGATACAATACTGCGAAATACGTGCGTGCGAGACGCTCTAACTGTCAAAAAAATATTCAAAGGCGGTTACGTCAAAGCTTGGTTCCAAGCACCAGATGCCACCTCTGCGCCACAAAATGACATATATTTTCTGATTAAATAAAGAAACGAAAGTAATAATATAGCAAAAATTGTCATCAACAAGTTCAGAGGTCATTTGTGGTACATCAGTGAAGCATTAATTAGGCTGGCGTTTTTCGATGAAGCAATTTCAGTCAACAAACAAAGGAAAATGCTCTCGAACCTGAAAATTTCTTCTCGAGACGATTCAAGTCTCATAAATATCGATTTTCAGAAGATCGACAAAATTGAGTTGAACGTAAGCGCCTTTGTGGCATCACGCACATTGTGTTTCTTCCAAAAATTGATATTGCCAATGGACTTTCTGGAAAAAGATCCCATTTGCTGGCCAAATGATGAATCCTATAAATATTCGAGGATTGTGGCCCAAAAATTACGTGTTGTGAACGACACCGCAGAAAGCGCGATTGCATTAGTGCAAAATTTTAATAAACAGATAACGGAAGACGAAGATCAGTTTCAAAAATTACTCAAAGTGGTCGCCGAGAACCAAAAAAAGTTTTCAAAATGAACAGATGCGAAATACTAGCGTTTTTTGAACAAACACGAATTAAAAATCTTTATTTTCTTTAAATCAATTTGTTGCTTTTTTTAATCAATAATTTCTCCAGATCGTATCGTTGGTACCAAAAATCTTGGTTTTGGGCGATCAATAGTCTTTTTTGTCCGTATAATATCAGAATAAGTTGATAAACTAAAAAAATGCCATCATTGTTGCATTCTACTATTAAAACATTAATTTTCAGTGATGAATCATACATGCAATGTTATATGAAAACGTTGTACAATGCAATCTAATTATAAATTTTATTAAGTATAATTATCATTAAATTTTACCGCGCCATAAAAATGCAATAAACTTGCTAATAAAATATGTAGGTATTGTTTTTCATTAGTTTCTAACAAAACTAAAACTTTGTTTATTATTTTTATTTTTTCATTAAGTTGAATGTTTTTTTCTGGTGCTATTTCTGCAATTTTTTTTTTTGAATGACGTCCCTAAGCATCGAGGTCAATATCGCAACTTTTTGACATTATTCGTCCGGGAAAATTTTCTCGCAGAATTTGTATATTAGCGCTAGCTCTTTGTGATGTGGCACCGTCTTGTTGGAACAACATATTCTGTAGGCTTAATTGATCCAATTAGGGCACAACAAAGTTATCCTCCGATTGCGATCACCAGTAACTGTTACAGAACCGTCCTTAGCATCTTCAATGAAATATGGCACAATTACGCCGCTGGCCAAAATGACACACCATACAGTTGCTCTATGAGAGTGTAGTTGTCTTTGATGTATCAGTTGAAGATTTTCACTGCCCCAATAGCAACTATTCTGTTTATTAAGAAAGTCAGCCAAGTCGAAATGTGCTTTGTCGCTCATAATGATTTTTGGCCATAAAAGGTGTTCGTCTATATCGAGCTGTAAAACTCCAGCACTCCAAACTCGTCACCGTTCATGGTCATTCTTCTGTAGTTGCTGTGTCAATTGAATTTTATGCGGGTAAAAGAGCAGTCTTTTTGATAACACTAGCTTACAGCCAAAATGAACTTTGAACACGATTATTCATTTCATATGCAAAATCGGCTGCTGATCTCGAAAATCACATTATTTTTTTTTTCCAAACACGTCGTTTTCGAGATATCGGTTTATTTCGGTTTTTGGACCAAAAAAAAATTTGGTTCCACTTAATTACAAATATCTCAAGAGCGTATATCTATATTTAAAAGTTACGTAAGTCAAATTAAAGGTAATTAAATTTCCTATAAATAAAGCTCACATTATTTTTTGATTAGTTTGTTAGTTTCGGCGAACTAAATTGATTTCCAAAAAAAAAAAATTTTTTTTTTTTCGAAAAAAAGAAAAAAAGTCAAAATAACCTGCAAATTTATATAAAAAAAAATTTTAAAAATCATTTTGTTCTTTTATATCTAAGTAATTCATTTTATTTCATTTTTGCCTGTTTTTCATTTTCTTAGTTTTATTTGTCATAATCTGTATATTATATTTAATAATATTTATAATATACATATATATAAGGGTGGTTCTAAGGAAAAAAAATTGGGGACGTCCCCTCAATCGGTTCGAAAATAGATAAAAAAACTTAAAAATTAGTCTAAAATGTTTGTCTTTAACCCCTACATGAGAAATGAATAGTGGCACCTTACGTTCAGAAATATTTTAATTATTTGTAAGCTAGTGTAATTTTTAACAAACAAACATGATGGAGACATTTTTGTGAAATCCAGTTACTCAATCAATACCAGATGACATCCAGCTATGAATTAAGAATTAATAATCGCAAAAATTGATTCATTCGCATAATCTGCAGCATTTCCTACGTTAACACACTTCTACTGCTCCGAGAATTTTTAACCCTTCCATTTTTTATTTTATATCAGATGCCTTCGGAATACCATAAACATTTTGTCCTAATAACAATAAATTTTGTCATTGTTGGTTTAATATTGTTGCATCAAATTCTTTTTGTTTTTTTTTAGTTTTATTTATTCTCAGTATTTTTAATACATCTAATTATTAAGGACTGTCCCAGAAAAAATTTGCAGTTTTATTTTGTTTGATTATACTCTACCTGATTATATACTTAGGTCTAAAGAAACCCAACATTTGTTCTATAAAGTCTGCGATCATTTTGTATACATACCTGCAAAATCCTGAATTAAAATATTCAGCTATAAGCAAAAATAGTTGATGCATCAGGAAGAACTGTTTTGACGGTTATTTCTAATTAATAGAAGGTTTCACGATAAAAAGGTTATGGCAGAAAACCAGAATTTTCTAACTCAAGGGTAATGGCGAAGGTGAAGGGTCTTTTTAAGCAGAATCCCAGCACTTCAGTGCGAGATATGGCGGCTAGTGCAGGTATATCAAAATCTACTGTACAAAAGATAAAGGAAAAAAGTAAGCTGAAGACTCATAGAGTTCAAAAAGTGCCAGACTGTTCTGATGAAAAGCAGTTGATGGCTCAGATACGAGCCCGAAAATTATATGAGAGGTACCACACTAAATTTGATTGCTGCGTTATGAACGACGGAAGTTACGACAAAGCAGATCTTAAGCCGCTTTCTGGGCACAAATATTATACGTCGACGAAGAAAGGGCATATGCCTAGTAAATTCAAAAAGAAAAAAACGGCGGGTTGCACTCCGGGAGTGCCGACAGAAGTGAAAACAAATCGTTTAATGGCAAGTTAGTGTGTTAGTTCATATGTATGCGTTTTCTTTTTATATGGAAATGCAATGGAAGACAAAAACGGATTATGTATTCAAATTTTACTCTCGCTCTCATTCTCAATTTGTCAACGCAACAACGGGGAATTTGAAAGAAACAAACATGTAAGCATAACAATCGTTGAATGAGAATGGAATGTGTCAGTTAGTGTGTCTGCTTTGCTTTTTGTCTTCCACTTGGAATATTTATTTAAAAGAAACAATAGAACATTCAAATTTTACTATCGCATTCATGACGGGGAATCCCGATGACGGTCGGTGTCGCGATTTTATACTTTTTTCCTCAGCCGCACAACGTGCCATAAGAAGTTTTCACTTCAAAAATTGCAGAAAGAAGTATATTCGGCTCAGTAGCCTCAACTGTGAATAATTAAATTTGAGCTTAGTATTCCTAATGTTTGAGAACAAAAATTTATTCTGATTGCAGTAAGACACATCATTGCGAATTATGTAAGTATAAGAAAAAATCACGTAAAGAAAGTAATTGGACCTGTGACTAAATAGCATAAACATAATTTTTCTAAAACTTAACTTAAAAATCTGCTTCTTCCTACAGACACTATGACACCATATTTATCAAAATCGGCTTATTCGTTGCCGAGTTATGGCTGTTAGAATATTCAAACTGTTTAAAACACCATCTAGTGACAGTTTATGAAAACACAAATGACTTCAAAAAAATCTGCTTGTTCTTAAAAAAACTATTACACCTCATTTGTCTAAATCGGTTTAGTAATAGCCGAGACATAACGTTTAAAAGTTTTTCAAAAAACCAAATTTGCTTGCTGCTGGTTCATGGTGGCCTGGTATTTCAGATTTTTCTCTGCTTTGGGCTGCTGGCTCTGCTTTCGGCTGCGCTTGCAGAGAAAAATTTGCTGACTGAGCAACAGCTAACCGGAAGTCAAGATATGTATGCTACAAATTTAAAAATTTTTTTCAAAAAATTGCAAACTTTCATGGGCCAATTTTTCTCAAAAAACGTTGCCTACTTTTAGGAGCTTTTGATAATTTACCCCTAAAAGTATGCAACACTTTCCGACAAATTTCAAAAATAGCGCCTAAAAGTAGGCAACATTATCTGAAATTTTTAAAATCGTTGCCTACTTTTAGGTACTATTTTGAAATTTGTCAGAAAGTGTTGCATACTTTTAGGGGCAAATTATTAATAGCACCTAAAAGTAGGCAACGTTTTTTAAATTTTTTTAAATCGAGTTCGTTTACCAAGTCTTCAAAATTCTAAAATCGAGTTAATTTCCCAAGTCTTCAAAATTCCAAAATCAAGTTCGTTTCCCAAGTCTTCCAAATTTGAAATCGAGTTCGTTTCCCAAGTCTCCAAATTTCTGAAATCGAGTTCGTTCCCAAGTCTTCAAAATTCCAAAATCAAGTTCGTTTCGCAAGTCTTCCAAATTTGAAATCGAGCTCGTTTCCCAAGTCTTCAAAATTCCAAAATCGAGTTCGTTACCCAAGTCTTCAAAATTCCAAAATCGAGTTCGTTTCCCAAGTCTTCAAAGAACATTCAAATTTTACTATCGCATTTATGACGGGGATCCCGATGACGGTCGGTGTCGCGAATTTATACTTTTTTCCTCAGCCGCACAACGTGCCATAAGAAGTTTTCACTTCAAAAATTTCGAAATTTTTGAAGCAATATATGTTTTGGCAGGTCATATGTTCCTGTGGCCTAAGAAGAAGCTTCTTTGTTACTCAAGGCACAATCAATTCAAAAGTTTATATAGACGACTGGCTCGAAAAACATGTTCTATCATTTATTCGTGCACGCGAGGGTACAGTGATGCTCTGTCCCGATTTAATAACCTCTCATTACTCTAAAGCTACGATGGAATGGTATCAAAGTAAAAATATCAATTTTGTACCAAAAATAGCAAATCCACCCAACTACCCAGAGCTTCTCCCAATTGAGAGATATTGGGCTCTAATGAGAAGAAATCTTTGAAAGAGTGGTAGACGACCAAAAAATTACAAGACTTTAGACTTAAGTGGAAAAGATAGTTTCGTACTGTTGATGAAACACCTGTACAAAATTTAATAAAGGGCTATAAGAAAAAAGTAAGAAATTTTCATAAAAAAAAAATTGTTGATTAGATTTTAGTTATTTATATTCTGAGCACTAGCCAT